>CAWUFW010000913.1:2400000-3000000 GCA_963921515.1 Calotriton arnoldi | reverse complement strand
ACCGATCGGTGTGCCCGGCCGGCCCATTGCATTCAATGTGTGCGGGTACGCGTTGTATCCTGGGTACGCGTTGAACAGCAATGGACCGATCGGTGCGCACCCATTGGCTATGGCCTGGCCCTGGCAACGGACGCGATTTCAAATCTTGAACGAGTCTGATGCTGGAAATTCAGTTGGTCACTCACAACAATGTTGCAAATACATGGGTGTCATGAAGTTGAACTTTTGAAGGATGCTGTGGGCGTGTGTAAGTGGTGCAATTCCATGGATTGGCCAGATTCAGAAGATGCTAACGACTTGGACCTATCACTTTGGACACATGGGACAGTAACTGCCTCTGCAGCACACATATAATGCTGGCTGTTCCCCTGAGAGATCACTTGCCTGCACTACATGCTCCAGGACGACATCTGCCACCACCACTGCTGCTGTATCTGCACCCTCTGGACCCTGCAATGGCACGTACTGTGGAGAGAGCCCCAGCCTTCAGCACTGAGGAGAACCAGGACTGCTGGACAGCCTCCTTCCACAGTACAGCAAGCTGTATGGGAAAGCAGGGGAGCAGGTGAGTGTTCTGTCCACTGCCTTCCTAAATGTGCATGTTGTCTGACTAGCATGGCTAACAGTCTGCACGCCACTGGCTAGCAGGCTCACTGAGTAGTTGTTACCCCCCATAGTTACATGCACTGGACAGGTATAGTGCAGTGACAGTGCATTTAAACAAGGTTTTACTTCCCAGGCAATGATACCATGTAGTAACTGCTGGCATACTGTCCATGGCCATCGTTGCACTGCCTGTGTACATCATGTGCCCCTGTGATTGAGACATGTATACACAACTGTGTAATGCACGGATATGTTGCATGTGTAGTAATAGCATTCTCACTTTGTCATGCTCACAGGTTGATGCCCACCAGAAGCAGAAGATATGGCTGACCATTGTCCGGGCAGTGAGATCCGTGGGGGACTACAAGCGCCGGATCCGCAACTGCCAGAAGAGGTGGCAGGACCTTCGGGGCTGGACCCGGAGGATCGCACGGGTCCAGCTGAAGCTGTCGCCTCCTCGCAGGAGGGGCGGACACCGGACCCTGACCCCCACATGCTCAGGATCCTGGCGGTGGTCTTCCCTGATCTGGATGGGCAGCTGAAGGCCAGGGAGCAGCACGGAGGGGGTGAGTCCATGACTGCATTGTGTACTTTGTCTGCCATGCTATGTGCCCTCCTCTGGCCTGGTTAAACTTCCACAGCACATCAGTCATGTGGTCCAGGACCCATGTCCCTCGATTGTGCACTGCCCACTCCTCATCTGATACCCAGGTGTGGCCCTTGCAGTCAGGGAATTGTGTCACTTGGGTACTGTGTCCTTGCAGTTTGCTTGACTCAAGGTGGGGGACAGCATCTGTTCCCCTAACTGTGGTGGGCATCATGGGTGGGTCCATTGCTTACACAATGCCTGTGTTCTGACATGTAATCTGTGTGTTACTTTGATATGTGGTCCAATTGCTGAGCTGATCCACCACATGTGCCTGGGGTAACTGGCACACACCCAAGCTGCGGGTGGGAACAATGTTTGGGCCCCAGGAGTGTGTATATTACGTGTGTCACACATACTTAGCCAGCTGCCTACTGTCCAGGGTTCATCCCTCATTCATGTGGGGCAGGACAGTCATGCCTACTCCAGGCCATGCAATGCACTCTGTACTACCACTCCCGTGTATCAGCTGACACGTTGTGCTCAGTGATATGTCCCCTCAGGTGTCAGCCTCTGTGTCAGTGTGCTGTGGTTTCGATGTCAGGACTGCTGGGGTTTTTATCGGTTGGGGCTCAGCATGCCACCGGAGATGTGACCATAGGAGACGATACTTGTGTGACACATAGGTGTTTGAACACCTGACTGTGCAGACTGGGGTATGCGAATGTGAAGTCCATGCAGCTGTTTCCCATTCACAGCAGATTGTGAGGTGCTCAGGTTCAGAGGCTTGTGTTACAGGTCACCCATATGTCCAATCAGTATGACCTGGACAGATAAGGGTTCAGATGATGTGGTGTGTGGGGGATGTACATGTGCACTTGTTCAGCTCCAGGACTTGCATTCCCCATGACCTACTATTGTGACACAGTGCAGACTGTTGTTGTGTGGCTGCCCTGCCCATGTGACTGGAGACAGTGATGTATGACTTAGCTGACATGCCTGTGCCATGGCATGTGACTTCCTATGAGTGATCCTGCAGGGGAGTGACATGTGCTACATGCACACCATAGTGTCAATGGCTATCAGCACATGGGTGCATCATGGTGTCTGTCGCTGGTATGCATCACATGCATTTCATATATCTGACTCTGGGCATCACTTTCATCCGGGCACCTGTACTGACTCAGTGGCAAGAGTTGTGATGTGTGCATGTTCACATGCTTCACCGTGATCTCTGCACCGTCCAACTACTGTGTAGGTGGTGCATGTGTCCACACTGGGGTATTGCCAGCCAACGGACGCCAGACAGATGGGTGCAAGGCCAGATGGGATGTGAGTGCCATGGTTGACGATCAGACTGACAATTGGCTTCTCCTATTTTGTTTGGGCAATTTTAGCAATGTTCAACTAAGGATGCCAGGCCTTGCTCTGTATTGTGCTGTACTTACTGTGTTGTGTGCGTTCGGTGGAGGTGACTGATGTCTGTCTGTTTCCCTATTGTTTGCAGATACATCCACGGCCCCAGGAGGGGACAGCTCCACGGACCAGGAGGAGCCGCAGAGCCAGACTGGGTCAGCAGCCGAGGAGTGGTCGGAGGGACCCAGTGGCACGGAGGGTGAGGGGAGCCACACCGAGGAGTCCTCAGCACCATCCACCTCAGCTGAGGACCACAGCAGCTCGGAGGATGACTCCCTTATGGAGGCAGGTGTCAGCAGCCACCACACCCCAGCTAGTGTTGCTGTCCCCGCCACCACCACCACCACCGCCCTCCCATCGGCTCCCATTCCCGAGGTCCGTGGAGGCTCCCATGTTCGGGAGCGTGTCTCCTTCGGGCCAGGCACCGCACCCCCTGCCCCTGTGTCCCCTGCTGCCCTGAGTGAGGAGTCTGTGTACCTCCTTCGCCAGCTCCATGTAGGGCAGACAGCGATGCTGAGTGTCCTCCATACACACCACTCTGTTGACTCAGCTGGTGTCGTTCATGGAGGGCATCTCATCGGGCATGTCTGCCCTACAGAGGGGCAATAGGTCCATGGACTCCTCCCTGATGGCAGCAGTGTCCCTCCTCCAACAGTCCCTCACCCCTCCTGCCTCTGCCCCATCCACACTGCCCAGCACCTTACCTGTCCCAAGCACACACACACCGGCACAGGCACACACCAGCACAGACACAAGCAGCACACAGACACACACGCCAAAATCAAGACGCACACGCACGCACAGTCAGGGGACTGAAACCACACTCACAGGGGATGGGGCCCAGTCACACACACACGCATCCATGAGCACTGCGCAGTCCACAGTTGCCTCTCCCTCCAAAGCCCCCTCCGTTGCCTCACCTGCAACCCCAAAGACCCAGCGGCTCTTCCTCAGTGACCTCGGCCTCTTCCCCTCTGATTCAGCTGATCCAGCATTCAGGGGGAAGAGGAAGCCCACCCACACTGAGCGGAGTGCCCCTCGCCACCGGACACCATCCCCCAGGCGCAGACCGACTGACGCCCCCATCCGCAAGTCCCCCCGGACCCGGAAGAGCAAGACCCCGCCGCCGCCCTGCAGCTCAGGCACCAAGTCTCCTTCCTCCATCCCTCAGGCCCCCACTCCACAGGTGCCCCACCACACCCTGCCCCAGGTTCCCCCACCCACAGATACACCATCCCCAAAAAGATCAGGCCTTCTCCCCCTGCCACTTGCTCTTCCGGCCCCACACCCCTGCTGCGCTTGTCTGTGCCACTGGTGTGGAGACGGTGTCCTCCCCCTCTGTCCTGCCCACCTTACCTGATCCCCATTCTCCTCCCCTGGAGGTAGGCACTGCAGTGGAGTCCACTACCACCCTGTCTGACTTGGGCACTGCAGTGGGGAACCTGTACACTCCATCTGCACGGTCCCCTGCAGTCTTGCCGGCACCCACACCATCAGAGTCATGCCCCCCACTTGTGCCGGCACACACCATGTCAGACACCTCCACTGCAGTTGTCAGTGGCTCTCCAGCACCCACCACCCCTTCCCTGCCTCCTTCTGGTGAGCCATGATCCTGTCCCTGCGGTGCCTGGCCTGCCCCCCTTATGCCCCTCCGAGGGGATTGTCCCTGGTTTTCATCAGTGCAGGCATGCGTAGGGTGACATCTGCCACTGTCACCCTGTTGTGACTTTCATGTTGGACTGGCCATTGGCCTTTGTTAATTTTTTGCTGGACATCAACTGTTAGACCCACATATGCTGAATAAAGCACCTTTCTGTTCTCTAGTGCTTTTGCTTCTGATGTACATGTTGTTGATGATGCTAGCCATGCCCTTGCTGCTGTGATGGTGATATTTGGTCTCATGATAATGAAGTGTTACTGTGCAGGAACACATGTGGTCCAGGGGGAATGTGTCCTATCCTGTGGTGTATCCATGTCATCCTTAGCAGCATCTGATGGTGTCATGTGTTCAATATTTGGCAATGGGATTTCCTACTTACATTAGCAATTTCACATCTGTGGCTTCCAACCCTGCACATCTGTTGTGCCTGCCATTGTTCAATTAGTCTACTTCCCTGACCGTGTGGCCATCTCCACTGGACATGCAGGTTTGGGCATCAATGGGGAAGGACTCATCTGTGTTGTCAGTGCAACATTGCTATACATGTGTGTTGGATCTGTGCTGATGATTTCGTTGGCACTCCCATGACCAGGCTGATGTGACGGGAGCCTTCATTTGGTGCTAATTGTTGACTGTGTGACCAAGTGCTCAGCTGACATGATGGAGCCCTACTGAGGCAACATATGGCACAGCTTTCCTCACACAGGAGTGGAGTCCCCTCATGGCAGTGTGTACTCCTGTGACATTGCCTGCGCCCACGGTGTGTGTTGTATGAGCATGTCTGTGTGTTCACTTCCGTTTTGCTGTGCATGCTGGGATCCCTGGTGTTGTACCTGTTTGTGATGCTTGCTGAGTTGACCTATGTTCCCCCAAGTCTTCTCCCTGGATTCTCTGTGATGTGGGTGCATGGCACATTACTGGTCATCAGGGTGTCACCCATAGGTGTGTTTGCTGTCAGGGCTGAGTTTGTGTGCAGATGAAGATGGGTCACAGTCAGGATTCCCCTTGGCACTTGTTGTTTACACCTGTCATGTGATTTCCAGTTTGTGTTATCTTTCAGTGATTGTGACACGTTGTGTGTGTGACTGCTGGCACTGCTCAGGGTCCGGGCTGCAATGTTGGTAGTTGTCTATGTGTGTTCTTTGTGGGTGACCTTGGCTTCTTCATTGGTGTGTGACTGTGGCTGGGATCCCATTGGTTGGTGTGGTATTGCCGTCATGTCCATGTACAGCGTAGTGTGCAGTGTGTCAGACATTCAGGAGTCTTGTTGAGTGGCCATGTGTGATGTGTTTCTGCACCTTGGTTCCCACCCACCGCCCTGGGATTGTCATGGGTGCATGTGCAATGTCACCAGTGCATGTGTGCTTCACTGCTGCACATTGTTGGAGGTCGAGGTGTGTGGTGTTGAGTGTGTGCAGATGAGAGTTGTTGCCCGGCTAGACCCCTGCCTCCATGTTGGCCTTGGCTTACTGGCCATGCTGATTGATTTGTGCTTGTGTAGGTGTGATGGTAGTTTGTTGCTCAGGACACATTACTGTGGTTCACAGTGTGAACGACATTTAGCTTTGTCATCACAGTGGGATTGTAATGCAGCCCAGGGTCACCACATTGTGGGGGCCCTGGGGGTAGTGCTGTGGTGTGTCTGTGTCTTGCTGTGTCAGTTGCTGTTCCTACATGCTTGTGTGACATGTGTGATTTGTGCTCCCTCTCATCTGACAATGCCTGATTGCCCACATAGGGGATTTGGATCCATGAGTTACCTTTGTGTGGCACTGTATGCACATCTGTGTAATTGGTATTCAGGCCTCCTCATGTGTTGTGTGGTTGCCTGGGGACACTGGCACCCCCCCCTCACCTGTTGTGTTTGATGTGCAGTGTGGGTCTGCCTGTTTGTGTTTGTGCACCTGCACCACTGCATTGGCATATCTTTGGTGTGCCATTGGCTGTATGTTGTTCGGTGGGTTTCCCCTGCTGTCCCTGGGACTCCTAGGTCATCGGTCAGCACAATGATCATGGTTTGTGTGTCCCATTGCTGCCATGGTATGGTATCTGTTCACCTCACATCTACAGTCTCCACAGGGTATCTGCATTTGTGTGCCCATTGGTGCAAATATGTGGGTCTGCATTCTGATGGTCACTTCTGTCATTGTGTCATTGATGAATGTTGACAGTGTCAGCCCCCATGGGTGATGTTTGTCTGCACATGGCCAAAGGTATGTCTTATTTGCACTGCAGTATTGGCCTCTCCCAATCTATGTTGCAATGGGACACATGCACTACTTTGCCACTGATGTGTTTTATGTTCTGTGACCAGGAATCATCCATGCAGTTTGGCAGTTGCAGCTTTTTCTTTGTCAACACTTGCATTTTGGTCACTGTGATGATGGGGGTTTGGACCACATTGCCACAATGTTCAAAATGTGCTTCAGCTATGGACCACACACTTACCTTTTGGTCACTGTGATGATGGGGGCTTAGACCCCATTGCCACAATGTTCTGAATGTGCTTCAGCTATGGGCCCCCACACATACATTTTGCTCACTGTGATGATGGGGTTTTGATCCCCATTGCCACAATGGTCATGACCTGCTTGCATTGTGGGGGCCACACACATATATGTGTGGCACATGTGATAGGGGGTCACATTGTATGTTCAAAGTCATGTTCAGTGTTGTAGGCATTTGACACAGTCTACACACGCTTGTCATGGTGTTGGGGGGGATGTCTTTTTCTTGCATTCCCTAGGTTGTGGTGTGCTGGTTGTGTCATGCATTGTCCATCCTATGAGTGGGGGTGGTGTTGGTGGTAGGCATCCAGCCCCCTGGGTAAGGGTGGTAGTAGTGGTAGGCATCTGGCACCCCCTGGGTAAGGGTGGTAGTAGTGGTAGGCATCTGGCACCCCCTGGGTAAGGGTGGTAGTTGTGACAGGCATCCAGCCCCCCATGGGTAGAGGTGGTAGTAGTGGTAGGCATCTGGCACCCCTGGGTAAGGGTGGTAGTAGTGGTAGGCATCTGGCACCCCTGGGTAAGGGTGGTAGTTGTGACAGGCATCCAGCCCCCCATGGGTAGAGGTGTTAGTAGTGGTAGACATCTGGCACCCCCTGGGTAAGGGTGGTAGTTGTGGTAGGCATCTGGCACCCCGTGGGTAAGGGTGGTAGTAGTGGTAGGCATCTGGCACCCCCTGGGTAAGGGTGGTAGTTGTGACAGGCATCCAGCCCCCCATGGGTAGAGGTGGTAGTAGTGGTAGGCATCTGGCACCCCTGGGTAAGGGTGGTAGTAGTGGTAGGCATCTGGCAACCCATGGGTAAGGGTGGTAGTAGTGGTAGGCATCTGGCACCCCCTGGGTAAGGGTGGTAGTAGTGGTAGGCATCTGGCACCCCTGGGTAAGAGTGGTAGTAGTGGTAGGCATCTGGCACCCCCTGGGTAAGGGTGGTAGTTGTGACAGGCATCCAGCCCCCCATGGGTAGAGGTGGTAGTGGTGGTAGGCATCTGGCACCCCCTGGGTAAGGGTGGTAGTTGTGATAGGCATCCAGCCCCCCATGGGTAGAGGTGGTAGTAGTGGTAGGCATCTGGCACCCCCTGGGTAAGGGTGGTAGTTGTGACAGGCATCCAGCCCCCCATGGGTAGAGGTGGTAGTAGTGTTAGGCATCTGGCACCCCCTGGGTAGAGGTGGTAGTAGTGGTAGGCATCTGGCACCCCCTGGGTAAGGGTGGTAGTAGTGTTAGGCATCTGGCACCCCCTGGGTTGAGGTGGTAGTAGTGTTAGGCATCTGGCACCCCCTGGGTAGAGGTGGTAGTAGTGGTAGGCATCTGGCACCCCCTGGGTAAGGGTGGTAGTAGTGGTAGGCATCTGGTACCCCCATGGGTAAGGGTGGTAGTAGTGGTAGGCATCTGGCACCCCCTGGGTAAGGGTGGTAGTAGTGGTAGGCATCTGGCACCCCTGGGTAAGGGTGGTAGTTGTGACAGGCATCCAGCCCCCATGGGTAGAGGTGGTAGTAGTGGTAGGCATCTGGCACCCCCTGGGTAAGGGTGGTAGTAGTGGTAGGCATCTGGCAACCCATGGGTAAGGGTGGTAGTAGTGGTAGGCATCTGGCACCCCCTGGGTAAAGTGGTAGTTGTGACAGGCATCCAGCCCCCCATGGGTAGAGGTGGTAGTAGTGGTAGGCATCTGGCACCCCCTGGGTAGAGGTGGTAGTAGTGGTAGGCATCTGGCACCCCCATGGGTAAGGGTGGTAGTAGTGGTAGGCATCTGGCACCCCCTGGGTAAGGGTGGTAGTAGTGGTAGGCATCAGGCACCCCCTGGGTAAGGGTGGTAGTAGTGGTAGGCATCTGGCACCCCCTGGGTAAGGGTGGTAGTAGTGACAGGCATCCAGCCCACCCTGGTTAGAGGTGGTAGTAGTGGTAGGCATACAGGCCCCTATGTGTATGTGTGGCATTGGTGAGGGCCATCCCGCCCCTATGGTGCTGCTGTTGCTGGTGTAGGTATTTCTGCATCCCTCTGTGTGTGATGTGTCGGGTACGTGTAGTTTGTTTTTGTTGTTGGTGTCTGACTTACCTTCTGCGCCGTACGCGTCCGTGCCTGTTCCGGTAATAGAGGTAGAATATTGGTAGGATCGGCACGAAGGGATTCATGGTTGGTTCGTCTCATTCGTCTTTCTCTTTGCTTCGCCTCGTCCTCGTCGCTGGCGTGTTCGTCTCGTAGCCGTGGATCGTGTTGTGGCGCGAATCGGAGCTTATGTGCGCCTCTCCCGGATGCTTTGACGTGCCGTGCATAGCGACGGGTTCGGCGCGTACGGGAAGCGCATCGTACTTGTCCGGCCGGACGGGGCTGCATTTTGGCTTCCGTGCGACTCGATTCTACGTTTACGGATCCGGCTCGGTCGGGGAACAGGACCTGGATTGGGTGAGTACGACTGGGTCGGAATCTATGCTGTTATGCGCATCGTACTTGCTCGTTCGGTATAATGTGCGGGTCGGTCGGGAAACAGGCATTCGCATGGCTTTTTTCCCGACCAAATGATGTTAGGTGCGCCTCCGACCGAGATCGGAATCGACCCCTAAGTGTGAAGGTCTTCCTCAGGGCTTTGAATGTTTATGAATGGACACTACTTATTAGACAAAAGTAAAAACTATATGTCACATAACTGAGGTAAAAATTCAAAGACAACTAATAGAGTAAGGGAGCCTTAAAACCCAAGGAATTTACATACCAGTCTTGATGTGGTGAGGCACCACAACTTAAGCACTATGGTGTGACAGATGTGCAGTCTTTACCCCAGGGAGGTGTGTTTCAACCTGGAGTAAAACTAATGTGTAAGCTCAGCAGTAATACCCAGGCACTACTTCTACATGAAACTTTCTTAAAGATTCTCCTTTCATACATTCTCATACCTGTGCTCTTATTATACGGATGAAGTCTGAAAGGGGATACACAAATGCTTTCGATTAGCTGTGGACTATTTGCCCGGTGAGAGCGCTATTTTTGGTTTAGAGCTCGCTGGTTCTGCATCCTTCCTTTTGGTGACCATCATAAATTAATGCGGGGGTCAGGAGACGTATAACTTCTCCTGTTTTGACCTCGATGCAGGGAGTGGAGATGGTCAAACAGTACTGTTACAGGCTCGCATTAAGTGGAGCTGCACTTTGAGGCATACCTTAAACATGGGAACTAATCCCCCAAATTTGGTCCCAGGAGGGTGCGTGTCGATACAACACCTCCTCATTCTGCCTCTGTGCAAAGGGCGGAAAGGAAAGGAAGTCTTTTAGGCAACTGCCCTTGTGGGCTCGCACTAAGTGCTTCATTGTTCGGTGGCATACCTTAACAATGGAAACTGATCCCTTGTGTCTTGCGGAGGGTCTGGTCCCAGCGGGGTGCACCTATGTGTGCATGGCACATGCAAAGATGTAAGGTCTCCAGCAGACTTATTTGAGTGTGCCAGCAGAAAGTGAAAAACTTTGTTCTGGAGGTGCAAGGAACCATGGGGATTGTAGCTGGAAGCTCCCTGGGTTTGTAATGTAAAGGGATGTCAGAAGTAAAAACTCTGTCATGGGCTGAATTTGCTAATGCTGATGTGGCCCAGGTTCAGAGTGATGATTTAATTGAAAACACGTCAGTTGTCTCTTGTGACCTTAAAGTGGGCCAGCAGGAAGCGGAAAAACTTTGTTCTTGAGGTGCATGGGACCATGGGGATTGTAGTTGGAAGCTCCCTCTGTATTGAATTGTAAAAGGATGCTAAATGTAAAAACTCTCTTGCGGATGGCATTAGCTAATGCAGATGTGGCCCAAATTCAGGGTGATGATTTAATCAAAAATAATAATTTTATTATGGCATCAGATGTCTCTTGTGACCTTATGGTGGGCTGGTATCTGGCTCACCTATTACTCAGCACTATGGGAGATGTAGTGCGGGGTGTGTACAACCCCCGTTATATAGATGGGATGGTGTTTTTGTGGCAGCCATAAGTCTGTTATGTCAAGTATTGCCCAATAATGATGAGAGCCCAATTTGTGCAAAAATATCTTTAGAGACATTGTGACAGTAATTATAACATGATTGATATTACTGAGGCACACTCAGCTTATTGTGCAAATAAATTAACAATCTCTGACAGTTCGTTAAGACCATTTTCGGTTGTACGCATTCTTAATATATGTTGTGCCTCAAGGCGTAATAATACAGGTTCTGCGTTTGT
The DNA here is from genome assembly GCA_963921515.1 of Calotriton arnoldi. Taxonomy (NCBI): domain Eukaryota; kingdom Metazoa; phylum Chordata; class Amphibia; order Caudata; family Salamandridae; genus Calotriton; species Calotriton arnoldi. The sequence continues at coordinate 2,989,041 of CAWUFW010000913.1, read as the reverse complement.
GGTTTTAACACTGTCCATCTCACGTCTGACATAGCATGGTTTGTTTCCACATAGTGTTGTACCATAAGGGTATGCATTATTGTACATCAGTTGCATGATTTGTGCTGAACAATGTGGTTCTTTAGCTATTGATTGGTCTTTCCTATATAGGCTTTCTCGCAGGGACATAGTACACAATACACTACATTGTTTGTGTTGCGGTTAGTGAATTCTGCATGTTTGATCTTAGAACCCTTGCAGTGACATTCCTTGCCCTTAATTGTACTGTCGCATGTGTGACAGTTCCCAAATCTGTTGTGGCCTCTCACTGGGGAAAATTAAGATATGCCTCAAAGTGCCGCTCCACTTAATGCAAACTCATAACGGTACTGTTTGACGGTCTAACACCAGGATTTCCACCCCCCGCATAGAGGTCAAAACAGGAGAAGTTGTATGACAAGCTTCATGCAGGTATCCTCCATGGTGTAGAGACTAAGGGGCCGATTCCGGTCGTAAACCGTACCGACCGACTCGGACCTGGAATGGAGACCGACCGACACGGACCTGCGCCGTACGACCCGCGCAGTACGATGCCTTGTGTGTGAATTACAACCCACCTGCACGGAACACAAGCCGCACGACCGAACCGTTTGGAAATCATTGATTCGCCCGTAAACTGACCGGGAATCGTACCGACCGACACACATTAGGAATTGACGCGAGCAAAACGTACCCGCGATGCACGAGCCGCGTAGTACGATGCAATACGTGTGAAACGCGACCGACTCGCACGGAGCACGAGCATGAAAACCTAGACGTACAGCAAATAGTGACTAGCAAACAATAGAGCCCTTTGCGTCCGAGGCGAACACAAACGTCGAAACAGAGCAGATTGTCAGTGTGACAGACTCGGGTCACCCCGCACTAGCCACAGGCAGCGTCCGACCCGGTCAAACGAACGTCTCCATCATGCACAACAAAAGCAAAGGAAATAAGACAAAAAAAAAGCAATGACACAGCCAATTTATTTATAAATAAATAAAAAAAGGAACAAAGACACACCCACAACTCCAACTATATAAAGGCCAGAAATCCCTACCATGATCCTTTGCAAACTACAGGCATAGGACAGCAGACAACCCCACCACACTGCAGAGACACACCACAACTCACACAACACACAACAACTACACCATTTGCACCACTCAAAAACCAAATCACATATTCACTGACAAACTCACACCCACCACACTCACTTACACCCTCACACACACATCAATCACCACAACCACCCAGCACCATGCCCCCCAAGAAAAATCCAAAGTTCACAGATAGTGAGTTGGAAGTCATGATAGACGAAATACTCAAAGTAGAGCCACAGTTGTTTGGCACATTGGTCCAACAGACCCCCATGTCACAGAAAACCAAGATGTGGGAGAGGATTGTCGACAAGGTTAACGCACAAGCTCCTTGTCGGCGCACAAAGGACGGCATACAGAACAGGTACTATGATGTGCGCAGGAGGGTCAAGAAGCTCATCAACAGGGAGCACGCCTTGAGCACAGACACTGGCGGTGGCCCTCCTGCCAGACAAACGCACTTCAGGACCTGGGAGGAGAAGGTGCGGGCCATCCTACCACCGGAGAGCATCCATGGATTAACAGGAATACCAGAGCCTGGTGAGTACACAAACAATATACTCAATTTTGTGCGGCAATACACATATATCACTCTCAAGGGGACTGTTAAACCAATTCCTGCCAGCAAAGCCATAGCAACATAAAGGCAAGTATCCTGCGATGTTTATGCCAGTTACCCAAACACAATACCTGCCATCCCACAGTAAAATGGAACTACGACATAACATGTACAAACCTAACGACAAATACTGCAAGGCATTAGCATAAATCACCAACAAACACAGTCATCCATTTCGCCAACAACGTCACACCACCTCACAGGAAAGCTGAGTCAAAATGAAGGAAGGTTGGGCTGCTGGGAATGTGCATGTAGCAGAAAGCATGATGGGAGTTGCAGTCACTGCCAACAGTCCCCCCCCCCTGTCCCAGCAAGCTCACACTGAACCATACTCACCTCACAGGGAGTGCAAAAGCACTGCGAAGATGGCTGACACTAGGCCCTGCTGTGGGGAGAACAAGGCCCTGCTGGGACTTGGGCTCAAACAAACAACAGGACACCAATGCCTGACAGCCTGAAAGGTAACTTACACTCCCTGCAATGGAAGCATGCTGTATGGTGGGATAACTGGACTGGGGGAGGAGTACTGCCTGCTCTGACCATATCTACCAGCAGGTACCTGCACACACACACCCCTTAACACAAAAGCAACACAACCCACCTGGTATAATGCATTCCCTCAGAATCCATTTAAATATCCCACAAAGATTTAACACACTGGGTTCTGCAGTGTGAAGCACATGGGCTTGTTGGTACTTTTGTGCAAACAAACACCAGGACAACACTGCCTGCCAACTTGTCAGCACAGGCACACCACCACATAGGGAAAAAGCTTCACAGGAAGTAAGGTCAGGTATTGTGGGAAGGTGGGTGTAGCCAAAAGCATGATGGGAGTTGAAGTCACAGCCAACAGTCCCCACCCACATGTCCCAGCAAGCTCCCACTGAACCATGCTCACCTCACAGGGAGTGCAAAAGCACTGCCAAGATGGCTGACACTAGGCCCTGCTGTGGGGAGCACAAGGCCCTGCTGGGACTTGGGCTCAAACAAACAACAGGACACCAATGCCTGACAGCCTGAAAGGTAACTTACACTCCCTGCAATGGAAGCATGCTGCATGGTGGGATAACTCGACTGGGGGAGGAGTACTGCCTGCTCTGACCACATCTACCAGCAGGTACTTGCACACACACACCTCTCCCACCAACACCAAAATACACACCTAGAATTATGCTCCACAAGAGAGTGAGTGAAAAGTCTCTACCAAGAACACAGACAATGGCCTCTGCTGTGGGGAGCACAAGGCCCTGCCGGGACGTGTGCTCAAACAAACAACAGGAAACTACTGACTGACAGCCTGAACATAAATTGTGACTCCCTGCAATGGAAGCATGCCACATGGGGGATTACCTGGCCACTATGGGTGAAGGAGGTCCTGCAATGACTCCAAATGCCATCAATGCCGCATCAAAACACACCTTCTCTGCTCGAACAAATTGCACCCTGGGACCAGTCACTCCAAAAGTAAATGCCTTGGCAAGATGTCTGACACATGGTCCTGATGTATGAATTGGCTGCAAGTCACACCTACGCACTGGCCAACTCAAACACATTGATACTCACAGCCATTGGAACTGTAGGTATCCTCCCACTGTCTGGAGATTCAGTGTCCCTGGGGTGTCCCCTGACCTGCCTGTGAAGGTGTGTTTCGTAGATGACAATTGGGGAGATGCAGACATAGTACATAGCACCAAGCACACACAATGTCACATATACATCATTGACAGTGGACACCTGACAGTGACTAGAATGGACACACACATATAGCTGACACTAGCATGGTGTCATACACAAAATGTGCATTTGTGAGCTGCATTTCAATACCACATCGGTCTGCGTTGTATGCATCATTCACACAACACATCACTCACTGTCATGGACAATCCAAACACAATGACTATCCTGGACTGCATCGGATGACGCATGCAACTCACAGCAGCCGAACTGTAACACACACACCTCTGCCCATCACTGTCATGAGCATGGAAAAGAAAGAGTGCTGCTGTGCCCAATCCCTCTCACTGTGGAGGAAATAGACAAGATAAAAGACGTTAGCACTGACAAAACTCTGCACCAACATCATTAGGCACGGTAACACCATGACTTGTTTGAAATGAGATGTGAACTAGGAACACAGATAACCAGAAAGTATCTCACATTGGATCACAGGCATACCGGACTGTGACCATGTTGCACAGACACACCAATGTGATGCACAGAGCAACGCAACAAATTCCACCACACATGCACCAAGCTTGATACATACCCTAAGTGTAATTGTACGTATGTCATCGCTATAGCACAAATGTGGACAGGGATGATACAGCTGTGTCAGGCATGTGATGGAACCTGAGTAGCAATGGACATGTACAGACAATTGATCAATACATGAGCTGGTCATGCACACAGCTTGACGTGCACATTGAAATGCTTCAGGTTGCCATGACAAAGTGCTTCAACAATATCAACCTCAGTCTGTCACAACTTTTGACAATGCAATGTACAGACTCTCATTTTGATGTCCAGTGGCAAATGTCATGTGTGTGAAACGTTGATGTTGGTAGAAACATAACATACATTGTGTGTCTCCTCCAAACACAGGGGATGCTGGGGACACAGCACGACCTGAAGAAGAGTCCCAGTCCCAGACTCTGGCGGACCCTGAGCTCACCGGTGTGGATCAGTCCCTGTCCTCTTCGGACGACGACCCCGAACAACCTGGCACCTCCGGTGTGACTCTTCGTGCAGCCCCAGGAGCAGTAACATCAGCACCCCCTGCAACCACACCTGCCACATCTGATACCACACCGAGTACCCCTGCCGACACGGACAGGCCGAGCCCACTGAACAACAACGGAACAGGTACACAGGGCACCCTGGAAGCAAGGGACAACACCACCGTCGCAAATACTCAAGTGGTCCCAGTGTTGCCTGTGCCGGCCACAGTAGGTCCTGCCCGTGTGGGTAGGGGCGGTGGGAGGGTGGGCAGGCAGAGGACACGTCCTGCAGAGGGGGCTGGACTGCATGATGAGCCACACCTGGGACGCATCATAGATGCGTACCAGGAAAGCACCGGAGGATTTGGACAGGTAGTGGGGATCCTCAAGGACATCAAAGAACAGCAGGCTGCACATCATGCCCGCTTGGACTCCCACATGCCCCGGATGGAGTCCAAGTGGGACAAATTGGATGAACTAACAGCGGTGCATAGGGACATACTGACATGCCTCTGCCACCAACATGTCCACACCTCCCTGTGCGCCCACAACATCTGTTGCCACAACATCCGCAACTGCCACAGGGAGGGAGGAGGACTCTGGCGGAGAGTCCTCTGCACCGCAGCAGCCTGCACATGAGGGTCCCCCGAGAAAGAAGAGGGGTCATCCAAAGAAGGGGAATTGAGACGCTGATGGCAATGCATATCCCCCACGAACTCAACACCTGTTCTGTATGTCGTCCCTTGTGTGCAAACCAATTAACCTTGTCGACTGACACACAAATCTCCCACTTGACATGGAGGGTCAAAGTTGTGACAATGCAGCAAATGACTGAAGATTCTACTCTGGACATTTCATCTCTTAAGACTACCAACTCACCTGTGAACTTTGGATTACCATCACATTGTACAGCACTTCAAATTCCGTTCACCATCCTTACACATGTCTGTAAATAAAATCACATTCACACAATACTTGCCTCTGTTGTGATTTATACTTTGTCTGTGTCATGGCGATGATGATCTGATAAGGAACACTGTGCATGCAAACTACCACAGCAATGTGAACACCGTTATGTGAGTCATGGTAATGTGACAAATATGAGGGAGACACACCACTAGGGCAACACAAGACATACTCACCATGTCCAGCTAACTCATCCTCATAAGTGATGTCAACAGGAAATACAGTGGAATGCACATACACCACACCCATCCTGGGTCAGTGGCAAGCATTCCACAGGTACAGGATGCTAATGACTGTCTGATGTGTAGATACACACGGAGCACATCCCAAAGTGAAGCACAGGTTTATTAAAGATTCACAATGTGAAAATTCCACAACTGATGCAAGTTAACCTCACGTAACAGTGAGCAAACGTTAAACAAGTTGTAAACAAGGCAAGTCCAGGGGTGTGTGGCACATCATTGGTTGGGACAATGACTACTTGCACTCTGGAACAATGATCTGGGTTTTGGGGTTCAGACCTCACCATACAGCAGCCAAAGTACCCTGTGAAGGACAGACAGAAAACACAATCAAAAACCTTGAATTACAGCATACAACAATATACATGCCCACAAATGTAACAAAACTACGTACACACAACATATCAATCAGCTAAACACTGTTTGGGAGTACAGACTACCTGAAAGGACACATCACAGCAAGCATCCTGACAAGTAGCACACAGTCACACTCAAGCAGCACAAGTGCACCGCCAACAGATATCAGGCAAACACAATACTTTGAAGACACATCAGTGTATACTCACATTCATGTGACGAAGTTGAGGATCAGCTGGCTACGAACATCATCCTCACCCTCATCATCACTGGCATCATGCCCCAGGGCAGGATCCTCCACAGCTGGTGGAGGTTGGTCATCGTCATCTTGGATGAGAGGTAACTTCTTCATCACTGCCAGGTTGTGTAGCATGCAGCACACTATGATAATTCTGCACACCTTAGCAGGTGCATATGGGAGGGCCCCTCCTGTCTTGTCCAGGCAGCGGAATCTGCTTTTCAGGAGTCCAAATGTCCGCTCGATCACTCTCCTGCTCCGACCATGTGCCTCATTGTAGCGCATCTCCGCTGGTGTCACAGGGTTCCTGAGGGGTGACAGCAACCACGGCATGTTGGGGTATCCGGAGTCACCTACATAAAGACAATAGCACATTAGATAAGTCTTAAAAGAGGGTGTAAATAAACTTTAGCAAAATCACACAATAGTAAACAGTCAGTACACACCGACAAGCCAGGCACGCTGGTGCTGCATCTGTGACATAATCGTTGGGATGCGACTACTCCGCATGATGTAAGCATTGTGCGCTGAACCTGGGAAACATGCACAAACATGTGAAATGGTCATGTCGGCCAGACATACCACCAGAGCATTGATTGAGTGGAAATGTTTCCTATTCCGGTATGTCTGCTCATGTGCCTGTGGTGGTACCAAAGCCACATGTGTCCCATCAATGGAGCCAATGACATGTGGCATCCTTCCCAGGGCATAGAAGTCACCCTTGATGTCAGAGAGTCGTTGTGGTGTTGGGAAATGGATGTAGTGGTTGAGGAAATGCAACATCGCCTCCAACACACCTCGTAGCACACGGCTGAACATGGTCTGTGACATCCCACCAGCAGTAGCAACTGTGTGTTGGAAGGTACCAGTGGCAAAGAAGTGTAGAGTTGCCATCACCTTCACCTTGGGGGTCAGCGCAGTAGGGTATGTCCGGCCAGGTTGCAAGTGTGGTGCCAACTGCTCCGCCAATTCTTCAATCAGTGGCCTAGTGAAGCGGTACCATTGCATGCAGTCACGTTCAACCATGGTGGCAAGGTCAGGGAACGGTCTGTGGACAGCTGGTCTCCTGCAGTACATAGATGAGCAAAGACAGTTTGTCAGTTCCCCTATCTAGGTGCCAGTGTACATGCTAAATAGCACATGAAACAACAGGACACAAAGACATGATGTATGTGCTGTAGTGTATGTGCACACATGTCAGATACATGCCCATCATCTGAAATCTCAGCTTTACAGGTCCACACAACAAGGTCCATGTTGTGCTGTGACCAATCTATGGGCTCTGCCACAGTACATCAGTATGAGTGTCACATACCAGACACACACCACAGTCACTAGTGAGGACAGATGTCTACCACACATCACAGGTTTTTGACAGACACACACAGGGACCTTGTGTCGCCACAAGGACACCATCATGATGTAGCGTCTCATATACACACCACAACGCACACATGACACACACATGAAGTGCCACAAAGTTTTTTTGCATCTCACACATGGTGTCTGTGACACACAGACGCCACATCAACTCACATTGACAATACCCATGGATGCGGTGACCGTTTGACATTGAGCACATGAAATCAGAGTAAAATCCGTAGCTAAATGCACACATACTGTGGATGAACATCACAATTGTGGCACTGGGACACCCTGTGACACACATCCCATTCCACCTAAGAGTCAGGGTGTATGTCACATGTCATACACAATGTACCCCGGGAACTGTGTACAAGCCTCATGCCCTGAACTGTACAGTCGTCAATCACAGTTGTTATGTGTCCAACACACAAAGGTATCTGTCCCCATGACACCTTGCCCTGCATACACAGGTAATGCAGCCTGACATGCCCCTTGATATACTGTGTCACAGGCTGTATTGTTGTTGGTGTGCCCATGTGTCCATGGAAAGCTATTGTGGGTGGAATACTTAGCACATTGCCTGCAATGGTGACTGACGCGGGTCACCAATTCAAAAGACGCGTCGGACACCTAGGGAACGAGGCGAGCGCACGCCTTGCACACACGCCTTGCACATTGACTGCAATGGGGACTGACGTGGGTGACCAATTCAAAAGACGCGTCGGACACCTAGGGAACGAGGCGAGCGCACGCCTTGCACACACGCCTTGCACATTGACTGCAATGGGGACTGACGCGGGTGACCAATTCAAAAGACGCGTCGGACACCTAGGGAACGAGGCGAGCGCACGCCTTGCACACACGCCTTGCACATTGACTGCAATGGGGACTGACGCGGGTGACCAATTCAAAAGACGCGTCGGACACCTAGGGAACGAGGCGAGCGCACGCCTTGCACACACGCCTTGCACATTGATTGCAATGGGGACTGACGCGGGTGACCAATTCAAAAGACGTGTCGGACACCTAGGGAACGAGGCGAGCGCACGCCTTGCACACACGCCTTGCACATTGACTGCAATGGGGACTGACGTGGGTGACCAATTCAAAAGACACGTCGGACACCTAGGGAACGAGGCGAGCGCACGCCTTGCACACACGCCTTGCACATTGACTGCAATGGGGACTGACGCGGATTTGGCCCTTGTACGATTCGTGTTCTGAAAAATCAGTTGGCTCCCTACAACAATGTATCAGACTCGTTGCTGTAATGGGTTTGAAATATTTGAACGATGCGGAAGGCGTGTACGAGCCGTGCAATGCGATGGATTGGCCAGATTCATAGGATGCAAACGTGTTGGACCTATCGCTTTGGACGCATGGGACAGAATCTGCCTCTGCAGCACAGATATAAGGCTGTCTGTTCCCCTGAGAGCTCACTTGCCTGCACTACATGCTCCAGATTGACATCTCTGCTACCACTGCTGCTGTCTCTGCATCCTCTGGCTCCAAGAATGGCACGTACTGTGGAGAGGGCCCCATCCTTCACAGAGGAGGAGAACAAGGCCCTGCTGGACAGCCTCCTTCCACAGTACAGCAAGCTGTATGGGACACCAGGGGAGCAGGTGAGTGTGCAGTCCACATCCCTTTTTCTTTGTGCATGTTGTCTGACTGGCACTAATGGCATTGTGTACACCAGTGGCTAGCATTCTCACTGACTAGTTGTTACCCCCAAAGTGTGTATGTACCTGTAGTGGACAGGTACTGTGCATGAAAAGTGCATTTTAACACAGTTATTATAGTCAGGCAATGTTTCAATTTTGTAAATGCAGGACAACTATCAATCACCATAGTTGCACTACCTGTGTACATCATATGCCCTTGTGATGAAGACATGTATATCCAACTGTGTGTTGCACAAACATGTTGCATGTCTGGTAATGTACTTTTATCCTTGTCATCCTCACAGGTTGATGCCCATCAGAAGCAGGAGATATGGCTGACCATTGCCCGGGCTGTTCGATCTGTGGGGGTCTACAGACGCCGCATCCGCAACTGCCAGAAGAGGTGGCAGGACCTTCGTGGCTGGACCCGGAGGATCGCCAGAGTCCAGCTGAAGCTGTCTCCTCCTCGCAGAAGGGGCGGACGACGGACACTGACCCCCACATGCACCGGATTCTGGCGGTGGTCTTCCCTGTCCTGGATGGGCAGTTAAAGGCCAGACAGCAGCAAGGAGGGGTAAGTGCATGCCTTTTCTGTGAACTATGTCTCACATGCTCTTTGCACTCCTTCATCCTGGTTACACTCCCACAGATCTCCTGTCTGCTTGAACAGGAGTCATGTTCCTAAATTAGTTCATGGCCCATCCTCATCTGATACACAGGTGTGGCCCTTTCAGTCTGTGACTTGTGTCACTTGTGTTGTGTGTCCCTGCTGTTGTCCAAAATTAAGGTTGTAAACAGCATCTGCTACCGGTGCATTGTTTTGTCCTCATGAGTGAGGCAATTGATTGCCATGTGTCTGCACATTGCCAGAAATCAGACATGTACTCTATGTGGGCAAATGATATGTGTTCCAATTGATGCTTTGGCTCACCATATGTGTCTGGGGTATTTACCACACAGCCATGCAGCAGGTAAGACAATGTTGGGGCCTCATAATAATGTACATCATGTGTGTCACACATGCATGAACGAATGCCTAGTGTTCAGGGTAATCCCATGTTGCACATGGAACTGGACAGGTATGCCTACTCCGGACATGAGGAACACTCTGTGCTCCTACTCCTGTGTGTCAGCCTACATTTAGTTCATTGTGAAATATGCAATATGGTGTCTGCCTCGGTGTCATTCTGGAGTGGCCTAGCTTCTTAGACTCCTCTGGTGTTGAGCATTTTGGTTTTGGCAGCTAGCTGAGGTGTGGCTAATGGATCATCACAATGGGGAAACACATAGGTGTGTGATCACTTGACGGTGCATAATGATGTATTATACATAATAGTGCAGGCAGCCTCAATTCGTTCTCATCAGACTGTGATGTTATCATGTTCACAGATTGGTGCTTGCAGTCACTGAACTGTCGCATTTGTATTACGTGGGATCATCATATGCCTTAAGATGTGTGTAGCAGTAGTGGAACATGTGTACTTGACAGCTGCAGGGCTTACATTCCCCAAAATGATAATGATTGTGACACAGTGCAGACTTTTTTATTTATTGATGCACTGCCCCTGTGACTTTATCCAGTGATGACTGATTAGCCAGACTGGCCCAAAGCATGGTATCCCACTTGCTAATGTGTATCCTGCCGTTATGTCAGTTGTACAGCATACACTCTATTGTGGCATTGACCATCAATACATGGGCACATCATGGTGTCTTGTGAAGGAAGCATATCCATTTTACTGGCAATGAGTTTGGCCATCCCTTATCCTGACACATATACTGAGTCAGTGGCAGGAGATGGGATATGTGTGTACTGACACATTTCATTCACAATTTAAGATGTTCTGAGATATGTCTATGTGGTGCATGTGTGCACATATAAGTAGTGGCATACTACATGCACCAGACAGATGGGTCCATGGAGGGGAAGTGTATGAGTGGCATGGTTGACTGGCGGAATGACAGGTGTCTTTTTCAATATGTGCCAGCACTTCTAGCAATATTTAGCAAATGCGGCAAATGCGTCATCTGTAATGTGCTGTAATGACTGTGATGTCTCAGGTGAAACAAGTGACTGATGTGTATCTGTTTATCCTGATTGTTTGCAGAAACATCTTCGGCTACTGGAGGAGACAGCTCCACGGACCAAGAGGAGCCGCAGAGCCAGGCTGGGTCTGCTGGAGAGGAGTTGGAGGCACAGAGGGTGAGGGGAGGGGAGCCACACTGAGGAGACCTCAGCTACAACCACCTCGGCTGAGGAACACAGCATCTCCAGTGAGGACTCCCTTGTGGAGGCGGGTGTCAGCAGACCCCAGACAACACCGAGCGAGTCTGTCCCCGCCACCACCACCATCTCCACCCTCCCATCTGCTCCCATCCCAGAGGTCCGTGGAGGCCCACGTGTAAGGGAGCATGTCTCCTTTGTGCCAGGCACCGCACCCGCTGCCCCTGTCTCCCCTGCTGCCCTGAGTGTGGAGTCTGTGGACTTGCTGAAGCAGCTCCATGTAGGGCAGACAGTGATGCTGAGTGTTCTCCATTCCCACACCAGTCTGTTGACACAACTGGTGTCCTTCATGGAGGGCATCTCATCAAACATGTCTGCCCTACATCGGACTATTCAGGCCATGGCCTCCACACAGACATCAGCAGTGTCCCTCCTCCAACAGTCACTCACCCCTCCTACCTCTGCCACATCCACAATCCCCACTGCCCTACCTGTCCAATGCACACACACACCAGCACCGGCACGCACCACAACAGACACAAGCAGCACGCAGCCTCGCAAGCCAAAATCCAGAGCCACAGGCATGCACACTTCGGGGACTGATGGCACACACACAGGGGATGGGTCACAGATGCGCAAACAGACATCCACAAGCACTCCGCAGATGCCTCTCCCTCCAAAACCCCTTCCCTTGCCTCACCTGCAACCCCCCCTTCCCAGCAGCTCTTCCTCTGTGACCTTGGTCTCTTCCCCACTGATCCATCTGCTCCAACTCACAAGGGGAAGAGGAAGTCACCACGCACAGGGAGGAGTTACCCTGCCACATGGACACCCTCCCCCAGGTGCACGGACACTGAGGCCCGATCCGCAAGTCCCCCCGGACTAGGAAGAGCAAGACCCCACCACAATCCCGCAGCTCCACCACACAGTCTCCGTCCTGCAGCCCCCAGGCCACCACTCCACAGGTCCCCCAGCCACACCCTGCCCCTGGTTCACCCACACACCGATACCGCATCCCCAAAATGATTAGGCCCTCCCCCTACCACATGCACTTCCACCCCCACCTCACACGCTCAGCCTGTTCCTGCCACTGGTGTGGAGTCCGTGTCTCCCCCTCTGTCCTGCCCACCTCACCTGGACCCCATGACACTACATTGGAGGTTGGCACTGCAGTGGAAAGCTCATCCACCCCGTCTGACTTTGGCACTGCAGTGGAGACCACGTCCACACCATCTGACCTGCCCACTGCTGTGGTGCTGGCAACCACCCCATCTGACTTCATCCCTGCAGTTGTGACGGTGCCCACTGTGTCAGACACCTCCACTGCAGTTGCCAGTGACACTCCAGCACCCACCACCCCTCCCCTGCCCCATTCTGCTGTCCCCTGATCCTGTCCCTGCGGTGCCTGGCCTGCCCCATGTATACCCCTCCAAGGGGAGATGTCCCCTGGTCGTAGCAGTGCAGGCAAGCAATGGGTGACAACTTGTCACATGTCACCCTGATTGAATTGAGAAATGGACTGGCCATTGGCCTTTTGACATTGTGGACTCGAATGACCAGTTTTGAGTAGTTTTATTTTTTAATAAAGCAAATTGTTGTTATCCATTGTTGTTGCATCTAATGTACATGATGTTGATGATGAGTATCATGGACTTGATGTTGTACTTGTGTTTTAAAGGTACAACAGGATGATTTGTTGATGTGATGGACTCCATGTGGTCCATGGGATATGTGTACTTTTCTGCTATGTATCAATGACATCCTTTGCTGCAATTACAGGGTGTAATGATTGCAAAATGTTGTAACCAGGAATATCTCTTTGGGTTTGCTACTTCACATCTTTGGCATACACTGTTGCACATATGTTGTACTTACATTTGGGCACATGGTGAGATTGCCTGACTGGGCCCATCTACACTGGACAGGCAGGTTTGTGCATCCATGGTACACAAGTCATCTGTGTCATCAGTGCAACTATCTCTACATGTGTATTGCGTATGTGCAGATGACTGAAGGGACACTCCCGTACACATGTTGCTGTGACCAGAGCTTTCATTGTGTTGTAATTGTTGGCTCACTGTGCAAGTGGTGTGCTGGCATGACAGGACCCTGCACAAACAACGTTTTTCACAGCTGACATTCCCCATGGCATTGTGTCATTCCGTGGCATTGCCTGTGCACATGGTGTGTGTTGTGTGAGCATGTCTGTGTGTGTTCCCTTCCCTTTTTTCGACTCAGCCTGTGTTCCATGCAGATGTTCCTGTTATGTGCACTTGCTGAGTTGTCCTGTGTTCATCAGACTTCTTTTCCCTGGGTTTACTGAGATGTAGGTGCATGGCAGACTACTGGTCATTAGGTTGTCATCCCTGGCTGTTTTAGTTGTAATTTCAGGGGATGTTGTCAAAAGCACATGGGACACATTCAGGATTCCCATTGGCACTTATGTGTTTCCAACATCATGTTGTTTTCCCTATGTGGTATCTGTCAGTGTGAGGCTCACTCGTATGTGTGTGTGACTACTCCCACTCATCAGGGTCATTGCTGCAATGTTGGAAGGTGTCAACATGTGTTCTTTGTGGGTCTCCTTTGGTTCCTCATTGGTGTAGGTGTGTGGCAGGGTTCCCAATGAATCGTGTTGTCTTCACATTATGCCCATGTTCCGCATACTGTGCAGTGTGGCAGACATTCACAGGTGTTGTTGACAGGCCATGTGTGTTGCTTTTTGTGTACCTTAGATCCCCCCACCACCCCTGGGATTGTAATGGGTGCTTGAGCAATGTCAACAGTCCCTGTGTGCCTAGCTGATGCACATTGTTGCAGATCAGGGTGTGTGGTGTTGAGGGTGGCCACATGTGAGTTGTTTCATGTCTAGGACCCTACCTACATTTTGCACATTGGTTGCAGGACATGGCCAGTGATTTGTGTTTATGGAGGTGTGATGTGAGTTTGTTGTTCTGGACACATGACCCAGTATGCACAGCTGACTGTGCTCCACAGTATAGGCAAAACAGACCTTTGTCATCACAGTGGGATTGGCGTACAGGCTACTGTCACCACAAATTAGGGTACTAGAGGGTAGTGCTGTAGTGGGTGTGTCTCTTGCTGTGTTGGTTGCTGTTCCACCCAGCTTGTGTCACATGAATACATTGCTATACCACTCATCTGACAATGTATGCTTGACCACAAAGGGGTGCCCAGTTCATGAGTTACTTTTTGTATGGCACTGTGGACACATCTGTGTGATTGGAGTTCATCCCACCGTCATGTGTTGTGTACTAGCCTGGGGACACTGAGACACACATGTGGTGTGTATGATATGCAGTGTGGGTCTGCCTGTCTGTGTTTGTGCATCTGCACCTCTGCATTGGTATTGCTTTTGCGTTCCATTGTGTGGATGTAGTTTGGACGTTTTTCCCTAATGTCCATGCATCTTGTAGCTCATCATCCTGCACATTGCTCATGTTTGGTATGTCCCATTGCTGCCATGGTATGGGACTTTGTCACCTAACATCGACAGTCTCCACAGGATTCCTCAGTTTGTGTGTCTGTTCGTAGAGATATGTGTGTATGCATCATGATGCTCACTTTTCACATAGTCTAATTGGACACTGTGGGCATTGTCAGGGCTCATGGCCAATGCTTGTCTGCACATGGCAGAGGGAGTTCTTGTGATACACAGCAATCTTTGCCTCTCAAATCTATGTTTGTATGTGACACAACCACCACATTGCCACTACATTGGTTGTGGATTTGGGACCAGTGAGCACAAATGCTGGTCTGGTGATGCTGCTATTATTTTGTCCACACTCACCTTCTGGTCACTGTAGTGATGTGGGCTTTGGAACCCATTACCACAATGTTCCTGAGATGCTGGAGTTTTGAACCCCACAGTCATCTTTTGGGCACACATGTGATGGGAGTCACATTGTATGTTCACTATCAGAATCAGTGTTGTGGGCATTTGGCACACACATACATAGAATCTTGCAAAGATGGTAGGGGTGGAAGTTTGCTTAGTCACCCTATGCGTGTGAATGCTGGTGGTGCAGGGCATCCAGCCCCCTATGAGTGGGGATGGTAGTGGTGCAGGGCATCCAGACCCCTATGAGTGGGGATGGTAGTGGTGCAGGGCATCCAGCCCCCTATGAGTGGGGATGGTAGTGGTGCAGGGCATCCAGCCCCCTATGAGTGGGGATGGTAGTGGTGCAGGGCATCCAGCCCCCTATGAGTGGGGGGTACTGGTATTGATGGGCATCCAGCCCCCTATGAGTGGGGATGGAAGTGGTGCAGGGCATCCAGCCCCCTATGAGTGGGGATGTTAGTGGTGCAGGGAATCCAGCCCCCTATGAGTGGGGATGGTAGTGGTGCAGGGCATCCAGCCCCCTATGAGTGGGGATGGAAGTGGTGCAGGGCATCCAGCCCCCTATGAGTGGGGATGTTAGTGGTGCAGGGCATCCAGCCCCCTATGAGTGGGGATGGTAGTGGTGCAGGGCATCCAGCACCCTATGAGTGGGGATGGTAGTGGTGCAGGGCATCCAGCCCCCTATGAGTGGGGGGTACTGGTATTGATGGGCATCCAGCCCCCTATGAGTGGGGATGGAAGTGGTGCAGGGCATCCAGCCCCTATGAGTGGGGATGTTAGTGGTGCAGGGAATCCAGCCCCCTATGAGTGGGGATGGTAGTGGTGCAGGGCATCCAGCACCCTATGAGTGGGGATGGTAGTGGTGCAGGGCATCCAGCCCCCTATGAGTGGGGGGTACTGGCATTGATGGGCATCCAGCCCCCTATGAGTGGGGATGGTAGTGGTGCCGGGCATCCAGCCCCCTATGAGTGGGGATGGTAGTGGTGCAGGGCATCCAGCCCCCTATGAGTGGGGGGGTACTGGTATTGATGGGCATCCAGCCCCCTATGAGTGGGGGGTACTGGTATTGATGGGCATCCAGTCCCCTATGAGTGGGGATGGTAGTGGTGCAGGGCATCCAGCCCCCTATGAGTGGGGATGGTAGTGGTGCAGGGCATCCACCCCCTATGAGTGGGGGGTACTGGTATTGATGGGCATCCAGCCCCCTATGAGTGGGGATGGTAGTGGGGCAGGGCATCCTGCCCCCTATGAGTGGTGATGGTAGTGGTGCAGGGCATCCAGACCCCTATGAGTGGGGATGGTAGTGGTGCAGGGCATCCAGCCCCCTATGAGTGGAGATGTTAGTGGTGCAGGGCATCCAGCCCCCTATGAGTGGGGATGTTAGTAGTGCTGGGCACCCCCCCCTAGGTGTGGGCACTGCTGGTGGTGTGGACCATGCTACCCCTGTGGTTTTGTTTTTGCTGATGGAAGGCATGTCCCCCCCCCTATGTGTTTGTAGCATTTTGCGTGTTCGTAACGTTTGTTTCTGTGGGTGTCTGACTTACCGTCTGCGATGTACGCGTCTGTTCATGATCCGGTCATAGATATACAGTACTGGGATGACCTGCGCGATGGGATTCATCATTGGTTCGTCTCGTACTTGCTGATTGTTGCTCCGTCTCGTACACGTTGTGAGTTGGTCCGTTTCGTAGCAGTGGATCGTGTTGTGGCGCGAATCGGACTTGCTATTCATCTCTCCCGGATGCTGTGACGTGCTGCTAGTGGCGACCCGTTCGGCGCGTAGGATTTGCGCATCGTACTTGTCAAGCCGGAAACTATTGTGGAAACTGCTTCCGGGCGACTCGGATGGGCGTTTGGATATGCGGCTCGTACGGGAAATGTTGCTGGAATCGAAGCCTACGTGTCGTTCGGAATTGTGGCACTTTTGCGCATCGTACTTCATCGCCCGGACGGACCGGCTCCCAGTACGAGTCAGTCGCAAGGTAAGGCTACGGACAGCTCTAGGAGGGCTGTCCGAGGGAGATCGGAATCGGCCCCTAAATATCGAACTTTTAATATCGAAAGGACAAAATATCGAGTACAAAATATCGAGAGGACAGAATATAGAAAAGACATAATATAGTTGGAAAAAATATCGACATATAGGTAAGAAATATCGAATGTCATTATATCGAATTTTATTATATCGAATTTTTTTTAAATTGTTTTATATGTTACTATGGGGCACATTACGATGGCGGGCGGAAGCACCACCGCCGTGCTGGCGGATGCAAAAAGCACCAGTTACCGCCGGCACGCAGCAGTCCACACGCCCGTCCAATTACGATGCGAAAAGTAGGCCAAACACCGCCGGCAAGCCAGCAACACCGTCCGCCATCAAAGTGCGCCCGTACACGTAGCGGCGCAGCCCAACTGACACACACCGTCCGACGAAACACGTCCCGCCCGGCGCATAAATTACGATGCCGCAAACAAACGGCTCCCACGGCCAAGAGATACCGTACGACAAACCGAAGCGGTAACACGGATGCCGAGCACGGACAACGAAGAAGCGGCTCCCCGAGCATGAATCCAGCACTGCAGGCCCTCCCCATGCTTCTGCTGATGCACCACCAAGGACGCAACGTACCGCGGAGACGCAGGTAGGCACACACACAACAAGTGCACGCAAACAGCGCACACAGTGCAAGGGCGGAAAAAGCGGACAACCCCCCACCAGCGCGTGTACACTACACATCCACCATTGCATCCACATATGACACACAGGCCAAATCGTAACATCGCGGAACACATGTGTACACACCACCTGGGACTAGGAACCAACCACCCCGTCACGGCCCCAAAGCGCCGATGACGCCGCCACACATGCGCACAACGCAGAGGCCAACCGCAGCGCCATGCATGCGTCGCACACAGACACAGGGACACAACCAAGCAGCACACACATCAGCCCCACCCCGAACGCACATGACACGTGACAGGCCTGCCACAGACATGTCCCCAACGCCCAATTCACGGACAACACCCAACGCCACACAACCGACGCACACATGTCAGTGAAGTCACGCAACAGCAGGACACACCCCAGTGTAACAAACATGGCGTAGCACACAGCGGCGGCAACACCAACTAGGAGAAGCAGGGCCCCTTCGGGAAGAGGAACGCCAGTACCACACTGAAACACCCATACCACCCTGCACATATGAACAAGACATATAAAACGGAACACCAAAGAGCCCGGGGACCGACAACAGGTGGCCCAAGAATAACATTCACACACAAGGCCCAACGCAGAGCGGAAAGGCAGCCTGCCGCCCACACAAGGGAGAGCAGACAGCACTGAATGACCTTCCATTCCAACTCCGAAACCACAGCCCTACGACAGAAGCCGGTGAATACAGCCATTGTCCAAGAATAGACCAACACAGGCATGCCGAGGAGACCGACCACAGGGCAGATAGCGCATATCACAGAAGCACACAACGGACGGGGAAGAAAGAAGAAAACACTCCCCCATGTCGGCCACATGCAAGTTAATTGGAAGGAGTCACACATCACTGACTTTGAACTGTCTGAGAAGCATGTGGGAAGAGGGCCCGTGTCCTCCAAACAAGCAAACAGAACACAAGTCCTGTCTCCCTACGACTACACAGAGCTCACAGCAACCTCGGAGCGTGCACATTGCAGACTGCACACACAGCCTGAGCACGCCACCTCAACGAACCGCTGCGAAATGGCAACCGCAACACACCTACCCAACTACGCCGAACAGCTCAAGCTGTACAAAACCAACCTGTTCCATACATTGGGATGCGATCTCCTGTCCCTGCTGAACGTAAGTTACCGACTGACTTACCGCATCACATTGTTCAGCTGCGTCATGCCCGTCTTCTACTGTCGGAGGTGTCCCTACCAGCATCCCGTCGAGATATGCCTCTCCAACCCGGCATGTCTGAAGGCGGACCTGCTACCACTACTCCTCCCTCTGGACGCACACGACAGGGCCTGCTCTGCCTATGGGGGCATGGCGTATGTGGCCAACATCGCACCCGCACTGAAATGGGACCACTGTGCCTCCACACGACGGATCATCGAGAACAGCTACATCGAATGTCACCCAGCATGCCCCATCATGGTCCTCCAAGGGACAACTTACGAACAACACCTTGACAGCCACCATCCGCTACATTGGCTGGCAAACATGTACACCACCAATGACATGGAAGCCCTGCTGGACGGCATCGCATACCTGACAACCTGTCAATTCGTCGGACCACAACGCAGGTTCCCCGAGTGACCTATGATGTCCAACCCCGCACCCATGCTTAGCTTCCGCACGGACTGGCCAGTCACCACCACAACAGCCATACCAAACGACCGGCAACTGTAACCACACCATCAACGACATCGCCATGACATCGGATATGACCGGGACATGCACACTGTTCCCCATCACATCCAGGAACACCGCATGCATCGTGGGAGGCAGTGGCATGGGCTCTGTGTATCGCACCCACATGGACGGAACTGCACGAACAACCAGGACACGACATGGATCCAGCGCCCATGGACACACACACCGCTCAGTGGACATGAATAGGTCGCCTGGAGTCTGTGAGTGCTGCACCCCTCCCACCCCCGCCCCGGGAATCCCATACCAGGACCTTTGCATGGACGACAAGTGCATACAACAACAACACGACCCCAGTGACTGTGACATGTCCAGTAACCACCACAGTGCAACAACAAGTGGCACGCCGCTGCATGCACGCAAGCACATGCCCTGATGTCATCTCACATGCACGCGTGCATGAGGAACAACCGCAGCAAACCTGTCACATGGAACTGAGATGGACTGTGCCCATGATGCCAAGCGGTCTGGTAGGCTACATGTATACCGTCTGTGTCAAAGTCCGCAGCTCCGCAGCTATACGTAAATGTACATTAGCACAGCCTTGGCCAAGCAGATGTCACTCTGAAGCCCACATCCCACATGCAACAGCCAATCACATGTAACCCCACACCCTATCCCATTTGCAATCATGCTCAGTATATCCTCAACATGTATTCCGCTGCCAGTAGTGTCCACTATACTGCATCACAGAGGACAGAAGACTCAATATAATGTTTGAAACCAAAACTGTCTCCGCTGACTCATTTCACAAGTACGAATGAGAGAGGATGAGAGTATGTGAAGTACACGGCAGTCGTGACATGACCATGTAGTCCACTGGTATTGGATGTCAACGCAAATGAGTAGCACTACTGTGGAAGACACACATGTGTCGTGTGAAGTCGTATGGACGCAGTGCTCAGGTGGGTGGGTGCGACGGGTAGATGCGCACATGCCAAGTTGGAGCACGCCGTGTTGGGAGGGGTCATGAACAGTACACCACCGCTTCCCTGGGCATCGTGAGAGGACACCTGTCGGGGGGAGTGAACACGTGTGTGCACAGCAGCCGGGCACACGTACAAAGCGGTACCAGGCGCACCTCAGCCCACCCTCTGTGGACAAGCTGGATCCTGTTGTGCGCCCGCCATGCCCCTTGACAAGGCACACACAGCCCCAGTCGATCAGGTGTAACCCCAACATAGTCAATCCGCACAGGCGATACAGGGCACGGGATGGCAGTGGAGCATGGTGTGTGAGAGGTCTCCTCGCGCTCCTCCTGGTCATATCACGCAGGCAATAGAACCTCAACGTCTAGCATGGCACAAGTCAAATGGAAGTGTAGGGGGACGCACCACAGCATGAGCAGCACTGACGTCACGGGAGGTGGCTCGCACCATCCCATCCATTGCCCATCATACCAACCACGCCACATGCCATTGCGACTAAGTGCAAGCGCGTGCGCCACCACCCCCGAGCCCTCCCCAGAGAGGCCAAAGAGTGAATGTGTGGGCCATCAGCCGCAGACGGACGCGGCCTGGCCACAAGGGCAGCCACAGCCACTGGGTGTCGCAGGTGGCGGATCCGGAAGGCGAAGACTGTGATGCATAGTCCATGCAGGCCGGGTCTCCATTTGGGGCACCACGCAGGTGGACGGCGTCCCGCCACACATCATACCCTGAGACAGCCCACTCGTGCAACTGGACCCACACATACACTCCTTGCCCTCTCTGGTGCGAGCTTGGGGCTGCCTGTGCAGGCGCTAGCCTCGCAGGTGAGCATGCATATTGGGGGAGCGAGGGGAGGACATGAGGGCTGGGGCGAAGATGACTGTATCACTGTCAGTAAGTACAAGGGATGACCCAGATGTGGAAAGGAAGAGACGTGTCCCGTGTGTACTGCAACTAGTCGCCAATCCAACTACCCCCCATGTCCGGAATGTAAGCCCGCACCTAGGCCCGCCCATCCGCCACATCGAACATACCACCAGCACGACAACCTTCCCATTCGAAACACTGACTGGGGGTGGCGACCAGTGTACAATCATGTGTAGCCTACCCACGCGTACATGTGGGCCCTCCATGATCCATGTCACCTGCGGCAAAGTCATGACATGCGCAATGAGGGAAGTGAGGAGAGCTGTCCGCCCCACGCGCAGAAGGTGCATCAGCTCCACAGACCCAGCAGCGAGTTCAGCAGGGGTCACATGTGCAGGGGCAGCTGTGCCTGGTGTGAAGGCACATGCATATAGACAGCACATCGACCAATGTGTAGTCTGCCCACATCTACAGTCCATCATCATGCGGACATAGGAATTGAACACAGGGCAACACATCTTCAGTTGGTGCACCCACCGTGACCAACAATGCGCAATCATCGACGTACCCGCCCTGTGCATGGCCCCCCACCCAACAGAGGCACATCCAGTGCCACCATCCCACACACACAAGCCTTCCACGGAACATGCTGTGTCCAATGGTCAGTACAGAGTCAGCGCCCATCTGGTGAATCCTGAACAGGAGACACATGCACACACATGCCAGCTCCCACTATGTACGTCTGCCACCTGGCACGTGCAATGTAACCTCTCACCTGTGACGTGTGACTGCAAGCACACAGCCGTCTTGGCATGGGGCTGTCAATGTGGACACCTGTCAATGTTTCGGGAGGTGTGATCCGTACAGTGCTGTACATAGGGTGCAGTGCTGACACCTACTACTGTCTCATATCCCCTCGTGCCACAGGTCCCACTTGTTTTGGCCGCTCAGCCTGTGCCCACATCGTCGTCGTCGTGTGCCATACTCATCCAGCCGCGGAAGCAGTTCCATGCTCAGCAGACATTCATGTTGCTGTGGCGTTGCCGCTTGACGGATATGCAGTCAGTCCCCATCAGCACGCACCGCAAGTCATTGGGGCCTAGATCCCCATGTGCATGCACATGGCAGTGGTTCGTATCACTAGCCATTGCCATTGTTGGGAGACCTGTGTAAGTGTATTGTGGCCGTGCCGTCCCAGCTTGACAGCTGGGCTGTGGCTCATGTGCTTGCTCAGTCATGTCAGTGATGTGTATGCGAAATTGCTATGTGTCGTGTTGCTTTGACATGTGTCCTCTGCCATTGTCCCTAGGCGGAGACCGAACATTGACCGCCCATACCAATTGCTGGCGGACATGGATGATACAGAGGTTATTAGGAAGTTTCGGCTGGACAGGCCAACCCTGCATCGACTGTGTGCCATGTTAGAACCCCATCTCCGTCCCCGCAGGGTGTATCCGACTGCTGTCACCCCCACGGCTAAGGTGATGGCCGCCATGCATTTCTTCGCCACTGGGTCATTCCAGCACACAGTGGGCATTGGAGGAGGGATGTCCCAGCCCATGTTCAGCAAGGTGCTGAGGGATGTACTGGCAGCCATGATGCTGTACCGAAACAGGTACATCCGCTTCCCCAGGGCTCGTGAATTGGCGGCAGTGAAGGGTGCATTCTATGCCCTTGGCAGAATCCCACACGTCGTTGGAGCCATTGACTGCACACATGTCGGCCTTGTTCCACCACAGGCCACTGAGCACCTGTACCGCAACAGGAAGCACACGCACTCCCTGAATGTGCAAGTGGTGTGCCTTGCGGACATGGTGATCACCCACGTGTGTGCAAAGTTCCCAGGCTCGGCCCATGACGCACACATAATGCGCAACAGCATCTTGCCACGACTGATGTCCAATATGCAACAGGATCGTGCCTGTATTGTCGGTGAGTATGTGGAGTGGTGTAGCGTGCTGGTTGTGCGATGCTGTCCCCTGTCCAGTTGGAATAGCAACGGTTCTCTGTGTCCCTCACACCCAGGTGACTCTGCGTACCCGAATGGGGCATGGCTGCTCAGTCCATTGAGGAATCCTCGCACCCCAGCAGACGATCGCTACAATGAGGCACATGGGAGGACCAGACGTGTGGTCGAGCGTACCTTTGGCCTCCTCAAGTCCAGGTTCAGGTGCCTGGACCGCACCGGGGGTGCGCTGGCGTACTCCCCACAGAAGGTGTGCCAGATAGTGGTGGCGTGCTGCATGCTGCACAATCTGGCCATTCGGAAGCAGATCCCCCTCATCGTGGATGACGGAGATCAACCAGGGCCCCAGCCCGCAGACCAGGACAGCTCGAGTGAGGAGGACAGCGGAGAGGAGGAAGCTGGTAATGTGCGGCAGCAGCTCATCGCCCGCTACTTCACTTGACGGTGAGTGTCCATGTACGACGGCTGATGTGGCTGTATTTGTGCAGGTGTGTGTGTGCTGTGTCAGGGTGGCCGTTTGTTCACTGCGTGCTGTGTGTCAACGCTCCATGGCCAGGGTAGTATGCCACTGTTGGTGGCTGTGGCATTGTGCCCTATTGCTCTGTGCGATGTGTGTACATTGCTTGTAGTTGTTGACATGTACTGTGTGATGGGTGTGTGACACACTCATTGAATGTGCTCCTGTTCTGTCTCCCACCCCTAGGTCCCTACAGGCCCTCCGGATTCAATTGCCATGCCACGCATCAGGTGCCTTTCCGCCCAAGGTGGCCGTTGTATTCCGTACAAATAAAACACAGGGCACAAACAGCAGTTAGTGAAAAAGGTGCATTTATTACAAACTGTGACATGTGATTGTGTGTAAGGTGATGACAAAAGTGGTGCGTGCAGTGACAATGAGCTGTCGGTCATGGCTGCGTGATGATCAGGGTGTACCCACTGGTTCTATGTCCATAGTCCAACACACACATGCCATCCAGATGGCTGTGTGGAGTGGGATCGTAGTCCAAGTCAATGCAGTGGCTGGTCAAGGAAGGCTGCCGGAAGGCTGGCTGGCTGCCTCACTTGCGTTTGGAGCGTGCGAAGTCCTCCCGGGAGATCTGTTTCCACTTTGGACGGCCCCTTCCACGTTTGCGAGGGGGTGCCTGCTTGCGACATGCTGGTGGTTGAGGTGTGCTCACTGGCTGTGGACGCAGGGGAACTGGACACTGCTGCTCCACCCTGCGCCCCGGCAGGTGGTGGCGGAGGGGAGCTGCTGTCCCTGGCTGTGACCTCACCGCCACCACCAGCTGTCCCATGAGGTCCACGATTTGGCCCATACGGGCGTCCATGGACCTCAGCACCCCCAGCACCTCACGCGTGTCTGAAGCAGACCGGAGCCATTGTCCTTGGGCCTCTTCATAGGCCCCAAGGACTCTGGCCATTTGAGGCAGGGCATGGCTCCCAGGGGAGGCTGGCGTTTCCCTGACCCTGCTCCTCCTACCAGTCCTGCTGCCACCGGCCTGCCCACTAGCCACATTGCTCACCACGGTCCTCGCTGTGGCTCCCAGGGTGGATCCAGTCGGCCGGGCCACCACCTGCGCTGGGGCTGGTGCCAGCGAAGACGTGGCGGTGGTGGCGGCGGTGGTGGTCGGTGCGGCGATGGTGGCGGTTGCGGCAGTGGTAGTGGCCACAATGACCATGGGTGTGGCCGCAACGACAGTGGCAGCAGGGGGCTGGGAATGTTCAGCAGCCCTGGATGATGGGTTGGTGGGTAGGAGGGGTCCTGGGGAGCGGCTGGGCCCTGCCACACCAGATGGGCCTGCTTGGTGGTCCGTGTCCGAAGAGGAGGACAGATCCTCCAGATCCGTGTGTCCTCGTTGGGGGCTTGTAGGCTGGCTGTGCTGGCTGCTGGCTCCATCCCCAGCATCCAGCAGTTCGTCACCTGTGGAGAGAATGAGATTTGTTATTGTGTTGCACCTGGCGAAGTATGTATTTGTCGTCTGACATTAACAGTTCGTGCAATCTCGTACATGGGTTTCCCGGAGGCTTGTGTGTGGCTGTAGCATCTGTAGTTGTGTGTGCTTGGCAATGGGACTGTGTGCTGTGCACATGTGGCATGGGACGGATTGGCCATGCCGATGGGTGTGTTGCTGTGCCCCTACTTATTGTGACTCTGGTGTATGCGGGCTCCTGGCCCATCCTGGGTCTGGTTTGTACTTTGCTTTTGGTGTTCAGATGGGACGCTTAGGAACGCATATGGCAACATGGGGGCCATGCCCCAGATTCGCATTTGGGAGGGAATATGCTTTTGGGGTTCAAATGGAACGCTTAGGAACGCATATGGCAACATGGGGGCCATGCCCCAGATTCGCATTTGGGAGGGGATATGCTTTTGGGGTTCAAATGGAACGCTTAGGAACGCATATGGCAACATGGGGGCCATGCCCCAGATTCGCATTTGGGAGGGGATATGCTTTTGGGGTTCAAATGGAACGCTTAGGAACGCATATGGCAACATGGGGGCCATGCCCCAGATTCGCATTTGGGAGGGGATATGCTTTTGGGGTACATGCTGTGAGCCATGGGTGCCGAACGTGACATGTGTTGTGGCAGCATGACAGTGCATGGTTTGAGGTGTGTGCATGCTTGACATGGCCTGCATATTTGCTGTCTGTTGTGATTACTGGACATGGCATTGGACGCATCGTTATGAGTGAGTGATGGTTGTGTGCCAGCCAACGTATTGCAGTTGTCCCATCTCCTTGGTGTGCGTGCTGCCCTGTGCCATGTGCATCACTGCAGTGCTCGGGGGGTGTGGCCCATGTTGTGTGTTGTTGCTCACAGTGTGTCGTGCGCTTCATTGACTTCTGGCACATGGTTGGTCATGGGCATGTATCTTAGCGTGACTGCTGTATGTGTGGCAGCTGTGCGGATGACATGCCTTTCATGAGACTGGGGCTGACGGATGGGATGGATGGTATGTTGTATGTGCATGGTGTGTCAGTGAGTTTGATGGGTTCAGTGGTGTTCGTGTGCATTTATGTTGTTCCGCT
This sequence comes from Calotriton arnoldi, assembly GCA_963921515.1. Lineage (NCBI taxonomy): Eukaryota > Metazoa > Chordata > Amphibia > Caudata > Salamandridae > Calotriton > Calotriton arnoldi. The sequence goes on along the minus strand of CAWUFW010000913.1, from coordinate 2,962,464 downwards.
CTGTTGCGTCTAGTGTTGTTTGTCTTACATAGGCGTAGTTGTGGGGTGTGTGGTTGACAGGCAGTAGGGGCTACATGGACAGGACTTCAATGGTGTTTCGGTTGTGTGTGATGAGTTGCACAGTGGCTGCCGTGTGGGACTATATTCAGTGTGGCTTGTGCATGCAGACGTGGCTCCTTGGGTGTTGCTATGTCTGTGATGGGTCATGTGGGGTGTGAGTCTGTTGTTCATGTCCGTGTGCACATTGTTCACTTGTTCGTGACGGTGGGCGGTGCTGCGTGTTCGTCTGCTACGTGACATGTCCCATGTGTTGGTCGTGTTATGGTCCTCATGCCTCCAGTAATCCAGCCCTGTCCAGTTTCCCACCTGCAAGTTGTTCGTGCGTGCACTGTACTGGATGCCACATGGCTCTAAGCGGGGGGTGCTCCATGTTGCAGGTCTGTGGGAGTGGGGGGTGTTGTGGGTCGTGGGGGTGGCTGGACACCCACTGACACCGATTGCTGTGGACCGTGATGTCTGCCTTTCGGCTGTCGTTGTGCACTGCGGTGGCTGATACGTGGCTGTGGGGTGTGGGGGGATGCTCCTCCTTGCTGTGCTGTGGGACTGGGGCCTGGTGTGTGTTGTACTTGGGCTGTCCACCCTCCCACCCACTGCACTTTGTGTTCCTGCCACTTACCTGTTACTTGTCGGTTAGTGCAGCTGTGGCGGACACATGGGTGTGGTGGGTGCTCGTTGTGGCGCTTCTGGCATATTTGGGGACCTGTTGGTGGTTACGTGGCTGGCTGAGTGTACACATGTCACCACGCATCTTACAGTTGTTCGGTTTGGGCTGTGTGTGGTGGTGTCTGTTGCATGTGTGTGTGATGTGTTGTGTATTGTGTGCTGGACATGGGGGTGTTTGTCCCTGGGAGCTGTGGCATGGTAGTTGCGCATGTGAGTACATAGCGGTGTGCTGGTATACATTAGTTTGTACTTACCAGCCTCCACTCCCCTGCTAATCCGGCGAGGATCTCCGGATGTATTACGACTCGCACCTTCTCCTCCCACGCTTTGAAGGTCTTAAAGAGCGCGGGATTCCCTCCGCCAGTGACGGCAGCCAGCTCTCTGTTTTTGCCCTCCTTCTTCTTGACCAGGCTCTTTACGTCATTCCAACGTTTGTTTATTTCACCTCTGTTCCTGGGCAGGGTCCCGACTGCATTGACCTGGTCTACGATCCGGTTCCACATTCTGTTTCTGGTGGCTAGTGGTGTGTGCTGGACCATGTTCCCATAGATTTGTGGGTACACCTTGATGATCTCGTCGACCATGACCGTCAGCTCAATGGGCGTGTACTTGGGCATTCTTTGTGGTGCCATGGTGTTTGTGGTGCTGGTGCGGTGTGTGTTGTGTAATGTGCAGGGGGTTTGTGGTGCCGGTGTTTGGTGGTGGTGGTGGTGGTGGTGGTTGTGATGTGTGCGTTTCTGTGGTGTGCTGCTGTCCTTGCTGTGTCACTGTGTCCTCTCCTCTCCTCTCTAGTTTGCAATGTAGCAAGGGGTTGTGGTCTGTGGGAGTGCTGCTTTTGTACTCACCTATGTGGGTGTGTCCTCATGGTCTGTTGTTTTCAGGTGTGTTGTGTCTGTGGTTCTGGCCTTTGTATTTTTTGTTTGTCCGGGGGGGTGTTTTCGGGATGTGTACTGTGCTTGTGTATTTGTGCGTGCCTTGCTGTGTGGACTTGTTGGCCATGTTGTGTGCTATTGGTTTTGTGTGCGGATGGTTTCTGTGCAGGTACGTTGGCGCCATGGCTTCTGCCGTGTCGATTCTCATTGACGTTGTTTGCGCTGGCGGGCGGTATATTTGTGGGTTTTCCGCGCTCATGTCGGTGCGATCGTAATTTCACGTGCGGTGTGTCGGCCGTGAGGGCGGGCGGTTTTGTGTTGTCGTGCGTGTTTCTGTCCGTGGCGGGCGGTTTGACTCCGACTCGGACGTTGGCGGGCGGTATTTTGTGTGATTTTTCCGCCGATGGCGGTTTTCGGTTTGTGTAATCGTAATGGCGTGGTCGGTGTTCAGGCGGTGTGTACGGGCGGATTTTTGCCGCTTCCATGCCTGGCGGATTTATTTACGCCGGGTATCGTAATGGGCCCCTATATGTGTTAAAAATATATAATATTTTTTTAATGTATGTTACAATTTTTTTAAGGTAATGGATTTTATGTGAATTAATTTTTGCCTATATTAGTTCTGTAGCGGGTTGTGGGTTTATAGGGGAATAGGGTGGGAAGTAATTTAATTTACATTATAAAAATTAATAATTTATTAATTAATAATTCAGTGTTTAATAATTGCTATTGTTTAATAATTTTTGTGTATATTAGTTCCGTAGCGGGTTGTGGGTTTATAGGGGAATAGGGTGGGAAGTAATTTAATTTACATTATAAAAATTAATAATTTATTAATTAATAATTTTGTGTTTTATAATAACTATTGTTTAATAATTTTTGCGTATGTTAGTTCCGTAGCGGGTTGTGGGTTTATAGGGGAATAGGGTGGGAAGTAATTTAATTTAAATTATAAAAATTAATAATTTATTAATTAATAATTTATTGTTTAATAATTACTATTGTTAATTAAGTTAATTAATTTATTATTAAATATATAAAAAGTGAATAATAATCTTTTTTAATTATTTGATAATTATGTAAATTGTTTATTTTTTTTATTAATTAGTAATTAATTACATATTAATTTTTAAAAATTAATTTATTAATATGTTAATTATGTACATTTTTTGAGTAGTGTGTTGAGTGTTGATAGGGGATTAGGGTGGGAATTAAGTTAAATTTAATTCAAATTTTAATAATTTTTAAATATTATTTATTCATAGTTATTTTATAGTGTTAATTGTGTTAATTAATTTAGATATAATGGTTATTAATTTGATTGTTAATTGTAATCAGCTAATTAATTAAATGTTACTTAATTATGTTGATTCATTAATATTTTACACTATTGGAGGTGACGTTTATAGGGGAAAATATTGGAAGGTAAATATATTTTTATTAATTAATTATTTGTTAATTAATTTTAATTATATTGTAGGAGTGGGTCTACTCAATTATTCCCCTACGCTACCCAACACTTTCCCTACTGTTGCACTCACTGGAGTGGGAATAGTTATTTTTACACTCCCGCTATCCAACACTTTCCCTACTGTTCCACTCACTGGAGTGGGAATAGTAATTTTTAGACTCTTGCTATCCAACACTTTCCCTATTGTTCCACTCACTGGAGTGGGAATAGTAATTTTTACCCTCCCGCTATCCAACACTTTCCCTACTGTTCCACTCACTGGAGTGGGAATAGAAATTTTTAGACTCCCGCTATCTAACACTTTCCCTACTGTTCCACTCACTGGAGTGGGAATAGTAATTTTTACCCTCCCGCTATCCAACACTTTCCCTACTGTTTCACTCGCTGGAGTAGGAATAGTAATTTTTACCCACCGCTATCCAACACTTTCCCTACTGTTCCACTCGCTGGAGTCGGAATAGTAATTTGTACCCATTCGCTATCCAACACTTTCCCTACTGTTCCACTCGCTGGAGTAGGAATAGTAATTTTTATCATCCCGCTATCCAACACTTTTCCTACTGTTCCACTCACTGGAGTGGGAATAGTAATTTTTACCCTCCCGCTATCCAACACTTTCCCTACTGTTTCACTTGCTGGAGTAGGAATAGTAATTTTTACCCACCCGCTATCCAACACTTTCCCTACTGTTCCACTCGCTGGAGTCGGAATAGTAATTTGTACCCACCCGCTATCCAACACTTTCCCTACTGTTCCACTCGCTGGAGTCGGAATAGTAATTTGTACCCACCCGCTATCCAACACTTTCCCTACTTTTGCAGTTGTTGGAGTGTGAATACTAATTTTATTCCCTTAGCTATGCAACGTTTTTAATTTTGTTATATTTAATGTAGTGTAAATTATTAATTAACATAAAAAAATTTACTTTAATTATTTAAATTATTATATATTATTTATTTTTATATTTATATAATATGTTTATTATATATATATGTAAATATATTTTTAATAATGTTTTAAATATTTTATAATTAAGATTAATACATATTTTATAATATTATTAAGTAAATATATATATGTTAAAAAATAATTAATGTTTTTTTACATTACATTTATTCTTTTTACATTTTAAGCTTTTTTACATTATTTTAACTATGTTTTATTTAATTGTGTTTATTATTTAATTACTTTTATATTATTTTTAATACATTTAAAAAATTCGATATTTTAGTTAACTATATTTTAAACATCGATATTTTGTACTCGATATTTTAGTACTTACCTGTTTGTAGATAGGGACTCGATATTCTGTCCCTCGATATTTTGGCATCGATATTCTGGACAGTCGATATTCTGTCCCTCAATATTTAGTCACTGATCCATCCTCCATGATGATGCAGGACTTCAAGTGCAGCCCATCAACTTCTTCTGAACCGCAGCTGCACGACGCATCCTCAATGCAGGATCTATTCTAGATATGTTCTGCAAACCATGGTTTAGGGTACTTTGTTCAGCGGGCCTAACTTGGTCCCTGTATCCAGCCAATTTTCAATCTCAGTCAGCCTAAACTTGTGACTTTGGGGTCGATTATGATGGCGGGCGGACAAAGTCCACCCGCCATCGCAGTGGCAAAAGGGACCGCCCGCCATAGGTGCTGCGGTCCCGCTATATGAATTAGGATGCGCCCGCCACACTGGCGGGCGCATCCCGTATTTTTACATTGCGGCGGGCGGTGCTGCAAGCTGCACCCGCCGCAATGTAAAAATACATGTTGTGCATCTGCATGTACAACGTGGCAGGCACCGTGCGGTGCCTGCCACCTTGTACATGCAGATGCAGGGGGACCCCCCATGTGAACCCCCCACCCCCTCAACACTCTGGGGGCCCGCAACGGACCCCCAAAGGCATTCTCCGCCTGTCTTCTTGCGGCGGGATCTCTGCCGCAGAATACAGGCATCGTAATGCCTATGGCGGTGCCTGCACGGCACCACAGCCATTGGCCCATTGTACCGTATCCCGCAAGGCGGGCGGAAAAGGACCGCCTTGCGGGACCACGGCGGACGGTATTTCCGTCCGCCGTGGTACAATTCCCATTCCCACCGCCATCCTGATTTGGCGGTGGGAATATTCAGGTGGATGGCGGGCGGATCGCCCCCGCCGGGCCGGCGGTGACTACTGCCGGCCCGGCGGGGGCAATCCGCCCGCCATCGTGATCGGCCCCTTTGTCCCTGTCCTATGCAACCAGGTAACCACAGTTGGCACTTTACGCTTCTAAGTACATCATCAAAATCGTATTTACATCGTACCACCATAAAAGTGCAGTGTGCAATATAGCTTGAATATAAATACATGGAATGATAAAACATATAATACATAATAAAATCAGTCCAGTATAGGCTAGGAGCAGATTTACAGTCATCACGATGAACAGACCTCTCTGTTGTCCAATTAGAACGGTAACAACAGAAACCTCAGGATAGCCATAAAACACTAACAGGGTCCGCTATGTGTTCAGTGTTCACCTATTACGCTGATACTACTAGACCTTAAATACATCCCCAGTTAAAAAATGTAAATATCATATTGGCTAGATGGATAAAAACAGTTAGGGCCACCTGCATCATGACTTTGGAAGCTTCCTCCTGATGCCCCACATTTGACTCAAAAACTTTGCAACGGAACAATCACTAAAGGGTCTTGAGATGGATCTAAGAATTCGCAGAGCTTCATCGTGGTTACGTGTCCCTAGCTGCTTGCATACAGGCGTAAGCCACTTAGCTCTTGGGTGTGTATAGGCTGGATAATCCTGGGGTACAGTGCCAAGAGCTTGTGAGGGAATTCAGGAGAAGCATGCCAAACCTGAATTGCATGTATAATTTCCTGTCGTTGGGTACCTGGATGATATCTAAATAGCTTTCCAAGGAGCTAACTGATTTGAAAGCCATAAACTCCAAGGTTAGCCAACCCCACAATGGGTTGGTGGATTCAGACTGGGCTACCCAATCTCAATGCTACGCATTAATACAATCTTTGGTGGGAAGCGATGTTGAGTCCCTGTTTGCCCAATAGACATTTAACCCTATGTCGGCCAGTAAGGGTTTCACATTTCTTAGCCAGCCTATTTTGTTGAATGTATCTAAAGAGCTAACTTCCTGGAGAGCAGAGGCATCTGAACATAGTTCGGGGGTAGACCTGATTCTCTTCCAAAGCAGCAGCGGTCTCAGCTTAGCTTTGTTTGCAATGAATTTCCTCCCCACATCAAGCCTTAAAGGGAGAAGGGGTGTGCTGTGGGGTAACAAAACTAGACTCCTCAAGAACTTATTCTCTGATCTAGAGAGGTCCTCCATCTTATCGAATCCCCACAGTTCTGAGCCATATAGGGCTGAGCTCACTGCTTTAGACTCATAGACCTGTAGGGCAGCGGCCACTGCTTTACTGAAGGAAGCGCTATTTTCTTTGCTCAGGGCACCAGATATTTGCATATGCTTCAGGGTTGCTTGGCCACATGAGGCTTCCAGGTCATGTCTTCAGATAACGTTTTGCCCAAATAGTCGAAAGTGCTTACTCTCTCAAGTGGAGCACCTCCCAGAGTTGGTCTTCCCTTATATGATTTGTGGGGGTTGATCATCAAGAATTTCGTTTTAGATGTATTGATCTCTAGACCTCGTGCACCACAGAAATCACTAAATTGATTGAGGTTGGGGTTTTTGACATTAACAGTGTGTCGTCCGTGAACAAAAGTGTCACAATTTTTTCTCCCCCAGCATAAGAGCATCAGCTGGCACCTGCAGTAAATCCTGCACTACTTTATTCATGTAGACGGAAAAAAGTGTGGGAGCCAGAATGCACCCTTGGCGCACTACCCTACTGACGTTGATTGGGTCAGTGAGCTGGCCTTGGTCTCCCCAATGGACTTTGGCGTAATTTGTGTCAAGGAGTCTAATGACTAGGGATAAAATCTCCGGCAGCAACCCCATGTCTTTTAATACTTGCCACAGTTTCTGTCTTGACACGAGATCAAAAGCAGTCTTTAGATCTATGAATGCTACATACAAGCTCCCTCGACCAATAACCACTGTCTTCCAGAATAGAAGAAGGAAACAGAACACCTGGTCTATTGTTCCCGTCTTCTGTCTGAAACCAGCTTGGAAGGTGAGTTAAGATTATATAGTCACTGATCCAGTCCTGAGTCTTAGCCAAAAGAGCTTGGCACTCCACTTTTTGTATAGAGTCGATGAGGCTACTGGGTCTATAATTGCTGGGTAAAGAACTGTCCCCTTTTTTATAAATGGGAATCACCTCTGCTCCCTTCCATGACTGTGGAATTGGGGCACCCCCTGCAGTGGCATTATACAGGGTCAAAATATAAATAGACCAATTTTCGCTGTCGTTTAAAAACAAATCACCAGGGATGCCATCCGGGCCTCGGTCCTTTGCTTGTGCAATTAAGTTGATGCAGGTCTGGATTTCACCTCTCGTGAAAAGGTCCTTAGAATTGGTGTGAGAAAATTCTAGGGGCGCTTCCTCCCTTGTCAGGCAGACACAATCCTACATATAAAAGCTCAAAATGGTCATACCATCCAGTTATTGTAATCTTGTTGGCTGGTGAAGGTGGCCTCATAGAGTCCCCCCCTTGTGACTACGAGCTAAAAGGTTTTCAAATCTTTGCTGGCACATGCCTCCCCAATAAGCCTCCATCTGTTCTCGTCCCACTCCCTTTTTGCTCTATCTTAGACTTTTTTATAGGACCTTCTCAGGTCTCTCACTAGGACAGTGTTCTTTGCCCTAAGTGCAGACGACAGTTGACGTTTTAACTGGCTGCACTCACAGTTGAACCATGCGTACTGCAATCTTACCCTAGATCTAGATTTCATGGGAGGCGATGGATCAACAAAATGCACAGCCAACTGCTCAAAGAAGTGGGAGTGGCTATACGATATCACATCCAACACTCCCGGTTGCTCCAGCTGGGCTGTGATCGCTAACGGGCACCCTGATAATTCTTGTTTAATCAGCTGGAGCTTACCCTTGTCCAAGAAGACTTTTCGCCACTTAAGCCGGCAGTTATCATTGAAAAGAGTAGCAGTTCTGGGATGCAGCTCTGCAGTTCAGGTAGGGGCATTTCATTTTCTGACTCTTAACCAGTAGCACTAGGTCTGCGACGGTTTGTTGGTTTAGCTATAGTTGTTTAGTTAGTTGGATTTGGCAATTAATTTTATGTTTTGTAAGTACATTAGTGCTTAGTGTATTATGTAGTGATTTTTGTGGCTATTGTGTTGCTTGGAATATGCTTCTTATTTCATGCAGTATGTGTATGTATGTTGTATTTCTGACTTTTGTGTGTGGGAATATATGTTTTCTTTTCTGAGCTATGGTTTCTAGGTAGCATAGTCCTTGTTTTTATGGAAAGAGTAGCAATTTGGTAATTATTATTACGTGCATTTGGAAAGTTAATTGAGAAAGTTTATGCCATAATTTGTAGGCTAGTGCTTGCTTACGGATTCAGTCCTGGTAGCTATGTTCCTTTTTTAAGATGTCTATCTTAGAATATAGGGCAAGGTGTCTTCTTACAAGAGTGCTATGCAAGGAGTTATGGGACCCTCCCATTGCATTATTAGTTTTGGTTTCCTGGTATAGTCTTCTGTTGTGCACAATCCACCTTGGTATGCACACTTGTGTTACCACCTGTACTGTGAACCCTGCATGCATCTATCCCAAGTGTCTTCAACATAGTGCAAGACTGGAGTTAGTCTGCTTGAAAAGATGGTGATTCTAGAATTAAGTCAATAATGTTTTGCAAACTCCGTTGTTGAGAAATATGTTAGGGTTAGGGTTTATTTCTATTTTAAAGGTAATTTATGTATTAGATGAGAAGTCTTCAATTAAGGTGGATTTTTGGAGATGTTATCATACAGCTTGAAAAATAGGAAATAACAGCCTTGTATTCCTGTGAGAGGATATATTTTAAGGACTGTTTTAAACATTGCTTGTACAAAATCCTTAACAATTTTTGAGGATAGTAAATATTAGTAATTTGTAGTAGTTGGTGCTTTGTTTATTGGGCAAGAGTGCATAAATTAGTGGGCTGTGAGTGTTGTGATGATGGCCGTGGACAGTGTATATCTGGGTAAAGGTTGGTAGCCAGGATTTAAAAGTGGCATCCATTAGTCAGATAGTGCATTATGTTAGAGCTTGTATATTGTTAGCTGTGCTGAAAAGTACATTTTCTCATTATGTTCAGTATCATAGACTATGAAGTTCACCATTAAGTGAGTTATTTTTAGGTGGTCATGAATACCTATCTCATCAAATCCTTTTAGGACAGTGGTGACTTGTCTTTCTGTTGTTCTGGTCCTGGTAATTAGTCTTTTTAAATTTGTTATGAAGGATTATTGTCCCATTACTTATTCAGAAACATTAGGAACATAGGACCTGATTAATATTTTGAAGACAATTTTGGCCTGCCATCTGTCAGCCATTCTGGCTGGACTGGCAAGAGTGATGCTATAAAGGTGAGATTAAGTAAGTGCAAAGGATATATTGGACAGCAAATATCTATCATGAATATGTGAGATGCCAGGAGCAGTTGCTGAGCAATGGGGATGCATGATCCAAGTATCTACGAAGGATGTATGGGATAGAAGGAGCAAGTACAAGGGATTTGTGAGTGGCATGTGGGTACCAACAGCAGATGTGTGAGATGGTGGGTATGAAGACCGCCCAAGGATATAAAGGATGGGAGGAGCTCGTATCAACCAATGCTGTGTACTGAATAAGAGAGGATACCTACTAGGGATGTTTGATGGTTGGTGCAGTAATCTATCAAGGATGTATAGGATGGCAGAAGCCAGTAACTGCCAGAAATTGAGCAATGGCAGGAGCAGGTACCAATTAAAGATGAGATGATGGAGAAAGCAATTGCACCAATATTAAAATGTTATAAATCAGTACCTATAGGAAGGCTGTTAGATGTTGGGAGTCGGTATTGACCAGGGAATTGTCAGGTGTCTCTTGCAAGCACCTATCAATGAAGCTGTGTAGGATGGCCATGTCAATACTTATAAGGAATGTGCGAAGTTGCAGGAGCCTGTCTTGCCAATGGCTGGTACAGGTACTTACCATTGGGTTGTGGGATGGTGGATGCAGGTATCTCAATTGTTGCTCTGCAGTAGTGTGAGGATAAACCTGAAAAGCATGTGAGAGATGTCTAGAGAAGGTAAACTCCTAGCAATTTTTGCAAGGTGGACTATGCATATAACTACCTAACTAGACGTCTGTGATGGTGGGTGCATGTACCTATCAGGTATCCATGGTGTGATCAGTTTGGTACACACCAGGGATGGGTGGGATGGAGGGTTTGAAGATGGGTACCATCACCCAGTCTTGTAGATATTCATATAATGGACAAAAAGCACAATAAGAGAGCAAAAAAAGAATGGCAGTTCGAACAGGAGGCTCCTCTCCAGTAGTAGCTCCAAGATCTTACAGAGTCATAGCATCAGCACTGTGTGAGCAGTGAGAGGGTACTGGAAAGGCAGCTACCGGATCAGCTCTGTGTACAAGACTGGTAGTAGTAGTATTAAGTATTGCTTAGAATTATGTATGTTTTATTTTAGAATGAGGGTTTTATTAAGGGGCATATTTACAATGCCCCTGCAGCACTTTTACGCCGCCAGAGCATCACATTGGTAACACTCCGTAAGCGCAGAGTGATGGCCCTTATTTACAAGGCCATGCAAAGACACCCTGGGTGGCTTTTCATGACTTTCTAAATAGGAGATAAGGCAATGCCTTACTCTGTGTGGAAGGGGAGTTTCATGGGTGTTGCTGTGGGTGTTCCCACGCAACACCCATGGTTTTTGACACTGCTCCAGATTTACAACATAGCGTAAATCCGGGGCAGCGCCAAAACTAACGCCTTCCCAAAGCAGGCATAACTAGGAGAAATCTTTGCATTTATCCTCGTTTTTTCCTCTTTCCGCGTGTGCTGCATTCTGCAGCACACATAGAATGAGGAAAACTCCTTTTTGATTGGTTTTTAGCAGGAAGGTATCCCTTCCTGCACAAAAACAATAATGCCAACAACACAGACACCCTTGCACCATTGGCGCTCAGCTGCAGTTTGTGCGCTGGCAGAGAGGACAGGAATGCACGGTATCTTATAGATACAGCACATTCCTGCCCTTTCCTTTTAACATAGGGCAGCTCAGCTAGAAGGCTTGTAGCACTACCTAATTCCACAATATTGTAAATATGCCTAAGTTTTTAATGGGATCACTGACAGAATTTATAATGCCAAAATATCGACCTGCCAAAATATTGTGGATAAAATATAGAATGCCAAAATATCGAATTCCTATCTACAAACAGGTAAGTACAAAAATATCGAATCCAAAATATCGTTGTAAATAATATAGGTGTCCATTACGATGTCGGACGGTAAAAAATCCGCCATCTACCACAGTGGTAAAAATCCGCCCGCTTACACCGTCTGAATACCGACCGAGTAATTACGATGCCGCGAACCGAAAACCGCCGGAGGCGGAAAATAAACAAAAAATACCGCCCGCCCATGTCCGAGTCTAAGTCCATCCGCCCGCCACGGACGGAAAGACGCACGACAACCCAAAACCGCCCGCCCTGACGACCGAGACACCGCCCGTGAAATTAGGATCGCACCGACATGAGCGCGGAAAATCCACAAATACACCGCCCGCCAGCGTAAACAACAGTGACGAAAATGGACACGGCGGAAGCACTGGCGACCACGTCCATGCACAGAAATCATCCGCAGACAAAACCAAACACACACAACATGGCCAACAAGTCCACACAGCAACCCACGCACAAATACCCAAACACAGTACACATCCCGGAAACACCCCCCTGGACAAACAAATCAACTACAAATCCCAGAACACTAGCCACAACACACCTGAAAACAACAGACCATCATGACACACCCACATAGGTAAGTACAAAACCAGCCCCTTCACAGACCACAACCCCCTGCAACATTACAAACTGAGGACGAGAGCACACAACACAGCGAGACAGAAAGGACAGCAGCACACCACAGACACGCATATATCACACACATCACCACCACCACCACCAAACACCGGCCACACAAACCCCCTGCACATCACACACCACACACCGCACCAGCACCACAAACACCAAAACACACACCATGGCATCACACAGAATGCCCAAGTTCACTTCCACTGAGCTGACGGTCATGGTCGACGAGATCGTCAAGGTGCACCCACAAATCTATGGCAACCAGGTCCAACAGACACCACTAGCCACCAGAACCCGGTTGTGGAGCAGGATCGTAGACCAGGTCAATGCAGTCGGGAACGTGCCACGCAACAGAGGCGAAATCAACAAAAGGTGGAACGACCTGAAAAGCGTGGTCAAGAAGAAGGAGGCAAAGAATCGTGAGCTGGCTGCCAGGACTGGCGGAGGTAATCCCGCGCTATTCAAGACCTTCAAGGCGTGGGAGGAGAAGGTGCGAGTCATCATACATCCGGAGATCCTCACCGGATTACCAGGGGAGTGGAGGCTGGTAAGTACAAACAAACGTATACCAGCACACCGCTATGTACTCACATGCACTACCACTATGCCATAGCTCCGAGGGACAAACACCCCCACGTCCAGTACACAATACACAAGACATCACTCACACATGCAACAGACACTCACACACACAGCCCAAACCTACCAACTAACAAAACCATGGGGGCATGTGTACAGTCAGCCAGCACCACAAGTCCCACCAGGTCCCCTAGTACTCCAGAAGCACCAGAAGGAGCACTCCCCACACCCACACCCATGTGTCAGCCATAGCTGCACCAACCAACAAGAAACAGGTAAGTAGCCAGAATACAAAGTCAGTGGGTCGGAGGGGGGACAGCTGAAGTACAACACCCACCAGGCCCCCACTCCCACAGCGCAGCAAGGTGGAGCACTCCCCACACCCATGTGTCAGGCACAGCTGCAGTAACCGACAACTAACAGGTAAGTAGCCGGAACACAAAGTCAGTGGGTCGGAGGGGGGACAGCTGAAGTACAACACCCACCAGGCCCCCACTCCCACAGACCAGCAAGGTGGAGCTCTCCCCACACCCATGTGTCAGGCACAGCTGCAGTAACCGACAACTAACAGGTAAGTAGCTGGAACACAAAGGCAGTGGGTCGGAGAGGGGACAGCTGAAGTACAACACCCACCAGGCCCCCACTCCCACAGACCAGCAAGGTGGAGCACCCCTCCCTCCCAGCACCATGTGGCATCCATTGCATTGCGCACTCAAAAACAACCTGTAGGTGGGAAACTGTACAGGGCGGGGTGTCTGTAGGCATGAGGACTGTACTACGACTGACACATGGGACATGTCACGTAGCAGAGGAACACGCAGCACTGCTCCCAGTCACAATCATGTGACCAATGTGCACACGGACATGTATTACAGAGTCATACCCCACATGACCCATCACAGATACAGCAACACCCAAGGAGCCACATCTGCATGCACAAGTCCCACTGGAGTACAGACCCACACGGCAGGCACTGTGCCACCCATCACACACATCAGCAACACCATCGAAGTCTTGTCCATGTAGTCCTTACTGCCTGTCACCCACACATCGGACAACAACGCCCATGTAAGACAGACCTTACTAGAAGTACCAGCTTGGAACCACAATATTGCACACAAAGACAACTGGACCCATGAAACACACAGGCACACAATGCACATTCAACATATCATCCATCTCATCTCTCAGCCCCAGTGTCATGAAAGGTATGTCATCCGAACAGCTGGCCCTCATACAGTAGTCATGCAAAGATACCTGCCCATGACAAATCATGTGCCTGCAGTGACTGAAGCGCACGTCACACTGCGAGTAACAACACACATAATGTAGTCAACACCCCAAGAGCACTGCATTGATGCACATGTACGAGGGCAGCACGCACACAAAGGATTTGGCCCATCTGCAATACGTCGTGTGGCACACAACAAGCAAGAACTCACAACAATGCTACCAATGTAATGTCCATGAATGATAACAGGCAGCAGATATGCCGGGCATGTTAGACAGACACACACCTTCGTCTATGCACTGTCATGTTGCCAGAACACATGTCACGTCCTGCACCCATTACTCACAGTATGTACCCCAAAAGCATATTTCAACCCAAAAGCGTTTAGTGTGCTGGACCCCCTTTTGGCATCAGCGTTTCTAAGCGTTCCATTTGAACCCCAAAAGCATATCTCAACCCAAAAGCGTTTAGTGTGCTGGACCCCCTTTTGGCATCAGCGTTTCTAAGCGTTCCATTTGAACCCCAAAAGCATATTTCAAACCAAAAGCGTTTAGGGGGCTGTACCCCATTTTGGCATCAGCATTTCTAAGCGTTCCATTTGCACCCCAAAAGCATATTTCAACCCAAAAGCGTGTAGGGGGCTGTACCCCCTTTTGGCATCAGCGTTTCTAAGCGTACCATTTGAACCCCAAAAGCATCGTTCAACCCAACATCGTCGATGGTCCTGGAGCCCGCATACACCCGACCCACAAAATGTAGGAGCATAGCAACACACACACATCGGCATTGCTAATCCGTCCCATGCCACATGTCCACATCACACAGTTCCATTGCCTAGCCCACGCATACACACATCGTACATCCACACACACGCCTCTGGGAAACCTGTGCACGACAGTGCACGAACTGTGAATGTCAGACAACCAATACATACTTTGCTAGGTGCAACACAATGACCTATCTCATTCTCCCCACAGGTGCCGAACTGCTGGATGCTGTAGAGGGAGACAGCAGCCAGCACAGCCAGTCCGCAAGCCCCCGACCCGGACTCACGGATGTAGAGGAGCTGGACACCTCTTCGGACGCGGACCACCCAGCAGGCCCATCTGCAGTGGCAGGGTACAACCGCTCCCCAGGGCCCCTCCTGCCCACCAACCCATCACCCAGGGCCGCTGACCAGTCACAGACCCCTGCTGCCACGGTCGTTGCGGCCACCACCACCGCCGCAACCACCACCACCACCACGCCATCCCTCGCCACAGCCCCTGCGCAAGGGGTGGCACGGCTGTCGGGCTCCACCCTGGGAGCCAGACCGAGGACCGTGGTGAGCAATGTGGCTAGTGGGCAGGTCGGTGGCAGCAGTACTTGTAGGAGGAGCAGGGCCAGGCCAACGCCAACTGTGCCTGGGAGCCAAGCCCTGCCGCAAATCGACAGAGTCCTTGGGGCCTATCAAGAGGCCCAAGGAGAATGGGCCAGGTCGGCTAGCGACACGCGGGAGGTCCTTGGGGTGTTGATGTCCATGGACGCCCATATGGGCCAAATCGCGGCCCTCATGGGCCAGCTGGTGGTGGGGGGGAGGGCACAAGCAAGGCCAGCAACACCACCTCCGCCACCACCTGCTGTGGCGCAGGGTCGTGCAGCATCGCGTTCCCCTGCGTCCACAGCGAGTGAGCACTCCTCAGCCACCACCAGCGGCACATCAACACACCCCCCTACCAAACGTGGAAGGGGCCGTCCGAAGAGGAAACAGGTGTCCAGAGAGGACTTCGCACGCACCAAACGCCAGTGAGTCAGCCAGCCACCTTGACCACCTACTGCATTGACTTGTAATACGATCCTACCCCACACTGCCATGTGAATGGCATGTGTCTGTTGGACTGTGGACATAGAACTTCATGGGTACACCTTGACCATCACGCAGCCATGACCGTCAACTCATTGTCACAGCATGCACCACATTTGTCATCACCTTGCACACAATCACATGTCACCGCTGTTAATAAATACACCTTGATCACAATCGGCTTAATGTGTCCTGGGTTTATTCAACGATGTGCAATCGCCACCATGAGCAGAAATGCATCTGCTGTGTGGTATGTCGATGGGACAGGAGAGACTGTAGGGACCTAGGGGTGAAAAACAGAACAAGAGTACATTCAATGAGTGTGTCACACACTCATCACACAGTACTTGTCACCAACTACAAGCAATGTACACACATCTCACAGAGCAACAGGGCACAATGCTACAGCCACTGTCAGTGGCATACCAACCTGGACATGGACCATTGACACACAGCACTCAGTGAACAAAAGGCCCCCGTGACAGAGCACACATACACCTGCACAACTACAGCTACATCAGCCGTCGTACATGGACACTCACCGTCAAGTGAAGTAGCGGGCGATGAGCTGCTGACGCACATTCACAGCTTCATCCTCTCCACTGTCCTCTTCACTAGAGCTGTCCTGGTCTGCAGGCTGGGGCCCTGGTTGATCTCCGTCATCCACAATTAGGGGGATCTGCTTGCGAATAGCCAGATTGTGCAGCATGCAGCAAGCCACTACTATCTGGCACACCTTCTGTGGGGAGTACGCCAGTGCGCCCCCGGTGCGGTCCAGGCATCTGAACCTGGACTTGAGGAGTCCAAAGGTCCGCTCAACCACACGTCTTGTCCTCCCATGTGCCTCATTGTAGCGGACATCAGCTGGGCTCCCAGGATGTCGTAATGGGCTGAGCAGCCAGGGCCCATTTGGGTAAGCAGAGTCACCTGGGTGTGAGGGACACAGAGAACTGTTGCAATTCCAACTGGACACAAGACAGCATCGCACAGCCAGCACGCTACACTACTCCACATACTCACCAACAATCCAGCCATGGTCCGGTTGCAGATTGGTCATCAGACATGGTAGGATGCTGTTGCGCATGATGTGCGCGTCATGGGCCGATCCTGGGAATTTCGCACACACGTGTGAAATCACCATGTCCGCAAGGCACACCACTTGCACATTCAGAGAGTGCGTGTGCTTCCGGTTGCGGTAGAGGTGCTCAGTGGCCTGTGGTGCAACAAGGCCAACATGGGTGCAATCTATTGCACCAACGACGTGGGGGATCCGTCCAAGGGCATAGAAAGCACCCTTCACTGCCGCCAATTCACGAGCCCTGGGGAATCGGATGTATCTGTTCCTGTACAGCATCATGGCTGACAGTACATCCCTGAGCACCATGCTGAACATGGGTTGGGACATCCCACCTCCACTGCCCACTGTGTGTTGGAATGACCCAGTGGCGAAGAAATGCAGTGCAGCCATCACCTTAGCCGTGGGGGTGAATGCTGTTGGATACACCCTGCGAGGACGGAGGTGGGGTTCCAACAAGGCACATAGACGATGCAGGGTGGGTCGGTCCAGACGATATTTGCGGATGACCTCCACATCCACCATGTCTGACAGCAATTGGTAGGGGCGATGAATGTTTGGTCTCCGCCTAGGAAAGATGGAAGTGGACACATGTCAAAGCAACACGCCACATGGCATGTTCACATACACAAAACATAAATGACTGAGCAGGCAATTGAATAACAGAACAGCTGACAAGTAGGGACAGCACAGCCACAATACACTTACACAGGTCCCCTACCAATAGCAATGGGCAGTGACACACCTCATTGCTATGAGCATGCACATGGGGATCTAGGCCTCAATCACTTGTAAGGCATGCTGATGGTAACAGACTGCATATTCTGCAAGCGGCAACACCACGGCAACATGACTAGCTGCTGTGCATCACACTGCTTCCGAGGCTGGGTGTGTAGGGCACACACCAACAACGCTATGGACACAGGCTGAGCGGCCAAAACAAGTGGGACCTGTGGCACGAGGGGATATGAGACAGTCATTGATGTCACTACTGCACCCTATGTACAGCACTGTACGGATCACACCTCCAGAAACATTGACAGGTGTACACATTGACAGCCCCATGCCAACACGGCTGTGTGCTTGCAATTACACATCACAAGTGACACGTAACATTGCACGTGCCAAGTGGCAGATGTACATAGTGAAAGATGGCATGTGTGTGCATATGCATATCCCATGCTCCCATGCCAATGTGTACATGATGATGTGCCAACAGACATGTGGAGGCTGAGCACTGGCCGTCCCTGCCTATGCACACAGCATGTTGTGGCCCTGTCCATTGTGGACCTGCACCCACACGCAAATCATGGCCACACCTGCAGATGCATTGCGCACATTATACTGTGTGGTGCACATGGCATCAGCGGACTGTATCCGCCATGGACCAGGCCCTTACGGCCAACTCCAATGACCCTCGTGGTTGCACCCTGCGTGTTCCACTATGGAGGTAGGCGTCCAGGGCCAGCTGGGAGCAGGCCAACATCTGCAATTGAAGCTGCCAGACATGGTACACGAATTGCAGCAGCTTGAACCCACTGAAACTGCCCCAGGGGGTTATATGTGTGTGTGAGTGGGACAGGCATAACCACAGCTACCTGGAACTGCAGCCTGGCACCCCTCGACAACACCTGCTGCTGCCACCACTCCACCCACACGTGGATGACGCTGAGGACATGTCCAGGTCCACTCACCAGCGAGGAGCTGGAGATCCTGGATTCCGAGCTCCACGCACACTGCACATGGCTATTCCTTGCGAAAGTTGTGTGTGAGAGACAACTGCAGTGTGTGTGGGAGTGCATGTGGGGGACACACATGTCGTTGATCTGCAGCACTATGAGTCAGAGCCTGTGGGGTTCAAACATGCACTTCTCACCATGCTGACTGCAGGTGGCATGGGTATGTGAGCTCTCGGGCGCTTTGACCTGTCTGTCCCTCCTGAGTGGTGGTACATGGCAACTTCATGTCAGACATCCAGTTACACAGACAATTGGCAATGCAGGTCTCAGTGCACTTGTTGGTCGTGTGAATGTCAGGCTGGGGCCATGCTGCCCTTCTCAGTCCCAGCAGGCCTGGCCTGCACATTGACTGCACAATGCCAGTAGGTGACGACACAGACTGCCTAGTGGGTTACATGTGTCTCCTGTTCAGGACCCTCCGGATGAGCGCTAACTCAGTCCTGTCGACTGGACACACCATGCCTCGTGATATGGATGTGTGTGTGAGATAGTGGCACTGAATGTGACCTCCGTTGCGGGGTGGGCCATGCACAGGGCGAGTACGTTGATGGTTGCGCAGTGTTGGTCACAGTGGGTACACCCACACAGATGTGTTGCCTTGTGAACTTTTTCTAGGTCCGCCTGACAATGGACAGTAGATGTGGGCAGACTACACATTGCTCGATGTGCTGTCTATATGCATGTGCCTTCACACCAGGCACAGCTGCCCCTGCACATGTGACCCCTGCTGCACTCAGTGCTGGGTCTGTTGAGCTGATGCACCATCTGTGCGTGGGGCAGACAGCTCTGCTCACTTCCGTCATTGCCCATGACATCACTTTGCCGCAGGTGACATGGATCATGGAGGGCCCACATGTACGCGTGGGTGGACTACACAAGACTGTCCAATGGTTGTCACCCCCAGTCAGTGCTTCAAATGGGTAGAATGTGGTGCTGGTACTCATTTTAATGTGTCGAGTGGGCGGGGCTAGGTGCGGGGCTAAATGCAAGACATGGGAAGTTCATCGGCTTATCTACTAGTTGCAACACACGAGACACGTCTTTTTCCGACCACATCAGGGTCATTCCTTAAACTGGCTGAAAATCAAACAGTCATCTTTTGCACTGTCCTCATGGCCTCCCCTCGCTCACCCCAATATGTGTTTGCACCTGAGAAGCTAGCGCATGCACAAGCAGCTCCAAGCTCGCCCCAGAGAGGCCAAGGAGTGTATGTGTGGGTCCAGTTGAACAAGTGGTCTGTCTCACGGTATAATAAGTGGCGGGACGCCGTCCACCTGCGTGGTGCCCCGACTCGAGACACGGGCAACATTGACAATGCATGACAGGCTCCGCAGTCCGGATACACCACCTGCAACACACAGAGGCTGTAGCTGCCCTAGCGGGCCAGGCCACGTCCAACTGGAGCTCATGGACCCACACATTCACTCTTTGGCCTCTCTGGGGCGAGCTTGAGCTGCTTGTGCACGCGCTGGCTTCTCTGTTGCAATGGCATGTAACGTGTGTGGGTGTATTGGCAATGGGTGGGATGGTGCGAGCCACCTTCCGTGACGTCACTCCTGCTTGTGATGTGTGCGTCCCCCACTACTTCCATTTGACTTGTGCCATACTACACATTGAGGATGTGTTGCCTGCGTGATGTGACCAGGAGGAGCGCGCCATGACCTCTCACCCACCATGCTCCACTGCCATCCCGTGCCCTGGATTGCCTGTGCAAGTGGACAATGTTGGGGATACACCAGGTCGACAGGGGATGTGAGTGCCTTGGCAAGGGCCTGGTGGACGCACAGCAGTATCCAGCATGTCCACGGAGGGTGGGCTGACGTCTACACTTGATGCAGCATTGATCGTGTGCCTGCCTGTTGTGCACACACGAGTTCACATTCATCCCCAGACAGGTGGTCTTTACAAATTCCCAGGAGAGCGGCAATGTACAGTTCCTGAATCCTCCCAACACAGCGTGTTTCAACATTGCATGTGCGCACCTACCCGTCACACCCACCCACCTGAGCCATGCGTAACTCCCGCTTCACATGACACATGTGTGTCTTCCACAGTTGTGCTACTCATTTGCGTTGACATCCAATGACAGTGGACTACATGGTCATCTCACGACTGCCGTGTACTTCACACACTCTCATCCTCTCTCATTCGTACTTGTGAAATGAATCAGTAGAGACACATTTTTGCTTCAAGCCATGTATTGGGACTTATGTCCTCTGTGATGCAGTATAGTGGACACTACTGGCAGCGAAATGCATGTGGAGGATATACTCAGCATGTTTACACATAGCATAGGGTGTAGGGGTACATGTGATTAGTTGTTGACTGTGGGATGTGGGCTTCAGAGTTACAACTGCTTAGCCGTTGCTGTGCTAATGTACATTTGCTAATTACTGTGGTGCTGCTGACTTTGACACAGACAGTATACATTTAGCCTACCAGTCCACTTGTCATCATGGGCACAGTGCATCTCAGTTCCATGTTACAGGTTTGCTGCTATAGTTACTCATACACACGTGCGTGGAGGTGACATCAGGGCATGGGCTTACGTGCATGCAACGGCGTCCCACTTGTTGTTGCGATGTGGTGGCTACTGGACATGTCACAGTCACTGGGCTCATGTTGTTGGTGGATGCACTTGTTGTCCATGCAAAGGTCCTGGCACGGACGTTCAGAGGGAGGTGGGGTGACAGCTCTCACATACTACAGCAGGACGATTACTGTCCACTGACCGGTGCATATGTTCATGGGCGCAGGATCCATATTATGGCATGGTTGTACGTGCAGTTCTGTCCATGTGGTTGCCATACACAAATCCCATGCCTCTGCCTCCCCCTGTTCATGCAGAGTTACTGGATGTTATGAGGAACAGAGTGCGTGTCCCGAAAATATCAGATGTCAAGGCAGTGTAGTTGATGGTGTGGTGTCAGTTGCAGGTTGTATGGTATAGTTGTTGTACTGGTAACTGCCTAGTCTGTGCGGAAGCCAAGCATGGGTACGGTGTGGGACATGATTGTTCAATTGGGGGTATAGCGTCGGGGGCCGACGAATTGACAGGTTGTCAGGTATGCGATACCTTCCAGCAGGCTTCCATGGCATTGGTGGTAAACATGGATGCCATCCAATGTAGTGGATGGTGGCTGTCAAGGTGTTGGTCGTAAGTTGTCCCTTGTAGGAGCATGATGGGACATGTTGGATGACATTCGATGTAACTGTGATCCATAATCCGTCATTTGGAGGCACAGTAGTCCCATTGCAGTGTGGGTCCGATAGCAGCCACATACGCCATGCCCCCATAGGCTGAACAGACCCTGTCGTGGACGTCCAGGGGGTTGAATAGTTGTAGCAGGTCCGCCCTTGGACATGCCGGGTTGGAGAGACATATATCCACAGGATAGTGGAAGGGACACCTCCGACAGTAGAAGACGGGGATGACGCAGCTGAACAATGCGATGCGGTAAGTTAGTCGGTAACTTACGTTCAGCAAGGCCAGATTTACACATCCCAATATCTGTATCAGGTTATGTTTGTACAGCTTCATCTGTCCGGCGTAGTTGGGTAGGTGTGGTGCAAGTGCCATTTTGCTGCAGGGCGATGTGATGGCGTGCTCTGGCTGTCTGTGCAGTCTGCAGGGTGCAACCTCCGACGTTGCTGGGAATTCTGTAATGGTCGTAGGGAGGCAGGACTTGTGTTATGTTGGCTTGTGCGGAGGACACGGGCCCTCATCCCACATGCTTCTCTGAATGGTCAAGGTCAGTGGTGTCTGACTCCTTCCAGATAACTTGCATGCGAACCACATGGGGGAGTGTTATCATTTCTTTTTTCCGTTCTGAATGTTCTTTGGTGTTATGCGCTATCTGCCCTGTGGCCGCTTCCTCTGCATGCCTGTGTTGTTTCTTTTTTGGGACATTGACTGTTTTCTCCGGCTTGTTTAGTCGGGATGTGGTTTCAGAGTGGGAATGGAAGGTCATTCAGTGCTGTCTCCTCTCCCGTGTGTGGGCGGCAGGCTGCGTTTCCGCTATACGTTGGGCCTTGTGTGTGGGTGTTATAATTGGAACCACCTGTTGTCGGTCCCCGGGATCTTTAATGTTACGTATTGCATGTCTTGGTATTGGCTGCAGGGTGGTATCGGTGTTTCTGTGTGGTACTGGCGTACCTTTTGCCGACGGGGTCCATATTCTGCTCGGTGATGTTGCCGCCGCTGTGTGCTTCGCCGTGTTTTGCACACAGGGGTGTGTCATAATTTGGCGTGACATCACTGACATGTTCGGGTCACTTGTGTGTCATCAGGTTGGCAACAGTGAATTGCCGGTTGGGGACATAACTGTGGCAGGGCTGTCACGTGACATGTGCGTTCTGGGTGGGGCTGGTGTGTGTGGTGTTTGGTTGTGACCCTGTGTAATTTGTGTGCGGCGCATACATGGCGCTGCCGTTGGCCTCTGTGTTGTGCGCATGTGTGGGTGCAGTGGTGGATGTGTCGTGTCCACGCAGGGGTGTCGGGGGGAGGGCCATATACAGTTTTCCCACCCTTGCAGTGTGTGCGGTGTTTGCGTGCCCTTGTTGTGTGTCTGCCTACCTGCATCGACGCGGTGCGTTGACTCCTAGGTTCTGCATCAGGTAGAGCATGGGGAGGGCCTGCAGTGCTGGATTCATGCTCGGGGGGTCCGCCTCTTTGCTATACGTACTGTGCGTTCGGGTTTCCGCCTTGCTTTCACGTGCGGTGTCTCTTAGCCGGGGGTACTGTTTGGTTGTGGCATCGTAATTTGTACGCCGGGCGGTACGTGATTTCGTCGGGCGGTGTGTCTCCATTGGCCCGCGCCGCTACGTGAACGGGCGCACTTTGATGGCGGACGGCGTCGCTGGCTTACGGGCGTGTTTGGCTGTCTTTTCACATCCTAATTGGGCGGGCGTGTGGGCTGCGGCGGGCGGACGGTGACTGGTGGTTTTTGCATCCGCCAGCACGGCGGTGGTGCTTCCGCCCGCCATCCTAATGGGCCTTTAAGTTTGTTAAAATATCGAATTTTTTAAATGTCTTAAAAGTAATGTAAACTTAATGAAATAATAAATATAATTAACTAAAACATACTTAAAAATACTTAAATAAACTTAAAATTAATAAATAATTAATGTAAGTTATAAAAAAATAAACATAAATTTTTATTATTTAATACATATATATATTAACTTAATATTAATAAAAAATATTCAATATTTTTAGCGTGGGATAGCGGGAGGGTAAAATTTACTATTATCACTCCAGAGAGTGCAACAGTAGGGAAAGCGTTGGATAGCGGGAGGGTAAAAATTACTATTCCCACTCCAGTGAGTGCAACAGTAGGGAAAGCGTTGGATAGTGGGAGGGTAAAAATTACTATTCCCACTCCAGTAAGTGCAACAGTAGGGAAAGCATTGGATAGCGTAGGGGTAAAAATTACTATTCCCACTCCAGAGAGTGCAACAGTAGGGAAAGCGTTGGATAGTGTAGGGGTAAAAATTACTATTCCCACTCCAGAGAGTGCAACAGTAAGGAAAGCGTTGGATAGCGTAGGGGTAAAAATTACTATTCCCACTCCAGTGAGTGCAACAGTAGGGAAAGCGTTGGATAGCGTAGGGGTAAAAATTACTTTTCCCACTCCAGAGAGTGCAACAGTTGGAAAAGCGTTGGATAGCGGGAGGGTAAAAATTACTATTCCCACTCCAGTGAGTGCAACAGTAGTGAAAGCGTTGGATAGCGGGAGGGTAAAAATTACTATTCCCACTCCAGTGAGTGCAACAGTAGGGAAAGCGTTGGATAGCGGGAGGGTAAAAATTACTATTCCCACTCCAGTAAGTGCAACAGTAGGGAAAGAATTGGATAGCGTAGGGGTAAAAATTACTATTCCCACTCCAGAGAGTGCAACAGTAGGGAAAGCGTTGGATAGCGTAGGGGTAACAATTACTATTCCCACTCCAGAGAGTGCAACAGTAAGGAAAGCGTTGGATAGCGTAGGGGTAAAAATTACTATTCCCACTCCAGTGAGTGCAACAGTAGGGAAAGCGTTGGATAGCTTAGGGGTAAAAATTACTTTTCCCACTCCAGAGAGTGCAACAGTTGGGAAAGCGTTGGATAGCGGGAGGGTAAAAATTACTATTCCCACTCCAGTGAGTGCAACAGTAGGGAAAGCGTTGGATAGCGGGAGGGTAAAAATTACTATTCCCACTCCAGTGAGTGCAACAGTAGGGAAAGCGTTGGATAGCGGGAGGGTAAAAATTACTATTCCCACTCCAGTAAGTGCAACAGTAGGGAAAGAATTGGATAGCGTAGGGGTAAAAATTACTATTCCCACTCCAGAGAGTGCAACAGTAGGGAAAGCGTTGGATAGCGTAGGGGTAACAATTACTATTCCCACTCCAGTGAGTGCAACAGTAGGGAAAGCATTGGATAGCGTAGGGGTAAAAATTACTATTCCCACTCCAGTGAGTGCAACAGTAGGGAAAGCGTTGGTTAGCGTAGGGGTAAAAATTACTATTCCCACTCCAGTGAGTGCAACAGTAGGGAAAGTAATGATTTAATATTTAAATAAAAAGAAATTAATTATCAATACCAATAAGAAAATTAATTAAAATTAATTACCAATTACAAAATATTTAATAATGAATTATAAATACCAATAAATATTATTTATTGAAAATTAATTACCTATTAATAATTAACAACCAATTAATTTTCAATACCAAAATGTAACAAGTAATAAAAAAATAACAATTAATATTTAATTAACAATAAATTATCAATACACAAAAATAATTTCATTAATTACTTAATTACAATTAAATTACTTCCCACCCTATTCCCCTATAAACCCACAACCCGCTCCAAATAATAAATTAATACAATTAACATAATTATCAATTTATCAATGAATAAAAATTAATTACCAATTAATAAAAATTAATTACCAATTAATAATTAATTAACAATAAATTAATTATCAATACAAATAAATTAAAATAAATATTTACTTAATTACAATTAAAATACTTCCCACCCTATTCCCCTATAAACACACAACCCGCTACAGAACTAAAACGCAAAATTAAATTAAAAATAATTAATAATTCCTAAAAATTAATATTTAATTTACTATAATTAAATTACTTCCCACCCTATTCCCTATAAACCCACAACCCGCTACGGAATTAAATTACGCAAAAATTAAATAACATAAAATTCATTACTTTAAAAAATTAAACATACATTACAAAAATAATATACACTTTTAACACATATACTAACATAGAAAACACTTAAAAGAATTCGATATTATTAAAAATTCGATATATTTTAATGCCTATATTATGTACTTTGATATTTTGACAGTCGATATTACTTACCTGCATTTCGATATTTTTAACCACTTTATTATGTCCATTCGATATTATGTCCATTCTATATTTTGACTTCGATATTCTGTCCATTCTATATATTTTTTCGATATTTTGCTAGTTACCTTTTTAATGGTCTGTTATGGTTTAATCTTAATAATTTTATTAACACCCAAAAGATGGCTGGTTTTCAATAACATATGTGTAGCTTTTTCTGTGCCGTACATCTTTTACATGTTCCCAGGTAGAGGAAAACTGTTCCTTAGTGGACAGGCTCCTTCTTGGAGCCTCATAGCATTTTTGAACAGTGAGAATCCATGCTTCCCTGACCCTCAGGGAAAGCTTTCAAGTCCAGAGATTGTAGGCAAAGCAGGAGCCTTCGCCCCTCAGTCCTCAGCTCTTTGCCCAAATGAGGAAATACTTTTAGTAATTAGCTTTCTGATGGTTGTGTGTCAAAATAACATTAGCAAAAATATTATCTGACAGAAATATTGTGCCCTAAATATTGTTTAGAAAATATCCCACTGGGTGTATATTTTGGCGTATAGTTTGGCTACAATATTCTGGTATCATAACCTTTTGTTATCTTCTGTCCCAAGAAGCAGTCAGTCTTGGCAATGGTTGCAGCAAACCCAACTGTGATTGACAAATTTTACTGAGAAAATGAAGTTAAATTTTCCCTCAAACTCCCATCCTTTCTTCCCAGCAAAAAAGCCTTGCAGCTTTTACAGCTGGGCACTTTATGGCAAATAAGCCCAGTTTTACACATTGGCCGGGCTCATCTTTGCCAAGATTCCTATCTCTATCTCCCAACCTCTTCCATGACCAGACTTCTTTGCATCCTCTAGAATCAAAGCAGAATCCTTTCCCTTGTCATCAAATCTGCTATTCAGTTCAATGTCAGAATATGGAATTAAAAAACATACAACTTCAAACATATCAACTGCTCAATATAAACTACCAGTACCACTTTGTCATCATGGCAAGAATGTATAATAAGGAGTCTTCTGGATTTGATTTGGTCAGTGAAAAAAGAGGGAGAGATTACATATTCTGCCTGACCTGGAGCTTCTCTTCCTACATGTATTTACCTCCCTCCCTCCTTCATAGAATTTCCCTCCCACTTCCTTCAAGCTACCCCTCCATGCCTGGTGAAAAGAAGAAGACTGTAATGCATGGGATCATGCAATCCATGTATAAAAGCCATTCTCTAATTTACTTATTACAGCTGGGATGTGACATCATAATACCTGCAGCATGAGCCAGCAGCAAAGGTGAACGTCAGGTAATGCAGAATCTAAACAAGGAAAATTAGCAGTGGCTTTTCCTTCTGATCTGTTTTTCTTAAATCAACATTTATCAGCAGAAACAAGATTTTTATGCAAGCATGTTTATTCTACATGTATAACTGCAATATTTACTCTGACTCACATTAAAGTGCTTCTAATATCTTTTGTAGCAAGTTACTAATTGCTATTATGTGTGTTTATTTTTGCACTACAGATTATATATTATTTTTATCATTTGAAAGAGCAAGGCACCAAGGGTTTAAACAGTTTGCGCAAGGATTTTGCAAGTCACTTGGGAGGACAATGACCTTGAAATGGAACCCAGCCTTCGGCTTCATTCTTCTACATGATCACAGAACGTCTCATCATGTATTTCTTATATTCTCCTCCTCCAAGCCCTGGAACTTCTCAACTCAGAACCAGAGAGGAGCATATTTAAAGGAAAGGTCTCAAAACAAATCTCTCTCTAGAGTTCTTAATTGTGACCTGATGGTGTAGAATATATTTCTGACTTGCTGTCCCTTTTACCTTTCTGCTGTTATTGGGTGCCATAGTTTATTAAGCATTCCTTTCCCTTTCTTACCCATGTTGTGTCCCGACTTTGGGGCCGATTCCGATCTCGGCCGGTAGGGCTCCGAATCGGATTCGGCTTAACCGGATCCGATTCGGAGCCCTATTTCCGTGCGTCCGGACGAGCGAGTACGATGCAAAATCACCGACCGACTCTTTCGGGCGTCCCAACCGCTCCGACCGACATGTTCCCGGGTCGAACCACACCGACCGACTCGCTCGGACACGACTCGCACCGCGCAATGGAGACGTTCCCCGGCTGGGTAAGTACGATGCGCGCCGCCAGCAGTCCGACCGACACGCGCCGCCCGGCTCGAAAGAGCAGTCGGAGCCGTACTTCGGGGGTCCGTGTCGGACCCCCCTGTACGCGTAGCCGCGCGAGTCGCACACAGGGGGGACCAATGGGTCCCCCCTACCTGTGCGTGTACGGCGTGAGTCGCTTCGCCGTGTACACGCTGTAGGGGGCGCCCTTGTTCGCCTCGCACCCATTGAGGCAATGGGAGCCCCCGTACGCGTTGTACGACCGGCTCCCATTGACTTCAATGGGAGTCCGACCGACTCGAGTACGATAGCATACGGACGCATCGTACTCGTTCGGTCGGGCTGCACGGGTCCGATTCGGTCGGAAATCTCTCCGGGTCCGGCTCGGTCGGAGAGATTTCCGGCCCGAATCGGAATCGGCCCCTCAGTCTTGAAAAATGATGGTTCACTCTGCCAACCTGATGTCTTAGTTGAATGGCCCGTGTTCATGCCTAAAGAAAATGTCCTGTAAGCATGGTAATTGTTTGGGCCATAGAAGCCCACTGGTCGACTCCTGTTTCCTCCTGTACACCACTATCAACCTATCATGGAGGCCAGCAGCAGATAATACGATCTTTCCAGAGAAGCATCCCTGTTTCCAGTTGAGCCTTTATGTACTGGTGATGTGTGCCCCAATAGGGTATAGTGCTGGGGTTGGGAATACCTCCCCAAAAGCCTTGTCTGTGCCAGACACTTTACCAAATTGTCATAAGTGCTTTTGGCTTGCTGTGGATTGACATACTCGTTTTAAGTGTTTGTCAATAAGATCAGGTCTTCCACACCCCTTTAAAGCTGTACATGATTTACACTCTTTGACACCTCGACGTTGCATCAGTCTTGAAGAGCAAAAAGAAAAAGCTACTTACCTGCTGAATGTCGGCTGCCACCTCTACTCTGTTCTTCCTCTGTTCCTGGCTCCAGGCAGTAACCAGACTCCCAGACTCCTCTAGTCAATCACGACACTGCTGTCAACCTCATGACAGCAGAGCCATGATTGGTCTGAGTAGCCTGGTTCAGCGCTCAAACAGGGAGTGGGAGGCTGTGCATGTTCTCCACCCAGGCTGTGTAATGTAGCCTGGTGGAGAACATGCTAAGTGCATATGACTGTTTGGCCGGCCCAAGATGGCTGGCCAAACCATTGTGTGCAATTTTGTGTACCAACCACTCCTCCCCCTGCTAGCTGTGATGACAGCCCAGCCCCGCCCGCCCCGTAAAACTGCCTCAGTAAAGCTTGCTTCCATCCTTCCCTTAATAAAAAAAAACAATCTGTGCTCAATGGATCCCAATAACTATCGCCTTATTTCTCACCTTCCCCTCCCCTCTAAAAGTGTCAAAAAAAGTATGCACCTAGAACTTTCCAAATTTATTCATGACAACCACATTTTGAACCCGACTCAGTTCAGGTTTAGGCCAGGACATAGTACAGATATTGCCCTGGTCAAAGTAACAGAAGAGATAAGGGCCTCGCTAGACAGAGGGGGATCTGCCTCCCTCATTCTCCCTGGCCTATCCGACGCTTTTGATACGGTGGATCATAAGACTTTGATCCACCGTTTAGTGGTGATAGGGATCAAGGATAAGGTTCTCTCTCTGCTCACCTCTTTTCTCTCTGATAGGACTCTAACTCTGGCTTTAGACATTTTTAATTCTACACCTTTTACTTTGCCATGCGGGGTCCCATAGGGATCCTCGCTGAGCCTGACTCTTTTTCACATTTATATGTTCAAACCAGCCCCTCTTCTCAAAAGTTATAACCTTGATCTCACCTCCTACGCTGATGACACCCAATTGGTAGGCGCAGCCTTCAACAATGATCCATCTGGACCCATACAATTTAAAAAATGCACAGAGGTGGTACTGTTTGGGAATCTCTCTCCCTCCTGGTCCCCAGCCTGGTGGCCAAATGTGCTCGGCCCCCCTCCAATCCCTGTGCCCATTATCGATGACAAACTGAACCTCGGAGCCCAAGTCTCTTCAGTGGTATTTTCATCCTATCACACGCTTAGGATGATTAGGAAGATTTGGCCATACATTCCGGATAATTCCAGGAAAAACGTTATCACTGCATCAGTCCTTTTAAAGTTGGACTACTGTAATGGCCTCTACATGAACCTACAAGAAAAGCATGCTAATAGACTTCAACTAGTTCAGAACGTCACAGCTAGAATGATCTTGTATCTCCTGATATTTCACTCGATTTACCCCGGTCTCTGAAAGTTGGCTTGGCTCCCTGTTCACAGCCAGGTCAAATTCAAAGCATTCTGCCTGGCACATAAAGGGCTTCACCACTCAGGACCAGAATTCGTAAAGCACTCCTTTCAGTGGTACATCCCCAATAGACCATTACGTTCTGCAGGATCCAAAACTCTTGTGATCCCCAGAATCAGGAAAGCCAACTTGGAAGGTAAGAGTTTTGTTGTCAGTACAGCCAAACTGTAGAACAACCTTCTGGCCCACATCAGAGCCATCCCATCCCTCCTTGCATTAAGGAAAGAGACCAAGACCTGGCTCTTTAACAACTAACTTCTGTGTGTTAATGCTCAGCCAGTGGCAAGACACCCAAGGGTATTCACACGCTTTACAAATCACCTTAACATAACATAACATAATATAACATAACACAACATAACATAACACTGCTCAGCCCTCCTGAATACTTGAAAGAAAAGGAACAACAACTCATTAAGGTACCCATCACAAGCAAGTGCATGCAGTGGGCCTAAGGCGTCAATACTCACATTGCAAACTACACTTACGAAAGCAGACATATACTCTTACACTACTGTGTAGCATGTTTGGGCGCAAGTTACTTGAACTTGTGAATTTACAGTAAAAGCATCTGTGAATGGAACGTGGTGCCTACAGTAACAGTACTTTCAGCTTCAGAACGTACTGAAGCAGCAGCGAGTTGGACTGCAGAGCACTTGTGTTCTGACATTCTTGTTTAACATAATCAGTACGTGTCTCTCAGATAGCACTATCCTTACATGTTAAGCTATGTGTGAAGTGCGCTTATGACACGTATGTTTTATTCTTTCTTACGTACCTTTAGCACCATCATCAACCCATCCAGAGACAGATCTGAGTGGACACAATAACACCAAGGCCATCACGACTACCACTACCACTTCACAACGGACGTCACGACTGCAATAGTTGCTCGCAGGTTCATGAGCAAACTCACCCTAGGGGACAATGCATTAGGGAAAGGAACAGTTACGTATAGGACAGTTCCCTTTACTTACTCCATTCCTTATTTTCCAGGTTTGATAACTATACCTCGGCATTCCCTATGACGTCCCATCCCGACCCTTCTCCTAGTCTCTACCCCATCTTCCATGCGGGAATTCGAACTGTAGGCAGTAAGGTAGGGTGTATGGAGCTGGATCCCTAATGTCTCTGCGAAGCGGGCAGTGCAGGCTGTCAGGTAAGTGCCGCATTGTTGTAATCTGACATATGGTGACGTCTCTTTAGTCTGAAAATTCCACTAATGTCTCAAATATCCTCAAGGCAAATTTGGCATTTACCGCCAAACATAATTTTCAAACTGTCAACTTTCTCGATATCAATATTAGAGAAGATAGTGGTTCACTTTATACTTGACTGCATACAAAACCTACTGCCAGGAACACTTTGGTTAAATATAACAGCAATCACTAGCAAAACCTCAAAGATAATCTCACATGCTGGCATTTTTTATGCCTTAGGCACAATTGCAGCAAAAAAGTGACTACTTGCCTGATGTTAAAAAGATTTCCATAAAACTTAAAGCCTGAAGTTGCCCTAAAAGAATTGTGAGAAGATCAATGAAGAGAGCCTAGTACAATCCCACAAAATCTTTGCTACAAATTAAAGAGAGACCTAAAGAAACTTGACTTGTCTGTGTTTCAACTTTTGGTACCTGTGAAACACAATCAAGAAAATAATTCTGAAACACTGTCATTTATTAAATAATTATACTTTTTTATTTACCAAACCCATGTTTGCTTTCAAGCACAGTTTCAATTTAAGATATAGACTGGTTAAAGGCATGAATCACAACTGTTATCTATTGCTCAATGCTTCGACCTACAACCTATCACAAGCTACTTATGTTGAAGTAACTTTATGTCATGTACCACTGATAGTGTACTTGAGTCATTTCCAGACCATGATCTTACTTTTTCCATCAAACAGTTTTCCAATTGCAATACAAAGGACGTCATTTACTGTATTAGTGCCCCGTGGTCTCCAGTATATTGGCAAAAACAAATCTAGAGAAATGAAATAATGGGTAACTGAAGTAATAAAAATTCTACAACAACAATGTTGATCATCTTCTTTCACTACAAGAGAACAGATGGATTTGGAGACTAAACAGTGTTGTTACGGGTCTTAATGTTGTGGGAGAATGGTCTAGATTAGCATTACTGAAAGGATTAATCATTTCTACAACCTGATGTCAAAAACTCTCTGATCGCATATACCCCATGTTGCTTAATTTGTCTATTGCTGAACAGAATATTTGTCTGTATGTAATCTGATTTGAATAATTTAATGCAACAATGTATTTCACTGTCTATATATGATTTCCCTATAATATTATTCATATAGGGAATTGCAAACTATGGAGGTCATTACGATGGCGGACGGAAAAACAACCGACCGCCATGGTAGCGGGAAATCACCGCCCGCCGCTACTGCGGGAAAACCGACGGCTAGATTAGGATCCTCGGCGGTAAAAATCCAACCGCGGCGGAAAGGAGACCCAAGAAACCACCGTTCGCCTGCGGAGAAGGCCCAAACCCGTCCACGGCGGTCGGTTTCGCAGCGTAAACAGCCCAAACGACCGCAACCACAGCGGAGACACCGCCATCGAAATTATGATATTCCCGACATCGCCGCGGTGCAGTGCGCTGTTTCCGACCGCCACGGTCGACAACATTGATGAATCAGTGAGACGGCGGAAGCGCCGTAGCCGAGCCACCGCTGCGGACGCTCCGTTAAAAAAACGGCGGTCGCGAGAAAACCACACAACATGGCCACAAAGTGCACCAACCAAACAAGGCATGCACCCAAAAATACCTAAGACAGCCCAAAGACACACACCCATGGGAAACTCCAAAACTACAAATCCCAGGTCCACACACACACCACATCTGCTACCAATACCCCATCCTGACACACACACAGAGACCAGTATAAATCCAGCCCCCAATAGACCACAATCCTTTGCAAAACTCCACAACTGAGGGGACATCCACCACAGATGACAGGAGAGGCAAATCTGCACAACAAACACACATCACCACCACCACCACCACTTCCACACCTGCACCTCTAACACCTTTGCACAGCACACACCATACACATCACAACCACCACTACCACTTCCAAACCTGCACCTTAAACACCTTGACACCTCACACACCATGTCACCACAGAGAATGCCCAAATTCACTGAGAGTGAGTTGAGGGTCATGGTTGATGAGATAATCAGGGTAGAACCACAATTGTTTGGTAACCAGGTCCAACAGACACTACTAGCAACAAGAACGCAAATGTGGAGAAGGATAGTAGAGAAGGTAAATGCAGTAGGGACTGTGCCACGCAATAGAGATGAAATTGTGAAGAGGTGGCACGATCTGAAGGCAGTGGTCAAGAAGAAGAGAGCAAAGAACCATGAGCTGGCTCACAGGACAGGCAGTGGCCCTCCCGTTCCACTCAAAACATTCACTGAATGGGAGGAGAAGGTGCTTGGCATTCTACATCCAGAGAGTCTCTCAGGAATACCCGGGGGAGTGGAGGCTGGTAAGTACAAACAAATGCCTAACATCACACAAATGTACTGTCTTGCACTACTACTAAATAATACCTCCTAGGTTCAAATTCATTCATGTGCACAACACTCCCCCAACACATCTCTCACAGATTCAACAGACACTCCCCTGAAGCCCCCAAAGGTAGTTAGCAACATCACCATGGGTACATGTGTACATGCTGCCAGCACTACAACTCCCACCAGGCCCCCTTGTCCTACAGCTGCGCAAGATGGAGCCCTCCACCCCAACCCATGTGCCAACCATAGCATTGCTCACCTTAACCTAACAGGTAGGTAGCCATCCCTACAGGGAGGTGGGTGGGTGTTTGGGAAGCCTGCACTACAACTCCCACCAGGCCCCCTTGTCCCACAGCTGAGCAGGATGGAGCACTCCCCCACCCAGAAGCATGCCTCAGCCATTGTGT
Source organism: Calotriton arnoldi (assembly GCA_963921515.1). Classification (NCBI taxonomy): domain Eukaryota; kingdom Metazoa; phylum Chordata; class Amphibia; order Caudata; family Salamandridae; genus Calotriton; species Calotriton arnoldi. The sequence continues at coordinate 2,928,158 of CAWUFW010000913.1, read as the reverse complement.
GCTTCACCCTCACCTAACAGGTAGGCAGCCATCTTTACAGGGAGGTGTGTTTGGAATAGGGAGGCCTGCACTACAACTCCCACCAGGCCCCCTTGTCCCACAGCTGAGCAGGATGGAGCACTCCCCCACCCAGAAGCATGCCTCAGCCATTGTGTGCTTCACCCTCTCCTAACAGGTAGGTAGCCATCTTTACAGGGAGGTGTGTTTGGAATAGGGAGGCCTGCACTACAACTCCCACCAGGCCCCCTTGTCCCACAGCTGAGCAGGATGGAGCACTGCCCCCACCCAGAAGCATGCCTCAGCCATTGTGTGCTTCACCCTCACCTAACAGGTAGGTAGCCATCTTCACAGGGAGGTGTGTTTGGAATAGGGAGGCCTGCACTACAACTCCCACCAGGCCCCCTTGTCCCACAGCTGAGCAGGATGGAGCACTCCCCACCCAGAAGCATGCCTCAGCCATTGTGTGCTTCACCCTCACCTAACAGGTAGGTAGCCATCTTTACAGGGAGGCGTCTGTGGAATAGGGAGGCCTGCACTACAACTCCCACCAGGCCCCCTTGTCCCACAGCTGAGCAGGATGGAGCACTCCCCACCCAGAAGCATGCCTCAGCCATTGTGTGCTTCACCCTCACCTAACAGGTAGGTAGGCATCTTTACAGGGAGGTGTGTTTGGAATAGGGAGGCCTGCCCCACAACTCCCACCAGGCCCCCTTGTCCTACAGCTGCGCAAGATGGAGCACTCCCCCCAGCCACAAGCATGTGGCAGATATTGAATGTCACTCATCAAACTTACGGGTAGGTAACCATTTCAACCGGGAGTGTTTTTCTTAATTGGTGACACAGCAGCACAACTCACAACAGGCCCCCTACTCCCACAGCTCAGCATGATGGAGCACATGTCCCACTCATAGGCATGTGACGTCTGTGCAGCCGCACATGACACCATGCCACTTAGTCCACGGTCACCTACACAAATAATGCAAAACAGTTGTGTTGTAGTCACCATGCACAAGTCTCTGTTCAAAAATGACCCACATTGTGTACACTGTGCCAGGCAACACACACTGCAACACTAACAATGATCATGCTGCCCTGCAGCAGTGTCTGACCGTTTTTTGGGCAAAGTGCAAATCACCCATGTCATACCACAGTGTTGCAATGTAAACAGTGGAAGTGCAGTGTACCCAAAAACTACACTGCAGCTGGGACTCACAATGCTAAACTAAGCACATCCCAAATGTCCTGCAACACATCCAGCTACCACAGTGCTGCACTGAATTGCAGAACAGCACCTTGTCTGACTAAAATTGTCAAAGGTGTCTTGTTTGGACCACCAATGTGTGTATGCATTGACAATGTTCACATCTCACACTGTCTGTCTGAACAGTGTTGGTATAGTCTGGCCCCAAAAGCACACATTGTCTGCACAGGGCTGAGTACATCTCACACACACACCACTGTTGACCACAACATGTCAGTGTATGGATGCCCTGGAACAACTGCTTCACCAGTACTGTGCTCATGTTCTCAGGTACACAAATACCATGAAACCATGACAGTGTGGAAATGTATGCTGGGTGAGATGTTCACCCTGCTGTATGTCACCACTGTGCTACGAGACTATACCCCTTGCCCTATTGTGCCTTCAAATGTCGGGGGAGTGAACCCCACAGCCAGATAGGTGGAACAACAGTGATGGGGGGCTATACCCCATGCCCTATTCTGCCTTCAAATGTTGGGGGACTGAACCCCACAGCCAGATAGGTGGGACAACAGTGATAGGGGGCTATACCCCTTGACCAAATGTAATCTGAAATCAATGGGTACAAAAAGCCACACACACATTCTGCTCACCACACGCACATTCCATCCAAAAATTTCTACCAAGTCACATAGCCATGTCATTGCTCACCTTCACCTCAAATGGTAGTTAGCCATCTTCACAGTGAGACAGTGAATTGTGTTTGGCTATCCGTCCCACAAAACGCAACATGCATGCTGTTCCACCACTATGGAGGATGGGACACTACACCCCCAATAAGAATCATGTGGCAGGAAATGTATGCTACCCACCCAACTCACAGGTAGGTAACCTCATCTCACAGGTCGGGGTGTGTGAGGCTGGGAAGCTTGCACAACAACTCACACGGGCCCACCTGACCGCCAGCACACAAGACCCATTACTTCCTGGCACCTACATGCATGTGTCAGTCATTGCAATGTACACTTCAAAAGAACTGGCATTTGGACATATCATGCTGACTTGTCCCACACTGGACCAAGATGGAAGCCATCATCATACACACACAGAGAGGTCTCTCAAATACAAGGAAAAAACAGCAAACACTACATATCAACAGCCACAACATGCAGCCAGATATGCATTTAAAAAAACATGTTGGCATAGGACACCAGGCCTCTCAATGCAAAACTGCACACCCAGATAGCATTGGCAACTATAGTGTGCACACACCTAAGAAAATGAAACTGTGACAGCAACCAAAGTGTGAAAGTCTGAAACACATGTAGATGGAACTCCGAGCACAACCATGCACACCACTACATGCCATCTGACAGTAGCAGTGGTCCAGACCACCTAGGATCTAATTAAAGCAAACTTAAGCATGTCTGGAATTGCGAATACAGATATGTACACCACATTGAAAAGGTATGGATGAAACTACAATGTTCACTCAATGTGCAGAGTAAACCGCTGCAAGGGCTCAACAAGTGACACATACGCGTAAATGGATGACATATGATTGATCAATAACTGGATGCCAACATGAGACTGTCAATGTAAAAATATTATATTGTGCATGTCATGTCTTGACAACTCCCAATATGGACAAGTAATGCATGTACCACAACAGCTTGTAATGCATCACTGGATGTCGGTCAATGCAAATTTGTACAGTGAACAACTGCTGGATGTACAAACAGTTGATGTAACACTGCTAACACAAACTTTGCTGGGTGCAACACAATGACCCTTTTTCATCTGACCCACAGGTGACCAAGAACTCACTGCAGAGGATGACACCACCCTGCAGAGCCAGTCCCCCCCGGAACAGAGACAACTGGATGAGGACTCCCTGGATTCCTTGGATGAGGAGCTCCAAGCTGGCCCATCTGGTGTGGCAGGCCGCAACCAGTCCCAGGAACCCATTGTCCCCCCAACCACATCAGCTGCAGCCCATGACCATCCTCTGACAGCTGCTGTCACGGCCTGTGTGTCAACCACTATCACCACCACCACCACCACCACCACAGCTGGCCGCAACACCCTCCCTGCCCCAGGGATTGAGCAGCCCACTACATCGACTGCGGAGGCCAGGGAGAGGATGCAGCGGGCCAATGTGAGGACCGGACAGGACCGTGGCAGCAGTGCAGGTGGTCGGGACAGGGTCATGCAGAGGGGGACTGATCCTGGGACGGAAGCCCTGGGCCACATCGACAGAGTCCTTGGGGCCTACCAACAGGCCCAGGGACGAATGGGCCGGTTAGAGGAAGAATCTCGGGAGCACCTCCTGCTGCTGAGGTCCATGGACACACGCATGGGACAGATTGTGGACCTCTTGGGGCAGCTAGTGGTGGTTCTGAGGGACAGGCCAGTGCAACATTCTACCACTCCGCCTCCCCCTGTTGGGCAGCAGGATGACACTTCATCATCCTCCCCTGCGTCCACAGAGAGGGGTGAGTCCTCAGACACCACTGTCCCTGCAGCAGTGGCCCCTCCAGTCAAGCGCAAAAGGGGCCGTCCAAGGAAAGGCCAAGGGGCCTCACGTGCCAAAGCACCTGCCAAACGCTAGTCCCCGAGCCAGCTATGATGGCAGACCACTGCACCACTGCATTGACCCTTTGGACTATCCTTCACCACACTGCCATGTGAATGGCATCTATCTGTTGGACTGGGTCTCCACATCATTGTGGGGACTACTCAAGTATCTCATCTACCATGACTGTCAACTCACTTCTTCAATTCCCCCTTCACATTTTCTCCACCCTCGCATGTCACAATTGTAAATAAATACACCTTACACACATGTTGTTGTGTCTGCTCCGTCTTTAATACAGGATGTGCAACCTTCACCGTGTAGGACATGGTCCAGGGGAATGGAATGTAGGTAGGCAGTGAGATGCTGAAGGGACCTAGGGAAAACCGCAGAACAAGAGTCACTTGTATGGGTGTGGCATCGCACACATCACACAACACTTGTCAACTAGGTACTCAGATCTACAAACTTTACACAGAGCAACAGTCACCATAGAGACATTCTGTATCACACTAACCAATCACACATACATTGGCAGGCAGCAATGAGTCAACACAAAGCTGCAGTCAGCAAGCTCACATACACCCACACAGCAACTGCAACACCATCAGACCATTTTGTCCCTTCTACATCATCACTCACCTTCAAGTGAAGTAGCGGGTGATGAGCTGTCGATGCATGTCGACCTCTTCCTCCTCTCCACTGCCCTCGTCACTGGATCCGGGTTGATTTGCAGGCGGGGGCCTTGGCTGCTCATCATCGCCATCCAGGATCAGGGGTATTGCCTTGCGAATGGCCAGGTTGTGGAGCATGCAGCATGCCACCACTATCTGACACACCTTCCCTGGCGAGTACATAAGGGCACCTCCAGTACGGTCCAGGCACCGAAATCTTGATTTTAGGAGACCAAATGTCCGTTCTATCACACGCCGTGTCCTCCCATGGGCATCATTGTATCGCACATCAGCTGGTGTGACGGGATTCCGCAATGGGCTCAGCAACCACGGGCGGTTCGGATATGCCGAGTCACCTGGGTGTGAGAGACACAGATTAACCTTGCAGTCCCAAAATGCCACACGACAGCATGTCACACACACACCACTCTAATCCACTATGCATACTCACCCACAAGCCATGCACGCTCCGGAAGCAAATTGGCCATCAGCTGAGGAACGATGCTGCTGCGCAAGATGTGGGCATCATGGGCTGAGTCGGGAAACTTGGCACACACGTGTGAGATGATCATGTCCGCCAGGCACACCACTTGAACATTTACCGAGTGTGAATGCTTCCTATTGCGGTAAACCTGTTCACGTGCCTGTGGTGGCACAAGCCCAACATGTGTGTAATCAATTGCACCAATGACATGGGGGATATGTCCAAGGGCATAGAAATCACCCTTCACAGCCACCAACTCAGGCACCCTGGGAAAATGGATATATCTGTCTTTGTAGAGCATCATGGCCGACAGGACATCCCTCAGCACCATGCTGAACATCGGCTGTGACATCCGCCTGCACTTGCGACCGTGTGCTGGAATGAGCCTGTTGCAAAGAAATGCAGGCATGCCATCACCTTAGATGTTGCGGTGAAAGCTGTCGGATATGTCCGACGTGGCTGCAGGTGGGGCTCCAACATGGCACATAGGTTCTGCAGGGTTTGTCGGTCCAGCCTGAATTTGCGGATTATATCCTCATTCTCCATGTCTGCCAGGACTGTGAACGGACGATGGATATTGGGCCTCCTCCTCCTAGGACAGATCAAAGTGCACAGATGTCAATGCAGAAGACCATGAAATGTGCATCACATCAATTTTTCTACAGACACATTCCCAAGTCTTACAACATGCACCATTAACCAACAGGGCACTTCACAAGTAGGTACACATCAGGCACACTACTCGTACACCTGTCCCCTTACCAGCAGCAATTATCTGTGCACCCCTCCGGCTCATTCGCATGCACAGTGTGATATACTAACAGATATGTGTGCATACCTGTGAGTATGACCCCCAGCATATGTTACTAATTGCAATACTACCCTAACACACCATGTTGCTGGCCCTGATACACCTTCCAACACAGGTTGCACATGGCACACATCAACTACATACTGACCACCGGCTGAGCGTGGGGGACACGTGTGTGCATGTGCATTGGACAATGTGCCAGTTGCTGATGCCCCTAGTTCAGTAAATGAGACGACATTGTGCGTTACATTGCACACACAGACATTGACCATTATCTACATATGCTATGCAACACATTAACTGGACAGTCTACACTTCATTACACAGCACATGTGACATGTGCGAGTGTATGTGCCCATGCAATGTATTGGCGACCCATATATGGTATGTGTTGGTGACGTGGAGTGACATGTCCCTTTTGTGCATTTGCCCTCATGAGGACCCTTCAATTGTTGAGACACTGGGCACTGTACATGTTGGCCTATGCAGAGAGCTGGAGGACACGTTAGGTGCAGCACAGCTACTCCACAACTCCATTAACGCTCACTCCAGGCACTGTCTGGCACCCATATGGCAGTGCCTACCGCCTGGCCCCTGCGGACTGGCACCACCCATAACCCAGGCACGATCGCGAGAGACACTGTCAGATATGTATGTGACAATGGCGGTCACCATGCACTGCTACCCAAATCATGGTCACTCCAGGCACTGTCTGGCAGACATATGGCGGTGCCTACCGCTTGACACCTGCGGACTGGCACCGCCCATAACCCAGGCATGATCGCGGGAGACACCGCCAGATATGTATGTGGCAATGGCGGTCACCATGCACCGCTACCCAAATCACAGTCACTCCAGGCACTGTCTGGCAGACATATGGCAGTGCCTACCGCTTGACACCTGCAGACTGGCACCGCCCATAACCCAGGCACGATCACGGGAAACACCGCCAGATATGTATGTGACAATGGCAGTCACCATGCACCGCTACCCAAATCACGGTCACTCCAGGCACTGTCTGGCACCCATATGGTGGTGCCTACCGCCTGGCCCCTGCGGACTGGCACCGCCCATAACCCAGGCCAGATTGCAGGAGACACCGCCAGATATGTATGTGACAATGGCGGTCACCATGCACCGCTACCCAAATCACAGTCACTCCAGGCACTGTCTGGCAGACATATGGTGGTGCCTACCGCTTGACACCTGCGGACTGGCACCGCCCATAACCCAGGCACGATCGCGGGAGACACCGCCAGATAGGTATGTGACAATGGCGGTCACCATGCACCGCTACCCAAATCACGGTCACTTCAGGCACTGTCTGGCACCCATATGGTGGTGCCTACCGCCTGGCCCCTGCGGACTGGCACCGCCCATAACCCAGGCACGATCGCGGGAGACACCGCCAGATATGTATGTGACAATGGCGGTCACCATGCACCGCTACCCAAATCACAGTCACTGCAGGCACTGTCTGGCAGACATATGGCGGTGCCTACCGCTTGACACCTGCGGACTGGCACCGCCCATAACCCAGGCACGATCGCGGGAGACACCGCCAGATATGTATGTGACAATGGCGGTCACCATGCACCGCTACCCAAATCACGGTCACTCCAGGCACTGTCTGGCACCCACATGGCGGTGCCTACCGCCTGGCCCCTGCGGACTGGCACTGCCCATAACCCAGGCATGATCGTGGGAGACACCGCCAGATATGTATGTGACAATGGCGGTCACCATGCACCGCTGCCCAAATCACGGTCACTCCAGGCACTGTCTGGCAGACATATGGCGGTGCCTACTGCTTGACACCTGCAGACTGGCACCGCCCATAACCCAGGCACGATCGCGGGAGACACCTCCAGATATGTATGTGACAATGGCGGTCACCATGCACCGCTACCCAAATCACGGTCACTCCAGGCATTGTCTGGCAGACATATGGCGGTGCCTACCGCTTGACACATGCGGACTGGCACTGCCCATAACCCAGGCACGATCGCGGGAGACACCGCCAGATATGTATGTGACAATGGCAGTCACCATGCACCGCTACCCAAATCACGGTCACTCCAGGCACTGTCTGGCACCCATATGGCGGTGCCTACTGCCTGGCCCCTGTGGACTGGCACCGCCCATAACCCAGGCACGATCGTGGGAGACACCGCCAGATATGTATGTGACAATGGCGGTCACCATGCACCGCTACCCAAATCACGGTCACTCCAGGCACTGTCTGGCAGACATATGGCAGTGCCTACCGCTTGACACCTGCGGACTGGCACCGCCCATAACCCAGGCACGATCGCGGGAGACACCGCCAGATATGTATGTGACAATGGCGGTCACCATGCACCGCTACCCAAATCACGGTTACTCCAGGCACTGTCTGGCAGACATATGGCGGTGCCTACTGCTTGGCCCCTGCGGTGTGTCACCGCCATGGACCATGCCCTTGCAGCCAATCGGAAGCAGCCTCGCAATAGCCTAATGCGAGTTTGAAAATCGCGGTAGGCGTGCACCGCCACCGCGGAGGCGGTCACTGGAGGCATTCAAAAGATGCACCACCGTGGTAGCGCGCGCCTGGCCCCTACGGTGTGTCACCGCCATGGACCATGCCCTTGCAGCCAATGGGAAGCAGCCTCGCGGTAGCCTGATGCGAGTTTGAAAATCGCAGTAGGCGTGCACCGCCACCGCGGAGGCGGTCACTGGAGGCATTCAAAAGATGCACCACCGCGGTAGCACGCGCCTGGCTCCTACGGTGTGTCACCCCCATGGACCATGCCCTTGCAGCCAATGGGAAGCAGCCTCGCGGTAGCCTGATGCGAGTTTGAAAATCCCGGTAGGCGAGCACCGCCACCGAGGAGGCGGACATTGGATGTATTTGAATGAGGCAGACCTGGTACACCAATTGCAGCACCCTGGGACCACTGACACAGCCCCAGGGGCCTATATATGTGTGGGAGGGTGCCCCACATTCCCACAGCTACCAGGGACTGCTGACTGACAACCCTCACGTGCTGCTGCTGCCTCAAGGGACTGCTGGCTGCCACCCTGCGCCTGCTGCTGCTGCCTCAAGGGACTGCTGGCTGCCACCCTCCACCTGCTGCTGCTGCCTCAAGGGACTGCTGGGTGCCACCCTTCACCTGCTGCTGCTGCCTCAAGGGACTGCTGACTGACAACCCTCACCTGCTGCTGCTGCCTCAAGGGACTGCTGGCTGCCACCCTCCACCTGCTGCTGCTGCCTCAAGGGACTGCTGGCTGCCAACCTCAATGTGCTGCTGCTGCCACATGTCCATTGTGATGTTGAGGACTCAGAAGATCCGTGCCAGTCCCTTCACCAGCGAGGAGCTTGAGGTCCTGGTAGACGGGGTGCTTGCACAGTACCCAAGGCATTATGGCAGCCCTAATGTCGTGGTAAGCCTCCCAGACTGTGAGTGAGAGTGCAGGGTGGGCACACGTGAGGTGGAGGTGCTTCGGTATGTGTCAGTGGTTGTGGGGCTCTGACATGCACTGCCTAGCATGTTTACTACAGCGGGAAGGGCTTGGTGGGCTCTTTCACACGTTACCCTGCATGCCTATCCTGAGTAGAGGGACATGTTCTGTAGTGTCAGCCATACAGTGCAGCTGCATTTTGGTGATGCAGAAGTCTGGCCAGTTATCGTTTGTGTGAATGGCTGTGTTGCTCCCAATTTAGCCACTCAGCGTCAGTCCACCTGCCCTGCACAGTCCCCGCCGAATGCCACATGTCCACATCACTGCATGTACAGTGTGTTCCATGTGTGTTTGGTTCACGCCTCTTCATCTAAGTCCCATCTCTGCCATGTAGATTGCACAGGAGCAGCCGTGGGAGAAGGGTGTGTGTATGACAGTTGTTATCACTCTATGTGAGTTCCAGGACACAGTGAGGCTTTCACAGGGCTAGGACACTTAGGTCTGCGCAGTGTTGGACACAGTGAGTCCAACAACAAGACACATGTTTTGCTATCTTCTCTATGTGTAGTTGTAGGTAACTGCAGACAGTAGCTGCAGCCAGACTACACGTTGCTGGCTGTGTTGGTATCCTGCATGTGAATGGGATGTGGAGGTACTGTGTCCACCATCGAACATGCATGCCTGTACGTCTGATTGACCAATGACATTGTACCATGTTCACAGCAATTGTTGGCTCTGTTACAGTTGTAGCTGGAGTTTTGGATGAGTCACTGTCGTGCTACTGCATTTTCGTTGTGTTGTCATTGTGCACTGTGTCACTGGAACCTCACCCCTCTTGTCTCCCAATGCCTGCAGCTGAAGGTCCACCTGCGTAAAGCTGTGTGGAGGGCCATTGCCTCCAGAGTGCGAGATCTGGGTGTGTCAAACCGAAGGCGCACCCACTGTCATAAAAGGTGGGACGACATCTGCCGGCTGAGCAAGAACGTGGCCGAGATGAAGCTGGGGCTGCTCCCTCGGACTGGCAGGTTGGCTAGGAGCAGCAAGACACCACTAATGGTCCGCATCCTGCCCGTCACACAACCTGAGCTGGACAGACAACTGAAGGAGCATCAGCAGCAAGCTAGGGGTGAGTATGTGTTGCAGGCTGCCTTTGGATGGGAGTGGGTGCATGTGTCTACAGAGTGTGCAAATTGTCAGCTGTGTGACGTTGGTTGTGTGGTGCAATGTTTTGTGAGTGGCCTCTGTGCTGGGTGTATGTGCCATGCATTTGCCCAAACGGTGCTTCATGAAGTCAGTTTTAGCACTGTGCATCTCTCTTACATTTGGAGTTGTGGCCTTCAGGTACCTTCTGCTGTGGGGTAGTGTGTGAATTCAGATGGATGGGAATGCCAGTGTGCCAACTGTGAATGCGTTTCAATGAATGCGTGCAATTCCAGACCTCAGATGTCTGCCAGTCAGACATCTGAGGCCAATGTGCAACAGTAGATGTGCCCATGAACTCGATATGGTGGATGGCATGTGTGCAGGGTCATTGTGGTCTGGTATGTTGTGGTCTGTGTGGTCCCCTACTGCTCCAACCATGTAGGTGATATGCACCATGTTGTGGTGTTCATCCTTGCCAACATCGGGACAGTGTGTGTGCACAGGCCATTTTGTGGCTGTGTCTGATGTGAGCCAACAGCAGGATGGTGTGCTGTGTGAGTCACCTGGGGCACTTATGGCAGGATGTGTGTCGGACATGCACCGTTGGCTTGATATTTTGGGTGGCAAGATATATGTGTGCACAGGGTGGCATGTGATGTGCTGCACACCTCTTCTAGGATGCAGATGTATTGGCACGTGTTAGTTCTGTTGATGCCACTCATCTCACAGTACTTCTCTCTCCTATGCAGCAGCTCCCGTATGTGCAGAGGGAGAGGGGACGGACACCAGTGGTGAGGCTTCAAGTGCAACAGCCGCACCGGAGCAGACTGACACAGATGTGACCAGCGCCGAGGAGGGGGACAGGAGTCTGCTAGAGGGTTCACAGCCAGAGACACAAAGCTCTACCTCATCTGACGCCTGCGGTGACGCATCCAAGTTGGGGGGTACAGGGAACGGGGACTCGGCCTCCTCTTCCGCCACACAGCGTCCAGTGCCCAGCCTTCCTTCAACCTCCACTGGTGCTGCCCGTGTCCACACGAGTAGGAAGGGAAGAGTCACCTTCACCCCAGGCACAGCTGCCCCAGCCCATGTCAGCCCTGCTGCCCTCAGTGCATAAGCAGTCGAGCTATTGCACCAGCTGTGTGTGGGGCAGACAGCACTTCTCAATGCCTTCCAAGAGCACGACAAAAGGTTGGGGCAGGTTATAGCTTTCATGGAGGGCATACATTCCGACGTAGGTGGACTACACCGGACTGTGCAGTCCTTGTCATCAACTGTGACAGCAGCCCTGCAACAGGCACATAGTCAGGGAGCGGCTCCCAGCACTCGGTCCGGCCCCGTGTCACTGTGCACCTCTGACGACAGTGACAATGCTCAACGGACCCCAAAGTCCCGATACAGAACCCGCAGCACACAGGAGCAGCAGCAGCCCAAGCGTACTAGGGCGCAGACACCATCCCCACATAAAAGTAAGGCCACCCCAGAGCGCAGCGAGAAAAGCCCCTCAGGCGACAGCAAGGGCCACAAAGCAAAGAAACAAGCATCAGGGTCACAGGCCTCACCTTCCTCCCCCGCCAAAGACTCCCCTGTCCCAAAGACGTCTCGCAGAGGCAAAATGACAGTTTCCACACCCACTGAGAAGGTGTTGCCTGCAAACATTACACAGGATGAGGGCCCCATGGATAATCCATCCTTGACCTCCACTCCCATCCCAAGCCCTGTGAAGCCAGCACGGGAGGACACTGTAGGGGGCAAAGCTGGTGGACAGAGGGAGGCAGGGCGGAGGCAAACACCAGGCAAGCGCACAGCGGGATCCAGCATGTCCCCAGAGGGAGGGTCACCATCCACACCAGAATCAGCTTTGGTAGTGGGGTCACCTGTTGTGTCTGCCCCAGTTCACCTCAATCCCCAGACAGGGAAGCCTTTCAGGATCCCCAAGAAGTGGAGAGGCACCTCTCCACAATCTCCGGCACACACTGTGTCTCACCAGGGCATGAGTCCACCTCCCTGGGCCACCACCCCACCTAGTCCAAGCAGCCCCCCAGCTCCCACAAGCACAGTTGGCTCTTCCACAGTTGTTACTCCCACTGCCCAGGGCATCCCTCCAACTGACCCCAACACACAATCAGCTCCAAGTCCGACAGACAGCCCCATCTGAGTGGTGGTCATCCTCACACACCTGTCTGTCCACAGGGGTGCGTGTGATGCCCATTGTCAGCCCCATTACTCTGTTGCTGGGCATGGCATGGTAGAGTTGCATACATTCACTGTGTAGCTTCTGATGTCACTACTCTGCACAATGTCTTTGCCATTTTGTTCACTGCTGTTTGCCCCTTGCCTGTGCAGCTTCTCATGTACCTCACCTGCACTGTGTCCTGGCCACTGGCCTTGCTGTTCACTGCTGTTTGCCCCTTGCCTGTGCAGCTTCTCATGTACCTCACCTGCACTGTGTCCTGGCCACTGGCCTTACTGTTCACTGCTGTTTGCCCCTTGCCTGTGCAGGATCTCATGGACTTAATCTGCACTTTGGACTGGCCACTGGCCTTGCTGTTCACTGCTGTTTGCCACTTGCCTGTGCAGCTTCTCATGTACCTCACCTGCACTGTGTCCTGGCCACTGGCCTTGCTGTTCACTGCTATTTGCCCCCTGCCTGTGCAGCTTCTCATGGACTTCATCTGCACATTGTACTGGCCAATGGCCTTGTTGTTCACTGCTGTTTGCCCCTTGCCTGTGCAGGATCTCATGGGCTTAATCTGCACTTTGGACTGGCCACTGACCTTGCTGTTCACTGCTGTTTGCCACTTGCCTGTGCAGCTTCTCATGTACCTCACCTGCACTGTGCCCTGGCCACTGGCCTTGCTGTTCACTGCTGTTTGCCCCTTGCCTGTGCAGCTTCTCATGTACTTCACCTGCACTTTGGACTGGCCACTGGCCTTGCTGTTCACTGCTGTTTGCCCCTTGACTGTGCAGGATCTCATGGACTTAATCTGCACTTTGGACTGGCCACTGGCCTTGTTGTTCACTGCTATTTGCCCCCTGCCTGTGCAGCTTCTCATGGACTTCATCTGCACATTGTACTGGCCAATGGCCTTGTTGTTCACTGCTGTTTGCCCCTTGCCTGTGCAGCTTCTCATGTACCTCACCTGCACTGTGTCCTGGCCACTGGCCTTGTTGTTCACTGCTGTTTGCCCCTTGCCTGTGCAGCTTCTGATGTAACTACTCTGCACATTGTACTTGCCTTGTGGTTCACTGCTGTTTGCCCCCTGCCTGTGCAGCTTCTCATGTAAATACTGTGCATATTGAAATGCCCATTGGCTTTGCTGTTGCCCAAATTTGTTGTCTCAATATGCAAATTGTGAATAAACACAGTTGGTCCTGCTGTGAGTTGTGTCAGTGTCCTTCCTGAATAAAGTTGTTTCTGTGTGTGCATGGTTTACTGTGTCACATGCTCAGTATGCCACTTCAACATTGCCAATGGGTTGTCTCACATTTCATTTTTTTTGCAGGGGTGGGAGGCACTTCATTTCTACCTGACTGTGATACTTATGGGTGCAGTGCAGGTGGTTGGCAATGAATTCTTGTTGTCATCTTCCTTCTTTGCTCATGTTATCTATGGTGGACACATGTCAGGTTTGTGGGCAATGGCAGCACAGGGTGGGAGTTTGGGCACAGGCTTACAGGCAGGCAGGCCAGGGTCATGGGGTCTGTGTGAGCTTCCTTTCTGTGTGCCAATCAGTGTCGGTGTATGGACATCTTGTGGTGATGAGTTATCCAGGTCCCATGGCTTACTTCCAATGTGTGCACTTGGGTGGTGGAGAAGTGTATGGTGTGAAGGGGTGACTTTGTTGTGACTGTGGATGTGTGTGCACCTGCATTGTCAACTACTGCCATGTGTCACCCTGGAGTGGTGTGCCTGTATGTGTACTTGTTGAGCCCTGTGGTTGTGTTTTGTGCACATGGCAGTATTGTGTGGTGCTGTTGTGGGAGGAGGTATGTGTGACATATCCTACTTGTGCTTGGCTGTCATGTAGTGTGTCACTGGGCCCTGTGTGTTGTGCAGCAGACATTCTCTTGTCCAGTATTTGGATGCCTATGTGTGGCTAGTCAGTGTTTGAGTTCAGGGCCTTCCTTACATCCCTGTGCCTATACATGCGTGTCCTTGCTGTCTCCAGGAGTTGTTGCATTGGGGTGACCGTGGTTTGTGTTGACTGACTGTGTCAGCCATGTGTGCTGTGATGGGCTGTGTGTGTTCTCACATGTGTCATGAGCATCACACATGCTTGATGGTTGTGTCACTGCCCTTCCAATTGTGGGTACCTCACTTTGGCTTTCCTATTAGTTGTCCTCCATTACTGCTGGCATGTGGTGTGTGTATGTAGCTGTGAGTCAGGGTGGTGTGTGTGTGTGTGACTTGGGAGGTAGTGTGTGCAGTGAAGTGTTTGGTCCTCATCTGTGTGTGTGTACATTTTGTGCCTGGCCTCAGTGTTCTTGGCTTGTGTGTGATGTTGTTGTGGTGTGTGTGTTGGCTGGGGCCTGGGCTTCTGTGCTATGTGTTCCTGTGCAAAGGGTCCTGCTGTGGCTGTATATGCAGTTGTTGGGACGTGGGGCATGGTGTGGCTGTAGTTGTGTGGTTGTTGTGCAGGAGTGGCACTTGGGAGGCACATGTTGTGTCCCTTCAGGGAGGTAGCTGGTGTATTGTGGATGGAGTTGTGGCTCTGTGCGATTTGTACGGTGCCCTTGGCATGCGCTGGCCCTGGGCTCTGCGTTGTGTGCATGGTTTCCTGCACACTGACCGCGGCGGTGACGTGACCGGGACATTTGTTCATGATGGCGGAACATGGGTGGGCAGTATGTGGCGAGGTGTGTTTGTCACAGGTGGGACGTGTGTGTGTGCAGTGATGGCTGTGTGCCTGTCCCCACAGGGGTGTGTGGTGTTCCCATGCGAAGTTTTTCCACCCTGGAGCTGTGTATTGTGTTACTTGCACTGTTGTGTCTGTACGTACCTGCGGAGGCGTCCGCGGCGGACGATGACTTGCAGGTGGTGTATCATGTACAGCACCAGGAAGGCGTGTAGGGCAGGATCCATCGCGGTGTGTCCCGGGTGTCTCTTTTCTGTCTCTGCTGTGGTGTCTCCGCCGTCTCTCGCTGTGCGGTTTCTCCGTTGCGGTCCGCTGCCATGTTTCCGGCATCGTGATATCTTCGGCGTACTGGACGTCATTCCGCACGGCGGTGTGTGGTGATTGGCTCACTCCGCCGCGGTGGCGGGCGCACTTTGATGGCGGTCGGCGTCGCACCGCAGCGGGTGGGAAATGGGCAATGTGTGGCCATCCTAATATCGCGGGCGTGAAGACCGCTGGCAGCGTGCGGTAAATGGGTGTTAACGCCACCGCCGGCACCGCGATCGTGTCTCCGCCCACCATCGTAATAGGCCCCTATGTTTTTGTTCATCACATTGTTTAGACCAACTGATGGAAATTGTTATCTATGTAGAGCAATGCTCTCAATAATATATTTTTCAACATCTAGTAAAACTCCAATATGCCCACTGTTTTTTCCAACACTTGACCTGTCTTTTTATGGCATTTTTTAGTACACAGTCCTCCAATTTTTGTGCAAGCCTTGCTATTTTAATATTCAGAATGACAAAACAATCCTCCTAGCAACAGTGTTTTAATACATCATAATATTAATCATAACATTACAAATCAATTGCACAGAATTTTCATACACTCATTACTACCACATCACCATGGGCCAGATGTACCAAGCATTTTACCGGTCGTAAACGGCCCATGTACAAATGGCAAAATGTGACTCAGTAACTTGTTACCGAATCACATTTTGCTTTTTGCTAATCAGTATTAGGAAGGGCGTGTTTAGGGCACCCCTTCCTAATAACGAATAACACTGGTATGTATGAATGTTTTGCGACTGGAATGCGGTCGCAAAACATTCATAATTTACCAACTCCGTAGAGGAGGCAGTAACCCATTCACAAACGAGAAGGGGTCCCCATGGGACCCCTTCTCCTTTGTATATGTGGGTGAAAACATTTTTTAAGAGCAGGCAGTGGTCCCAAGGACCACTGACTACTCTTAAAAAAAGAAAAGAAAAATTTTCTTTTTTATTTTTGTAATGCAACCCATTTTCCTTTAAGGAAAACGGGTGGCATAACAAAAAAATATATTGCTTCATTTAAAAAGCAATCGCAGACATGGTGGTCTGCTGACCCCAGCAGGCCACCATCCCTCTGGTTGTAGCCAATGGGTCACAAATTGGGGCCTACCTCATGAATATTGATGAGGTAGGTCCATTTGCAACCCATTGGGAATCGCAAACAGTGTCTGAGACCCTGCTCTACATAGCTGTTTGTGATTTCCTAATTGCGAATCACAAAAATTCACATTAGGAAATCGCAAACTGACTTTTTTGCACATCTGGCCCCATATTACTCCATAACATGGCGACCACCCAATATGATTGCTGATCCTGTTTTTTTCCCTAGCGTGTTCTTTGTGAGCACCCCATCATGGTCATCTTAAATGATTGCCTGGCTAGTAGTTTATTTCCAAAACAAATTTCCCGCACATTTTCCCAGAGCAGCCTCTTCTTAAATGCAGAACATCTGCTTTTACATTGCCACGGATGCCGAACTCCTGAGCAGTGTTGCCGCTGTATCCCGATGTGGATTTAATCATCATAATACGGTGAGCATCCTGCTTGCAAGCCTCCACAAAGAGGGCCTCACACTGCAGTCAATTTTCAATTTTTAACTATTTGTCAATTCTGATTTTCTATTTTGTTTAGCAATCTTCAGATGTCTTATTCCAGTGCATTTTCAATTAATTTGCTGTTCCAAAGAATTTATTGATCTTAGCGTACTAATTAGACACCCCTGTTTTGGGTATTTTTCGAACATCATGAGTTAGTGTTGTGATAAGCATGAACTTTCACCTACTAAATGTTATATATTTCTTATAGGATCTGACTTTTGTATCCAACAAATTGATCTACTTTTTCCCAAACTATACTGGTATGTGATCAGTTTTCATTAGAGCCCCTTTTTTCAGCAGAACATCTCTTTCACATCCTTAAATATTTTTTCAAATCTTCGATCCTTCTTATTGCATGTCAACAATGAGCTATTAATTAACACTGCACTCATGTTCTTGTGTGAGGCACGTGTGCTGCTCACGTTTGCAGTGTTTTACCACCATTTTTAAAATCTTACTTTTAGGCTACATATATTTGTTTCTTTTCTACTTAGAAAATATTAGGGGCCTACTTTCTAACACTACCCAATGCAGTCCTGAGGATGTTCTTGTTCATTCAGCATAACAGAGACCGAAACATCAATTGTGATTTCACTTCTTCTCTTAATATAAACAACTTTGAAACAGCATCAATAACCTATCTGCTTTATTCTATGGACTATATTTTCAACAAGAATGGAATATCATACACATGTCAAATTCTTACCAGATTCATCCACATGCTTTCCCCACATATATGACAAGTGTATGATGTTTGCTAGAAAATTAACCCCTTGTTTATTTGTCTGTTTTTAAATGTTTTTGGATTTGTATGCCTTTTGTTCTACTTGTCTGTATCCTAAACAATGATTGATCGATAAATTTGGTATATGTAAATACATTGTTACACAGAAGATCCTCAAATATTGTTAGAGCAAACTAATAAATGATCCCCATGATGGATATTTACCTCAATAGATACTAACACGCAAGCTCTTAAGGGTTATTGGGTCACTCTTTTTTTCTTAGTGAATTTCTACACTGCATTTCTCTTGAACACAGCACTGTTCTTAGCCTGCCAGGGTAGGGGGGGCCGTTTTAATACTCTGGGCTTCTCTGGTGGGCTGCAGGGTAGCAGGCTGCTTTCAGAGATGGGTGAGTTGCCATGACCCGACCATAAAAGCTCCCCTTGTCCCATTGAAGGTGTGGAATCCTGCGTAGTGGGGCAAATTTGGACATTTCTGTAAGGGCTGACTTTGGGTTCCAGTCATGGCCAAACCGGCCGGACAAATGAAATACATGTGATAGCGTGCCTATGGGGAAATGAAGGGCACTGTTGAAGGGGAATAGTACGGGAATCATTGAAGGGCCCCAACAAAGATTGTTGTATCCAGGTGGTCATTATTTGCTATGCATTAAAAGCTAATATAATTGAATGTAGAATGAAAAATGTGTTGTAGAATCCACCATCTTTACCATTTGTCTCCATATTTTCTTGAGGGAAAACCGACACAACCCCTTATAGCGGGCAGGTTCGCTCACTCTGCTCCCTTGCTTTTCAACATACAGAGGCTGGTCTGCCAACATTTGCCATGGCTGCTGTTAGAACTGGGGGTCTCTAGTTGGCAGAGGTAGGTACCTTTGTCCAAATAGGGATCCTTGCTTCTAGTCAGGATAAGGGGGTACACTCCTGAAATAACCCCTGCTCACCCTCTTGGTAGCTTGGCACGAGCAGACAGGCTTAGTTCAGAGGCAGTGTGTAAAGCATTTGTGAACACATACAGTAATCCAGTGACAACACTACAAATGGACACCACACAGGTTGTATTATAAAAATAAGTATCTTTTATATAGATTTACCACAAGACCATAAATGACATAAATAATCCACAATACTGTACTTTAAGGATGGTAGAATTAGCTTGAGTCTCTTAAAATGAAAATGCGATACTTTGAGTTCAATGTACCTTAAGATGTGTAACGCAGGGCAACGAAAAGTGTTGCAGGGAAGGTGATGCGGTAGTCCCTTACATGCAAGGACGGTGATGCGTTGAAGATCTGGTGCAAAAGAAACAAAGTAGCGTCTTCTTGAGGTTGCGACAACGAAGAGGAGATGCGTGCACACCCGACGGCCGTGCGACGATTTCGATGAGTCTTTGGAGCCGCGACAGGCCCTGCGACACGCTTCCCTGGCGATGCGACGGCGTCTGATGCGAGGTCGACGATCTTCTCCTGGGATGCGGGGCGCGCCTCGTGTTGCGATGCTTCAGCATCTGATGCAAGGTCGATGCTCTGCCCAGGGGGAGCAATGGCGTCTGATGCGACGGCTACACTTTTCTCCGGTGCTGCAAGGCGCTTCGAAGGATGCGGCGCGCTTCTTCGGGGATGCGCCGGCATCTGCTGCGACGTCGACACTCTTCTCCGGCGATGCGATACTCAGCGGCTGCGGCGACACGCTTCTTCGTGTTGAGTCGCGCTTCCAGCTCCCAGAGACACGCAAGTGTGTCAGAAGGTCCAATTTCCCAGCAAGGGAACACAGGGGGAGCTGGTGGGTGAAGTCTGTTGTTCCTGAGACTTCAGCAGGAGGCAAGCTCTAAAATCAAGCCCTTGGAGATCCTTCACAAGTTGATGAAAGTCACAGCAAAGCAAAAGTTCCTTTCTCCTTTCTTTGGCAGTCAGGCAAACCACTGCAGGCCAATCCCCCTCAGTTTAGGGATAGTCTTCTCCTCAGTTTCTTCTTGGTTCCGCTCCTCCGCAAAGGTTTCTTCTTGTTTCCCAAAAGTGATCTAATTTCCTAGGGGTCTGGGTCCCCTTTTTATACACCTTTTCTCTTTGTTCTCTGGAGGCAGAGAGGCCTCTGCCTAGCCCAAAACCAGTTCTGGTCAGTCCTGGAGCACTTTGTTTTTCTGACTCCTTCTTTCCTTTCAGAATGTGGGGCAGAGTGCTCAGCCGCCCGGCAGGAGGTGGAGCCAGCATTGTGGAAGGCATGCACAGCCCTATTCAGACCCAGGTGCAACTCCTCCCTCCACTCTGGATGCAGATCTTTCTATTCAGCCCTGTGCTGACTCACCCTGTCTCCTGTAGCCACCCCAGCCCCTGTCACTCAATCTCCAGACAAGGAATACACAACCTAGCAGAGGCAGGCTTGGATAGTTAGGCAAGAAAATACCCACTTTATAAAAGTGGTATTTTCAAACACAGAATGTTAAAACCAACTTCACTAAAAGATGTATTTTATCATCCTGAGTTCAGGGCATACTAAATTCGTTTTTCTACCATGTTCCTTGGGTCAGTTCTGACTATAAGGTGTAATAGTCAGTCTGCCCATTCTGGCCTATGGGGAGCAGGTAGCCTTGCAATAGTGAAAACGAAAATGGCTGTAATTCACTATTAGGACATGCCACACACACCAGGGCATGTCCCACCTTGTACTTACAATGCACCCTGCCCTAGGGCCTACTTTAGAGGTGACCAACATGCAGTAAAGGGAAGGTTTAGGGACTGGTAAGTGGGTGTACTCACCAAGTCGACATGGCAGCCTAGGCTGCATGCAGGCTCTGCAATGGCAGGCCTGAGACACATTTTACAAGCTGCTTCTGTGGGTGGCACAACCAGTGCTGCAAGCCCACCAGCGGCATTGGATTTACAAGCCCTGGGCACACTCAGTGCACTGTACTAGGGACTGACAAGTAAACCAATCATCCAATAATGGAGTCACTAATACATACATCAATTTACAATAGGGAGCACTTGCACTGTAGCACTGAATAGCAGTGGCACAGTGCCCAAAGCATCTAAACCAGCAAAAACAGATCAATAACATTGGAGGCATCATCAAAAAATGGAAGGGAGACCCACGCCAAGGATGCCTGGTCTAACACGTGTCCCCTCCAGCTGAAATGTGGGGAGAACTACCCTACCTCATGGGAGGTCTCTTCACTAAGGCGGAAAAATCTGGACAGACCATCAGCATTGGCGTGTTCTGTACCAGGGCGGTGTTCCACCGTGAAATCCATCCCCTGTAGGGAAATGGACCACCTCAACAGCTTTGGATTCTCACCCCTCATCTGCATCAACCATCTGAGGGGCCTGTGGTCTGTCTGAACCCGGAAGTGAGCCCCAAACAGGTATGGTCTCAGCTTCTTCAGTGCCCAGACCACAGCAAATGCCTCACGCTCAATAGCACTCCACCTCTGTTCCCGTGGAAGTAACCTCCTGCTAAGGAAGGCTACAGGTTGGTCTAGGCCCTCCTCATTCATCTGTGACAAAACAGCCCCCACACCATGCTCTGAAGCGTCTGTCTGAACGATAAACTCTTTGGAGAAGTTGGGGGCCAGGAGCACGGGCGCCGTGCACATGGCTGTCTTCAAGGTGTCAAAAGCTTTTTGACAGGTGTCAGTCAAAATCACTCTCTTGGGCTGCTTCCTGGAAGTCAGCTCTGTCAAGGGTGCAACCATGCTGCCATACCCCTTGACAAATCTCCTGTAATACCCGGTGAGTCCTAGGAAGGCTCTCACCGCTGTCTGGATCTTGGGGGGCTCCCAAGCCAGAATGGTATCTATCTTGGGCTGTAGGGGCGCCACCTGGCCGCTCCCAACCTGGTGTCCCAAGTACACCACAGAACCCTGCCCGATCTGGCACTTACTCGCCTTGATCATGAGGCCTGCCCTCCGCAGCACCATCAACACTTCCCATAGGTGGCGCAGATGTTCTTCCCAACTGGCGCTGAACACTGCGATGTCATCCAGGTAGGCGGCACTGAACTCTTCCAGTCCGACCAACACCTGGTTGACCAACCTCTGAAAGGTGGCAGGGGCATTCTTCATCCCAAAGGGCATCACCCGGAATTGGTAGTGCCCATCTGGTGTGGAGAATGCTGACCTCTCCTTTGCCCCATCAGTCAAGGCGATCTGCCAGTACCCAGACGTTAAGTCAAACGTACTGAGGTACCGGGCAGCCCCTAACCGATCTATGAGCTCATCAGCTCTGGGGATGGGGTGTGCGTCAGTCCTGGTGACGGAATTGAGTCCTCGGTAGTCCACACAGAACCGGAGTTCGGGTGTGGCACCAGGCGCGGCAGCCTTTGGGACCAAGACCACTGGGCTGGCCCAAGTGCTGTGAGAGGACTCAATTACCCCCA
Source organism: Calotriton arnoldi (assembly GCA_963921515.1). NCBI lineage: Eukaryota > Metazoa > Chordata > Amphibia > Caudata > Salamandridae > Calotriton > Calotriton arnoldi. The sequence continues at coordinate 2,905,937 of CAWUFW010000913.1, read as the reverse complement.
ATGCAAACATCTTGGAGACCTCTTCCTTGATGCAAGCTCTCACCCTGTCAGTCACCCTGTAAGCCTTGTGCTTGACAGGAAGACTGTCCCCAGTGTCACATCATGGACGCACCAGTCAGTGACACTAGGAACCAGGGAGAACAGGTCAGGAAACTGCCCCAACAGTTGGCGACAGTCACCTTGCTGCTCAGGTGTCAGGGAGGTAGAGAGGTTCACACCCTCCACTGATCCATCTTGCTCTTGGGCTGACAGGAGGTCAGGAAGAGGCTCAGTCTCCTCCTCCATCCCAGCATCTGTAGCTAAGAGCATGCCCACTTGGGACCTCTCCAAGTGGGGCTTCGGGCGGTTGACGTGCAGGACCCGCAAGGGGTTCCTGGGAGACCGCATGTCCACCAAGTAGGTAACAGGACTCTTGCGCTCCACCACCTCAAAGGGTCCGGTCCACTTATCCTGGAGCGCACAGGGCTCCACTGGGGCCATGACCCAAACTTTCTGACCAGGTTGAAGCTCAACCGGAGTGGCATTCTGGTCGTACCACCGCTTCATTTCCTCCTGGCTGGCTTCCAGATTTGCCTCAGCAAGTTGCCTGAAACGCCTAGTTTTGTTCCTGAAGGCCAGCATGTAGCTATATACATCCTGGGGAGGTTTCCTGGGAGATTGCTCCCAGCCTTCCTTGACCAAACTCAGAGGTCCTCTCACTGGGTGACCATACAGAAGCTCAAAGGGGCTGAACCCTAGAGACTTCTGTGGCACCTCCCGGTATGCAAAAAGAAGGCATGGCAAGAGGACGTCCCACTTACGCCTCATGGGTTCTTCCAGACCCATAATCATGCCCTTCAGGGTCCGGTTGAATCTCTCAACCAACCCATTTCCTTGGGGGTGGTAAGGAGAACTTGTACATTACACCGCACTCCTGCCACAGGGACTTCATATACTTGGATATGAAGTTAGTACCTCTGTCAGACACCACCTCTTGAGGGAACCCCACACGTGAGAAAATTCCCATCAGTGCCCGTCCCACCACGGGGGCCGTCACTGTCCTCAGAGGGATGGCTTCAGGGTACCGGGTGGCATGGTCCACCAAGACCAGGATGAACCTGTTGCCCATGGCTGTCTTGGGGTCCAGTGGCCCCACAATGTCAATACCCACCCGTTCAAAGGGGGTGCTGACCACAGGGAATGGCTGGAGAGGAGCCTTGTGCTTCCTCCCACTCTTTCCACTTGCCTGGCAAGTCTGACAAGTCCTGCAGTGAGTGGCGGCACTCCTGCGCATCTGGGGCCAAAAGAAATGGGTGACAAGCCTTTCAAAGGTCTTGTCCTGCCCCAGATGTCCTGCTAAAGGCACATCATGAGCCAAACCCAGTAGGAAGGCTCTGAAGCGCTGGGGTACCACCAGCACACGGGCTGACCGAGGCTCAGCAACCTTAGGCTCGCTATACAGGAGACCATTCTCCCAGTAGATCCAATGTGATCCAGACTGATCACCTGCTGCCTGGTCTGTGGCCTGTTGCCTCAGACCCACGAGAGAAGGGCACTTGTTCTGCTCCTCGCAGAACTCCTCCCTGGAGGGTCCTCCATCTTGCTGCCAATGGGTCAGCTCAGGCAGGTCCCCCAGTTCAGCTACCTGTTCCCCTGTAGGCTCCAGGGCATCCCCCTCAGGGTCTGACTCCTCCTGGACCGTGGGAACTTCGGGGGCTGGTTTCCGCGCCCCTGCCTCTTCTCTCTCCGGCAGGCACCTGGGCCTCCCTCTCAGGCTCCAGGTCCTCTTGAACACCTCTGGCTGCCATGGACCGGGTGGTCACAGACGCCCAATCAGGCAAGCCCAACATCTCCAAATGAGCACTCCGCTCCACCTTAGCCCAAGGGGAGCTCTCCAAATCGTTCCCTAACAAACAGTCAACAGGCATGGCTGGCCTCACAGCTACTTGAAGAGTTCCAGAGACCCCCCCACTCAAAGGGAACCTGAGCCACCTTGCAGTGGCTCTCTGTGTTGTCAGCGGCAACAACTGGATAGAATGCATCAGGGACCACCTGCTCTTTAGACACCAGGTGACACTTGACAGCTGTCACACTGGCTCCTGTGTCTCTCAGAGCCTCCACCCTTTGGCCATTGATGGTCACCCACTGCCTGTATTTCTTAGTGTTCTCAGGCAGTTGGGTCCTAGGGACCATCTCAGAGTCTCCTAAAGAGACAAGGGACAATATTACAGGATCCCACCCATCTTGGGCACCCACCTCCTCCCCCAGGGCTACACTAGCCAACTGCCGGGGGACTGCACCAAGGGGTGCTGGCTTTCCAAACAAGGGGCACTGGGGTTCATTGGCCCTGTGGCCTAGGGCGCCACATCTGTAGCACACCAGGGGTCCCCTATGGACAGGTGGACCTGTCGGGGCCCCATGCTTTTTCTCAGGGGGCGGCTGGGAACCTTTCCCTTGGTTCCCTTGGGGTTTACTTTGGGGCCCTCTCTGGAACTCCCTCTGTTTACCCTTGTCCCCCCCACTCCTCTGCTGGGGACCCTGCCCACCCTTGGCGGAGTCTCCCACGTGACCCTTGTGGACCCGGGTGCTCACCCAGCGGTCCGTCTCCTCAGCAAGCTGCCTAGGGTTAGTCAGCCTACTGTCAATCAGGTGCTGGCGTAGCTCAGGAAAACAATTACTGGACAAGGGCTCCCATGCAAACAAATCAAAGAGCGCCTGAAAATCATTTGCTTTGCTACCCTTTACCCAACCATCCAAGGCTCTGCAAAAAAAGGTCACATATTCAACCCAGGTACTGTTTTCAATCTCCTTACAGTTCCTGAACCTCTGCCTATAGAGTTCAGGAGTCAACCCATACCTGGTCATCAATGCATTTTTCATGTGGCTGTAGGAATTATAGACTTCAGAGGGCAAGTCCAACAAGGTATCCCATCCCTCACTAAGGAACCGACCCCACAACCCCGCTCCCCAATCCTTCTCAGGGACCCGGTGGGAAGTCATGGCTACCTCATAGGCCTTGAACCATTGCCCAATATCATCATTTTTACAAAACTCCTTAACCACATCTTTAGGAATATACACCCTGGCCTCACCAGGCACTGACGGTGTGCTGCCACCAGAGGGAGTAATCTCTAATTTCTTGGCTCTAAACTCCATCTCCCTCAAACTTTTTTCATGCTCCTGATCCATTCTTTTCTCCTCTAAGGCCAACTTTCTAGAATGCAATTCAAATTCCAACTGCCCCTTGAACTTGAGCTTGGTCAGCTCCATTTCATGCATCCTACTCTTTTCTCTGTCCTCCAGCTCTTCTGGGGACAGACCTCGGGCAGAAACACTGCTACCTATGGGGGAAGATGCTCTCCTCTCCCCTGGACCTACTGGCCCATCCAGCTGCTCAATTATATTCTCAGCCCCCTCCTCATTCTCAGGGGTATTCCTTGCTTCGACCCAGGCCCTCAGCGCCTTTTGGAAATCATCCTTCTTGGAGATTCCGGTCATAGAAACTTTGAACTTCCTGCAGAAATGCTTGAGCTGGTTAACGGTGTAGCATTCCAGTTTCTCCTCTTCCCAATCATTATCAACAGATACTACGGATGCTGCTTTTTCCATGGTGATTAAACTTGGCAGTTTTTAGCAACAATAGAAAGTCCCAGAAAAGAATATCTACCAAAAGTATGTGGTTGCGTTATGGTCTGCACTCACTAGGTAGTGTTCCCCAATCACTGTACATGAGTCACAAATGCAAGTCCAGAATCCTCACCGCTGACCACCAATGTTAGAACTGGGGGTCTCTAGTTGGCAGAGGTAGGTACCTTTGTCGAAATAGGGACCCTTGCTTCTAGTCAGGATAAGAGGTACACTCCTGAAATAACCCCTGCTCACCCTCTTGGTAGCTTGGCACGAGCAGACAGGCTTAGTTCAGAGGCAGTGTGTAAAGCATTTGTGAACACATACAGTAATCCAGTGACAACACTACAAATGGACACCACACAGGTTGTATTATAAAAATAAGTATCTTTTATATAGATTTACCACAAGACCATAAATGACATAAATAATCCACAATACTGTACTTTAAGGATGGTAGAATTAGCTTGAGTCTCTTAAAATGAAAATGCGATACTTTGAGTTCAATGTACCTTAAGATGCGTAACGCAGGGCAACGAAAAGTGTTGCAGGGAAGGTGATGCGGTAGTCCCTTACACGCAAGGACGGTGATGCGTTGAAGATCTGGTGCAAAAGAAACAAAGTGACGTCTTCTTGAGGTTGCGACAACGAAGAGGTGATGCGTGCACGCCCGTCTTTGGAGCCGCGACAGGCCCTGCGACACGCTTCCCTGGCGATGCGACGGCGTCTGATGCGAGGTCGACGATCTTCTCCTGGGATGCGGGGCGCGCCTCGTGTTGCGATGCGTCGGCGTCTGATGCGAGGTCGATGCTCTGCCCCGGGGGTGCGACGGCGTCTGATGCGACGGTGACACTTTTCTCCGGTGCTGCGAGGCGCTTCGAAGGATGCGGCGCGCTTCTTCAGGGATGTGCCGGCGTCTGCTGCGACGTCGACACTCTTCTCCGGCGATGCGATACTCAGCGGCTGCGGCGACACGCTTCTTCGTGTTGAGTCACGCTTCCAGCTCCCAGAGACACGCAAGTGTGTCAGAAGGTCCAATTTCCCAGCAAGGGAACACAGGGGAGCTGGTGGGTGAAGTCTGTTGTTCCTGAGACTTCAGCAGGAGGCAAGCTCTAAAATCAAGCCATTGGAGATCCTTCACAAGTTGATGAAAGTCACAGCAAAGCAAAAGTTCCTTTCTCCTTTCTTTGGCAGTCAGGCAAACCACTGCAGGCCAATCCCCCTCAGTTTAGGGATAGTCTTCTCCTCAGTTTCTTCTTGGTTCCGCTCCTCCGCAAAGGTTTCTTCTTGTTTCCCAAAAGTGATCTAATTTCCTAGGGGTCTGGGTCCCCTTTATACACCTTTTCTCTTTGTTCTCTGGAGGCAGAGAGGCCTCTGCCTAGCCCAAAACCAGTTCTGGTCAGTCCTGGAGCACTTTGTTTTTCTGACTCCTTCTTTCCTTTCAGAATGTGGGGCAGAGTGCTCAGCCGCCCGGCAGGAGGTGGAGCCAGCATTGTGGAAGGCAGGCACAGCCCTATTCAGACCCAGGTGCAACTCCTCCCTCCACTCTGGATGCAGATCTTTCTATTCAGCCCTGTGCTGACTCACCCTGTCTCCTGTAGCCACCCCCAGCCCCTGTCACTCAATCTCCAGACAAGGAATACACAACCTAGCAGAGGCAGGCTTGGATAGTTAGGCAAGAAAATACCCACTTTCTAAAAGTGGTATTTTCAAACACAGAATGTTAAAACCAACTTCACTAAAAGATGTATTTTATCATCCTGAGTTCAGGCATACTAAATTCGTTTTTCTACCATGTTCCTGGGTCAGTTCTGACTATAAGGTGTAATAGTCAGTCTGCCCATTCTGGCCTATGGGGAGCAGGTAGCCTTGCAATAGTGAAAAACTAAAATGGCTGTAATTCACTATTAGGACATGCCACACACACCAGGGCATGTCCCACCTTGTACTAACAATGCACCCTGCCCTAGGGCCTACTTTAGGGGTGACCAACATGCAGTAAAGGGAAGGTTTAGGGACTGGTAAGTGGGTGTACTCACCAAGTCGACATGGCAGCCTAGGCTGCACGCAGGCTCTGCAATGGCAGGCCTGAGAACCATTTTACAAGCTGCTTCTGTGGGTGGCACAACCAGTGCTGCAAGCCCACCAGCGGCATTGGATTTACAAGCCCTGGGCACACTCAGTGCACTGTACTAGGGACTGACAAGTAAACCAATCATCCAATCATGGAGTCACTAATACATACATCAATTTACAATAGGGAGCACTTGCACTGTGGCACTGAATAGCAGTGGCACAGTGCCCAAAGTATCTAAACCAGCAAAAACAGATCAATAACATTGGAGGCATCATCAAAAAATGGAAGGGAGACCCACGCCAAGGATGCCAGGTCTAACAGCTGCTTTGAGTTCGTAGTCCAGCCCTGGCCCCAATCTGGGGTCTGCATATTTTTGATACTGGTACTAGCAATCTTTAGATAATGTTCCCTGTGTAGCCCCTGTTGAGAACAGCATGTATGGTGGACGAGTTAAAAATTTACACACTAACGAAGTGCATTCTGCTGAAAAAGTACATTTCATTGGCATACTAAGGCTGAAACAGTGAGGCAGTAAATCACAAAGAGCGGCCATAAATATTGCCTGCCTCTTAGTATGTTCTCTTTTCTTCCAGACCAGACACACTGCAGTGTGGATTCTTTGAGAGGGAGGCAATAACCTTGAGTTCTTGTGAGATAGCTATTAGCTGAGGTACATCAAGGTGCTCTGAGTGTTTGGGATTGCTAAAACCATATAATTTTGTGACAACTAAGATTTGAAAGACATAATAATACCAAAGCTAAACCAAGACGGACTGGGATAGAAGACACAGTATAACAATGTATATTAACCAAGGACATTTTATAAAAAGTGAACTAAAGCTCTGAAATAAGGAGTAGCAAATGCTGATGTTTGTGCTGCTCCATCTCTATTCCTTCATACCCACCTCCTTCAAGCCTTAACATCCCCCCCTTCGCTCATCTTCCATCACTGGACACCCTATGCATTCCACACCTCCATAACGTCTTCTGTCTTGCCTACCTCACTAATCACTCCCATCTCACAGTCTGCTCGACCTCCAGTTGCCCCTGATGGAGCAGGGTAAACAAAAAAAATGTTAACCTCCTAATATTTATGTTGAATAATTAACACACAAGTTCGTTTCAGTAAATAACCAACCATGTATGTGTTATGATAAGGGTCATAGGTAACACGCTATATCCGTGCAAACTAATTTACTTACAATTGTTAACGTGGATAACATAAGCCTAATAACTTGCGTACTAACTAAAATAATAAATGCATGATTTGTGCTTGGAAATAAACTGTGTAGTGGCAAAGTAAAGCGGTTGGTAAGTAAAGAAATGGCTTTATATGTCGCTTTTGCTAGGTATTACTTAATTGGGGTACGTAGAATGACGGGAGGGAAACGAAAAGGCTTATATTCTTTATTCTTAACTATGTTCTGTTTATCTTTATAAATAGTTCGCTTAGGCCTGTTGTGCTGCGATGTAAAAATGGCTGCCATGATAAACAAACTAGAGTACGCACGCGCGAAGTGAATTCCGAAAGCGAGAAAGGCTGTGAACGAAAGGATCATGTGACCGTCCCAAAGCCTAGGATGGAAGCTTGGTCAAGGCTGCGATGACCTTATTATACAAACGTGTGCCAAAGAAGGACATAGCGAAAGGCGTGAGAAGTTGCAGTGGATATATGAATAAACAATGAACTGTTCAACTTAAAAGTATCAGAAAAGGATACAGATTGAGTCCAATGTGCGGATGGGTAATTTCATGAACCCGTGAGAAACGACAGAAGTATGAACTTTCCACAAAGAACCGGTTGAAGCAAGGATATTCATAATGAGATGTATACTGACCCCAAATGGACCAATTAGAGAGAATCTTGCCCCAAAGATGTAACATTTCCACTTAGTAAGCTAGTTTTAGGGTATAAGAAGACCTACTCTGAGGGAGGGGGGACTCCTTCTGATGCTACTGCTTTTTGCTGGTGCTGTTGCTGCGGGAGCCGCTGTTTTATGTTTTTATTGAGCACGGGACGCTGCTGATGGAGAAACCTTTTTGCTTTAATAGATTTTTCCATTTTTAATATTATTAGACCTTTTATTCTTAAATACTATAAGGGAAAAGAACTGGATTGTGGCGGGAAGCACCATATAGGTGATCCGTCAAGAAGGCCTGTTTTACAGGACAGATAGACAGTTTTTCGGGAGTTCTATGCTGTGATCTGAATTCATTGCTGTGACGTACTTTGTTTTTCCATCTAATAGGTATGCATTGCAACTTAAATTTATTCTTATAATGATGATAAATGTATTAATCTGAATAATAAATTTGAAACTTATTCATGCTTCTAAAGATTAGATAAACTTTATTATCTTTAAAACAATGAGTCTGGGGTTCTTTAGCTCAATGATAAATATAAATGTTTAAAGGTTTATAGTGATTGAGCTGGTCTTAATCACCATCAACTGATTCCTACTAGTTGGTCCATCGACCAATGAGCGGAATACCTTAAGGTTTGAGAGTATTATGTCGTTTTAAAAGGTATCCCGTCTCCTTCCAGCAAATCATTTACTGTTTTCTCCTAAGTAAAACGGATGAAATCCAGGGAATATATGAGAGAGTGAATGTTTATGCGGTGTTATGGGCCCCACCGTCATATGGATATAAGTTGTGGAAAAGGGATATTTGTACCTGGACGTCCAAAGCATATAGGAGAAGAAATGTTATTGATAGCGCTGGATCAGATTTCTTGGTAGCAGAGTTATGGTTACTATAGATTAGTTTGGTGATTATTGATTATTGAGTATTGATTATTTTTATGTGTAACACTTCATGTTATATGGTATTACGTTATATGTCAGTCAAAGGTTTTGAAGCTTCCGGGAAGTAGGAAGTGGACACGTGTGGCAAGAGAAGTCACATGGAATAGTGCATTGTCTGAGTTCATATTGGTGATAACACAGGTTGTGTTATGATAGGGACATTTTCCGTATAAAAGGTGTGTGAGTGAAATAGCAACCGGTTTTCTTGTGAAACTCTGGCCTTAATTCTCAGGAGCAGTGTAGTCTCCACATGTGTTTTATCCCCAGAGAAACGGGTTTACCCCTTGCTTGAAAGAAGGGTAAGGTAGAGGGAAGTGCTACACTTATCGAACAAAACTGTATTCTTGCGAGATAGAATAAAACTGTCACTTTTGTTAGCGAAATCAGACAATGGAAATGTGTTTTTAATGTCGTAACTAACCAAGAACAGTTGAAAAATAAATTGCCGATAAATTTTGTAAAGGAGGGGTCAGGAGCAGAACTGACGTTGACAAAAGCCGCGCTGGGATTGGACAGTGCACTAGTTATACAGAAGACGCTCTGATTGGTGCGTTGGTGTGAGACGCGCTAGGATTGGTTGAATAAGCAGTGACGTAGAAGCTTTGGATTGGAGCGTTGGTGTGAGTCGCGCTGTGATAGGTCCGAATAACGCATAGAGAATAGTGTTGAGTTACGGACTCTGAGAAAGGAAAGAGATTGTGAATTATGGCTTATTATGAGTATGGTAGAGAGAAAACGTCGTGGATGGCGAAAGTTAAGAACTTTTTTAAGAAAGACAAAAAGGTAGTGACTAGAGAGGGACAAGTAATTCCTCCGCCAAAATCACCAGCTTCGCATATGATGCTGAAATACGGATATCATACTTGCATATGGTTAGAAAATTGGACTAAATATACTCAAAATGATGGAGCATTAGCATTTCCTGAGAATGGTTCATTTAGTGTAGCGGTACTTCGCAATTTGAGGGAGAAGATGACGATACTTGAGCCTAAACCTAGACCAACACAGTTTGAAGCTTTAAGTGAATGGGAAGATGAGATGTATGAACGAGAAAGATTCAGAGGATTAAGAAATCATGAGTTTGTACCCGGAAGGTTATGGGGAGTGAATCATGAGGACAGAATAAAACATTGGAGATATGCAAATATGACAGGAGGTTTATTTCCAGCTTTTACAGTTGAGGAAGAAGCGAAGAGAAAATGTACAGAGAAAAAGAAGCATTTAGTTACTGAAAGGTACGGGTATGGAGGTAGTGAGACGGAAGATGAATTGCTGGAAGATATTTTAAACAGAAACCCACCTCCATACCAACAGAATTCTGCGGTGGTGACACCTAATGCACCGCCAATGGAAACTGGAAGGAATAAAAATCCAGAACGGAGAGATGAGATAAAGAGGTCACAAGAGCAATTGAAAACCCCACAAAGCGAGAAAGTTAAAAGTGACAATACAACTGAATTAGCAAAAACCACGAGAGAATTGACGGAAAAGATAAGAGAATTGACAATGAATATGGAAGCTGTAACTGTGCCTGTAACAATAGGTCCAGTAATACCAGTTTTTGAGAATCAGAAGATAGAAGAGCATTCTTTAGTCATTCCTATGAATTCAAATTTGCAAAGAAGAAAAGAAGGGATGGAATTAGACAATGAAAGGGCAAGAAATCTGGTTAGTTCATATAGACCAAGCCCACCTACTAATTTAACGGTAAATGAGAATGAGTTTAGAAGGATACCTATGGGAACTGAGTCTGCATCAGAGACACCAGAAAGAAATAAAACTTGGATAGAATGAAATAGTACACCTGTAGGTCCAACTCCGGATGAATTGAATGAATGGATAAAAACCCTGAAAACGAAAGAGACAGAATCAAAACCATTAGATGTAATTAGGTTAAAAATAGACATGGAAGAATTGATCTTAGGGACAATTGGTACAGAAAAATTGAAAACTTATCAGGATGATGAGATAATGTTCTTATGTAAGAGCATTACGTGGAGAGCTAGAAATTTGCATGACAAACTAGAAGAAACAGCAAATGAACTAGGAGTAGAATTTGTAAAGGTGAGAAGTTTGCATAAACCATATAGAGTAGATTTTTGCGAGAAAGATATAGAAAATTTGAACACATCAGGACGGTTGACCCAAATAAAAGAATTAATTGTTTTGCTGAGAAAATGGGGTGATGTGGATAGATGGAGAAGCAGGTGGACTAAAAGGAATGAGAAAACGACCGATAAAGCGTCTTTGGCTTTTGCGATGACAGACAAGGAATCAATTGTGAGGGAGTACCCGATGAGAGAAACTCCAGGAGGTAGTTATGTACATGTCCCCTGGTCTAGACAAGATATACTGTCATTTACAAATGACTTCCCAAAATTGAGATAAAAACCAGTAGAATGGTACAGACAAGTGGAGAGGTTTGTTAAGGTTTCGAAAGTGTTATGGATAGATTTGGATGGATTATTTGACATAGTAGTACCAGCTGATTTGTGGACAGAATGTAAGATTACTATTGATTGGCCAACTGTAGAATATCCAAGAGACGCTAAAACAGGAGCGCCAGGACCAGAAGTGATGAGGAAAGTGACCAAGTTATTACCTTTTTGAAAAATAAAATCCCACCCAAAGAAACGGATTGGGTAAAGATTGACAGAACCACACAGGAGAGTAAGGAATCTGTACATGCGTACTATGAAAGGCTACTGTTAGTTTTTAAACAGTATAGTGGATATGAGACACTAAATGAAAAAGACATGAGCCATTTCGTATATAGGTTCGTTTATGGGTTAAAACCAGAGATAAGTGAAATGATTAAGCAACATATGATTTGTTGGCAGAATAGCACGGTAGACGAGGTTTTGAGATATGCTAAATATTGTAGTGCTGACATTGAGAGTAGACAGCGTAAATTGAAAGAAAAAGCAATGTGGGCACAGGTGAAAGTTGCAGAAAAACAAGAAGCTCAATTGAATAATCAAGTTAATGAGGCAGGACAGACGAAATCCAGACCAAATATAGGTAAAGGAAAAGGTCAAATGAGTATAGAAGAAGCAAAGAAAAAGTGGCCATGCCACAACTGCGGAAAATTAGGACATTGGAGAAACGAGTGTAAATTCCCTCCAAAAACTAATGCGGAAAATCAATCATTGAATCCACAGGTGCAGAGTGAGGTGAGTTACCAACAGCTGCAGCAACCACAGGTAGTTACTCAGCAAAGTCAGGTGCCTCAACCACCACTTCCCAAGAGTGTAAATCCACAGAGATACAGTGCAGAAACAGGATTCTACGGAGGAGAGCAGGTAACACAATTGCTGCGCGCAGCTGCCATATCTCAATATTGGTTACGACAGGATGGGAATGAGTCGGATGAAAGTTTATGACGGTGCCTAGGAGAGGAGGAAGAGTGCGTGCTTGGCGCAACTCTAGAGGTAGATCAAGCAGGTCCATTTGTGGATGGAGAAGTGAATGGTGCAAATGTAACATTCCTTGTAGACACTGGAGCTACCCGTTCTACTGTTAGATCAGTGGAAATTTGAAACCTTCCTCTCTCAGGTGAACATATCCAAGTCGTGGGTGTTTCGAATCAGCAAATTAGGGCGCCTCTTACTAAATTAGTGGAGGTAAAGATTGGACCATTCAGTGATATGCACCGATTTGTGGTGTGTGATTGCAGTCCTGTGAACCTATTAGGACGTGATCTACTTTGCAAGATGAACTGCACCATCTATTGTACTCCAGATGGAATTGCATTTCAAACCCCAGATGAAGATGTATTATATAAAATGACAATGGTAAATTTAGAATCAGAAGTGAATGATTTATTTCCTGTGTCTGATGTAGAGAAAATCCCAATTGAACTGAAAGAAACAGTGAAACAGGAAGTGTGGGATTTTACGGGTGAAGATATAGGGTTAATGAAAGGAGTAGACCCTGTTAAAATCTCTGTAAAAGAAGGAACAAGTTACCCAAATACGCCACAGTATAAATTGACACCAGAAATAATTGAAGGAATAACACCTGTAATAAATAAAATGATTGAACAAGGAATTCTGAAAGAAATAATGAGCAGTCCATGTAATTCACCTATAATGGGACTGAAAAAGCCGAATGGAACATATAGAATTGTACAGGATTTGAGAAAGGTAAACAAAATTGTTGTGCCTTGTTGCCCAATAGTACCAAACCCTGCTGTAATTCTATACCAGATTCCATGCGAAGCAGAATGGTACACAGTTATTGATTTGTGCCATGCATTTTTCTCCATTCCATTCCATTACATCCAGACAGCCAGCCATTATTTGCGTTCAGGTTCGGAGAGCGTATTTTGGCATGGTGCTGAATTCCTCAGGGGTATACAGAAAGCCCCTCGGTTTTTTATCAGATTCTAAAGAAATCATTGGAAGATTTAAAAATACCAGAGAAATCCATGATGGTTCAGTACATTGATGACCTATTGGTGGCATCAAAAACAAAGGAAGCATGTGTTACTGACACGATTGCTTTGCTGAATCATTTAGCAAAAGGAGGACATAAGGTGTCCCCATCAAAATGGCAGTTTTGTCAGCAAGAGGTCCAATATTTAGGACATAAGATTGAAAAGGGAGTGCGAAAGGTAACGACCGAAAGAATAAAAATAATTCAAGGAATGAGAGCTCCAATGACACAGAGAGAAGTAAGAATGTTCCTAGGAATGGTTGGATATTGTCGACAGTGGATAAGTGGATTTTCATTAATTGCAAAACCATTGCAGAGATTGACAAAGAAAGATGTAAAAGATCCATTTGAAATGAAAGATGAGGAAATGAAAGCATTCAGAGAACTAAAAACAAAACTGTGTGAAGCCCCGGCATTGGGAATGCCTGACTATGAAAAAGACTTTGAGTTGTATTGCAGTGAAAGAGATGGGTGTGCGTTTTCAGTCCTAGTGCAGAGACACGGAAACATGAAAAGACCCATTGCATATTTTTCAGCTGTCTTAGACCCAGTAGCGAAAGAGTTGCCTGGATGTTTGAAAGCAGTTGCTGCTACTTGTGTAAGTCTGGAGCAGAGTGAAGGCATTGTGATGGGATATCCACTGAGAGTATATGTCCCTCATTCTGTGGAAATTCTTTTGACAAGAACCAAAACCCAATATATGACACATAGTCGGCTGACTAGGTATGAAAAAGTAATTTTGAGTGCAGACAATGTCACCATTGACAGATGCATAAATGTGAATCCTTCAACATCATTGCCAGATGAAGAGAGTGTGATTGAAATGGATGAAGTTGATCATGATTGTCTGAATGTACTCGAATATTGTACAAAACCGAGACCCGATATACGGGATGAGCCCTTAAAGGAATCAGATTATATTCTGTTCCTGGATGGCTCTTGCTTCAGAACGAATGATGGAGTTCTGAGTGCAGCATATGCAGTTTGCACAGTAGCTGCTGTAATGGAAGCATCTTGTTTGAGAGGGATACGTTCTGCTCAAGTAGCGGAGTTGATTGCTCTAATACAAGCATGCAAATTGGGGAAGAATGTCCGAGTCACAGTAATCACGGATAGCCAATACGGCTTTGGAGTGGTTCATGATTTTGGGCAGATCTGGTCCCAGAGAGGTTTCTTGACGTCTGCAGGAACCCCGATAAGAAATGGTGAATTTGTGAAAAAGTTGCTTGAGGCGATACAGCTGCCTAAACAGATTGCGGTGGTAAAGTGCAATGCACATAAAAATGGGGAAGACTACATAACTGTTGGCAATAAGTTTGCTGACGAAATAGCTCAGTACTGTGCCAAAAATGTAGTCTCATTGAACAGAAACAGAGAAAGAGAGCATATTTCATGTCCGCTGCTTTTTACTAACCCTGTCGAGACATGGGATGAGGTGAGACAATTACAGGAAGCAGCAGATGATGAGGAAAAGGATAGCTGGATAAAAGCAGGATGCAGAAAACGGGAGGAAAATAATGTTTGGGTTTACAGAGATGAAAGACCAGTTATGCCCGATAGCATGATTTCTGATATGGCACGGATGTACCATGGACAAGCACATATTGGGAGAGATGCAATGATCAGACTTTTTAGGCAAACATGGTATAATCCAAAATTCAGAGCCATAGCTGAAAGTTTTTGTCAAAGATGCCTTATCTGTCAACAGCTAAATCCAGGAAGAAAGACAGTAGTGAGTCTAGGAACAATAGGACGAGAGGGAGGTCCCTTCACAAGAATGCAAATGGATTTTATAGAAATGCCCCCAAGCAATAGACTAAGATACATTCTTGTAGTCGTCTGTTTGTTTTCCCAGGGTCAAGACTGATTTGCATATGGCTGGGTTCAAACTGGAATGGCATGGTGAGCAAAAAAACGATGGATTTAGGCCCAGATCTCTGTACTGGGGTGAATGTATGACATTGTTCTGCATTCTGTCCATCAACTGTTGTTTTTGCATTTGTCACCCCGAGAGGGACGGGTATGCCCAGACGTGGGTCCCGTGCTCTCCATGCCACTGGAATCAAGCTATCCTGGCTGAAGAGGGGTGAAACCCCGAAACCGGTCCTAGGATGCTCGTTTCCAGTCCAGGGAGGACCTGGCTTGGCAGTTCGGGCTGGACTGTTCCCATGAGGCACAGGGTCAAGACTGATTTGCATATGGCTGGGTTCAAACTGGAATGGCATGGTGAGCAAAAAAACGATGGATTTAGGCCCAGATCTCCGTACTGGGGTGAATGTATGACATTGTTCTGCATTCTGTCCATCAACTGTTGTTTTTGCATTTCCCGTTGGGTGGAGGCATACCCAACCAGAAGGAATGATGGAATTACAGTAGCTAAACTTATGCTGCGAGAATTCATTCCAAGGTATGGTTTTCCAGTAACGATTGAAACAGATAGAGGAACACATTTTCAAAACGAATTGATTCAACTGATTTGTGAAGCACTTAGTATTAAACATAAACTGCACTGTGCATACAGACCAGAGGCTTCTGGAATAGTAGAGCAAGTGAATGGAACAATTAAGAACAGGCTAGGGAAAATGTGTCAAGCCACAGGACTCAAATGGCCAGATGCCTTGCCATTGGTCTTAATGACTATCAGAAGCATACCTGAAAGAAAGACAGGACTTAGTCCCCACGAAATAATCATGGGACGAGCAATGAGGCAAGCACATGTACCTGTCAACAAACTACTGACTATAACTGATGATCTTGTGTTGGATTATTGCAAAGGATTGGCTGATGTGGTACGTTCTGTGTTTCATCAGGTTGGACCGGATGCGACCACTCTTGAAAGAAAACCAGCTCATGACTTGAATCCAGGAGATTGGGTCCGCATAAAAGTCCACCGAAGAAGAAACTGTTTGGTTCCTCGCTGGGACCAACCACGACAAGTGATCCTGGTGACAACAACTGCAGTCAAATGTGCAGGAGTAAAACACTGGGTACACGCCAGCCACACCATCAGAGTTCCAGATCCTGAAGCTCGACCTGTGAGTCGACATCTGGAAATATCAGATACCAGTTCAGCATCTGATGCAGAGGAAGAGACGAACAGGGCTCCAGAATCTGAAGATCGACCTGTAAGTCGACATCTGGAAGACCCAAGTACAAGTGTAACAACAGGAGGAGAGGAGGAAATAGCAAAAATTCCAGAATCTGAAGATCAACATGTGAGTCGACATCTGGAAATATCAGACACTAGTTCAGCATTTGACACAGAGCATTCGGATTGTGAGGAAAATCTGAAAAGAAATTGGAAATTTGATAGCATTAAAGAAGAAACTGAGCAAAAAGAAAGTAACAGTGAGCAACCAAGTACAAGTTATTGTGAAGATCCTTCAGAAATTATATTAATAGATGAAGAAGGGATAGTTTCAAATAGAAAGGTAGAAGAATCGGAAGACCCCCGAGGAGCAATAGGGACAGATCGACGAACAAAAGAACAGGGAAACTCAGAAACAGATAGAGAGATTGACACAAATTCGGAAGAACCTCGAGGAGGGACAGAAATAGGTGATCAAAGGAAAACACCAGAGAAATCAAAAACAGATGAAGGAAGTGAAATTTTAAAATTTAAGATAAGAGACAATAAAGAAAGGACTGAAACAGAGTCAGAAGAAAGTGGAGAAGAAAGACACCAGAAACTAGAGTCAAGAAAGAGAACTTGGAGAACAGAAAGAGAGGAAAAAGAAAGTGAACCTAAAAGGCCAAGAAAAGGAGACAATTGGCCCCACGAAGTTAAGAGATTGAGATACAAGATCATAAGGTTAGATGGAAAGAATGCAGAACAAGTAAATGAAATAACAAGTCAAAAGGAACAAGAAAGACAAGGAGGAAAACACTTGCAGAAAACAAAAAGAGTAAAGAAAGCTAATCTGAAGTATAAATCGCCTGAATGGCTATACATTGCATTGACTGATATCAAAGAAGAAGAGATCACTCACGAGAACCCGGAACAAAGCTACAACCTAATGGGTGAAGGTGAAGTGCAACAAATTTAAAGAAATTTGAACAAATTTCTACCGGACTGGACAAAACACTGGATTTGACAAGAAAGAGTTCTGAAAAGAATTAAAGAAAGTACCAAACAAGACAAAGTGAGAGCGTAGGGTGGCTAAGAGGTCATTTCTGAGGTGTGGTGACACATTTTCTGTACATATTATAAAGTAGGTAATAGAACAAAATGGTAGATACTAAAAATAGAGCATGTAGATGTGAGTTCTTACGTAGATGGTGTAAGATGTGCTTCTTTTGTACAGGATTATTAATGACCGTTTGGATTATCCTAGCAATCAATATTCCAATTAGATTAGCTATAGAAGAAACGTCTATATTAAAGAATAACACAGAGAAAGAAAATGGAGCTAACATGCAAGAAACAGCTATATTAAAAGGTAGTGCAGAGTTACATAAGGACAAATCAATAACAGATTTTTCAAAAAATGTTTTTACTAAATTATTATATGAGTATGTAGAAACAATGGATGTGAGAGATTGTTATGTTTGTATACAATTGCCTGCGTCTGTTGCAGAAGGTGTGACCTATCATCACCTTCCTTTGACGTATGGAATAACATAGAGGGGCCGATTCCGATCTAGGCCGGTAGGGCTCCGAATCGGATTCGGATTTACCGGATCCGATTCGGAGCCCTGTTTCCCGACCGAATCGTACGCGGGTCCGGCCGAGCGAGTACGATGCAGGCACCCGCGAAATCTCCGACCGACTCGAACGCGGCTTCAACACGCTCCGACCGACTCGCATGGACACGACTCGCACCGCGCTATGGAGACGTTTCCCGGCCGGGTAAGTACGATGCGCGCCGCGAGCAGTCCGATCGACTCGCGCCCGTCCGGCTCGAAAAAGCTGTCGGAGCCGGACTTTGGGGTCCGCGTCGGACCCCCCTGTACGCGTAGGCACGCGAGTCGCACACAGGGGGGACCCATGTGTCCCCCCTACCTGTGCTTGTACGCCGCGATGCGCATCGACGCGTACCTGCTGTAGGGGGCGCCCTTGTCCGCCTCGCACCCGTTGAGTCAATGGGAGCCCGCGTACGCGTTGTACGACCGGCTCCCATTGACTTCAATGGGAGTCCGACCGAATCGAGTCCGATGGCATGCGTGCGCATCGTACTCGTTCGGTCGGACTGCCAGAGTCCGATTCGGTCGGAAATCTCTCCGGGTCCGGCTCGGTCGGAGAGATTTCCGGCCCGAATCGGAATCGGCCCCGTAGTGTTTTAGCAAGTCTATTTTATAAGACAGGAAGGTTAGAATATTATTATACTGATATAGATAAGATTTTTGCAGAGATTCCTATAATTTCTGAACTAAACAAAGTGAAAGAAGCAAGAACGTTTGGTAAATTTTTTATAGAAAATAAAATTCTAACATTAGATGATATAGTTAAAAACAACCTTACCTGTGAGTTAAGGAATGAAGAAAAGGTGTTTTTAGAAATGGTCGAGGATAGAAGGGTAAAATTTCAAAGAAAAGTGATAGAAGAGACAAAAACACCTCTTTGGGCGTTTGAGGAAGAAAGTCATGACAAGAAAAAGACAAATGCAGCTATGTGTCTGGATTGGCCGCAACAGGGAAGGTTGTGCATTAGAAGAAATAGAACAAATTATGACAACTATTTCGTGGGTTCCAGTGATTGCCAAGACAGTTATAACATTTTAGGAGGTTGGGGATTCAAAGGGGAAAAGATCCAATATTTCCTGGGATCTATTATATTTGCGGTAACAGAGCTTATTACAGATTGCCGGACCATTGGTATGGATCATGTTACTTAGGCCTGGTCTTTCCAAAGATTTTTCATGTAGACAGAACAGAAAAGGGAACACACGAAATGGTAAAGACATTCACACATAGGAAAAGGGAGAGTTTTTCAGAAATAGTAGGTGATATTTTTGGAGCATTGATACCAGCAGTGGGAATATCTTTGAATGCATTTAAAATTCGGAAGTTATCCACAGTAGTAGATCGTTTATCTACAGATACTGCTGGAGGGTTCTTGATGGTTAATACCGAAATGGTTGCCATGAGAGCTATGGTGATGCAAAATCGACTTGCCCTTGACATTCTTTTGGCAAAAGAGGGTGGAGTCTGTGGAATGTTGAAAGTCCAACATTGTTGCACTTATATTCCAGATAAAAGTGAAAATATACAAAAGTATATTAAGAATATTACCAATTTGCACAAAGAACTTGTTCCACTGGAGGTTGAAAATGCATTGGGAAAACTTGGTAAGAGTTTTTCCTCAGTAATAAATTGGTTTACTAGAATGAGTAGATTAGTAATAGGGAAAATCATAATAATAGCGACCATAATAGTACTAATAGTCCTAGTATTAAAATTGATTATTGTATGTATAAAGAGAAGAAAAAGACAGAATAAAATAGAAAAGGAAAATAAGATAAATAAAGAAAGAGAAAGAGAGATGGGTGAAATAGAGCTAGAAGAAATAAAAGAAAACATGTATAAGAAAACCAAGAGACAAGATGAAAGGGATACAATTGTGTAAACTAACAAAAACAAACTGGACAACAAATATGCTATCTGTCAGAATTGTGTAACATGGGTTTTTGTGGTGATATTAAAAATCACCAAAGGGGGGAGTTGATGGAGCAGGGTAAACGAAAAACATTTTAACCTCCTAATATTTATGTTGAATAATTAACACACAAGTTCGTTTCATTAAATAACCAACCATGCATGTGTTATGATAAGGGTCATAGGTAACACGCTATATCCGTGCAAACTAATTTACTTACAATTGTTAACGTGGATAACATAAGCCTAATAACTTGCGTACTAACTAAAATAATAAATGCATGATTTGTGCTTGGAAATAAACTGTGTAGTGGCAAAGTAAAGCGGTTGGTAAGTAAAGAAATGGCTTTATATGTCGCTTTTGCTAGGTAATACTTAATTGGGGTACGTAGAATGACGGGAGGGAAACGAAAAGGCTTATATTCTTTATTCTTAACTATGTTCTGTTTATCTTTATAAATAGTTCGCTTAGGCCTGTTGTGCCGCGATGTAAAAATGGCTGCCATGATAAACAAACTAGAGTACGCACGCGCGAAGTGAATTCCAAAGCGAGAAAGGCTGTGAACGAAAGGATCATGTGACCATCCCAAAGCCTAGGATGGAAGCTTGGTCAAGGCTGCGATGACCTTATTATACAAACGTGTGCCAAAGAAGGACATAGCGAAAGGTGTGAGAAGTTGCAGTGGATATATGAATAAACAATGAACTGTTCAACTTAAAAGTATCAGAAAAGGATACAGATTGAGTCCAATGTGCGGATGGGTAATGTCATGAACCCGTGAGAAACGACAGAAGTATGAACTTTCCACAAAGAACCGGTTGAAGCAAGGATATTCATAATGAGATGTATACTGACCCCAAATGGACCAATTAGAGAGAATCTTGCCCCAAAGATGTAACATTTTCACTTAGTAAGCTAGTTTTAGGGTATAAGAAGACCTACTCTGAGGGAGGGGGGACTTCTTCTGATGCTACTGCTTTTTGCTGGTGCTGTTGCTGCGGGAGCCGCTGTTTTATGGTTTTATTGAGCACGGGACGCTGCTGATGGAGAAACCTTTTTGCTTTAATAGATTTTTTCATTTTTAATATTATTAGACCTTTTATTCTTAAATACTATAAGGGAAAAGAACTGGATTGTGGCGGGAAGCACCATATAGGTGATCCGTCGAGAAGGCCTGTTTTACAGGACAGATAGACAGTTTTCGGGAGTTCTATGCTGTGATCTGAATTCATTGCTGTGACGAACTTTGTTTTTCCATCTAATAGGTATGCATTGCAACTTAAATTTATTCTTATAATGATGATAAATGTATTAATCTGAATAATAAATTTGAAACTTATTCATGCTTCTAAAGATTAGATAAACTTTATTATCTTTAAAACAATGAGTCTGTGGTTCTTTAGCTCAATGATAAATATAAATGTTTAAAGGTTTATAGTGATTGAGCTGGTCTTAATCACCATCAACTGATTCCTACTAGTTGGTCCATCGACCAATGAGCGGAATACCTTAAGGTTTGAGAGTATTATGTCGTTTTAAAAGGTATCCCGTTTCCTTCCAGCAAATCATTTACTGTTTTCTCCTAAGTAAAACGGATGAAATCCAGGAATATATGAGAGAGTGAATGTGTATGCGGTGTTATGGGCCCCACAGTCATATGGATATAAGTTGTGGAAAAAGGGATATTTGTACCTGGACGTCCAAAACATATAGAAGAAGAAATTTTATTGATAGCGCTGGATCACCCCTTAGGACACTAAGTCCACTTCTTGGAGAAGGAAGACAGGCCTTCCACCTCCAACAGATCCTCTATTTCTATATGCCTTAACTCCCCACCTGCACCCCAGGCACTTCTTCCTCTGTCTATCTTCCTTTTTCTCCTTTTTTATTTTCAGACTAGAAACACTCATTTCATGACTAGCAGGTGGAGTATGTAGAGGGGCTACATGGAGAAACAAGAATAGAGAGGATAGGTGTACAGGAACAAGCTGAATTGGGCAACCTCACAGAGGGACACACTGGGGAGGGCAAACTGTAGAAGAGCTAGGCTCTCTATAGTCAAACATTCCTTTTCTCTGGCCTGCCTCTATCTGCAGCAGGAGCACACTACACTAGGGAGCACTCACTGCGCTGGCACACTCTCGGCTTCACACATACTGCTCTTGCCTTCCGCAAACATTCCTCATCTCACACACAGTGACCACCTGTTCATGCAGTCACCCATTCATCAGCGTATCTATCCATGCACACAGTCACTCTATAAACATCATCCATGCACTCACCCTTCCATCCATGTACTTAATCATGCACCAGTTCACTGCCTCCATCCAATGCACTGAATCTTACCAACATTGGTTCCCCACTGCCCATTGGCACAACATCCTGCCATTGCGTCATTAACCTATCAAAGCACTCGCCCATTAATGTAGGCTTCGATCAATCATGAACTTACTGACTCATCCAAATTCAAATTCATTAAATCATACAGCCATCTAGGCAATCCCTCATGCTTTCATTGCTCGTACCATTACACCGGTCCTTCACTGACAAATCTTCCTTAACTGATTCAATCTCATTCTCTGAAATTGCCCCCACACTGACCATGCCCCCTTCAACCATTCGTGTGCTCATCCATTCATCTAGTCATCCATCCACATACTCACCAGCGCCGGACTGGCTGTCCTGGCAGTACTGGGGATCAGGCATTTCCCCGGTATGCTGAATGGGTGGGGGTCTGGTTTTGCAATGGTGGGGGCCAGTTTTGCAATGGTGGGGGCCGGTTTAGCAGCGGAGCTTCAATATCAGCCCCCAGTAACAAAAGCTGCAAGCAAGCGTTTCCAGACTCCTGGGACCAGGCAGTGCTTCCCTAGGGGCTGGTCCGAGAAAATTGGCAGTGCTGCTTTGGGTTACCAGACGGGCCCTGGCTTTAGAGCATCGCAATCACTGAAAAAACAAATCCCAAACAGAGAGACAACGCCGTTGATTAGAAAGGAGCGCCTCGGATACTGTGATATGCGCAGTAACTCTTCTTACAGCACAATAAAGAGAAGGAGAGACAGAGAACGGTGTGAGACAGGCAACCCATTTCAAAACTAGTATGAACAACATCGATTTAGTAAAGATTATCTACTTTACTCTTTCTTGATCTGCTATAGTGAACATCTTCCTACATTTTACATTTCATGCAGAAATGAGCTGCAAAAAGACCAATAGGTATATTGCAGGCTGTGCTGACACCTGTGTGTGGTGAGAATGTTATTGTGTAGGTGTGGGATGTAAACACATGGGGTTAAGAGGCCGTTTTTTGACGCATCCTATTTCATTAGGGAGTGAGTACAAAACAAATGCCAATGAAAGCATGTAAGGTGATGTAATGAATTGTGGAAGCTCGAGACCATTATGACACTGTTATATAAATAAGTCGTGTGCGCCAAATTAGCTTTCTTCGTGCATCCTGCAGACCATTCCCAGCTGGTATCTCCTATCGCTTAGCTACATCTCCTTGTCAGGCAATCAGGGCTTGTGCATAATCAGTAATCAGGCTGATTCTGAAGAGGCTCGTGTCTGACTGCCTCTAAGAATGCGTGGGTACCAATCCATTTGCTGAAGTTGCGTATGTGCTGCATGGAAGAATTCAGTTGAGGAACATATCCCATGGCTGTCTGCTTGAGGGGTTCTCACATTATATTCTGACTATGATCGTAATTATCAGAGTAACTAAAAATAGGCTGATAGGGCAATTGTAGAGGATTTTTGACTGAGAATCTTACATTCTTTTATGAGTTGTCATGATAGCGAATGCTGATACATATTTGTGTTCCAAATATTTTTTTTTAATTCAAAGATACCATACACACACACAAAATACTAAGGGCCAGATGTATAACCATGACAATTTGCGACTCGCAAATTGCGCTCGATTACGAGTCGCAAAATGTCATGTACAACAGTGTCCTAGACACTGTTTGCGATTCCCAATTGGGTCGCAAATTGCATGCCTCATGAATATTCATGAGGCACTCGCAATTTGTGACCCCATTGGGAATGGCTGGCCCTCCCAGGGTTGGTGGCCTGCTGGGCTCAGAAGACCTCCATGTCTGGGACTGCTTTTAAATAAAGCAGTTTTTTTTTTAAATGCAGCCCGTTTTCCTTAAAAAAAAACGGGATGCATTTAAAAAAAGAAAATGAAACGTATTCGTTTCATTTTTTAGGGGCAGGTAGTGGTCCCTGTGACCACTGCCTGCCCCCAAAAAATATTTTCCCCTGCAATTGCAAAGGGGAAGGGGTCCCCTGGGGACCCCTTCCCATTTGCAAGTGCAACCACCCTCTTGAAGAGGGCGGTAAATTGCGACTGTTTTGCGACCGCAATTGCGGTCGCAAAACATTCATACATGGGGTAGAGAGTCGCTATTAGGAAAGGACGCCCTTGAAACGCCCCTTCCTAATATCGAGTCGCAATTCCTATTAGCGAGTCGCAAATAAATTGCGACTTGATAATTAGGAATTGTACATGGCCCTATTCGTTTTTGCATGGGCAAACGGGTCACTAACCCGTTTGCGCATGCAATTTAGGGTTGTACATCTGGCCCTTAATATAAACATAGCCATGCTAGCATAACATATACATCTTTTACCAATTGGACTTGTGAGAAGCTAAAATGGAAAAAAAAAAAAATTAGCTTCGATAAATATACAGAATATAAGAAAGTAAGTAAAGGATTATCAGTCGAATGTCCAGCACAGCAATAACCTTTCGCTAAACTTGATGCAAATCCTTGATCGGGACAATTGCTGTCCCTTGCTCAATCTGTAAGCTACATTGAGGTAACGTGCAACATAAGCTTGTTAATATCTTTGCTCACCATGTGAAACTCAAGACTTACAAATGACCAGCTTGTAAAAATATTATCAGTAATAGGTAACATTTTACCAATAAATTTCATACTTTTTTCCAGAAATTAAAAATGGCTGGAAAGTCATATAATGAATGTTTTAAAGACCAGTTTCAGAATTACAGTGCCAACATTGAGAATTGTCAGTCAACTTATCTTTAAATAATCTATATTGCATCTACAAACAATTATATAAAACATTCGGATTGGTCTGATATAGGGCACCTGGTAGCAAACCTGAAAAATTACAAGACCATCATTTCTTCCACTGTTCAGGAGAAAATGATGAGGAAGTTCTGAATTCAAAAAGTTACCCAATATATCCAAATTGTTAAAACCAGGACGTGGCCATAATGATTATAAAGATCTAAGCAGAGCAAGGAACCAAGCAGCTTGGCCACTGGTGGTGCATCAGGGAATGGTTGTAGAATAGTATTTCATGAGATTTCATATTTATAATAGTCTGAAAATTCAGCTTATATTTAGTTCATAATTCTGCGAACTAAATAAACATATTACACGTTACTCTGACAAATATAATGTAAGTACAAAATTCCAGTATCAATCCATGCTTTTCAAAAATGTTTTTAAGTTCCAAAGCTGGATTGTGCCAGAGAGATATAGATTTTGAGCATTTGACACTAAAGGGAAACAGAGATATACATTTTAAAAGAGCTGCTTTAGTCTCTTTTCATAAGGGGAACAATCTCATTCAATTTCTTAGTAGCTATGGTTACATTAGTTGGTAACGGGAAATGTTTAATCAAGTTTTCTTCTATTAAAATCCATGTTGGGGATGAAACATGTTTTGAATTCTGAAACAACAAAGGGGCATATTCTCAAGGAGCCATCCCCGATTTATCAGGGAGTGGCTGTGGCATGCTGACGACTAGACCAGTGATCAGCAGATCACTACACGGATGACGTGGGACACTTAGCGTTGTTGTCCCCCCCCCTGTATGTGTAAGCGGAGTGGCCTGGCATATGGCAGGCCAGCGTAGGGGTGGGAACAATGAAGCCGGGGCCCTGGGCGTGCTCCAGTTCTGTGTTGGACATGGAAGTTACTGATGCGTGTGTCCCTGTTGTAGTGATTACGCCACCCGGACCGCAATTGGCACTGTTGCACCCTGTCACACAAGTTCCACGACATGAGCGACATGGACGTTAGGGGAATATCCCACCCTACATTTAACCTTAAGCACATACGTGAATGATCAAAGGCATGACACATCTGTGCAATTCTGAATGTTTATTACACATCCAGTGGAGTGTTGCAGCTGGAGCAGTACAGGGCCATGCAAACCCCACTTTACATTGTTGCCCCGTGGCGGGCCAGCCAGAGTCCTTAGGGAAGGACAAATTCATCGGAAGAGTTCAGTCCACAGTCTGATTGCTGTGTCATTGGTAACCAAACAGAATATGGCAGTCCATGTCGAGGTACAAGGTGAGTGTCGCAGAGTGTATCGGGGGACAGTGGAAGGTGATGATGCAGAGGGCAGAACCAAGCAGAAACAGGCCATATGGCGGAGATGAATGCTACCGCTTCCTTCTTACCACTAAGGCAGAATCATCCGCATCTTCGTCCTCTGATGTTTCATGTGCCTCACATGTGGGTGGGGGTGTTTTGTCATCAGCACTGTGTGGCACTGATACATCAGGGGCTGGAGGTGTTTTGTCAGCAGCACTGTGTGGCACTGACACATCAGGGGCCGGAGGTGGATGTCTGCCGCACTGTGAGGCACTGACACATCAGGGGGCGGAGATGTGGATGTAGAAGCAGCAGCAGCATTCATCGGCGCCAGGCCTTGTGGCAGCAATGCCATGATGAGGGTCTGCAGGGCATGGAAGATCCCAGCTACATCTCGCTGGTGTGCAGCCGTGGCAGCCATTCTTTCCGCCTGCATGCGCTCCCTGTTCTCCATGATCCTCCGCATGTGTTCCAACTCCCGGCTGACATCGCTGGAGCCACTCTGACTAGACAGTTGTTCTTGTCCCAGAGTCAGGACTCCGGCGATGTCAGCCATGGATCGTTGGAGAGCATGGAGCGGACTGTGGGTGTCCGTTAGGGACTGTAAGTGGTCCCTGATGGGACTTAGACACCCACGTATGGCATCTAGTTTGGCTGCCATGAGGTCAAACCCCACCCGCACCTGATCAGCCATCTTCTCCTGGCACCCTAACACATGGCGTTGGAAGGCCATGTGTTGTTCAAGGGGGTCCTGGGAGTCAGCCGTGGTGGTGGGTGCTTCCTGCTGTGTGGTCTGTGCAGGGGGTGGGGTCTCCTCAATGCAGCTGGGCTGCCCTGCTCCTGGGGGTGGGGTGCCGAGGCTGTCCATGAGCTGTTGGAGGGCGTCGGAGTCGAAGGTGTGGAGGTCCTCTTCGTCATCAGTGAAGAGCTGTTGGGTCTGCTCTGCAGGAGGTGTTGATTCTCCCTCTGCAATGTGAAGGGGAGATGCAGTTTAACATTGTGTTCACATGTATGTTGACGAATTGTACATGTTTAAATACAGACTCCATGACAATGTACATTGTGACTGTTTGGGAGGATCTGCCTATTTGATGCGGGACAGTGGACATTTCGACAACATCACGGATGTGGGGTTGTACTTGTACATTATCATCTCACAGTTTCCTGCTATGCCAAATGTGATTGGCCAGTTCCTACACACATGCGGCACCAGTTGTGTCCTCTGTTCTGTTGTGGACGTGTTGCAGCTTGTACCTCATTGTTGTCAATGTTGATGTGCTCTGAATGTTATGTGTGTGTGCTGCATTTTGGGAGAGTCGCCCCTGCAGCTCTGATTTTGCTGCCCCTTGTCCCTTTCAGGTGGTGTGCCTTTGACTTCTGTGCTTATACAGTGCTGAGATGTTGCATACTTGGGTAAATTGGGCTCTTGGTGGGATTTGGGACTCTGGGGCATGGTTTGTCCACAGATGTGTTGTTGACGTCAGGGGTTGTTTGTGCACGTGGATGTGTCAGAGTGTGACCTGCTCCTTTACGGATGTGGTCCACACTCAGCTACCTCAGTGTCGTGGCGTGCAACATGTCATGGTATATTGACTGCAGCCATGCTATTCGTCATGCAGTGTCACTTGCATTGTCAGTGTGGCTCACAGACACGCCGCTTTGCTGGGTTTGGCACATGTGCATGGGTTGGTTGTGAGATTGGTGATGTGTGGGTAGGGCCCCCTCTGGGCACATATTCGACGGGGGCCTATTTGCTGTTCTATGTGTGCTGCAGTGTGCCAGGGGATCAGGGACATGATCCAGGGTCATTGTGGGTGTGCACTGTGCTATACTTAATTGTGCATGTGTGCCATTGTGCCCATCTCCCCCGTCCCCCCAGTCCCTGGTCGTTACTCACCCTGTTTCTGTTGTGTCAGGTCATGTTGAGCAGTGTCTGGTCCCCCAACTCCTGCCACCGTCTCCCCACTGATGACTGTGGACACCATTTCCTCCATCTCATCCAGCTCCTCCTGTGGTGCTGGACTCCCACCTCCAGTCTGCATTGCTGCCTTCTGGTTGTTGCCGAGTTTCTGCTTGGTTTTGCGCTTCACATCATTCCAGCGCCTCTTGAGCTCTTCCATTGTCCTCCTCAGCACTCGGACTGCATTCACCTTGTCCAGGATGGACTGCCATATTCCATTTTTTGTTGCCAATGACACAGTGGAGGTGACGAACAGTTGTTGATGGTGTTCTACCACCTCCGTTATCAGGATCTTGTTTTCCTGCGGACTGAACCGCGTCTTCCTCTTCTTCTTCTCCTTGCCCTTCCCTGACCCCGAGGTCCCAGGCTGGTCCTCCGTGGGGGTTGTGGGGTTCTGGTTGTCCTCTGTACTTGCTCCGGCTGCCTCCATTGTGCTTCGCAGTTGTTTTGGTTTTGTTTTATAGTGATTTTTCCCATCTGACGTGTGTGAATTGCAGGCCTGGCGCAGCTTATCGCTGATTTTTTTATCGCGGTTGGGCCCATCGCAACTTTTTTCACGTTAGGCTTTAGATTTTTTTCGCCGTCCCGGTAATTTTATCGCGGACATTTGACGCGTTATCGGGAAACTATCGCATGATACCGCCATGTTGAAAATAAGACGTTCACACTGAGTTATTTTCCCGCGATAGACGGCGATGTGGAAAATTGCGTTAGCCTATTTTGGCGATGATTATCGCACGTTCTTGAGAATATCCCCCAAAGAGTCATATCTAATAAAAAAAGCAGAGTGATATTTGTAAACATCAGGGAGGCATAAAGCACAATTGGGTTTGGTACCTTTAAGGTTGTTGTAATGTAAAGGTTTATTATTCCATATAAATTTGGAAATTACAGAAGCCATATTGCTGTAAAATGCCCTGGGAAATGATAAGAGTACGATGTGTAGTAAATACAGAATCTGCAATGCAATATCCATTAAATGTGAAGAGGACCATTTATCATTTGTTTCCTTTTAACCTTGGAAGCATCTTTTCATCGTTTATATCAAGGGCAAAACTGTTTTGTTTACATTGAAATATTTGGGTATAAATGTGAGTAGTTTGAAAGATAAACGGTAAATGAATCATCCCACATGCTACAAATGCCAACATTTGCAATACCATATTTCGGCTGCAAATCCCCTTACTCTTTTCAGATTTAAAAAGAGTACAAAGTAAGGTTTCATAGCTAACGAAAAGAAGAAGGGAACAAGGACAAACTTGTCTAGTGCCAGAAATAGAAACTACTTAAGGTGAATCTATTCACCAAAAGTTTAGCTGTTGGTTTAACAAATAAGCTTTGACTATATTAGTGAAATTTGGGTCAAAGCTATAAAAATAAAATTTCAAATAGAAAATCCCAATTAACTTTATCAAATGACTTTTCAGCATTTAATGTCAAAAAGCCTATGGAGATCTTGAAGGACCATATGTTTTATATTGTACATGACAAAATTCTATATATTGTAAGATGACAGTCTACCTTTCTTAAGTCCTGTGTGATCTTGGTGAAAAATTGAATTTAGGAACTTGGAGAATCAGTTAGATAATTTTTTCATATAGTTTACAGTCTTGATTTATCAGGAACATAACCCTATAGTTATATACATAAGTGATATGTTTATCTAGGTTAGGTTAAACCATAATGGAAGTTTCCATAAAAGAAACGTACTCAGACATCATTTTAAAATTCAGCAAAGAAGGGTAGTAAATGGAATTAAAGTTGGTGACAAATGAAGTAAAATTCAGGTTATTAGTGATCAGGACCACACAATTTACTGCAATTAATAAGGTTAATGGCAATAGTTGTTTCATTGAAGGAAATAGGATGATCCAATGAGTCTTTATCTTCCTGAGAGTTAGAGGGTAAATCACAAGATTGCAAAAAGTCATTGATTATATCAGATGGAGTAGGATTTGTTTAGCTATACAATTTAGCATAAGATCATATACATTCAATAGCAATCTCTTTATTAAAAAGTAGTAAAGTGCTATCTGTCTTTCTAATAGCATGAACCAATATTTTGTTCCTTTTAATGTACAGATAATTAGCTAATAGTTTTGAAGATGTATTCATATTAAAATAATATTTTGCTTAATTGTTGGATAGTAAGCATGGTGTTGTATTCCTAGCACTAACGTTTGTGATGTAAATTTGTATTTGTTATCATTAGATGGAATGAAGATGAACTATCATTCAAATTTAGCAATCTGTTTCTCCTAAGCAGAAATATTGGAAATAAATTGCCTATTTTCATGTGGTATTATAGAAATTGCTGAGCTTCTAGTTTATACTTTGAAAGCATCACAAGGAACAATCCTTGATTCCCTGTAGAAATATTATTGGAAAAATAATGAATAATAGAAGATAACATTGTAGCTCTTTTATTGCCATTCGAAGTAGTATCAGCATTCAGTCTCTGTCGGGGAACTGAAATAGGAAAATCAGCCAGTCTATTGCACATTGAGATTAAGGCAAGGCCAGAAATGTCAATTTGTTCTATTTTAGGAATATAAATTAAGTGACATACATTTCTGGATGATAATAGTTACTTCTACTATATGTGAGATCCAAGTTGGAGAAGAAAGTAAATTATTTGTGTGCTGGAAAATTAAGGAGCCATTGATCCATGGGTTTTGTGTTTTTAAAGAAGGCTTTTAACGCTGAAAAGGTCTTTAAGGTCTGAATTTACCTAGTGACAATCTATGCAATAGGGAATCATGAATACGTTTAAAATCACCAGCCCACTATTAGGGACACATAACCTAAATCCCAAATGAACAATTTCTAACATAGCATCTCTCCGAAAAATAGGATAATCAGCAGGTGGGCAATATGCATCAATTAAATGAAGTATTAAAGGAAGCTTAACTTTAACATAAATAAATCTTCCTTCAGAATAACTATGGCAGTATCAAATTTGGACACATAGTTTCTTTAAAAAGAATAGCAACTGTATGTTTTTTACCCTTATCTTCTGAAGAAACAATATTACTACTGTAACCTCTAGACACTGTAGACAGTATTTTTTATTTATATGTGTTTTTTGGAGAAGGTATATGGTAAATGTATGCCTTGCTAAATAGTTTACCTTGTTAATTACCTAAATGCCCTTTTCACAGTGTGGGAGACCTGTTGCATTAAGTAAAACAGTTTTAAAATTATAGAATGGGCCCACTACATAGTGAAGAATAGAGAAGAAAAGACATGATAAGGGGTGGCGAGGCATGTTGTATGATACCAAGCAAAACTTAATTCGGCAGTACCATAAGGGAACTGCTAACCTTGGGTTTGCCCAGGTGCCAGCCCATGTTATCCTATGGATCGCATATCACTTATAGTGTACTTTAATGGTAAAGGCCACTATAGGGACATATAAGCTTGCACTTACATGCCCACACCTTTAATATAAAGCACTCTGTCTCCTGGGCTCAGGAGATCTTCCTTAGGGGTGACTGACATATATTAAAAGCGGTGTGTTGCCTTCGCCACACATGGTGAGGGCAAAGTCAAAATGGAGCAGTTTACACTGTTCCTGCAGTCTTCAATGGCAGGCCTGCTGTCAGTCGTTCACTAAGGTCACTCAGGGTGGCACAAACAGTGCTGCAAGTACAGGGGACCCCTTTACCACCCATGCCCTGGGTACCACTGGTACCATATACTAGGGAGGATAAAGTCCTTGACAATTGGGGCTGTTAATTTACACATAACAGCATTATGGAGAGAGTACTGGCACTGGGGCCTGGGCAGCAGGCTCAGGTGCACTCTCAGAGTCATGACCATCAGCAGTGGAGCAAAAAGTGGGGGGGGTGACTATACAAAAAGGGAACTTTCCTACAGACAGCAACCATTTCTTTAGCAAAATTCTGGTGAATGTATTCTTTGTCATCAGTGGTCAAAGAAAGTATTCCACAAGTTGCTTTTATAGAATAACTTGTCTGTTTGTGGATTAATTTCCCCTTAAATGTGAAGAAATAAAATGAGATAAATCAATTTGACATTTTTCTGAAAATTTTGATTCAAAAGTTTAGGTAGTAAGCTTTCTAGACAACTTCTGTCATTCAGCATTAAAGAAATGGAGGGCTGTTTTGCTGATTTTGGTTTTTAAGGTCAAGCACAGTGCTTCCCAAACTTTTCAGAACCACGACCCACTTTTTAGTATAAAAAACATTTTCAACCCACCTAGCTTTAATGGACATGCAGTAGGCAATTATTTAATGTAACAAGAGCATTGTGTGGTAGCGTATTGTCATATATAGATAGGACGTTTCCATTGAAATGGTCGCTACATTTGCATAGTCATACAGTTTTAATGATAAAACCATATTGCACACTAAAGATAAAGGGCCTGATTATGAGTTTGGCAGTCTTGGGACCGCCGAGGCATAGGATTTACTGCCACACTGCTGCAGGTCCGATCGCCGTATTACGACACATGCGGTTACATAGACGAAAGACCACCACGGTCCTGCCCCTAGGAAATCCCGACCATGGCAGGAGTGGGATAGGCCAATGCATCTGTCGGTGGGAGGACCACCAGTGTTACCGCTAGCCCAATTACAAGGTGCCTTACAGTCGACGTGCATGTGGCGGTCCAACCACCACATCTGAGCTGGCGGAAAGGGAGGTATAAAAGGCCAAAACTCACCTGTACTCACCTCCACACATCCTGTGCTACCATGGAGCCGATCATACACATCCTGCCACTGCTGTACCTGCTTGATGATGTCCAAAACCGACACCGTCACAGACGCAACTGACAATAAGCTATACTCTTACCTGTTCCATCGACTCCTTAGCAAACAGTTGACCCGCTATGAACCTGGCAAGGGGGTTGGGGTCCATGGGCAAAACATATTTTGTGGGACAATGTTCTGAATTGTTTTCAATGTATGACCCAAATACAGCTCTATGCTGTCCTCTTTAGCAATGTCACTGACAACGCACAGGCACACTCTACACAAATAGACGTGTTCACATCTCATAATCAGCGATAGTGATGTGTGCATTAAATTGTGTCACACAAGAGCACCTCCTCATCAATATCACACCTATTAATCTCGTTGACACCCTCACATTGCCCACATACTAGGTCATGTTGTGATATCAAAGATTCATCTGTATGGATGCGTCATGAAACTCAAACACACCTTCTCTGCTGCACCTCTGTATTGGACACTCATGCATCACCAACATTAAAAGGTAATGCCAGTAAATGGGATTACAAATGATCTGTGTGGGAAGCATTTCAAAGGCACAATGTAAACACTCCCTGCAGAATAGGTATGTCTGTTCCAGGGGTAACACTGAAAGGTTGGGGCCCTGGGCCACAGTCCACGTTGCACATGCCTTAAAACCTCCTTGTGCACAGGACCTGTGGAATGAAGTATATCAGGGACAACGAATAGTACAACCAAGTGGTATGCATGTATAGGAAATGTGTAAGTGCAAGTCATGAAAGCAAACACAGCACTAACGGCATTTGTCACACATTGATTGTGCTCTCTTTCAGTATGCTGTACTGATCAAGATTTCTGAGTGTGAGACCTTAGCAATGGGACACTTCACCAGACGTAACCAGGCACTTTATGAATCACTTTATTATTATTATTATTATTTAAATGATGTAGGCATAAGGTACACACAGGGAAACGGGAACATTTCCATACAAATGCCTATAAATGTATGACAATGTAACACCCTTCATGTTTGGATAAACAAATATCTAACTTCAACACATCAAACACATAGCCAACATACATCATAGGGAGAAGTGCAACCTAAATGATGTTAACATTGGCCAGACCATGCCAATAACTGCGCAATTCTTCAAACGCCTCAGGTCAAGTATGATTGAACTTGTATGGGCGGGGAAACAACCCAGAATATCTTGGGACATTCTTACATTGCCGTTAGCATAGGGAGGGTTTGGCGCTCCGGATTTTGAACTATACACTTACAGCGCTCAGGCCCAATTCTTACACTTCTGGCAACACCCAACGCCATTTCAACCACATGTGGCCATTGAGATAGACAGGGTGGCTCCCCTGCCCCTAAATACGGCACTCTATCAAAACTACAAACGCCCTAGATGCGAAATTGACACCACTGAAACACTGCGATGGGCCTGGAAAGGACTTGGTAAACGGGCAAAGCAAAACGTACTATACGCACCATCAATGCCAGTAGTAGGCAACCCACTGATACCACCATTGCTGGAAAACGCTGCAAAAATCAGAGCACAAACACACAAAATTGTTGCCGGTAGTGATTTGTACCCAGACAGGACGTTACTTACTCTTCAACAAATGTGCGGTTTATTTATGTCATTTGTAGAGCACATGAATCACCCCGGTTGGGGTATCTCCGCGCTGAGAACGTGTGAGTTAGTGACATAGGAGCTAGAAAAGTGATGTTTTAAGTTTTTTTCTAAAGGTCAGGTAGTTAGTGCATTGGCGGATGTCCAAAGGTAGTTGGTTCCAGATTTGAGGGGCTAGGTAGGAGAACGCTTTGCCTCCTAATCTGGTTTGTTTTATACGCGGAACAGTGAGAAGACCCTTATCTTTTGATCGAAGGGTACGCGAGGGTAAATATCCGACCAATTTGTCCGCTAGATATCTCGGTCCCATTTTATTAAGGCCTTTGAATACCAAACAGCAAATTTTGAATTCAATTCTTTTGCGTATGGGCAACCAGTGTCGTTTATGGAGCAGGGGGAGTGAGGGTGTTCGGTGGGGTGCACTGGTTACTAGGCGAGCCGCCGTGTT
Organism: Calotriton arnoldi; assembly: GCA_963921515.1. Classification (NCBI taxonomy): domain Eukaryota; kingdom Metazoa; phylum Chordata; class Amphibia; order Caudata; family Salamandridae; genus Calotriton; species Calotriton arnoldi. Next base: position 2,871,289 of record CAWUFW010000913.1, on the reverse strand, counting down.
CTGGACCACTTGTAGACTGCACAGGGAGGTTGCCTTGGCAGAGATCAGCAGGGCATTGCTGTAATCTAGTCGACTAAGAACCAGAGCATGTACCAGAGTTTTACGTGTGGAAGAGGGGAGGAAGTGAAAGACTTTGCGGAGCAGGCTGAGTGCATGGAAGCATGCCCGTTTGGTTGCGACTATATGCTCATCCAGGTTGAGTTTGCTATCTATTAGAACACCCAGGTTCTTAACCATTAACTTAGGGGATGGTGCAGGACCCAGTTCCTCTGGCCACCAGCTAGGTGACCAGCTGGTCACTGCATCTTTAAACAGCATTATTTCTATTTTATCTGCGTTTAATTGCAGGTAGTTGTTGCTCATCCATGTTGTTATAGTTTTCATGCCCTCTGCGAAGATGCTCTTGATATTAGGGGTGTTTTTGTCAAAGGAAAGGAGGAGTTGCGTGTTGTCCACGTAGGAAATGGGAGTGAACCCGATGTTTCTTAGGAGTGCCGCAAGTGGAGCGACATATACGTTAAACAGTGAAGGGCTGAGGCAGGAGCCCTGTGGTACCCCCTTGGATACCATGGTGGTCCGAGATTTAAAGAGACCAAGGTTAACTGTTTGGGTTCTCCCCTTTAAAAAGTCCGCCAGCCAATTTAATGCGTTATCCTGAATGCCTATGGTCCGTAATCTCTCTAGCAGGATCTGGTGCGAGATGGTGTCGAATGCTGCGGACAGGTCGAGCAGTATGAGGATTACTGTTCGGCCAGCGTCCGCATGCATTCGGATGTCATCCATGACATTAACCAGGGCTGATTCCGTACTGTACCTGGGACGGAATCCTGACTGTGAATGGTCAAGGCAGTCAGAGGATTCAATGAAAGTAGATAGGTGTGTATTAATATGTTTTTCCAGTATTTTGCTATGGAGAGGGAGTAGTGAGATGGGTCGGTAGTTGGAAATCACGTCAGGGGCAGTTTGGTGTTTTTCCTGATGGGCATTATCTGGGCGGCTTTCCACTCAGAAGGAAGCTTGCCTTCTTTGATTGAGCTATTTAAGATGAAACAAAGAGGTGCAGCCAGCTCCGCTGCGAGACCTCTGGAGATTTTAGCTGGGATTAAATCTTTGGGGGATCCAGATTTGGAAGATTTTAATAGATATTCTGTATCTTGAATGGTGAGCAGAGGGAATTCTTTTAGAGTAAAAGAGTTAAGTGGGTCCAGAGGGGGTTCAGCAGTCGGATTATGGCTTGTATTTATGGCGGTAGAAGTAATTTTGTTGTAGATGTTGTCAATCTTTTGTGAAAAGTAACCGGCAATATTATCGCAGAGTAACTGGGTTTGGGCATCTTCCGGGTTGCAAGCTTTGGGATTAAAAAGGGTGTTGAGCACTTGAAAGAGGACTTTAGGGGTGTTATCCGTTTGTACTAGTTGGTTGGCTATGTATTTTTTTCCAGTTCACCACAATACTCGGCACTAGACACATTATTGTATTACCAGATACGTGCGGCATGCCGAGCAAGGTACAGTACATTCCCCGCCCCCCGTCACTGCCGGCGCTGGAACACATTATCACAGTTCCTTCGGCCCGCATATTAGTCACTAGACTGTACACCATTACTCAAAGAGAATCCCCGATCATTGTCCCCCAATCACGCACTGCCTGGGAGTTGGATATGGGGGTAGACATCACAGACAAACAATGGGCCTTCTGTTGTAATCAATTGGAGCAACTCTCCCCCAACTACCGTCTTAGGCTCATCCACTTTAAATATTTACACCGCATATACCGCACCCCGACACAATTACATCGCATGGGATTATGCCCTGACACAAGTTTCTGGCGATGCGGACTCCCCCAGGCAACCTTTTTACATCTGGCTTGGGAGTGCCGACCCATAGCCGCTTTCTGGTTAGAAATACTAATGCACATAGAGAAAATAACTGAGCAAACCCTGTTGAAAACCCCGCTGGCAGCTCTGTTGGGATACATACACAGCACCCCGGCGGCAGCCAGAAAACTAACAGCATTAATGCTACTCTTGGCCAAAAGACAGGTGGCAATACACTGGAGAAAAGCATCTCCCCCAACTGTGAAGGCATGGGTGAGGGACATTACATATTGCAGGGATCAACTGTCATGCTACTGGGAACTTCTACCGACCCGTTCACACCCCAAAGATATCTGGTATCCATTCACCAGTTGGCTTAGCTCCGTCGATGGTAACATTGGATAGCTTTGCTTGCCTAAGTATAGCTAGACCTGGATTATGTCTTCCGAAACACATGTTAATCTAGTCTTATGATATAAGCCTTGTCAACTGTTATAACTAAATATCTGTAATGTATTCTGTGGTGTATGCAAATTGCAATGTCTGTAACATCACGAGATGGACAACGTCTGGAACATTGTAAAAGCTGTAACCTTTATTTTGACAGCGACGCAGGGCAAAAAGGCGGTATTTTCACCTTATTGTTTCCTTATTTCTTCCTCTTCTCTTCATTTTGGTTTTATGTTTGTTGTTACAAAACTTCAATAAAAAGAATTATAAAAAAAAAATATTGGCCAGACCAAGCTGAAATACAATCCATATAATATAACATCCAATTCAATGTCAGCCCCAATTGTATTTCATCCCACGTGTCCATCCATTAAACATTTCCCCTTGTCCTGTGTAACTCCAGCACTGGTACCAAGGTCATATCATATTAACCACTTTAACTAGGTCAGCAATCAGGGATGAACACACACACAACTGTAGTCACACATCACTAACTATCCAATCACATCAAATAATTAGAAAAGTAATTGCAGGACTAATGTCTTCCAAACTAAGACAATTTTTAATGAGTGGCTAACAAAATATCAAGTAAAACAATGGCAAATGGCCAGCCCTTATGTGTAATCTGTGCCACAACACATTGTTATGCCAACAGACTTGCCCTTACTGACACTGCCAGGGAACCTCCTCACAAAGGGGCATACATTGGGCATGACAGGTACCTCCAAGATGGTACTTGGGAGGGGGGTTCAATTTAGGGAGGGGTGGGAGGAGTTTTCTTGGACCTCTTGGGGGTTTGGCTGGATTTAGTGGGATGGGGATCATGTTTTTCAGGGGTGGATTTGGATGTGGAAGTGATGGGTTGGGGTTTGGAAGAGTTTTTTTTTTACTTTGGGAGGAGGAGGTCTGATTTCACAGGGTTAAGGGCAAGGGCAAATAATACACTTTTATGGGGAAAATGGGCAGGATGTTCGGGAAGGGAGTTGGGTTTGGGAGGTAAAGGGAGTGGAAGTAAGAGGTGTGTGTGCTGTATCTGCTGTGTGTTCTGTAGGTATCTGCTGTGTGGTTGACTGCATTTTTGGATGTGTATAATGTGGACATGCTGGGTGTTGTGGATGGGTCTGTGGGTGTTGGTGTGGAGTTTGCTGGAATGCTGGTGGTTGGGGATGGGTCTCTGGGTGTTGGTGTGGTATCTGCAGGAATGCTGGTGGTTGGGGATGGGTCTCTGGGTGTTGGTGTTGTGTCTGTGGGAATGCTGGTGTTTGGAGATGGGTCTGTGGGTATTGGTGTGGTGTCTGGGGGTATGAGGGTGATTGGGGATGCATCTGTGGGTGTGGTATCTGGGGGTATGTTTGGGGTGGAGTGGTGTGAAGGGGTGAGTGTCTGGTGAGTAGTTGGATGCCTGTGTCTTTTCTGCTGTGTATGGTGCTTGGGTCTGATGAAGTATGTGCGTGCAGATTTGTGAGTGTGCTTGAGACAGGCATGAGAATAGGGAATCTGGATGGGGAAGGGTCAGGAGGTAGGGTGGAAGGTTGGGATGGGTAAAAGGCTGCTGTGAGGGAGAAGGCCAGAGCCTGAAAAGTCCTCCATAGGCCAAACATAGCACAGTGGATGCCTTCCAGGTAGAGCACCATCTGTGTCAGCTGGCTGCCTTGCCTCTGGATATATTGATTATATTTACATGATTTGGCATGGATGTGAATCTACTCTTTCCAATTTTGTCGATTGGTTAAACACCCACTGTAGTGGACTTATATTTTCATCATCACACAGTAGGACGGAAATCCCTTTCCTTGACTTAATGATCCACTCTTCCCCTGGCGGTCTTTTCACATTACTATTTCGCACACCCACAGAATTAAATACTCTCCTCGCATACACAAGTCATCATTCTCGTGCCCTACGTGACTCTACCATTTCCTCAATTTCTCTGGATCAGGAGGAACTCTACTCACAAGCATGACTATTTTACAGAAGCCAAGGTTCTATGTACTAAATTACAGAATAGGGGCTACCCCAAGAAACTGGTTAAACAGTCAATGAAACGACCACAGAACCTGCAAAAGAAGCTAAAAATAGTTGCATGGTTTGTGTCACCACTTTTTCACCATTATCTAACCAAATCAAGAAATGCATACTTAAACATTGGCCAGTTGTCAACGCAGGCGAATTGCAAATCGAAAAACCGCTTTTTACATTTCGAAAAAATAAAAGCATTAAAGATCACCTCATTAGGGAGGGCGGAGTTTGCCTGGCCCTAAGATGGTCGCCATGTAGTTCCGCTCCTGACAACATCGCCGCAATCCGCTCATTATTTGCTTTCTCTATGACCCAAAAATACTTCTGAACTGTGTATCTGAATCCGCTTGGCGAAGGCAGTCTGGCGGTAGCAGCATTTCCCGGACCGGCGCCCGCATGACCCTAGTGACGGACTCGTAATCTGCAGCGGAGGTGAGGCCTGCTTGTGGTTTGCTGCGGCCCCTGCTACTTGGGCGCCCGTGGCCGAAGTGGAAACATACGCCGATCAGGGTGTGAGGCGGATCCCCAGTATAGTTCACTCCCCCCCGCAATGAAGATATGAGAGGTACAGACGCGCCGCTGAGTGATACGGAGTGTGTGCATACCGCAGGGACAGTGTGACACCGGTGCGCATTCAGGCGCTGTTTGGCGGTGGGTGTGGGAGCCTACAGTTGGGCCACGCTGGGTCGTACTATTGCCGCGGAGCGCTGTCTAACACGCCCTCCATAGACATTCCTCACATAAGGAAAACACAAGTGCAGGCCAGCTAGCGTGTCATCAATGCCAGCATAACAACACGGCCCTGCCGCGCTGGGCCCCTACTCCCCTGGGGGATTCTGAGAACTTACGCTGCGGACTCACGGCGATCAGAGCCTACTGATGTGGCCTTAGCAAAGAACGTACCAACACTGGCACATCATATGAGCAAAGATAGAATACGTGCTTTTTTGCCACCCCTAGGAGCGGGGCCTGTGGCGCAGTCAAGCTGGGTCAGTGACTCTGTCTGGTGGTCCCGTTGCGTCAAGGCCTGAGCAGTAGCCCTCTCCCTCATTTCGGCGGTGCCTATAGTAGCGGCTATGCCAGCGCTAAATACTCTGGGCTGATTAGGAGCACCGGGTCTACTCAAGTTGCAGACGGCTCGCTGAAGCTCAGTGGGGGTCACTCCTCCTGTAGGCTCCACTACACATCTATCCAATGGGGAAGCCTGATAAAACGCAGTCTAAATTGCAGTTTGATCAACGTAAGTCGTCCAGGCTGAGAGAAGGCGGTGCAGATTCTGATCCTGATGATCAGGGTGCAGCGGGGCTGGAGCCAGGCGGTGACCTGAAGCAAATCCTGACAGCCATGCAACAAAGCCTCTCCACAATCGACAGAAAGATTGACTCTCTCTCATACCGCATGGACCGCATGTCGGAGCGGTTGGACAAACACGCGGAGAGAATTGATATGGTAGAGAGACAAGTCTCGGAAATCGAAGATCAGAGTGTGGAAACCTCGGACTCACACAAAAAGTTGGGAAAGCTTGTGGAAACTCTGCAAGCCAAGGCCGAAGATATGGAAGCGCGCTCTCGGCGCAACAACTTATGTATTGTTGGGCTGCCGGAGTCCACCCCGACCGGCAACATGGAGCTCTTTGTCGAGAATCTTCTGCCCACCCTTCTCGGCCGTGACTCTTTCTCTTCAATGTTCATGGTGGAGAGAGCCCATCGCTCGCTGGCACCTAGAACTCCTCCGGGGCTTCTCCGCGCCCCATCATAGCGTCTTGAACTATCGTGACAGGGACAGCGCTTTGAGGCATGCCGCGAGCTTAAGACACTCAACTACGAGGGCTCTGTGCTATCCCTATATCTGGATTTCACGCTGCAGGTCCAGGAGGCAAGAAAACGGTTTGTCCCGGTCAAACGCAAGCTCAGAGATCTTAACATTGACTATGCTATGCTCTATCCGGCCCGATTGAAAGTGACGCTGAATGGCAAGATGCGGATTTTCGCCGACCCTGGGAGTGTGTAGCAGGCGCTGAGAGAATACACCAAAGCACAGTCTGCCAACCGAACAACAGCTGAAGATACAACTGGCGACAGCACTGGAAGCTCTCTGGACCAACATGACTGATGTGCTGTCCTCTGAGCACAGCACAGGGGAACAATGAGTCACAGCTTCATAGGTGCATCAGGCTCTGTAGAGGATTACTATTATCTATGCCTTAACAGACAGTTGATCTCGCACGCTCTATATTCTAAGAGACATTGCGGTTGCTACCTTGGTCTAGCTTCATACTCTTTACCCTGTGGGACAGGTGGAAAGGGGAAAATGCCCTTCAACTAAAATGCAGTTTGGGGGTGGAAGTCCAATTGCTTGGGAATGATGCTGGGCCAGTTGCTACATGTGTGAAGTCATGGGTTATTATGTGTCTTTGTATAATATGTTGCGGCGATGATTGAGTACTCTGCGGGCCATATTATCAAGACCGGCAATAACATTATCGCCGCTTAAGCGGCAGGAAACTGCCTCTAAAGCGGCGATAAGGGGCTTGATAATATGCCCTATAGAATTCCAATAGAAGCCCGGGTTTGATGTCCTTGACACCAGAACCTGGGCTTCTATTGAATCTATAGGACATATTATCAAGCCCCTTATCGCCGCTTTAGCGGCAGTTTCCTGTCGCTAAAGCGGCGATAATGTTATCGCCGGTTTTGATAATATGGCCCTACATTTGGTTGGGCACTCACCGCCCTTGAGTGTCTTACACATTGGTTATTTGGGTGGGAGAGGGATACGAGGTTCAAGAGGGTTGGGGTATGCCGCCATGTCATCTGTTGGGGGATGTGACGTGGGAGGGGGAGGGGGGTTGTTTGATTTTACATTGCATCATAGCAGCAGCATGAAGGTTAACAATCACTTCTAGTTACTCACCTACGTAATTGCTTTTTCTCACATTGTAACATCTCATTATGGGTGAAAGACATTGCAACGCAACCACACAAGAACACCACACCATAAATATTTTGCCCTGAATCATCAGAGGCCTAAACGACTAGCGAAAAATCCACAAGGTAGTCTTATATTTGTTTAGACATCACATTGATGTTGCAATACTCTAGGAAACTCATCTGGCACCAAAAACGAGGCTGCTGACACAGAGGAGAATGAAAGGTACATGTGTGGCGGCCGGCTTTACCTCACATGCACTTGGGGTTTTAATCTGGGTTCGGCAGGGGTCCAACATTAAGATACAGGAAGTAGACAAAGATGATGAAGGGAGATATGTGATAGTACACTGCCGTAAGGACCACTTGTGTGTACGTATAGTGGGAGTATACGGTCCCAACTATGATAATCCTCAATTCTATCGCACCCTACATAATAAGCTCATCACGTATCCTAGGATGCATACACTGTGGGGTGGTGATTTTAATTGTGTGCAAAATCCAGCGATAGACCGCTCGAAAGGCCCACCCCGCCCCCCTTGTCAGCAGCGAAGGCAATTGCGGCAATCGCTGAGGCGGATGACCTGGTCGACGTCTGGCGAAACCGCACACCGGCTGGCAGGGAATATACGCATTATACATCAACACACGACATACACACGTGTAGAGATTACTGGTTGGCGTCCAGGGGCTTAATTCCCTTTATATCACAATGCGACCACCTACCCCGCACATATTCGGACCTCTCCCCGGTCAAATTGCAGCTACATATAGGAGATATGCAGCCCAGAGTCCGCGCATGGCGCTTCCCTCAGTATTCTTTGCTGGACGAGGCATTCAAGGTTGAAATCTCAAAGGAGATTGATTTGTTTTTCTCTACGAACCTAGGTAGTGTACCCAAGATGACCACTGTGTGGGAAACGTTTAAAGTTTTCAATAGGGGGGCAGTCATATCAAAGCACGCAGGGGTCCTTCGTTCTATTAGGGGGAGGTTGCAGAGGCTTGAGACCGAATTAGCAGACCTAGAGAGACGAATGACTGTAGACCCCTCTCCTGACGACCTGGCATAGATCAGAGCCAAGTTGGTGGAATATAACGAAGAAGCTCAGACAGAAGTGGTGCACTTGGGGAAATACGCAATAGTGAGAGTATATGGGGAAGGGGAGAGACCGGGCGCCAACTTAGCGGCTCTAACTCGCCCGGTTGGTGGTTCCGGGGAGGTGCTAGAGCTATGTGACGACCATGACATCATGCTTACAGACGCTGCACAGATAGCGCGCAGATTTCGCTCCAACTACACAAAACTATACACATCGCGCCCCACCGAGGCCGACGAATCGGATGAGGAATATTTATCATACATAGCTATGAGGTGGCTCACAAATTCGCACAGAGAATACTTGATGGCACCTCTGCGCCCCACTGAGATTGCCGCTGCTCTGAAAACTATGCCTAATAATAAGGCCCGAGGGTGCAATGGGCTCACAGTTGCATTTTATAAGGCATATCAGGACCAACTACTCCCCCACCTAGTCAACCTATTCGAGGAAATGTCCACAGATGGTATTATGCACTCCAGTATGAGAGAGGCCACATTGATAATATTCCTGAAAAAAGATAAACCCCCACAGCAGTGTTCTTCCTATAGGCCGCTCTCATTGTTAAATAAGACACCAAACTATTTGCCAAAATACTCGCGAACCGGCTCGCTCCTCTGCTCCCTTTAGTAGTGGCCCCGGAGCAATCGGGTTTTGTACCCACACGCTCGTTAACCAGCAATTTGTGGACCCTTTTCGGCACCATCGCGGCATAGACCCTGATGTGCGTGCCACCGCAGTCTTCCTCGATGCCGAAAAGGCTTTTGATTCTATCGAGTGGCGCTTTTTGAGGGCAGTGTTGAAACGGGTGGAAGTGGGCGAGATATTTATCAAACTAGTGGACGTGCTGTATGAGCAGCCTACTGCGCACGTATGCGTGAATGGACTCCTCTCAGACCCAATAGCTATTACAAGAGGCACGAGACAGGGGTGCCCTCTGTCCCCCTTGTTATATGCCTTGGTCATGGAACCTCTTGCATGTGCATATGCCATGGATTCCGCGGCATACCCTTCCCGCAGTATAACTTAATAATCACGGCTTACGCTGATGACACCCTCCTATATGTTCATGAACCGGTGCGGAATTTAACACCAGTCCTGCAGGAGGTGGTGCGGTTTGGGCAACACTCTGGCCTTCGTATTAACTGGAGTAAGTCCTTCGCGTTTCAGCTGACCCCCAGTACGCTTCCAGTGGTGAGCACATTTCCCATTGAGTGGACATCGGAGCCCACTAGATATGTGGGCGTCCAAATACACACTGACCCTGAGGTAGTGGTTCGAGAGAACTACGGCAGGGCAATACAGAAACTCTCGGATTCTATTGACAAATGGATTCAGTTACCATTATCGCTGCTGGGACGAATCTCGCTCATGAAGATGATAGTACTTCCGAGATTTTTGTTGTTATTTACTAACATCCCGATTTTGTTGCCTAGGTCGTTTTTCGGTACACTCCGCTCTCTCTTGATCCGCCTCGCCTGGGCTTGCAAACAAGCACGTGTGTCATGGGACATATTGACCAAACCTTATTCGGAAGGCGGACTCAGTGCCCCTGACTTTGAAATGTATTATTCCGCTGCGCAACAGATGCATGCCCGCTTATGGCTGCACGGACCCCAGGACAGTCCGCAACTACACGTAGAAAGACATGCGGTACATCCCTTGTCACTACCGCAGTATTTGTTTGGGACACCGCGCAGGCGTTATCACATCATAGATCCATTCGGAAACACAAGGAGTCTGTTGTGGAGGGCAGCTCGTAGGCAGGGAATCACCTTACTCTACTCCCCCAAACTACCGCTCGAACTATGTGACTGGTTACCAATGCGACATGAGAGGGAATTCACCACAACCATGCGGTCACTTGGCATTAGCACTGCGGGTGATTACTTTGAGGATGGTACGATTAAACCATGGGAAAAGTTACAAAATGACTCTTTGGCCGCTCCTACGATAGCAAGATTCCACTATTTTCGTCCATGGCACGCGCTGCGCGCAATGTTAGGCGAAGGTATGTTAGAACTGCGCAAATATGCCCCCCTAACATATTTGTTAAGAGCTACATCCCACAGCACATGATTTCGATGTTATACACTCTTTCCAACACAGGCTCAGGCTCTGTTCATACAAAGGCCCTGCAGGAATGGCGAGTGGAGCTAGTGATAGAAATTACAGACGAGCATTGGAAGTATTGCTGCGCAAGCACAAAGTCCATTTCCCAAAATGGTAGACATCATTTGACACATTTTAAATACCTGCAAAGGGCATACTACACTCCTGTTCGTTTACATAGATATGGTCTTAGAGAGGATGACAGGTGTTTAAGATGCGGTGCGGACTCTGCAAATTTCACTCATCTTGCTTGGGGCTGCCCTGATGTTTATAGGTTTTGGGAGTCCATACACACTGCCTTACAAGACATAGCAGAGGCGAGGCTCAAGTTAACCCCATTGGAGGCCTTATTGGGCTATGTTAAAGAGTACCCGAAGAGTACGCGTAGGCTACTGGCGCTGGGTATTCTGTTGGCAAAACGTAGAGTAGCGATGTGCTGGATGAAAGGACCCACCCCTACACTAAAGAAATGGTGTGCAGACATGATATACTGCAATACACAGTCTGAAAATGTTAACGCTCTCATGCCCATTAGGTGTACACCAAAAGATATATGGGACCCTTTCAAGGCCTATCTCACTCGCCACACATCGTCCGAAGGTTCAGAAGAAGAACAGGATAGGGCAGGGGTCGGTTGACCCAACAAACACATAACCGTTTGAGATACACCATTGATGACTTCATCTTTGAAGGGTATGGGGGATGGGGCCGCTCGCCTCTTAGTAGGGGTAAAAATGTGCAGGGGTTTCTAGAATGCAATGGATATGAACCGGGTGTGTGTAATGTCTTCTAATTTTTCCAAACGAAATGGTTGTAATCAAGAGAATCCTGTCATGATGTTACCAGTCCACTATGTATGCTGCTGCCTTATCTGTAATAATTGTCTAGATTTCAGTTTGTATGCAAAATGTAAATAAAGTTTTTTTAAAAAGATCACCTCATAAGAGCCAGCCTCCCCTCAATCAAGCCATTACTAACTTTACCTGACATTTGGGGCCTACTTCCCCGGCTGGGGCATTTCAAATGCAGCAATTGTAGCACCTGTCCTTTCACCTCTGATACAAAAATGTTTTCTTACAACCATATTAACATTGTGTTGAATCAATTATCAAATTGTAACACTGTAAATGTTATATATGCCATTACATGTCCTTGCCAATTGATCTATATTGGACAGACAACCCAAAAGGTACGCATCCGCATCTGTCAACACAGAAGTCGCATTCGCTGCAAAGTGACTGGCGCCCCGTTGGTGGATCATTTTCAACAAAAAAGCCCACACAGAGGACGACCTGCGTTGGCAAGTAATCACGGTGATTAAACTTCCACCCGGAGGTGCTGACATCAACTCGCTCCTGAATAAAGAAGAGTTGAAATGGATTCTTCGCACTAACAGCCTCCATAATGGTTTGAATAGGTCAGAGGATTGGACAAATCTGTTATAATCACCATTTCCTCACACAACGATCTCCTGACCCTTTATTGAAACTTTTATTGAAACTGTTGTGCCTTCTGTTAAAGACTTATTACATTTGACTCTTACCTTGTTACTTGCATCTGCAATTTTGTCCTTGTAGGATGGCCAAACGAGATACTTGGCTCAGTGAATATGGTTTTACAAAGTGTTGGCATTGCATTTAAAAGGAAAAATGGGTTTTCCCAAAAACTTATTTAAAAAAAGGTGGTACAAGTTTATGTATTGGATATATATTGGATACATTATATAATGTGTGCTAACACATTCTCTCCTCTTATTCCCTGTTTCTGTTGAAAAGCATCCAATTAAGAAATCATGAAGCGGAGAACAGAAGTTCTTCAAGTGAAGATTTATTCACTGTAAAATCCAAGTGCCTCAGTCAAGGGTAAACGGTACAATGCCCTCACAGAAGAACTCTACCGCTTTCCAACCCTCGCATACATTTGAAACATAACATAGATAATTAGAGCGAGACAATCACAAGCGGCAAAAGGAATGCCACGCTCGTGATCGCCATGCTCCACAACGCTCCATATACATGACACATCTTCCCTCCTTTTTTTTTTTTTTCAATTTAATTCATGACAAAATCCTTGAACCTCCCAGGAAGACGATGGTCACGCATCCTCCTAGTGGAAAAATAATTCTGGTTAAAATGGTTGACTGGAATATTACTGTGCTCAACATCTAAAAACACATTACTGCTGGAATCATCTGGTGGGTTTGCAACACCTTTAAACAGAGAAACTCTATTAAAATTCCACACGCTCCCACCTTCAACTCTAACAGCATTCCTGAATACTTCGATGACTCTTTTGGGAACCGACCAAACGGAGAAACCTTTAGCAACACCTTCTTTTTTTTTTATACGAATTAGATCGCCAATCACAATTCTTTGTTTGCTCGCAGTAACCATTTTTCTTTCCATAACCTGTTTCATATTTTTTTGTAAGCATCAACTCTGCGTCTAACTAATTCAAAATCTACACTGTAGGAATATTTTTTTTCATCTAAATTTTTTTTTAACCACCAAGGCACAAGTTTAGTGCTTGGTTTGCGTCCTCTTAAAAGCTCAAATGGACTAACTAGGGTGACAGAATTGGGTGAAGTCCTGTATGCCAACAGCATGGACTGCAAAGCATTATGCCAATTCAGACCTCCTTTGATAGATAATTGAATAGCTTCTTTCACAACACGGTTAAAACGCTCAACCTGACCATTGGCCTCAGGATGGAAAACAGCTATTCTCCTATGGACAATTCCACACTTTTCTAGAAAAGATTCCATTTCTTTACTGACAAATTGTGGTCCGTTGTCTGTTACAATTTCTTGTGGAATGCCTTCTCTACAAAAAATATCATCAAGAAATTCTATGACACTTTGTGAAGTAACCTCCTTAACCATCTTAACTTCAGGCCATTTCGAGTAGTAGTCGATAAGCACAATCCCAAAACTTTCATCTTTAGGTAAAACATGAAATGGACCAATGATGTCTAAACCTAACTTCCGCCACAGACCGAGGGGAAAATCTACAGGGTGAGGCTCAGGACGTAAAACAACAGCCGACTTATCACTGCCTGAGCATTTGGAACATGTGCGGACAAAATGTTCAACCAATACATCAATACCAGGCCACCAAAACATTTCTCTAACACGTCTCCTGCTAAAAGAAATCCCTAAGTGTCCTTCATGGGCAATTTCCACAATAGTATTCCTCAGAGAAAAAGGAGGAATAATTTTATCACCTCTCATGACCAAACCATTCTCAACTGCTAATTCATCTTGAACTTTGCAAAAACTCATCAAATCTCCTGATAATTTCCTCTGTTCAGGCCATCCTTGCACAATGTGCTCCTTCACTTTTTTCAACTCAACATCTTTTTCATTTCTAAAAGCCAAACCTCTTCACAGAAATTAGTATGTCCATCATGCAATGAATTTACGTCATGCGTGGTGAATGCTACCTCACAATCATCCTCATGAACTTTTTCCCCACTAAGTACAGGTAATCTGGACATGCAATCTGCATGTATATTAGCCTTCCCTTGTACATATTCAATCTGGAACTGGAAAGATTGCAATCTTGAAGCTAACCTAGCAAGACGTGCAGACATATATGTGTCCTCCACCTGGAGACATCAAAAAAACAAGAGGTTTGTGGTCTGTTTTAATAATGAATTTCGTTCCCCACAAAAAACTCCTGAAATGCTCTGCACCCCAAACACAAGCAAGTAGTTCTCTTTCTATAACAGAATAGTGTTTTTCTGCATCTCTTAAAACTCTAGAGGCATATGCCACTATCCACTCTTTTCCATTGTCCCTCTGTAAAAGTACACCACCCAAACCAGTGTTGCTAGCATCAGTGGCGTCACTAGGGTTGGTGTCACCCAGTGCGGTAACTCCCGAGTCTGGGGGGTGCGGGGGTGCGGACCGCATCGGGCGGGTGACACCATCACATGGGGTGACACTGTGAGCCTCTGCTAAAGCAGAAGCTCACAGTGTCACCCCATGTGATGGTGTCACCCGGTGCGATCCGCACCCCCGCACCCCCTAGTGACGCCACTGGCTAGCATCCACCATTATAATGCAACTTTTGCCGCACACAAATGGTTTCAAACATGGAGCACTGACAATGAAATTCTTCAGTTTTTTAAATGCATGCGACATGTCTTCAGACCAAATAAATTTAGCATTTTTCTTGAGAAGACATCTGAAAGGATCTACAATTGACGAAAAATTAGGTATAAATTTTGCATAAAACTCAATTAGACCCAGAAAAGCTACTAATTGTTCTTTTGAAGAAGGAATAGGTGCATTTACAATACTTTCAACATGTTTGCGTTTAGGTTTAATACCCATTCCACTAATAGTATGTCCAAGGTATTCTACCTCTTTCGCCTTGATTCTGCATTTATCAAGGTGAAGAGTGAGACCTTTTTCAGATAAAGCAGCTATGATATTTCTCAAATTGTGATCATGCTCCTCATCATTCTTGCCATACACCAAAATGTCATCTTGGAATGCAATTGCACCAGCTAAACCTTCCAACGTGTCTTTCATTAATCTCTGGAAAACGGAAGCAGCACTAGCAAGGCCGAAAGGCATGCAGCAATACCTAAAGAGACCCTCTGGTGTTATGAAAGCAGTTACATTTTTTGATTCTTCTGCAAGAACAACCTGGTGATACGCACTAGCTAAATCGATGCACGTGAATACTTGTGCACCGGCCAAAGTTGATACCATTTCATGCAGATTAGGTAGGGGATGAGCATCAACACAAATGGCACGATTTAAACTGCGTAAATCAACACATAACCTAAGTTCGCCTGAAGATTTAATCGAAATAACAATGGAAGAAACCCATGGAGAGGACTCAATGGGTTCAATAATGTTTGGGTTCAATAATGTTTTGTTGGCACAAATCTTTAAGCATGTCCTTTAACTTGTTCCTGTAGGAAAGGGGAACATTTCTTACCTTATGACGAACAGGTACAGTGTTATCATGTAACTTAATGATATGCTCAAAACCTTGGTACTTCCCTAATTTCCAGCTAAATACATTTGGAAATTCTTCAATTAATTTATTTATGCAATTGGAGTCTAATTGTGAAGTTTTACCCGAATCGATAGCAAAAACAGGGGATCAGCTCTTGATCGAGCCTGATGCCCAACTGTTCTTGATGTGGCCATCCTAATAGTGACTGTCCTGATTTTGCAACATAAATTTTACTAAAAGTGTGACGACCTGAGAAAGATAAATGAGCTGAAAAAAAAGCCCACAAGATCAATTTTATGTCCTGTGTAACCACCAGGTGACACATCAGGAGGAAAAAGTACCCTGTTAGGCCACTTGTCGTAAAAAATGTCTGAAGAAATAATAGTGTACCATGCACATGAATCTACTAAACATCTTAACTTGACATTGTCTACATCAATAAAACATGAAGGAAATTTAGTAGAACTTTCGTCTCCACAAACATTGATAACAGTGTTGATTTCGTTTTCATAGCTATCATAAGAATTATCATAGTCCTCTGAATTTTGTATGTAATTCACCTTCCTTGGAATTTTTTTACAGAATTTCCCAAAATGACCTTTCTTATTGCTCTTTGTACAAATTTTATCAAAAGCAGGACATCCTTTAAAATTTGCTAAATGTCCATTGCTCCCACATCTGAAACAAAGTAATTGTGAATTCCGTTTTTCATATCTTGTGCCCCTAAATTTGTTGTCAAATTTACTTGATTTATCATTTCTTTGTGTGAAAGACTTCTTTTGTTTCTCTGTTTCCTTAGTTTCTTTGTTAATATTGAATACATCACCTTTAGCATTGCCCCTGATCTCTTTAACAAACTTTTCGGAATGTTCAATAGATTTAGCAATGTCGATGGCAGCATTCAATGACAAATCTGAAGTGGACCATAACCTCTCTTGAACCTTTTTGTTGTTTGTTCTCATTAATATTTGGTCTCTGAGAACTTGTTCATATGATATATGCTCAAAGTCACACGAAACAGCTAACGATCTAAGAGCTGATACAAAATCTCCGACAGACTCATCGGATTGCTGTTTACGTGAGTAGAAAATAAATCTTTCCATAACAACATTTTTCTTTTTGCCAAAACGTATATTGAGTTGCGAGGAAGCATATTGATAAACATTAATTCTGCCAGGATTAACTAAAGCAGGTAGTGTTTTGAATTCTTTTAGCTCGATACCCCTAAGCAATGTTTTAATAAAGAAAGTTTTCTTTCAGGTTCACAGTCGTTTCCCTCCAAGACTTCTACATAAGCTAAGAACACAGGCTCCCAAACTTCCCATGCCATGGGAGGTTCACCTGCAGAACTAAGAAATGAGGGGGGAGGAACAATTCCTGACATGGTATAGTTTTTTTCTTTTAATTTTTTTTTTTAATGTTAAATAACACGGAGATTATATAGATTGTTTAAAACAATACATACAAATGGTGACAGAATGACATGAGAAATGTAAATGAAAAGGAAATGTGTGCTTGAAATAAATGATTGGCAACACGCAAGGACTTCTTTAAATAGTGCTTGAAAATATCTAGAATACAGTACTTTAAAGATGACCAGTGTGCGTATCACTGAAGAGTTCCTTCTTTGAAGATACGCTGTGTGCGTATAATTAAATGAAAACCGATGTGAAATACCTTTAGAATGCTGAAGCGGTAGATATGCCGGTGTCAACCTTGAGGATACACTGTGTGTGTATCACAGAAAGAAATCCTATGCCTTGTAGTGGTGTGAAGATAAATATGCTGATAGCAAAATGGTGGCACGCAGGGTCAAAGGTAAAAGTTCACGTATGCGTGACCCATCAGGCGTGCGTCTTGATAGAAATGTGCGAGATGACGTGTTATCCTGTTGGTAGAATACAGAAGAATGCGGTTGCTGTGAAGCTCCGGGAATTCCACACGGCAGAAAGGTGAGAAGAAGCAGCCCGTAAATGGAAAAAAAAAAAAATTCCGAGCACTAGGCAATCCTCATAAACATCTAAACGTGCAAAAAATCCCCAACTTCCTTCTCGCCAATCCTCTTGTAGAAACGGTACACACATCAAGCGTGTGATAAATGTTTTATTCAAGAGTCACAGTAAAAATGTTTTCAAAATGGGCATAAATAAAACAGACGAAAATAGAGTCAACATTGTAGAATCAAAGTGCAAATGCCCAGGTATATTAATTTCCAGCAAGGAAATGAAAATGTTTTAATTTTTTTTTTTAAACGGCAAACCAGCAAAACTCACAGAAATTGTATTCTTGAAGTAAAAGGCAGCAAATCCGTGCCCACTCGTCGCCAGTGTTGAAAAGCATCCAATTAAGAAATCATGAAGCGGAGAACAGAAGTTCTTCAAGTGAAGATTTATTCACTGTAAAATCCAAGTGCCTCAGTCAAGGGTAAACGGTACAATGCCCTCACAAAAGAACTCTACCACTTTCCAACCCTTGCATACATTTGAAACATAACATAGATAATTAGAGCAAGACAATCACGAGCGGCAAAACGAATGCCACGCTCGTGATCGCCACGCTCCACAACGCTCCATATACATGACAGTTTCCTTCCTCCTATTTTATCCAAGCCCACTTGCTCCTTTTAAGATGGCCGCCCCCTTTTCCATTCTAAATTTCTTTTACTAACACCATGCCCACATCCAGTCACATTGGAGGCAGTTCTCATTTCAATCGCCCTTCCCTACTCACTTCTCACGAGATCTCTCTGTAGTTTGAGCTGCACATTGTTGCCGCTCTGCAATCGGGAACCCTTTCGTCATTGCCAGGAGCAACAGTCCGGTGCTACCCTTGCCTTTCTCAGGAGTGCCCCGATCATTGGAACGCAGCAGTTCCCGCTGCGTGGCAATATGCACTGATGGTCCCTCCAACACTCAGGTAATTGTCGTTTTTCCACCTACGGCTGACTGCTTCATCCGTATGGTTTTCTGCAATTTGGTTTTTCGGCAACTGCCCACTACATTTCTTTCTCTTTTCTTTTGTTTCCCAACATTTGTGTTACCTTACAATTATCTCGACGCGATTCGACAATTTCTAGCCAGTAAGCAACCTTGCCTTGTTTTTTCCTTTTAATACCTAGGTAGCATCCAATCGTTCAGCAAATTATTAATTTTTCCTACTTTCCAGGCTTTGGGCATTGACCCTCGTCTTCCTCATTACTGAGCCAGAATTCACTCAACATGTCAGAGAGTAATGAGTTGATACTGGCACTTCGCAGGAGGCGATAATGATACATTTTTAATTTATAACTGGGCTTATTGTGCATGCAGTCTAATTATTCATCTAGGATGTGCATCACAGTGACATTGATAGTAACTTCACTTTCACTGGCCTTGGCCGAATTTTTCAATTGCGTACTTGCATGGTATGACAGACTAACACTCAGTCAACAGTTCTAATGACTCTTTTAAATTCTTTTCCCCTCTCTATTTTATTTCCCCTTTTTGTCTCTATTTCCTCCCCTTTTTCTTTTCTTTTCTAACTTTGCTTTACCTCCACGACAGGCATTTCTTTCCTCAGGCATAAATCATAAGTCCTGATGATGATCCCCATATTTCAATGAGGGATCGAAACCTCGTCGACCATAAAGCACCATGGCTATTTCTAAAGATTTATTAAAAGACAAAAATAGCATGGGCAGCATAAAATATTATATGGTACTATTCAAATATTTTGCGCACCATCCTGCAAATGCCTGAGTATTTGTGTATATAAATTGTAAGGTTTTCCTGTTATTCCCTTAAGCCGTTCTCTGGCTTTTATCTGTAAACATTCAATAAAATTGCTTTGTACATGACTTTACTAAATGTTGCTATAGAGATTATTGTTTGCCTATAGCTAATAATATGAACCATCCTTAGGAAAGGGAACACTTTTTCCTTTATAAATTGCCCCTGGATAGCATTCAGGAGTGCAGTCTGACCCACAGAGATCTTTCTCAGGAGGTCAATAGTCTCTTCACTCAGGGCAGCAGGGCTAACAGGGGCAGGGGCTGAGGTGCCTGGGGCGAAGGAGACAGCCAACTGTTTGGGGAACAAAAGAGAGGGTTGGCAATGGAGGTGGGGGTGGCGTACAAGGATGAAGGTGGAACTAATCCTGTGGGGTCCGCCCCACTGAGGAGTGTCCACCGGAGGATGACTCAGATGATGAAGAACTTGAGCTTGTATCCTCCATGGCACTTCCAACACCCTACTGGTCACTGGGTCCCTCTGTGTCTCTGCTGTCACGTCTGGATCCACTGTGACCAGCTGTGTCCCCAATGACATTGGTCCCTTCTCCTTCGCTTGCCATGGATGTATCTGAAATGACATGTAAAATAGGTTTATTGTAACTGCGTTTCCACACCTGACATCACATTTCAACAGACAACATTTATTAGGTGCACATTTCACACCAGCTTCATGGTTCACTATATAGGCTTCAAAATTAGCATGAGCACATGCATGCATGCTACATAACCTGAAAACAGTTTTGTTCACTTATGCCATTACCCCAGACAGCTCCAAATGCATTGATGGACTCGTCTCACTCCATCCTTATGTCCATACTATGATAGTTTATCACCTTGTCTACTTTGGAACTTGTAGTATACCATAGTAAAATTATGTTACCGAATAGAATGGATACTATTTTTACATTTACACAATATTCACACAAGGCCCAGATTTCAACAAATATTCATTTACCTTATAACACATCATGATATCATGAGGTTCAGTTTAAAGACCAATGTACCATCAATATGTGTTGTAGCAGAAATCATGTCACATGCAAATGCTCATTGCACACTGATGACACTTTTGACTTGAAACTTCATCATATCTCCACTACCTGAAAAGTCTAATGAAAGCTGTACTGAAGTAGTTTAGCTATATATCACTTGTAGCATAGAAAAGTGGCCTTGAAACATTGAGGGCCAAAGTTTTGGGAGCTAGATACTCAAATTCACACAGCATAAAACGTCATATAGCCATATGAACATTCCCAAGCCTGCTTGGTGCAGGTGATAACGCCATTCACAGACTGTATTCCTACAAGCCAATAAACTTTTGAAGGTTGTTGGGTGTCAGTGAATATTTATGACATGAAGATGTGGGATCACTATAATCCTAATGGGATGGTACATCACAGCACTCTTTGGTATAGCAAACTCATATTGCCTTGTAAGGATGAGTATAGACAATCATATATGATCTCTACAGTTCGACATCTCACTCCCTGATGCATGTCGCCAGTCAGTGAATGAATTCTGAAACACTATTGCAGATGAACTTGCAACAGGGAACTGAACACTGGGCAACATGTCAACACTAATGTTGATGGCACCAGTGCTGTTTGCACACTCATGTCACTGTTGAATCACAACTTACCAATGGGAAGTGTTGTGCAGTCACTGCATAAAGAGTGCACTGTGTGGCATGCCACATGTAATAGGACCACCATCACATGAGAGACAGTAGTGAGGGAACATCAGCCCTTACACAAGGAAGACAAGTGGCCTGTTTGGTTCAATTGTCACCCAGAACATCAAACTACATGAGATGAATTATCAGTTGACTCAGTAAGCTGTCTGCTCAAGACATCAAATTGGTAGTGGACTGGACTCAGATGTGTTCCTGGTCATAAAGACAATAGGCACAGAACATCAGCATGTACCTACTACCAGACCTACACAAATAATAACTCTTTGTGTGCGTCACACATGGGCCACCCACAATCTTGATGGGAAAATGCTTGCACAAAAACACACAAAGGGGCAGATTTACAAGCTCTACTCTTATTGTTTCATCCACTGTGACTGACAACACAGCCTCTGAAAAACGTGGATTTTTTGTGCCTAACATAACTAGATATTAAAGTGGGTGACAATGACTAACAAAAAACACCAAGGAATGTTTGTGATTTTTTTTTTAAAGTATGTAGAGGTGTTAAATTAGATAGTGGGAAAAACTGGAAGCCTTATGTGATGAAATGTTCTGCTTTGTCTTGCTCTGCTGCAGTGTAGAGGCAAAGGATCATGGTCTGGGATGGGGTTTGTATTATAGTGTGTTTTGCAGTTGTGTCCACTTGGCCAATAGCCATCAGCTGTGTAATTTTTTTTAATCCATCCAATGGGCACTGTTGTGGTGCTTTGCTGTGTGCGTTCCGCAGTGGTCTAACACCGTCGGGGAACCGCTGCTAGGGAACTGCCAGTACAACTATGTTTTTGTAATCGGCTTGGTGTGAAACCGCGGCCCTGATGGCGTCGGAGTATGCATTCCCAACACTGCAGACCGCCGCAGCCCAGGAGTGACCCACACCCCGACACAGACAGTGGTTCGGGCTGCATGCATCATAATACAGTGGGCGGAGAACCACCGGCACAGCGGTCTTCAAGGGACCACTGCTGCAGCGGTACAGTGGTCGGATCGCCAAACTCGTATTCAGGCCCAAAGTGTACAAATCGGGTTTCTGCAAATATTTATTATTTGTTAATTACCAAGTAAAGTATCTAGATTTGTTTTTATCTATTAAATTCTTTGTTTCTATCACAGTTCAGAGTTACAAAAAAAAAATTGCTTCATTTTTGCTTTCCGAATGGATGAATGTTTATCGGTATTTTTGTGTTTGCTGTATGTTATGAACGACTAACATCCTATAGTCTTTCTGTTCACACTTCATGGACTCTAGCAACATTGTCACATAATTTACTTTACTTTACTTTCTCTGACTTCAAAATGAGAAGAGTTTGTAAACACCAGCCCCCTTGTTAAATTAAAAAACATCAGAAGACAGAGCCTGACATTTGACACCTGTCTTTGAAGTGCAGCAAATGTGAGAAGATAAATACAGATTTTAAAGCCATCTTTATTTTTTGCTTGAACTTTCGCCATCAACCAAACATCAGTTGGGATCCCACCAGTGGGTCACAAGCCAACCCACAGTTTGGGAAACACTAGTCTAGCACAAGCTTTTCTGGGACATCTTGAGAAACCAAAGGTGTGAGCTGGTTGATTAATGATTTATTTTCATTAATTTTATTTCATTATCAGAGTGTGTCATTGAACGTCCATCCAAATCTTGCTGGATAGTCATACTATTAACTCTGATAGTATTTATTTTTGTATGAATTGTATAAATTTCCTTCAAAATCTTCCCTAAGGATGGTTCCTGTGATCTAAGCCTTTTGGTTTTGAGCTGAGGTATTGATATTGCTTGTTTCTTTTTGTTATACATAAGTAGGTTGTATGACAGGCACCACTGCTGCAATATCAGAAAAAATAAGTCACATCAATGGGAATAAATTAATGTTAAAAATATTGCAAGCAACAGATTAGTAATTACAAAAAAAGCATACAGTAGCAACAGGCCACTAAATATCCATACAATCAGGAAACAATGAAACAGTGCTGTCATATTAAGAAAGTGGAGAAGGTACTTGTTGTGCACCAGCTTACTTTTTTGAGAGGTGTATTTTACATCTCCTTCTCTGACAAAACAGCCCACAGAAAGACCTGTTGTGTAGCTCCTATAGTACCCCTGCAGGACCTGCGCGTTTGGATAACATATACTGCGGGCTTGGTGGCAGACTGACTCCGTGCACCCCCACCGTATATGTTAGCCTAGTTTTGCATTAGCTAGCTCGCAGTGCCATTAGTGTCTCCTCTTATCAGGGAGAGATTAGTTTCTGGCAACCTTAGAACATGACAACCCTGATTTCCTCAGAATCGTGGAAACAATGTACTATCTTTCGCTCAGTCATTTGTGCTCACTTATTCGGTTTGTCTCAGAGAGTTACACAGAATAAACAGTCGGGCGTTTCAATAAGTATTTATTGAACAGTTGTTATTCTAGTGTAAAATATATGTGCTGCGGTAACCAGCAGACAATAGCAGAGATATATTATCAGCAGTTCGATAAAAGCAAAGGGATAGAACAGTTCTACCATATTGCGATAATCATGAGTACATACATGGATATAAAAGCATTATGCAAGTGCGCGTACTCCTACGATGCCTACCTAGATGTACCTGTGTGTACCTAGCATATGTGTGTAGGTCTTAGAAGCTAAGAGCCAAGAATCCTCCTAGGATTTAGTCGAACCCCCATACCTGAATAGAAAGAGAGTGGCACCCCGTCCTGGTTTCAAGTTGGACACCCCGTCTGGGTTGTGTCAGACCACTGTCAGCTTGAGCGACTGCATGCAGGAGCCTCAGCGTCTCTGGTCAGTGTGTCAGCATGGAAGTTTCGGTTCCCTCTATCTTACCGGGGCAAGATGTGGTGTATTTATACCCTAAAGAGTCTCGTCCTCAGTATGGTTTGTATTGGACATGAGGAAGATGTCAGGGGTGAACTTTGTACATACATATTATGCCAGTGGTGTATTCTTAGAAAGCCATACATAATTAATCAGTACAGTGTGGGCCTGTGTTTGGAAGAACCCTGCTGCATTCAAAACCACAGGATAGATAACGTTCAGCCCTCAGAGCTTGTTGTGTACTAGCTGGGACCAATGTAGGTGAAAGATCATGCCTATATAAGGAATCATAATATAATAGGACTGTAATAACGAAGATGCAGGCGATAGTAGAGAGAACAAGAAGTCTTTATTTCAGTTTCCATAAATGTTGACCTCATCCACAGGAGCACTCCGTGAAGCAGCTGCTGAGATCACCGTCTTCAGTTCAGTCTGCCTCAACAGTCCCAATCTCCTAGGTTACAGAACCACTGGTAGAGATGGTTCTATAACCTAGGATACCACATCACCTCCTTACGTATAATAAACAAACAACTGAAAAAAAAAAAAAAAGAAACAACAGTATTAAACATAATCACGAAAGCGAAGAGGTTTACATTTTTCACGTTTAGGTCTGATCACAACACTATCAGACACACTTTTCTTAGTCATCAATGGAGCTGGACCAGAAGCCGCTCTTACGTTGGAAGACAAAGGAACCGATTCCGGCTCATAAGAACATTTAGAAATTCTGTTCAAATTCCAAATCTTATTGTCATCAGTTTTTACAGCATTTTTAAATAATTTCTTAACCTGACAAGGCATGCTAAATTTTGAACACTTTACACCCTTTCTTGGAGATTTGAATCTCACCCAATCCCCTATTTCCACCTTAGTCTCTTTAACAGCCTTCCTCTTGTCATACACTGTCTTGGACTTCAACTTTTTCTCTTCCTCTTTGGCTTCCCAACCTGTAGGGAAACCAATTACCTTATCAATTTTTAATCTTTTCTC
Source organism: Calotriton arnoldi (assembly GCA_963921515.1). Lineage (NCBI taxonomy): Eukaryota > Metazoa > Chordata > Amphibia > Caudata > Salamandridae > Calotriton > Calotriton arnoldi. Next base: position 2,846,627 of record CAWUFW010000913.1, on the reverse strand, counting down.
AATGAGCCAACCAGGACTGACCTCGCAACGAGGTAAACTCCCCTTAAACAATCAAAAAGGCGAGACCCCTGTACTGGAATGAGGAGTCAACCTGTACTCTCTCACTTTCTTCCTCAACCCTTCCACCCAGTTAGACTCACAAACTAAAGACAACTGCAGACTTTCTTTTAAAACCTTAATAAAACGTTCAACGACACCATTAGACTCTGGATGATAGAGTGAAGCCTTCTTATGCTTTACACCTCTCTCCCTAAGAAACTCTTCAACTTGTCTAGAGGTAAATTGCACCCCATTGTCTGTAAGAAGACTGGACGGAAAACCTTCTCTCTCAAACAATTCCTCTAAGAATTTTATCACATCACCAGACTCAATTGAATTCACAACTTTTATTTCTGGCCACCGAGAAAACATGTCTAAACAAACAAACACATATCTGTCCTGTGAACTGACCCTCACAGGACCAAGAATATCCATTGAAATGTCAACCCACGGACCAGCCGCTCTCTCCCTAATAACCATGGGCTGCGTTCTACACCTTAACACCTTGTCACTCTTTGCACAATCCAAACACTCTCTAACCTCTCTTTCGATCATTAAATCCATTGATGGCCACCAGAAACTTTCTCTGACCCTTTCTTTGGTTTTAGAAATGCCCATATGACTGGAATGAGCCTTCTTTACCAAAACAAATCTCAAATCTTCAGGAGGAACAAGTTTTCTCCCTCTCATAAGCAAACCATCAACAATAGAGAGTTCATTCCGAACTTCTCAAAAACTCATTAACTCTGCCTCATACTTATTTTTAACCATCCAACCCTCCAAAATCATTTTCATAAACTTCTGCAAACAAATATCCTTCTCCAAAGAAATCTTCCACTCTGTCTCCTGTACTATCCCTTCGGTAATAAAACACACCTTAAAATCCTCGTCAAAGTCCTCACCAGCAAAGCTTTCCTCTAAAGAGTCTATGTCACATACAGATTCATTAACTAACCTTGAAAGGCAATCTGCCTGTAAGTTGCTAGCACCAGGGATGTAGTTTATCTGAAAATCAAACTCTTGCAAAGCAATAACCCACCTACGTATGCAACCTGAGATCTGATCCACACCCTTCTTTGAAAAGACCTCCTTGAGAGGTTTGTGATCTGTCTTTATTTCAAATCTGCGCCCCCAAAGAAATGTTCTCAGTTTTCTTGCAGCCCAGAAAACAGCTAGGGCCTCTTTTTCAATAACTGAATAATTAATTTCAGCACCACGCAAACCTCTTGAAATAAAAGCAATTGTTCTATACACACCTCCTGATCTTTGCAACAATACACCACCTAAACCTCTAGAACTGGCGTCAGTCTTCACAATCACCTCATCATTAACATCAAAACTCCCAAGGTCAGACGCATTCTTCAAGCTAGATTTGATATCCAAGAATTCACTTTCACATAGATTGGACCAGACAAATTCTGTGTTTTTCTTTAACAAAGATCTTAAAGATAACGACCTCTCAGCAAATTTGGGAATAAATTTGTTGTAAAATTCGGCCATTCCTAAGAACTTAACCAATTCATCTCTATTCTTCGGAGAAGGTAAATTCTCTATTGTATCAACCAACAATTTTTTAGGTTGAATTCCATTGCTTGTGACAAGATGCCCCAAATACTCAATCTCCTGTACTCCAAACTTGCACTTAGCTCTTTTTAGAGTCAAACCAGACTTCAATAAGGTATCTAAGACCTCACAAAGCCTTGTGTTGTGTTCCAATTCGGTTGAACCAGACACCAAGATGTCATCCTGATAGATTTTCACACCCACCACACCCTTTAATATTCTTTCCATGGCTCGCTGAAAAGCTGAAGCTGCCGAAATAAGACCAAATGGCATCCTTAGGAATTTAAAGGTACCAAAGGGTGTGGTGAAAGTCGTCAATTCTTGGGACTTCTCAGTAAGTTTGATTTGGTGGTAAGCTGAACTGAGATCAAGAGAGGAAAAGTATTTAGCACCATTTAGTATACTCAACATTTCACTAATATTTGGTAAGGGATAGTGGTCAACAACCACTGCTTTATTTAATTCTCTCAAATCTACACAAAGACGAGCTTCCCCATTGGCCTTACGAGCCATCACGACTGGGGAGACCCATAGAGAGGCTTCAACTTCTTCAATTATTCCATTGGCAACAAGCTTGTCTAATTCGACTCTCATGTTATCCCTAACAGCCATGGGAACATTTCTTACTTTGGCAGCTTTGGGAACAGCATGCTCTTTCAACCTGATCGCATGAACATAATTCTTTAAGCACCCAAGTTCACTCTTAAAGACATCAGAAAACTTGTCCAGTAAGTTGTTACAATCAATTTCAACTGAATTGATAGAGGGTCTATCTCTTAAACAAACCATAGGTTTGGCATTAGGATCCAGAAAAACAAAAAGATCACGTTGATGTACCCAGCTTATCAACGAGTCCCCTTTGATGAAACATAAATTTTTCCAGAAATGATCCTGTCCTTACATTCTATAGAACCCCAAAACTAACCAGCTAATTTTATTGGTTCACCACCATAACCCCTAGGCTTTATATCTGGTTTTAACAATTTTACACTATTCTTGAGTTTTGTTTCATAAAATGTAAATGGTATCAAAGTGATCTTCGCCCCAGAGTCGAAAAGCATAAGAACTTCTTTATCATTCACCAATACTTTTTCAAGTGGTCCATCAAGTTTCTCAACACAGTTTTCTAAAATAACTATTTCTTCCACGTAATCTTCATCATCGCAGTCAACTTCTCTAACTTTGCTCTTGCTTGATGCGGTCGATCTACAGCACTTAGAAGCATGTCCTTTCCTGCCACAAACCTTACACGTAGCTTTCCATCCGGGACACAATTTGTTATTGGCCAAGTGTCCCGCATCCCCACACCGAAAACACTTTCCTACAAAAATTTTATTTGTAAATTTGCTTTGTGTACTATACTTTGTGATGGATGAATTAGATTTCCGAAACTTGTCCTTGTCCTTTTCTACAACAACCTTTACACTAGCATCACCAATTTTATTCGTGGATAAGGCATCTTTCTTTATCACCTCCACACAAGCCTTTGAATGTTCTGAAGTTTTTGCCATAGTTAAAACCTCATGTAAAGATGGATTATTCTTCTCCCACCTAGACTCTTTAGCTTTTTCTAAGTTACATCCTAACATGAACTGATCCCTAAGACGTTCATCAGAGGATGCTCCAAAACTGCATGTAGAAGCCAATTTACGAAGAATAGTAATATATTGTTCAACAGTCTCTCCTTCGTGTTGCATCCTTCTTCCAAAGTGATACCTCTCCAAGACCATACTTAACTTGGGCAGATAATGAATATCAAGTTTCTTTATAGCAATTTCATACTCTTTTAAATCCGCAACAATATCTTCTGTAAGTTCTGGGAGATGTTCATAAACCTCTTGACCCTCAGAACCAAGGCAATGTAATAAAAGAGATGTTTTCCTCTCCGCACTTAAATTGGCACCACACACTTTCGCATAATGAGTAAACACTTTCTTCCATTTAGACCACTTTAAAGGTGGATCACCTGGTGAATTTAAGAAAAATGAAGGCGTAGGAACATTTTGCATAGCCATAGTGATATGCACAATATGAGAGAGGAATAATACAAAATTTAAAAAATGAGAAATCTAAATTAATAATAACACACAAAGATAAAAGTGTGTGTATTATTGTGTGCACATCACATCACCATTAGTGAAGTTAATCAAGCAAACTTGCAAGTGGCTAATGAATAGATATGCGCAACATAGAGAATAATGAAAGAAGTATTCCCAAATTTAAAAGTCTTTAAATGGTGTGCCCGTCACCGTGCCGTAAACTAGACACAGGGTCTCTTTTAAATGGTGTGCGCGTCACAGAAAGACATAAAACTTGCACACAAATGTAGCAAAAGGTGTGCGCGTCACCGAAGACATAAAATTGGTGCACGCTGAATGTAAACAGGTGTGCGCATCACCGAAGACTTAAAACTGGGTGTCCTTTACTTGGTGTGCACGTCACCGTGCTGTAACTTTGTCATGACAGATGGAAGAAATAGGCGTGCCAGCACAAACGGTGTAAATAGTGTGTGCGTCACCGCGCTGTCCTTTAATTGGTCTGCGCGTCACTGCACTCTCCTTTAATTGGTGTGCGCGTCACCGCGCTGTAATCTTTTTGTTGTAGATGGAAATGGAAAGATGAGCTTGTGCGAGCACAAAAGGTAAACCTTCCCTTCCAATATTGCCAAACAGTGTGATTTCCTCATTAAAGATGGCCGCAAGCGTGGTCACGCAACGTGAAACGTTGCGTTTCAATGACCATAAACAAGGAACCAATCACAGTGAGACAAGCGTGACCGCAACGCCACAGAGAGGTCTCTGGAGTCAGAGTGAAGATATGCTGAGATCACCTTCTTCAGTTCAGTCTGCCTCAACAGTCCCAATCTCCTAGGTTACAGAACCACTGGTAGAGATGGTTCTATAACCTAGGATACCACAAGGACATGTACAGTTGTGACCATAATTGGGCATATGCGGCCATGACCATAATTGGGCAAGTACGAATATGACCATATTAGGGTAAATATGAATACGTCCATTTTAGGGCATGTACGAACGGGTCTGCATTAGGGCATCTATGCGGGATATAACACCCACTCCTCTTCCGAACTGGATAATAAATGACCATACTTAAAATCTGGACAATTTAAAAACATTTTTAAAAGCAAGTAAAAACATGGTTCTAAAAAATCGTTAAAAAATTTGGTGCTTAAAAAAAAAAATGTTTAAATTCAGCTTTTTCTAGTTGCCACTTAAAAGTCAATATCGTCTCTCTATAGAAGTTGTATTACCATAAGCAGGAGAAGGCCATGCTTTTCTCAAGCAAAAGTGTCAATGTAAGAAAATGTTCCAAATTTAGATCGTGTATTTTGAAACGAGTGAAGAAGCCAAATTATTTCCCAGGACACGATGAGCCAATTCAAGATTACACGTCCTGGCTGGGAAGCTCAATATTATCGGTGTCAGCTGCTGTAGATGACAAATCCAACGCCTCACAGAGAACGTCAATCGCACATAGATGAGATGTAGTACTACCAACAGTCGGTGCTGCGGCAGCTTGTGCGGCACTTGTTACCTGGGTGCCTGTGGAGGAGTCACCTAACCCAGCAGGAGCGAACGGCACCTGTGGATTCTCCAGGAATGCATTCATCAGAATCGGAAGCCGCTGAGGACAATGCAGAGCGTGGGCCTTTATGGGATCCAGCATTGCATCCGTGTCCGGAGGCGCATCTGATGGAAAAGTTAGACAAAGATCCAACGTGCATTCTTCTCCGCAGAACAGGCATCGAAGCACAGGTAAGATGCAGTCTATCCAGACTGGTCTAAATGATAGAAACCAGGAGGCACTGAGTATCTCTCGCAGGCAAGAAATGCCCAGAAGTTGTACCATGCGTTCACGGTATTTCCGCTCCTGGAGCGTGTTCACCATATCCTCGGGAAGTGGGCCGTCCATTGCGTAGCAGCAATATTACAATCAGGATTCCTGCGATTAGGAACAGGATGAGCAGGAATCCTCCAAATACGCTTCCCAATACGGAGTGTATAAAATTTGGGATTGCTCCGAGGACTGTCTGAAAGGTGCTTAACAGTCCTGACCCTATGGTCTTAAATAGGTGTACAATTCCGCTCGTATCAGACATATTGAAGATACGTCCCACCATTTCTGCGAAATGAATGGGGCAGTTTGTACGTATGAGTGCCTGTATCTCAGTCGAGGTCCTTGCAACTTGAAGTTCATAGGTTTCTTGAGCGGAGGTTAAGGGCACGGGTTGCTGTAAAAGCATGGCTTTCAATCTGCTCAGAGTATCAAACTGTATAAAAGAAACATTCAGCGAAGGCCATAACGGCGCCTCCCTGACTGTGTTCAGTGGCGGAAACAATACTTGCATACAGCAAGTAACCCTGGAGTTAACAGTTACTAGATATGCGACGCCCGGAAGCATCCCACAACAACCTTGATCATTTAGCATTAAGTGACTCCCATTCGAGAGCAGCTGGAAAACCGGCGTGATCAATACCGCTGGGGTCCCTGACATGTGACAAGATAAGTTCGCCACTGAACCACTGCAGGCTCCGTGTAGAGAAATATCCTGACACATGAGAGAACCGCTCAAAGCATTCTTGCAATTTGTACCACTCAGATACACTTCTCGATCCCCATTCCGGCCGATCGGTATCTATATGGTAACTTCCAAGTTTCCTTGATGTATCCCTTACCCATTTTCTCATATTTGCCTGCCTGCCTCTGCTCAAGGCAATATTGAAACTGAAATGTAGTGACCGGCAGAGTGATTTGGCCATGAATTAGCCATTCTGTTGATGGTGATTCGGCTACAGTGAATGGTAGCCTTTCCAGTTTCTCAATACGCAACATTGTATATTTGGCTCCCCTTTGTGCCAATTCTGTCTGTTTATCAGTTAGATTGTATTCTGAAAACAGAGACGTGGTGTTTATAAAACACCATGGCACATAGCCTGCACGCAAAGATTGCAGCATCCAGCTTAACATCATAATAGAACGTAGCTGAGATTGCCCGTGTTGTAACAATGCCAGATCTTGTTCTAATATGTCGATTGCCGAGGACACAATGTTGCCTAAGGAGTAAATCCTGGAGGTCAAAGTAGTTAACCCATTATCCACGACTGCCAATGCTTTTTCTAAGTTAATACGGTCTATCTCTCCTATTCTCTCTGCGGCCTCCTGTTGGGATATTTTCCAGTTTTCATTATAGTAGGCATAAAGGACTGCATATATGAAACGTTTCTGACGTTTTTCCCGGGACCTAGTAGAAAATCTCTAAGATCCATGTCAGGTGTGAGTAAGGTCAAGTGGTGCTTTACTTCTGTGAGTGTCGAGGTCTCTATCAAGGCACAACTTCCCAACACTATACGATGTCACTACCTCTGGGTGCTGTCTTTGTACATAGCGTGGATCTGGCCTATGGATACTAAACCCTTCGGTTGTATTCATAAATCTCTGTTGACATTTGTTTGTGTCAATGGGCCAAACCAGCCATTCTGTCCAATCAGGATCTGATCTGTTGTACTGGAAAATGTAATCTAATCTCACCCCATGTGTAGTAGAATTCTGCCCAACACCCATCTGAGATGGTGTTGGAAACCCCGGTGTGTTCATTTCCTTGCCTTTGGCTAAACCAAGACAGGTTGTTTGTTGCACAGTTTCATTCAGAAATAAAATCTGCTGTGGAATGAGGCATGCTCTAAAAAGTGCTTCTATTCCCTGGACTTGCCAGTCCCTTGAACCCCAGATTTATTTGGAATCTATTCTGTCTTTCCATAGATCGAAACCCTGTTTAGACAACTGGTTCAGAAAGGATGCAGAGTAAATATGTTTGGTGTTTGTTAACATAATTTTCTAAGCTGAATTTTTCGCCACTTTAAAATAAAATGACTTCGGGTCGGATGTGTTAAACCCTGAGAAGTATGTAAATTTCTGTGCAAATGCTTGTGAACTACCTTTTGGAGGTGTTGGGCAGTGTTCCCACTGGTGGTACTCAAATACATTTCTAGGTGTTATAGATTTGTGTAAGAAATTATGACCATATTGCTGATAACAGTACAATGTATCATAGTCTGAAGTACCTTCTAACATTTCATTGTTCGGAAATGCAGCAGTTTTTTCTAAATCAGACATCATAGCATTTACAGTTTCGGTGTCCCAATCATCAGAAAATGTACCGGAGGTAATGATATCACTTAAAGAAATTTTAAATACATGTTTTAGCTTTAAAAGTTCAGTCGGACCGAATACATCATAATCAATCTTGTCCCATACTATACCGTCCGGTATAGGAAATGCTGTGATGTTCACTGAAGACAAGTCTCTTGGTTCACGATGTGAAGACTGGTGTGGTTTTAAAATCAAATTGACTCTTTGGGCTGTAGAGCTTGGTTGGAGGTATCGTCTATTAATAAGCATACTAAAAGTTATTATTAAACCTAGCCAGAAAATGAAAATAAAATCCCAGTGATATACCATAGTTCTATCCAAGGTGACACCAGGTAAGTCTTTCTAAAAAAGTGCAAAAAGTCATTGAGTTTCTGTTGGAGTGATTTTTTGGCTGGCGTCGTTTCCGGTTCACTTGGATCGAGTGAAAACATATCAAAGTTCATGAAATAGCCAGAAGCAGTTCGATCAATTGTTGGAATTGCATCGGGATTGGTTGAAATCGGATTTTGCTCTTGACGAGGCATGTTGACGTAGATGTCTGTATTAGGTCTGATTGCAACTTGGTTGTTAAGTTGGTTTTCATTTTGAAGATGAATTTCTTGTTGAAGTGGAACGAGTTCCATAGCATTGTTGCTTAGTCCATCATTCAGTACAGGTGGCTCTTCAAACGTGATGAGTCTTTCTGTTTGAACTTCTTGGATTGTAGCAAGAGGAGGGCGTCTGCTACTGTGGAGTCCACGAGGCCTACTGTTTAGTATCGGCCACATAGTGTGGTTTGATTAAGTCAATTGAGACAAATCTTTTCTCCTTTTTTCCGGCAAGAGGTGGCAAAAGTACAGTTCTTGTGCCGTGGATTGCAAGGACCGGTACAGGCTTTCTGTAGGATGGTCCAAATTCTTTCTTGTCGGCAATCTTTTCTCTGACCAGATCCCCGATCTTTGGGATCCAGATAGGTCTTGCCATTACTGCCTTGACTTCCTCAGTGGCGGCCTGTTTCTGGAGTACGTTACTTTGTTGTGTCCTGGATTCATTTAGATCCTGTAAAACAGCCAAACGATCATGGATATCAAATGGTTTTTCATCCGCCACTGTGCCTTCACAATCAAGAACATTCTTGTCCCAAATAGGACCTCGTAAGGAGTGACACCTACTAGAGAGCTTCTTGGCTGATTATTGAGCGCGCGCTGTACCCCATAAAGGTGATCGACCCATCTACCGCCCTTGCCTAATACCCTAGCTGTTAAAGATTGCTTTAAGTCTCGGTTTTTCCTCTCCACAACAGAATTTCCCTCGGGATGATACGGAGAGGAGTACCACAATGTTACGCCCATTCCTTCCATGGCCTCTTTGTAAGCCAGAGAGCTAAACGCCGGACCACGGTCAGAATGTAACGTGCCAACTGCGTATGAGCCGATAAAAACTCGCAAATCTTTTATAACAGTTCGAGCGTCAGCCGAGCGCTGAGGCCAAACCCATAGGAATCTAGAGCAGGAATCCACTGCAACCATGATATATTTCTTGGACCCATCAGATTGTAAGGGTCCGCAGTGGTCCAAATACACACATGCGAGAGGTTTGTCTGATTTCAGTAATGGTGTCTGCGCTGGGCGTGTTACGGTGGAGCCTTTTATCTGCTGACAGATGTCGCATTTCAAGACTTAGGGGTCGATTCCGATCTCGGCTGGTAGGGCACCGAATTGGATTCGGCTTAACCGGATCCGATTCGGAGCCCTATTTCCCGACCGATTCGTACGTGCGTCCGGGCAAGCGAGTACGATGCGTGCGCTGGCGAAATCTCCGACCGACTCGTTCGCAGGACCCGACCGCTCCGACCGACTCGCATGGGGATGACTCGCACCGCGCAATGGAGACGTTTCCCGGCCGGGTAAGTACGATGCGCACCTCGACCGCTCCGACCGACTCGCGCAGTCCGGCTCCAAGGAGCTGTCGGAGCCGCACTTTGGGGTCCGTGTCGGACCCCCTGGATGCGTAGGCGTGCGAGTCGCACACAGGGGGGACCCATGGGTTCCCCCTACACGTGCATGTACGGCGTGACCCGCATCGACGCGAACACGCTGTAGGGGGCGCCCTTGTTCGCATCGTGCCCATTGAGTCAATGGGAGCCCGCGTACGCGTTGTACAACTGGCTCCCATTGACTTCAATGGGAGTCCGACCGAATCGAGTCCGATAGCATGCGAACGCATCGTACTCGTTCGGTCGGACTGCTAGGGTCCGATTCGGTCGGAAATCTCTCCGGGTCCGGCTCGGTCGGGGAGATTTCCGGCCTGAATCGGAATCGGCCCCATAGTCTTTAGTCTGCTTTGTTAACCCTGGCCACCAGTAGCGCTGTTTCAATAAAGAAATAGTCGCTGTAACGCCTGTATGCGCAGAACCCAAACCCTCGTGTGCCGCTAAAATTAAGCCTAGCCTACGATCCATATTTGGTATTACTCTATCCCCCACTCCAGGAATCTGAGCATATGGAATGTTTTGTGCATCTAGCTTGTAGGCGTACTTGAGTGGAAATGTTTTAGGTACTGCTGTGCTGCCTTTGCGTGAAGCATTGACAGCTACCATAATCTCGCCGTCTATTCTCGTCTTTGAACGAGTAACTGCAGCTACGGAAGCCGTGCGAACAGCCCCCTTTGCGGCTTCATCAGCCAATGAATTCCCTTCAACGTGAACGCCATCACGCTGATGACTCAGTGTATGTATCACGTGAGCCCTTGGTAGTTCGTTTCTCAACTCCACTACCTGTTCCCATAGCATTTTATGCTTAATTGTGCCACCTTTTGCATCTTTGAACCTGTTTTGTTCCCAATGATGTAGATATTCATTGTACAACTGTACACAGTAAAAGGAATCACACAGAATAAGTGTGGGGAATTCGTGATCCGTATTTATAAGTGCCAGTATAAGTGCTTTGAGTTCTGCCAACTGAGCCGTGCAGTCTCCTAGAGATTGCGTTTTAGTGCAACTCGGATGGAACTTTCCATCGTGCATGCGACCTTTAACAATCGCACACGCCGCGCTGTAAGCTTGCTTACTCCCTGTGGCTGGTTGAGCAGAACCGTCAGTGTAAATAATGTATTCATACTGATCTAGAGGCAAAATTCCATTTGGTAGAGGATATTCTTGTTCGTATTGCAGGAATGCCTGTGTTTTTAAACTTGGATCAAATCTGTACTCAACATCCGTTGCAGTAAGAGAATTTGCCCATTGTATCCATCTGGGATGTAAGGCTTTCACATTTGGAATGCTAGCTTTTGTAACAGCTTCTAAAGCTGGTACCGGGGTCACAACAATTATGCGTTTTCCCTGAGCCAGAGCTCTTTCTCTTGCTACAGCGGTCTGAACTGCTGTCAGGATTTTTTCTGTTGAAGTGAAACGCATCTCTGCGTTTGTGTACAGGTGTGATTTGTATGTGATTGGTACTGTTTCACCTTCATTAAAAGTTAAATAAGTGTACCCGCATTGACCCGCTATTACTCGGACCACTAAGTTTTGTACGTTTATGCGTGTCTGTAAATGTTTAGAAGCTATCATGTCTTCCTGTAGGGAACGCAGGATATTTGTGTGTTCCTGTGTCCATTGTCTAACTGAAAAGTCAGGTTTTATTAAGTCGTAGAAAGGTTTTACTCTTTCTGCGTAATCCAAAATGTATGTTCGACCAACATTTAGGAATCCCAGAATTGATTGTAAATTCTTTAATGATTTTGGAGGTTGGAGCAGTGCACATTTTTCTAAAAAGTTAGCTGCTAGGCTTTTCCCCTCACTTGACAACTCGTATCCTAAAAACAGGACATTTAGGTGTGCAATTTTTGATTTTTTTAAATTAAATTTGTAGCCCTCAGAGGCAAATCCCATAATAATGGTGCTCACCCTGTTCAAGTGCCTCTTTAAGTCATCATCCGTCAGATAAATAACATCCACATAGGACAATGCTTCTTCATCCAAATTTTGGAGTAACTCTGTTACCCTTGCTGAAAACAACCCTGGGCTATTCTTATACCCTTGGGGGAGTCGGCAGAGTTGCCGTTGAGACCCTAACGCACTGAATGCGGTCAGATACCTGCTTTCAGGCGCTATATTTTGGCAGAAAAATCCATTTGCGATATCAAGTGTTGTTTTATATTTTTTCCGCACAATGTTATTCATTAATGCGGCACTGTGTGCATTTTGAACTGCAAATGTCTTTGTGCAAGTGTTTAAATGTCTGTAATCTAAAACTAGACGATATGTGTTGTCAGGTTTGGCTACGGGGAACAAAGGATTATTCATAGGTGAAGTGCAATTTTCTATCACCTCCTGATATTCAAGTTGATCTAGGATCTCCCTGACTTGTTTTTTAGCTTCCTGCTTTATAGGGTATTGCCTTTGAGCATTTGGGGAAACTTTTAACGGGATCACGTGGTGGGTTGAATCCTCATCCCAACCAGCATGATTTTTGTACAATGCTGGAGCTAGGGCAACCGCCCAATTCTGCGCATATGCATGTTTTAGGTAAATGGGAACGAGGTCGGAAAAGGCTGGAAAAATTATCGTTTCTCCCATAGGGCACTCCATGACGAATGCTGGCGGCCAGTCTTGTTCTGCTAATAGAATGTCAGAGCCATATGACAGATTTTTCCAAAAGAGACCTTTAACTTTTCTGGGTTTGTCCCCCTCTATCCGAAGTGTTATCTCATGTAACTTATGTGGGACACTTACCCGAGTATCAGGTGTTTCCACCGTGATATACTCACTCAACTCCGCTGTCACCAGAAATTCCTTCAGGTTCTGGCGAGCTATCGTTACTTCTGCCGCGCTGTCTAGCATCGTCAGAGCCCATTCCCCGTTCAGAAGCTGTGTCCTCAGAATTCTGGGCATGTCTGATCTTGAGACCTGCTACCTTCTTCTTTTTGAACTGAGGTTTTGATTTTTGTTTACCTTCTTTTTTAGGTGCATAGTCCGCAGCGCGTTGCGTGTCTCTGGACTTTGTACGCTCCTCTTGTCTGTGTTCTGACCGTCCTTCCCTCTCGGAGTTTTGTGTTGAACCCTGAAGGGAACGAGAGGAACGAGTATCAGTATCCTGATACCTGTCAGGTTTTTTAATATTATCCCTATTCCTGAGGTTATACCTCCTTTCAGAGGGCTCCTGTTGAGGAGACCTACCTCTGGACTGAGATCTGGTGTCTTTAGACTTTTGTTGTTTTTTATTTTCCCACTTCTTTTTAGAAGAAGTAGGTGTCTGCTTTGTAGTATCCTTTTCAGGACTGCCCACTAGTTGTGGTTTTAATGCTTTCCCAACCAAACTGTCTCTGCCTAGTTCTGCATATGCAGTTTCAATTATTTTGGGTAGTTCGTGTTGTTGATCCTCTGGACCGAACTCCCTCAGGCGTTGGCGGATCGCCACTGAAGCTGCTTCCCCCTTAATATTAGCTAGTATTATGGCTGATACCTGGTCAAAGTTATTTAGTAACTTCATCCCTAAGTTAAGGGCAGGTTCTGCTCCGTACTCATTTTGTATCTGTTTCAATACTTCAGGTACTACTGCTATTGATGGGATACCATGTGTTCTGGTATATATGGCAGCAAAGACTGAACCCCAAGAGGTGCAGTCCTTTACTTGTGGTGTGAGACCCATGGGCAAGCAGATTGTTAGAATTCTGTGTTTATCACTGGTGGTAGTATTCGGGAATACTGCTTCAAGCTGAGTTATTTTCTGAGCTATCCAGAATGGGATTTGTTCGCATTTTGCTGGCATTTTGCCCATTATCGCGTGTAATGTTTGTGGAGTTATTTTATTAACTGTACCTTGGACTGGAGTGTCTTGTGCTGCAGCTGGTGCAGGCTGAACTGTTAAAGTCCTCATCACAAATTGTGTGAGGTTTCTGTAGATTTTAGTTAAATCTCTGTGTTGTACGAGTAAGTCTGGCTGTGGCATTGTGTCAATGTCAGGATGCGGTGTGTATGCCGCTAATATGGGCCATGTGGCTCCTGCTCCTCTGAGCGGGCCTAATCTTGCTCTTCCTCGTACGTGGGGTAGGGCGCCTTTAACCCAGTAATTATGCTCCTGGTACGTGAGCGGGACCTCTAACTCCTCAAAAGGAGTATAGTCCCCTGGTGTTTCACCTTCTTGGTAGTAGTGAAATACATTTGTAATTGCATTTGCTGCTGGGAATGTAACCCATGAATAGAACACCTCTGTTTTATTGGATTCGTGTGCCTCAATCACGAAAATTACTGTACCACCCCTGGCTCTTAAGCCATGTTCTAGAAGTTTTATGGTGACTGCCCTTCTGAAATTTGGTGCAATTTGTATTGCATCTTCAGGGTCTTCTTCTAAACCGAAGAGGTTTGTTGTAACTCTGCCTGTTGCGTTTGTTTCTTCCACCATTTTTAATTGGAAGAAGGGAGGTTAAAGAATTTTTAAGATAAGGTGTAAAATGCACCATTGTAGGAACTATATGTCCTTCAAGCTTGAATAACCAACAGCCAATAAATAGTATTCTCGTACTACTCAGCTGCGGCGGATTTAGTGCCCACCCACTCCAGACGTCTCTGGGGTTTTGTGAGTAGGTTCTCTGAGAATAGCATGACTGAACTACTCAGATTCTACTGTTAAATTAGTACCAAACCAACGTTGGTGGCACCATGTCGTGTAGCTCCTATAGTACCCCTGCAGGACCTGCGCATTTGGATAACATATACTGCGGGCTTGGTGGCAGACTGACTCTGTGCACCCCCACCGTATATGTTAGCCTAGTTTTGCATTAGCTAGCTCGCAGTGCCACTAGTGTCTCCTCTTATCGGGGAGAGATTAGTTTCTGGCAACCTTAGAACATGACAACCCTGATTCCCTCAGAATCGTGGAAACAATGTACTACCTTTCGCTCAGTCATTCGTGCTCACTTATTCGGTTACACAGAATAAACAGTCGGGCGTTTCAATAAGTATTCATTGAACAGTTATTCTAGTGTAAAATATATGTGCTGCGGTAACCAGCAGACAATAGCAGAGATATATTATCAGCAGTTCGATAAAAGCAAAGGGATAGAACAGTTCTACCATATTGCGATAATCATGAGTACATACATGGATATAAAAGCATTATGCAAGTGCGCGTACTCCTACGATGCCTACCTAGATGTACCTGTGTGTACCTAGCATATGTGTGTAGGTCTTAGAAGCTAAGAGCCAAGAATCCTCCTAGGATTTAGTCGAACCCCCATACCTGAATAGAAAGAGAGTGGGACCCCGTCCTGGTCTCGAGTTGGACACCCCGTCCGGGTTGTGTTAGACCAGTGTCAGCTTGAGCAACTGCATGCAGGAGCCTCAGCGTCTCTGGTCAGTGTGTCAGCATGGAAGTCTCGGTTCCCTCTATCTTACCGGGGCAAGATGTGGTGTATTTATACCCTAAAGAGTCTCGGTCCTCAGTATGGTTTGTATTGGACCTGAGGAAGACATCAGGGGTGAACTTTGTACATACATATTATGCCGGTGGTGTATTCTTAGAAAGCCATACATAATTAATGAGTACAGTGTGGGCCTGTGTTTGGAAGAACCCTGCTGCATTCAAAACCACAGGATAGATAACGTTCAGCCCTCAGGGCTCGTTGTGTACTAGCTGGGACCAATGTAGGTGAAAGATCATGCCTATATAAGGAATCATACAATAATAGGACATGTACAGTGTGACCATAATTGAGCATATGCGGCCATGACCATAATTGGGCAAGTACGAATATGACCATATTAGGGTAAATATGAATATGTCCATTTTAGGGCATGTACGAACGGGTCTACATTAGGGCATCTATGTGGGATATAACAGACCATGCCTCCTTTTCAGCATAGGTGTGAGAAATTAGGTTTTGATTGAGGGGGGTGAAAACTCTTCTCAAGCAACAACCACAGTCCTTGTTAGGGTGAACCACAGAAGTCACTAGATTAACCTGTGATTAAACCTCTGGTAGCTTGGCACAAAAGCCGTCAGACCTAACTATGAGGCACTGCATATTTATGCAGCACACAAACAGTAATAAAGTGTAAATACAGCCCAAGAAAAATACCACACCAATTTAGAAACATGGAGAAAATTTTTATAAATAATTAGAGACCAAAACAATAAAACTCCAATCAGTAGAACCAGAGTTTACACCTTTAAGAACATGAAAAATAATGCCAAAAAGAACAAAGCACCAACCTCAGGTATCTGGTCGCGCGAGACTGGGGCAAAGTCGAAAGTCAAGGCTGACTACGATTGAGCGTGGTTCAGCTACATGGAGTGGATAGGGTCAGGTCTTGGCTTAACTTCAGACTTAAAAGAAATTCCAAAGAAAAATGTATGAGAGAGTAAAGTTCAGCAGAGGAAGGCAGCTGGTGGTGTCTGAGGAGAAGGCGTCATCGTCAGGGAGCCGCTGGATAGAGTCATGGTGAAGATTTCTACATTCGGACCAACGGGATGAAATTGCACTCTGTGCTGAGGTAGCTCTTATGAAATGTAAGTGGGGCTGAGAGCAGCTCTGCCCCTCCCATTCTGGCAGGATGGCCCGTCCTGCTAATACCTAATCCCCCTCTGTCTCACTGTCTGGGAGGAATACACATAGGCCAACTGCCAACTACACCTAGTCATGTGACCCTGGACACAGGTTGCAGGCACCAAACGGTTCGGACAAGATGCTAACTAACTAAAAGGGGAATTTTCAGAATAGTGATTTAAAATCCAACTTTACCATTAAAGTTGATTTTAAATTAGAATTCATTAGAGGCCAAACTTGACATTTCTACATCTTCCTCAACAAAAGTTATTACTTAATAAATGTATTAGATGTAATAAGGTAACCCAATGTTATCCTATGAGAGAGGTAGGCCTTGCAGTAGTGGAAAAAGAATTTAACAATTTTACACTACCAGAACATGTAAAACTTAAAAGTACTTGTCCATTTTTTTAAATACACTGCACTACATACACAATTGGGTAGAAGTCGACTGATCCCAGGGAGTTTGCTGAGGAGGCGGATCTCTGGGTTAATATCAGAGTGTGCAAGAAGGCACCTAAAAGTGACCCCAAAAAGGGTGGTTCAGGTTCCCCCAGCTGAGTGAGGGAGAGGTTAAAGATGACCCAGAAAAGTCCCAGAGTAAGATGGGAGAATGAGTTCCCAAGCCCCCGCTGAGAAACAGGGGGATTGTTCTGGTGGGAGGTGGCTCAGAGTGCCCCATTTCCAACCCCGTGTTTGAGTGCTCCCAGATAGAATACAAGCAGGGGGACCCTGTTTGACCAAAGCAACCACCTACTTATGGGTGGGTAAGTAGCCCCCAGGGGCAGTTCATAGACAAGGCCATGATCTCCCTTAGCTGGGGGACAGACAGAGGGTAATCTTGTGATCCCTGAGAGTGGGAGTTGTCACTTCCACAAGGTCAAAGTGAATGGGATCCCTGTCACTGCTCTGAGGGAAACCAGGAATAGCCAGACCTTGATAGTGGAAAAGCTTGTTTCTCCAGAGCAGTACACTAGAAAGGTGTGTAGGGTCACTCAGGCCCAGGACTTTTGGACTTTTGAGATCCCTGGAGTGGGCTGGGGAGGTTCCGTTTTCTGGGGTTACAACTCCAATGTGGAGTGTACGGGAGCCCCTTACAAGGGTTGGGGGCTGCCCAGAATGGGTATGCCAATGCCTCAACCCCCTACAAAAATGGGCACAGTCTTTCTGCCCCCCCCAGGGGCATATGGGAGTAATAGCACCCGATTTGACTCCCAGAAGGCAAAAAGCCCAATGTTTTCCTACCCGGAATCCCCTGCAAACCTCAAATTTAGCTACAAAAAATAACATTTTACTCACATTTCTGTCTGGGATCACCGCGCAGGCACAAATTTCCTACCACCCAGCATTCCCCCCAGTCTCCTTAGTAAAATGATACCTCACTTGTGTGGGTGGGTGAAGGGCCTGAGACTGTGAAGGGCCAAAAACATAGGTATTGAGGGGATAGCACAGCAGGCCCTAGGCGCTATATTTTTTTATATGAGTTTTTAGGCGATTTTGCCTTGGACACCCACATAAGTGAGGTATCATTTTTATTGGGTGACCAAGGGGAATGTGGGTGGTATGACATTTGTGCTGGTGCGGTGATCTCATGCAGAAATGTAAGGAAAATGTGATTTGTTTAGCTAAATTTGAGTTTTCAGGGGATTCTGGGTAGGAAAACGTGATGGATCCACACAAGCCACATCTCCCTGGACTCCCCCGGGTGTCTAGATTTCAGAAATGTGTGGGTTTGGTAGGTTTCCCAAGATGGCCACTGAGCCCGAGACCAAAAAAGCAGGTGCCCCCCTTGCAAAACCAGGTTGTTTTGTAATAGATAATTTTGATGTCTCCACAGTAAGTTTAGGGCCCTTGCCTGTAATGGGTACTTGAGGTATACTTTTTATCAGGAGACCTGGGGGAATGCTGGGCGGTAGTAAATTTGTGTCAGCCCGGTGATGACACAACTTTCCCACACAGAAATGTTAGAAAAATGTGATTTTTTTCCAGCTAAATCTGAGGTTTGCAGTGGATTCTGGGAAGGAAAACTTTGGGGCATCCACACAAG
Organism: Calotriton arnoldi; assembly: GCA_963921515.1. Classification (NCBI taxonomy): domain Eukaryota; kingdom Metazoa; phylum Chordata; class Amphibia; order Caudata; family Salamandridae; genus Calotriton; species Calotriton arnoldi. The sequence continues at coordinate 2,828,284 of CAWUFW010000913.1, read as the reverse complement.
TCACAACTCCCTGGACTCCCCGGGGTGGCCAGTATTCAGAAATGTCTAGGTTTGGTAGGTTTCCCTAGATGGCCGCCGAGCCCGGGACCAAAAACGCAGGTGCCCCCTTACAAAACCAGCCCGTTTTGTAATAGATAATTTTGATGTCTCCACAATACGTTTTGGGCCCTTGCCTGTCGTGGGTACTTGGCCCACCCACACAAGTGAGGTACCATTTTTTTCAGGAGACCTGGGGAAACGTTGGGTGGTACGAAGTTTGTGTCAGCCTGGTGATCCCAGAACTTTCCCACACAGAAATGTGAGAAAAATGTGATTTTGTCAGATAAATTTGAGGTTTCCGGGGATTCTGCGTAAGAAAACTTTGGGGGATCCATGCAAATCACACCTCCCTGGACTCCCCCGGTTAGCTAGTTTTCAGAAATGTCTGGGTTTGGTTCGTTTCCCTAGATGGCCGCCAAGGCCGAGATCAAAAACGCAGCTGACTCCTTCCCAAAACAAGTATACATACAATATTGGGGTAGTAGTGGCCCCAAAATGGGGGATTTACCGCACCTCGTAATATAGTAGTAGTTTGAAATATTCTTAAAGTATGCTAAATGTAAACAAGAAAAACTGAGGTGCTGCTTATGCTCCAGCAACCTACTACCCAAGGTTGCACTTACACATTACCAGAGTTAATGTGTTCAACATACATTATAAAGGAACTCGAGAAAGGCACTCCTTAAAAGTCACACTACCCAACACAGTCGTGGATAACGGTTCATAGAACACAATACATTATATCCTTTTTTTTTTTTATTTTATTGAGCGGAGCAGTAGGTATATAAACAAACATCATTCTTAAATATCATATCACAAACAGCCCAAATTTTAAAAGACAATATAAAAAACATCTTCCGTACATAATCTCAAACCACAATACATATTGAGTAATGTCGTGAAAAAAAAGTGCTAGTGCTTATACAGTGCAAAAAGATAGAAAAGTGCAAATGCAATATAAATATAAATATAATTAACTGGTACATATCCAATATCTATCAAATATTCAAATCCTTCAGTTTTTCTAAATCACTAAAAAACTTCCAGTTCTTTCTAAATTTCTTTATCGCTCCTAATCGTTTTGCATAGGCTTCCTCAAAATTACGAGTTCTCTGCATTTTCTTACACCATTTTAAATGGGAAGGTATTTCATTTGAGTTCCAGTTTTGGAGAACTAACGAGCGTGCTACCGTACAGGAGATACACAAAAACACTTTTTCAGCCTCAGTTAATAACAATTTATCTTTGCAAAATGAAAATAGTGCAACATCGGCCTCTAGCGGTACTTTCTTTCCCAAAGCCTGTCCAATATCAGTGAAAATTGATTCCCAAAAAGAGTTCAGACGAGGACATGTAAAAAAAATATGATGCCATCCACCTTCCCCATCTCTCTGACATCTAAAGCATTTATTTGGGACTTCCGGAAACCTTTTATTAAGTGCCGCCGGGGTATAATAAGAGAGCCAACGGGATAAAAAAGACATTCTCTTAAAATTCGCTGCTCGAAGTGTTTTATTTCCTAAAAGGCTGATATCTTCCCAATCTTTAAGAGTAAAAGAACACTGGGTTTCACTGGCGATTCTCGCTAAATGATTCTCTATTAAGGGTTTTTGGCTATGCTGTTGTAGCAGCCGATACCAATTCCCCACACCATGTAGTTTAGTGGCATAAAGGGTTGATATTAAATAATTTGGAACATCAAAAATTTATTTTATATCTGTTAAAAAATGGACAATTTGAAGATATTCAAAGAAAGCAGGTTTATTACAACCCTCAGCCCTAGCCATTATTTCTTGCCAAGAAATCGCCCTATTCGAAACAGAAAATTGTCTTAACTCGGATAGTCCACAGTTCTCCCATGTTTTTATAGTTTTAGATCGGAGCTGGAGACCCAAATTACTACATTCTCCCAATTTTACAAAGTGTAAACCTGATGAAATCGTTTTTTTAAAAAAAGCTAAAAGTCTAAAAGACTAATCTTTTAATGTTTTATACCTTGTCTTTTTGGGAAACTTGGAAGTTTTTAAAAATACTGAAGTTTGTGAACCCATTTCTTGAGTCATTTTATCCATAAAAAAACTATCTCTCGTACCATTTGATCTTAACAGTCCGGAAACTAAGGGGTCGATTCCGATCTCGGCCGGTAGTGCTCCGAATCGGATTCGGCTTTACCGGATCCGATTCGGAGCCCTGTTTCCCGACCGAACCGTACGCGGGTCCGGCCGAGCGAGTACGATGCGAAATCGCCGACCGACACGTCCGGGCGTCCCGACCGCTCCGACTGACTCGCTCCCGGCTCGAACCGCTCCGACCGACTCGCTCGGACTCGACTCGCACCGCGCAATGGAGACGTTTCCCGGCCGGGTAAGTACGATGCGCGCCGCGAGCAGGCCGACCGAGCCGCGCACTCCGGCTCGAAAGAGCTGTCGGAGCCGTGCTTTGGGGGTCCGTGTCGGACCCCCCAGTACGCGTAGCCGCGCGAGTCGCACACAGGGGGGACCCATGGGTCCCCCCTACCTGTGCGTGTACGGCGCGAATCGCTTCGCCGCGTACCCGCTGTAGGGGGCACCCTTGTCCGACTCGCACCCATTGAGTCAATGGGAGCCCGCGTACGCATTGTACGACCGGCTCCCATTGACTTCAATGGGAGTCCGACCGACTCGAGTCCGATAACATACGGCCGCATCGTACTCGTTCGGTCGGACTGCACGGGTCCGATTCGGTCGGAAATCTCTCCGGGTCCGGCTCGGTCTGAGAAATTTCCGGCCCGAATGGGAATCGACCCCTAAGTCTAAAAATGCGGCTTCATAATAGGTTTTCAAGTGCGGCAAAGCCAACCCCCCTTGTTTTATAGGTATTTGTACCGTATGCAGCTTAACCCTAGATGCCTTTTTTGCCCAGATAAATTTTCTAAATAAAGTTTCCATTTCTTTAAAAAAGAAGCATCTACTTTGATGGGAACATTTATAAAAAGAAACAGAAGCAGCGGGAGTATAGACATTTTAATTAAAGACACCCTCCCAATCAATGAAAGGGGAAGAAGAAGCCATTGTTCCAACAATTTTTTAATTTTATCTTTCAGTCTTATATAGTTTAATCTAAAAAGCTGCTGATGTTGATTAGACACAAACATCCCAAGATATCTAATTGGATCCGTCTTAAATGCTTGAGCTTCTAAGCATAGCGGAAGAAAATTTGAATCGACATTAAGAGCGAGCACTTCGGTTTTATTAGAATTTATCTTATAGCCCCCAATTAATTCATAGTTCTTGAATTCTTTTAAAACTGTCTCAAGATTTATTTTATCAGGTTTCAAATATAAAATAATGTCGTCTGCGAATAATTTTAGCTTAGTCATTCCAGGAATTGGAGGCTGAATATCAGGGTTATTACGCATCTTGATAACCAAAGGCTCTATAAAAAAGGTAAAGAGCAGCGGCGATAACGGACAGCCTTGTCTTGTCCCACGGCATATTTTAATATTACCTACTTTTGTAGCATTTATAACTACTGTGGCTGTTGCTTCCTGATAAATGTTCTGTACCATCTTAACAATTTGGGTTGGGAAGCCGAAAAAGCCGAGAATAAAAAATAACGTTTTCCAATTAACCAAATCAAAAGCTTTCTCGGCGTCCATCATTATAATACATGCCGGGGTAAAATTAGTATTAAAGTAATCCAAAGCATGAATGAAAAATTCTGTATTTACCGCCATCGATCTGCCCTTAATAAAACCAGTTTGATCACTATGAATAGACTCTTGGGCAGCCAACAAAAAGCGCTCCGCCCAAATTTTCATTAGTATCTTGTAGTCTGAATTTAAAAGACTAATGGGCCTGTAAGAGTTGACATCGTCGGGATTCTTATCTTTTTTCACAAAGGACACAATTATGGATTCCTTAAAATTCACGGGTACCATGCCTCCCTCTTTAATATAATTAAATAATTTTTTAAGAGGGATCAATAACTCCCCTGCAAAAGCTTTATAAAATTCAATAGGGAAGCCGTCTTGTCCGCAAGCTTTAGCCCCAGCGGTCGTTTTAATAGCGGTCAAAATCTCGACGGTTTCCACATCCAAGCTTAATTGTCCAACTCTTTTTGTTGAAAGTTTTGGAATATTTCAATTTAAAAAATAGTTCTGAATCCATTCATCCTCTACCTGATGTTCTGTTGAATAAAGTTGTTGAAAATGATTCAAAAAGATCTGACTGATCTCATTACTTTTAGTTGTTTCACCCCCTGTCTGAGGGTCAAGCACTTTCAATATTGTAGCTGCCTCTTGTTTCTTTTTCGTTAAGTTCGCTAGTAGTTTACCTACTAGCTGGCTTTCCTCATAGGTTTTTTGTTGATAATTTTGGGAGCTACAAATTTCTTCCAAAACAAAAAACTCCCTTAATACTGATCTTGTTTGAGCATACCGGTTCGGAAGTGACTGCAGCAGCAGTGCATACTCTTTTTCAGCCTCCAACTGTAATTTGGCTATTTTTAACTTCCGCGCTTTATGTTGGACGGCTGAAAAAGTAATTATTTGGCCACGAGCCGCTGCTTTAAAACCTCCCCATACTGAAAAAGGCTCAGCAGTATTATTATTGATTTGAAAATATTCAATAATCCATTTTCTAAAACTGGCCATCCATTCCAAATCTTGAAGAAGGAGGCGATCTAATTGCCATCTGGGGGGCGGTCTCATATCCCCCTTTAGAATTAGCTCAAGACTAATGAATGCATGGTCAGAAAAAGGATTACACCCTATTCCTACCTTAGAAGTCTGAAGAGATCTAGATATGAGAAAAAAATCAATTCGGGAGGATGTTCCAAAACGATGCGAGTGGCAAGTATAGAAATCCATGTCTGGGTTCTCAATCCGCCAAGGGTCTACCAATTGATATTCTTGTTTAAGAACATCAATTAGTTTTTTAGTATTTGGTTTCAATTGATTTTTATTTTTATTTGAAGTGTCTTTTCTTAAATCTTGTATGTAGTTAAAATCTCCGCCGAGAATAACCTGTCCAGGCGTACCCAAGAGGTACTCATTTATTTTCATCAAAGCAGAGACATCGTCAGTCACAGGTCCATAATAGTTGAAAAAATTCAAAATTTTCCCCTGCAGCCTTGTGGTAACCCAAATCCACCTCCCTTGAGGGTCTCTAACTATTTTTACAAATTCCCAGGAAACTTTATTAGAAAAGTATATAGCTACCCCGCGCATAGCAAGACCTGCTGATGCAAAAAAAGCATGAGGAAAAGCCCTGGGTATAAATATTTTAGGAAAGTTTGTTTTTAAATGGGTTTCCTGCAAATATATAACGAGAGGGTTAAGTGACATTAACCATTTAATATGAGCGCCACACTTTTTTTTATTCAGCAAGCCATTGGCATTCGCTGATATAACCTTGCAATTAATATTTTTTCCATTATAAAGTCAGAAAATAGGCTGTTGATTTAACCAAAAACATTTTTTTTTTTTTTAACCAAAAACAGATTCACACTTTGTTTATTAAACATACCTTCTGCTCCTTTTTCCTCTATGTGCCCCCCTTCCTCCCCCCATGCAACCCCAAATGCGGATATACCCCTACTGCCCACGCTTGCCGCATTCCACCCCTCCCTTTTAACTTCCTGGGTGTCCTGTAATTACACCCTGGGTGACCCAGCTGCCCCCCGAACCCCCTGCAATAACAACCTAATCAACCCATTTATTCATAATATTTCAAAGGATTTCCCTCAAGCTCGAGATCCCTGGGATCCCTGGGAGATCTCCGTTAATAAAGCCTGAGCTTCCTCCAAGTCCGAAAACATAACAAAAATGTCCCTTTTACCAATACTTTCAATTTAGATTGCTGAGCAATCGAGGCTTGGGCACCGTGAGCTTTAAACAGATGAAGGATTTTTACAAACTCTTTCCTTCTACGTGCAGCAGAGGCAGTCATATCTGAAAATATTCTGCATTTTGCGGTATCGGTTACAGAAAACTGTCTCTGTTGAATTGCCTGTGTCAAAAAAAATTCTTTTATTCGAAAGTCCGCGAAGTTTAGTAACATTGTTCGTGGCATCGTCGAATTAGGAAAAGGATGAGCTGGAACTCGGTGTGCTCTAGTGATGGTGAGGTCTCCGTCAAACTCTGGGAGGACTTTTTGCTTAATGAAGGAATTAACCCACTGTAGTGGCTGAGAACCTTCAATACCTTCCGGAATCCCGACTATCCGGAGGTTTGACCTCCAAGAATGGTTCTCCAACTGTTCCAACTTACTTTCCAGATTGCTCTTATTTTTTGTTACCTCCCTCACCTCACCAAGCACTGTTGTCATCTGATCTTCGAGAACTGAAATCCTTCCTTCAGCTTCCTGAAGTCTAATTGGAAAACATGTCATTACTTCTTCTATTTTCCCCAATCGTGAATGTAAAGAAGCAATCTCTAATTTCTGAGTTTCTTTCATTTCGCGTATTTCTTCTAATATTAGATTTAACATATCCTTAATGTCCAGTTGACAAACCCTGGATGCCTGCGTGCTTTGGCTGGGATCTTTTTGTGATTTAGTAGAATCAGAGATCGTGCTTCCATCTGTTGTTGCCGTATTGATCATAGCATCAACTTGAAATAGCTGAGGCTTATATTGGAGTGGCATCTGGTTTAAGGTCTGATTTGAGGTGATTTCTATTATGATGTTATTACTTTCATCTCCTATTCCTTGTAACTGAGGAGGAATTTTACTAGTGGCTGATGATTGCATAGATGTTTCTAATGGAGCGGGCCTGTCCTGAGTTGGATCTTGAACTTGGGCTTGATCTTGATCATAACATATCTCCGAAGGTACAGCCTTATCTTTAGAAGTCATGTCCATCAATGTGCTTGATAGCCCCGATACCTTTAGTACTCCTTCTTTTACTTTTAAAGTTGGACTTAAATTTGAAGAGGGAGACAGCACAGTGGCTTTCCTTACAAATAATGAAAATGTCTTTATCTCCTTGGAGCTATTTTCTAATGTTTCACATATTAGTTTGCCTTGCGGAGACTTTGCCGAGGCTGCTGCAATATTGCTCAAGTTTGGTATCGCATTTATCTGATCCATCGCTGATTCTACCTGCTCTAGAGAGACAGTAGAGGGCAGCTCACCCTCTGAACTTTCAGGGGTAGAGTCAAGGCCATACGAGGCCCCTCCCTTGTTTGCTGAACGGGCGACTTCCTTAGCTTCCCTGGCTTGAGCTAAACGTGTTTTGGCTTTCAGCCGGGCTGCAGAATCGAATTTGGCAGTATTAGCGTGTTTCAGTGTTTTGCCCATTTCTCTTCTGTTAGCAGATGTAAACAGCCCGCCTCGTGATCCCACGGCACTTTTTTTTTCCTTTTTGTCTCCCCTTTTTGTCTCCCCTCTCTTCTTCTCTCTACTTTCTCTCTTCCCTCTATCCCTCCTCCTTCCTTTTCCAAAGCCTCGGTCCCAATGAGCCCAGCCGTCGCCCGGTTCACACAGCTCAAAAGAAAGACAGAGGCTCGATCCCAGCATCAAACAAGAACCAATCCGGCTCAAGCGCGCCCTTCATGCGGGCCGTGCGACCCCACAAGTCTCTGCTAGCCCAGAAGAAAGGCAGCTCCAGTCACCGCAGCCAAGCACTGGCTGAAAAAGTCAGGCAGGATTCAAAGCGCCATGCACCAGCCTCCACTCACCAGCACCGATTGAAAAAAGTCAGGCAGGATTCAGAGCACCATGTACCAGCCTCCACTCACCGGCACCTCCTACCCCAGGATGTTCGTAGTGCCCCGGCAGTCAGCAAGCAGTAAATCAGCAGGTCCCAACTCCCGGATCTCCTTCAGCGTTGCCAGCGCTACCGGCGCCTCGCTTTTCAACGTAGCGATCAGGAAAGGATAATTAAGGCATCAAAAAGCGGCCGCACCACCTTCAGTGCTTCAGCGGCCCCAGCACGCGATGTACGCTGTGCTTCGTTCGAAATGCCGAAAACGCTGAATCACCATTGCAGGAGGGCGGGGCAGCAGCTTCGCCACCTGTGGCTACTCGGAGGCGTGGTTCTCCGTAGCCATCCCCAGGTCACATTATATCCTTTTGATAGGTTTTCAATCATCCACGTATCAGTATATTTCAAAATCACGAACTCTGTACTTTATTTATAGGAAAACAAATTTCTCCTTTTTACTCCAATGACATTGATAAGTCCAAACATGGGTCCATTTCCACAATGAACACATTCCTTTTTTTATTTTAATTTGGTTTATTTCGTGAACAAACACAGTCTCCAGAAAGAGTTCAGCCAACACGTGTTTTGTCAATCTTGACTTTTTCAAGACAGGTAAGTAGAAACGCAATCGATGTGATGTAAGCAATTCCAAAACTTTGTCACCATGCGACTCATCCGTAAGGATCTCAGCATATCCAGTGTTTGCCAACTATTTGTGAACCCGGGGTATACCACACACTACTAATAGAAAGAACAGTCTGGGAATCGTCTTGCGTTCGATATCTAAAAGTGGTGCCCCTCAGGAAACAACAACTCATGAGTCAGAAAGCAGCGCTATCCATAAATCTCACTGTGACGTAGGAGATCAAACTGGCACCCACTTAGGCTTCTAAGAAAGAGTCCATGATAAGCTCCAATGCCATCTGGTCCCTGGAACACCAAAAGAAACCGCACGAGAGGCAGCCCGATTCTGCTCCTCAGTCAAAACAAGGTATTTTTGTAATAGATAATTTTGAAGTCTTCACAGTATGTTTTGGGTGGTTTCCTGTTGTGGGAACTAGGCCAACCCACACAATTGGGGTACCATTTTATCGAGAGACTTGGCGAATGCTGGGTGGGTGGAAGTTTGTGGCTCCCTACAGATTCCAGAACTTTCCATCACAGGAATGTGAGGAAAATATGTTTTTTTTTACAAAGTTTGAGGTTTGCAAGGGATTCTGGGTAACAGAACCTCGTGAAAGCCACACATGACACCCCATCCTGGATTTCCCAGGCTGTCTAGCTTTTAAAAATATACAGGTTTGCTAGGCTTCCCTAGCTGCCGGCAGAGCGAAGGTCCAAAATCCGCAGCTAGGCACATTGCGAAAAAAGGGTCAATTTTCACTGGAAAAATGTGATGTGTCCATGTTGCTTTTTGGGCTGCTTCCTGTTGCGGGCACAAGGCCTACCCACACAAGTGAGATACCATTTTATCCGTAGACTTGGGGGAATGCTGGGTGGGTGGAGGTTTGTGGCTCCCCACAGATTCCAGAACTCTCCATCACAGAAATGTGAGGAAAAGACATTTTTCTTTTTACAACGTTTTAGATTTGCAAGGGATTCTGGGTAACAGAACCTGTTGAAAGGCACACAAGTCATCCCATCCTGGATTCCCCTGGGTGTCTAGTTTTCAAAATTGTACAGGTCTTCTAGGGTTTTGTAGGTCCCGACTGAGCTAGGGCTCAAAATCCACAGCTAGCCACATTGCAAAAAAAGGGTCAGTTTTCAGTGAAACAATCTGATGTTTCCACATTACGTTTTGGGCTGTTTACTGTTGCGGGTACTAGGCCTATCCACACAAGTGAGGTGCTATTTTTATCAGGAGACTTGGGGGAATTCTGGGTGGGTGGAAGTTTGTGGCTCCCTGCAGTTTCCAGAACTTTTAATCACAGAAATGTGAGAAAAATGTGTTTTGGTTGACAAAGTTGAGGTTTGCAAGGGATTCTGGAAACCAGAACCTAGTGAGAGTCACACAAGTCATCCCATCCTGGGTTCCCCTGGGTGTCTAGTTTTCAAAAATGTATAGGTTTGCTAGGATTCCCTAGGTGCCGGCGGAGCTAGGGTCCCAAATCCACAGCTAGACATTTTGCAAAAAAGGGGTCAGTTTTCTGTGTAAAGATGTGATGTGTCCACGTTGCGTTTTGGGCCATTTCCTGCTGCGGGCACTAAGCCTACCCTCACAAATGAGGCACCATTTTTATCGGGAGACTTGGGGGAATGCTGGGTAGGTGGAAGTTTGTGGCTCCCCATAGATTCCAGAACTTTCCATCACAGAAATATGAGGAATTTATTTTTTGACAAAGTTTGAGGTTTGGAAGGGATTCTGGGTAACAGAACCTGGTGAAAGGCACACAAGTCACCCCATCTTGGATTCCCCTGGGTGTCTAGTTTTCAAAATTGTACAGGTTTGCTAGGATTCCCTAGGTGCCGACTTAGCTAGGGCCCAAAATCCACAGCTAGGCACTTTGCAAAAAAGGGTCAGTTTTCACAGGAAAAAGGTGATGTGTCCACTTTGCGTTTAGGGTCATTTCCTGTCGCAGGCACTAGGCCTACCCACACAAGTGAGGTACAATTTGTATTGGGAGACTTAAGGGAACACAGAATAGTAAAACAAGTGTTATTACAAATCGACTTTATTTTCATTTCTGCCTTCCAAATGTAAGACAATGTGTAAAAAAGAAGTCATTTTGAAAAATGTCCTCTAATTCACATGCTATTATGGGTACCTTCAAGTTTGGATATGTGCAAATGACCACTACTTCTAAACTCTATATTTTGTTCCCATTTCAGAAATATAAAGGTTTCCTTGATACCTATTTTTCCCTCTTTATATGACTATATACCCGGTACACAATGAAAAACCATTGCAAGATGTAGCTCAGTTATTGGCTCCGGGTACCTCGGGTTCTTGGTGAACCTACAAGTCCTATGTATCTCCAGGACCAGAAGGGTCTAGCGGACATAACGGTATACTGCTTTAAAAAATCTGCCATGCTTAGAAGACGTTACAGGTGAAAACATTGGCAAAAACGACTGTTTTTTTTAACTCAATTTCAATATTTTTTTTATTTCACCTGTTATTTTCTATAAGAAAATCTAGAAGGATCTACACATATGACCCCTTGCTGAATTCATACGTTTCAGATGTATAATTTTCCCACCCATTTCTACCACTAACTGGAAGGAGGTTGAAAGCACACAAAATAGGAAAAATAGGCTATGTCCCAGTAAAATGCCAAAGCTGTGTAGAAAATATTGGTTTTGTGACAAAAGTCTGCCTGCTCCCGAAAGCTGGGAAGATGGTGATGTTAGCACCAGGAACCCTTTGTTGATACCTTTTGCAGGGAAAAAAACAGATGCTTTTTTTTGCAGCACTTTTTTCCCATTTTTCTGAAAAAAACTAAAATTTGCTGTATTTTGGCTAATTTTTCGGTCCCCTCTGAGGAAATCCACAAACCGTGGGTACCTTTAAAATCCTCAAGATTTTGGAAGAAAAGGACGCAAATTTGACATGGATACCTTATGTGGACAAAAAGTTACAGGGGCCTAAGCGCGAACTACCCCAAATAGCCAAAAAAAGGCTTAGAATGGGAGGGTGGGGGGAGGCCTAGCAGCGAAGGGGTTAAATGTAGAACAAAAATAAAATATGCTACAGTTCCATTAACTATTTCATTAATTTTAATATATTAAATTAAATTCAAAAGTTCTTTTAAGATTTATTTAAAAATCCCATCTAAAGTAAAATGTTTGTATTTATTTATTATGACTGAAAAATTACAAAAGTTATGTATAGAATTATTGTAATTTATTTGTTTTAAATGAAGTTGTATTTCTTTTTAAAACAAAAACATGGGTAAAAATATGGTATCACAAAATAATATTTATTTTTTAACTATGTGTACATTTCTTGACATTCAAATAATTATATATTATAGATATATATATATATATATATATATATCTATATCAAACATATATATGTTTCTTTTTCAAAATTCGATTTCATTAAACAAAAATAAATTAATGTAACTAAACATTTCCAATGAAGTTCTGTTTTAAGTCCCTGCCTCCATTATTGTCTATGGGATGGTGTTGCATTATCAGTGGTTGACCATGTGTAGTGCTGGATTTACTATTGCTCCTTTTTGATACTTTTATGGTGCGTTCGTAAACTTGACTCCACCCCCTATTTCAATAGTCTTTTGAGTAACTCAACACTTGTAAATGGTAAATAGCCAAAAGTAGTAAATTTACTCAAAACTATAAGATTAAGCTTACTTGCAAGTGTAAGTTGCCATTGTGAAAAGCCCTGTTAGGCTTTTAAGCACATTTTATTTTTTAAATTAGGCCAAATGTAAACAAATAATTTCATCCATAAAATGTATCTTAGAGAGGAAAAGTCTTCTCCAAGTTTTGCTCTTGCTAGTGTTACACAAGAGATTTATGACCTTATTTAGAGTTTGGCGGGTGGGTTATCCCATCACAAATGCGACAGATGTCCTGTCCGCCTTTTTACAAGTACATTTTATCCTGTGGCACTTGTAATTAGGCAGATAGGAAATTCGTCACGTTTGTGAGAGAGTATCCATCTGCCAAACGCGTAATCAGGCCTTAATTCCATTAGCAAATCGACGATAAATAGACAGTCTTCTTCTAGGTCGACCAACAGCTCCCATTGCCAGAGAAAGAAGGCACAGCATCCATGGTAATAATGCTCATTGATTTCAATCCTTTTTGCAATACAACAGTGGCGTAACATTAGCCCTCGCAGCCACCGCGGTGCGTGGGCTCCAAACTCTGGTGGGGGGGGGTCCCTCTAGCAATGTGCACGGGCAGCAGGCCCCTGGCCTTAGAGCTCCTGACTGGGTCCGGGGCGACTCTCCGTGTACTTTGCGGGGGGCTTGAAGTTTCGTTACGCCACTGAATTACAAAATAATGCAGGTCAAAGAGAAATGATACCTGCCTCTCTAAATAAAGTCAGTAAGTGTGTCCCTAGGTGCCCCTTTTGTCGCTAACATTGTTCTTTTTCTTTATGAAATTCCTACATGAATTCTAAGTGCAATGTGAGTGCAAGTGATGATGTGTGTCCTTATAAATGATAACCCGCCTATTGAATAACTGAGAGCAAGTAAGAGTACATTGCAAATGTATAATTGACATTGAATCCCCCCATATATGATTGCAAGTGGCTGCAAGCACTGCAACCTATGGTTTAGGTTATGCTCCTGAATCATAGCCATAAACCTGCAGATTGTTTGCTGATCCAAACACACACAGCAACATTTAGGATTGTCATAGATTTTCAGGCATACTTTTTAGATTTTTTTCAGCCCACAAAATAGGTAATTCTAAGCAACACGTCGGCGTGGACTCCAACAGCGGCCCGTGCAGGTAAGAGCGGTGGAACCGGGAGGGGGAGGGGTTTAGACAGACGACAACGAGGGAAATTTAATTATTTATTTAATTTTCCCTCATGGTCGTCTGTCAAAATCCCCCCTCCCTCGTCCCACTGCTCTTACCAGCACGGGCCGCTGTTGGTGGACTCGCTGTGTTTTGTAGCGATTGCTCACTTTCATACATAAAAATGAGAGGCAGGGACCACAGCTGTGCAGGGTCTCTTCTGTCAGTCATACATTATAGTCCCACTATAATTTCCTCTGAGGTTATCACTCACGGGCACACACATAGTAGGCCCCTAGGTTGAAGTTTATACATCAATCTTTAACTGTACAGCCAGAGCCGCTGTAATCCAATACTAACAGGGATATGTCCTTTCCCCCACAGGTGAAAGTGTCTCCTTTCCGGCGCCCCTAGATTTACAGATTGCATATCTTTTCTCCTCATTCTCTTCTAAATCAAGCTTTCCCCAGTAGGGAACTGTCTACATGCATTCCCATCATGAAAAACATTTAAATGTTTACACTAATTAATTCTGCAGAGCCTGCACTTTATAAGTACAGGCTTTACACTTTTATGTGATCCTGGATCACACCAGAGTAGGTTTGCAAAGAGGGTTGAATGCATTAAACAGCTACAACCAGGAAAACGAACTTGTGGCCAACCCCAGCAAAACGTAAGTCGATGTGTTTGGTAAATATCTGAAGAAAACATGCTTAAAGTGGAGACTGGGCAATAACAACATAGCCACAGAAAGAGCCTACCACTACCTAGGAGCATGGCTGAACGACAAAGGCAAGGCAACCTTGCACCAGGTCAAGACGCAAGCCAAAATACAAGCCACCATCTACGCTCTGTGCAACTTCAAGGTAAACTACACAGCCCTTCCATGAAATCTATTATGAGAGTAACAAAATCTAAACTCCTCGCTGTTGCTGGGTACGCATCACATGCATTCCCAGGAAATATGGAAAAGATGATGGAAAAAGCCCAGTGCCAGTGATACAAAAGGCTTTTTAGGCTCCCCAAGTATACACGAAACGCCCTGATTCGGCTCGAGTTTGGCCTGGTACAACAAAAATACGAATGCAGGAGCACATTGGTTAAATTTTGGTTCAAGACAGTAAAAGCCCAGAAAGGATCCCTTAAGGAGGTATTGAGAACTATATTTGAGGGGGCACCAAACCCATGGCAGAAGTACTGTCTGGAGACAGTGGCTGAGCTGGGCTTATCCACAGCGTTGTGGTCCCAAGAAGAACTAAACTACCCTGCAATAAAGAGGGCACTAAATAATCACACCACCCAGATATCAAGGAGTGAAGATATAGCAAGACTGAAGGCCATCAGAGGGTTGGTCGGCCTAACTTCGATCCATGAACGCTCGTTATGGCCTTATTAACCCTTGTTTCTTTAAAGTTACTTATAAAGATAGGGCAAATACTTTTGAGGATCCTGCAGAGCTTAAGAAATTTTACATGTGCATAAAGGAGAAGGCATGGAACTAGGTACATCTTGAATGTTTTTCATTTAATTATTTAACAGACGATCTCTCTCTTTTTTCGTTTTTGCAGGACCCTAACTCCCTCTTGTTTCGATGAAGATGTATCTGTTCAATATTTTCCATTTATCCAGTATCCACCTTTGTTCAGATGTGCTGTCTCCTTAATGTATGGTAAGTCTCCAGAGTGCCATGTTGGTTACGTTTTTCTTTTCTTTTACATTGTCTTTCCACTACTGGTTGCTATAATATTTACATAACCTCTGTGTTTCTATTTTGAGTGGTATCTGTTTTTCTCGTTCCCCTCTCTCAAAGGGCCTGATTCACAGAACTAACTTACGACAAAATCCTAAACTTACTACCATTTTGGTATTCACAGAATGAACTTACTCATTTTGGTATTCACAGAATGAACTTACTCATTTTGGCATTCACAGAATGAACTTACTCATTTTGGTATTCACAGAATGAACTTACTACCATTTTGGTATTCACAGAATGAACTTACTACCATCTTGGTATTCACAGAATGAATTTACTCATTTTGGTATTCACAGAAGGCACTTACTCATCAATGAGTAAGTGCCTTCTGTGAATACCAAAATGTGTAAGTTACACAAAATTAGTAAGTTACACAAAATTAGTAAGTTACACAAAATGTGTAAGTTACACAAAATGAGTAAGTTACACAAAATGTGTAAGTTCACTCAAAATGTGTAAGTGCCTTCTGTGAATACCAAAATGAGTAAGTTCATTCTGTGAATACCAAAATGAGTAAGTTCATTCTGTGAATACCAAAATGGTAGTAAGTTTAGGATTTTGTCGTAAGTTAGTTCTGTGAATCGGGCCCAATGTCATTATCTCTTTTGTTCTTTACTCTATTGGCTATAGCTCTTCAGCTTTGTGTCATCTCTCTTTTATATGTGTACTTGGGGAGCTAGCGTTCTCCCCATGCTCCTATCATTTCTTCTTCATCTTTTTTTTCGCTTTCTGTTTTAACATATTTCTATTCCTTTTTTCAGTGTTATGCAGCAAACATTTCTGTAAGCAAGTCTGTTCTTTTGGTTCTCTATTACTTTTTACCCGGTTCCGTATGGTTGGCTAAGTACCTTTATCCTTTCGAACTTTCTTCTATTTCTTACCTTAAATTTTCTCCCATAATCCTTTTCAAAACAGCTTTTCTGTTTTTATGTAGTCCTATGTACTCGGATTTCCACTATTTTCTATCATAATTGTTATGGTTGTTTACGTTTTATAGTTATTTTTGGTTCCTTCTGTGCTTTTTAATAGCTCTTTGTTTGTCCCTTCGATGAGTGGTTTACATATTATTTCCTGGAACGCTAAAGGTATTTGTAACCCAGTCAAAAAGCAAAAGTGTTGTCTCATTTATCAAAATTGAAGTGTCATATAGCTTTATTACAAGAAACACATCTTAAAGAACAGGATATAAACTCTTTGCGTAGGCAATGGGTCGGGAGTGTTTTGGTTCCCTGCTGTCAATAGCAAGAATAGTGTTTTAATGTCATTCCTTAAATCGCTAAGTATTCAATTGCTGAACGAGGTTAAAGATGACAATGGTAGATGGCTTTTGTTAGATATTAAGATAAATAATACCCAGTTTTCTATTTGCAATGTTTATGGTCCTAATGGTGTAGATTTAATATTTTGGAATGAATTTTCCGCTCTCCTTTCTTCCCATGCATCAGAAAATCTCATATTGGGTGGCGATTTCAATCAGCTTATGAACCCCTTTTTAGATCGGAAATCTCAAACCAAGTTTATTCCAAACAAAATGCATAAGATCTTTCATAAAGCCATCTCTTCTAGAGGGCTGATAGATGTTTAGAGAATTTCACACCCGGATGTTTTAGAGTTCTCCTTTTTCTCTCCTGTTCACAGATCCCACTCTAGAATAGATTACATATTTTTCAGTCTACTCTTCAATTTTTGATACATACTGAGATGGGTTCAATACTTATTTCAGATCACGCTCTGGTCATAGTAGATCTGGATTACCCTACTCCTACACTCACTTCGCATAGATGGAGATTTAATAATGCCCTTTTGCTCGATAACGAATTTACAGAGCAATTTACATTATTTTTGCAAGAATATTTTAAGAATAATCTTCCCTCGTACTCACAGATGAATTTTGTTTTGGATGCATTTTAAGGCAACTGCCAGGGGATTCTTAATAGATTTTGATGCAAAAAAAACGTGGAAGGCACTTAAAGAATTGACGCTAATTATTAAACAGATTTAATCCTTAGAACATGAATACTTTTCTTCAAGTCACTATGACACCCTGTCTAAACTTATCAATGCTAAAATGCAATATAATAAACAGTCCTGGGATAATGCCTGCGATAACTTGCTTAAGTTTAACGCTGAAATGTACGGGGGTCGGAAAAAGGCTGGCAAATCTCTGGCTAACTCTTAAAATTAAAAAGCAAAAGTCTAAGATCGTCTTTTAAAAGATACAGCTGGGGTCAGGTACGTTAGTGACTCTAAAATATTAGAATGCTTCACAGATTACTACACCATTTATACACCCCTGCGTCCTCTCCTTCAGTGGACCGGATAGATGCTTTTTTCAATCCATTCCAAAATCCCTTGAAAATACTGTTGATCTATCCTCTCTGGATATTCCAATTTCGGAGCAAGAAATTTCAAATGCCATTAATTACCTTCCAAAAGATAAAACCCCTGGACCTGATGGGTTTTCCGTGCGTTTTATTTACATTTCAAACAATTTTTGGTTCCTAAGCTGTTGCTTCTTATTACTCAGTTTTTGACTACGGAAAGGACACAAGGCTCCTTTACTCAGGCCATACTTTGTTTGAGCCCAAAGAAAGGCAAGGATCTCTGTCAGTGCAGTAATTACAGACCTATCTCACTGATTAACACGAATTGTAAGATTTTTGCCAAATTATTGGCACTCCGTATTAATCAAGTTGTCCCTGACTTAGTTGCTATACATCAGTCGGGGTTCGTGAAGGGTCGTTCCATCATGGAAAACTCTAGGTCTTTCCTTAACATAATTCATTTGGCTTCCAAGTCGAACTCCCCCGTGGCGGCCATAACCCTGGATGCAGAAAAGGCATTAGATCCTGTGAATTGGAAGTTCATTTTCGGAGCATTAAAATGGCACGGCTTCAGTCCTCATATCCTTCAATACATTAAGTTATCATACTCTGATCCTTCCACCTCTATTTGGGTCAACGGTCATCAAGTTTGCCTCCACAGGGGGACCAGACAAGGTTATCCTTTATCTCCACTTTTATTTATCTTATCTCTAGAACCCTTCCTGGAAAAAATTTGCCGCTCTTAACAATTCACAGGCTTCCAATTTAATGATATAGACATTAAATTTACTGCTTATGCAGATGATATCTTACTATACCTAACTAACCCAAGCACATCTGTACCTGAGTTTTTCCTCATTATTACATGATTATTCTATAGTTTCTGGTTATAAACGTAATATAGACAAATCAGAGGTCCTTCCCCTAAATAAATATTGCCTCCCAGATCTGTTTAAGGATACGGGTTTAGATGGAATTCAAAAAGTATAAAATGTTTAGGCATTTTATATACAAATAACATCAAAGAAACCATTAAAATTAATCTTAATGAAATTATCACAAAAAGTATGACATTGATAGAGGGATGGTCCCTGTTATTTCTGTCCTGGTGTGGTAGATTGGCATCAATTAAAATGATGTTGCTCCCAATAGTTAATTTTTACTTATCCATGTTGACAGTTTCCCTTCCAATCTCTTTCTTTAAAACTATTAACTGCTCCTTCATCAAATTCTTATGAAACAATCACAAGCCTAGAATGTCACTAGTTTGTCTTCAACAATCAAAGGAAATTGGTGGGGTCAATTTTCCTAATGTTAGGCGATATCATTCTGTCTTTACGTTGAAACAAATTTGGACTTCCCTTTCGGTGAACCCTCAAGCAGCATCAACAATTTGGGGTCAACTGGAACAGGCCCAATGTACACCATTTTCTCTAAACACGATGGTTCATATCTCTCAACCCTTTAGGGCCTTTTTTCTCTCCAATACTTGCTCATTCCGTAGCTGTTGCTAAACCTTTAATTGCCTCTTCTAATTCTTGTATGGCTATTATTTCACAAACCCCTATTTGGCACAAGAAGCACCTAAAATTAAATAATAGAGTTCTCTCCTGGAGAGAGTGGATTAACAAAGGAATTATTACCATTGGCCATATAGTTATAGATGGCTCTCTTATATATTTGTCTGAGATTCAGGAGAAATATGACATATTTTCTTACCATGCTACTCATTACTTACATCTCAAGATGTCAAGACTTTTCTTCTTCCTCTTCTCTCTCAGGATTCTCCTCTGTCCCAGTGAGTCAACCCCCCTCCCTCACATTGGATTTTCCTCTCACATGAAAGCATCTGGTATTTACAAGATTCTGTCCTGCCCCTCCGATTTGAGAACTAAGTCCAGGGTGGAGCTCTTGTGGGAAACAAACCGTAACCAAGAGTTCTCTCTTCAGACATGGGCATTCACCAGGGCTAAAATTCATACTTCATCTCGCTCAGCAAGCACAACACAAACATTATATTATTTTTACAACAGGCTATTCCTTACCTCTACAGATCTTTACAGATTTAAGCTGACCAACAATGCTAAATTCTGGTTGTGTTCTCATGATAAGAGTGATCTTCTACATATGTTTTTTCTTTCCCCTTTGGTTAAGAAGCTTTGGCTTCTCATATTGGAGAAGCTGAACAACATTTTGTCCACAACGTTTTCTGTTGACATTTTACACATTTTTTTAGGAGGTTCCTCCCCTATATGGCGCTCTCAGGGTACGGTAGGAAAGTTTATAGATTTGATTATTGCTATAGCCCTGCAGATTATTACCACAGATTGGAAAGACACCACTAATATTTCCTTTACTGGTTGGTGGAATTTATTATGTCATCATCATAGATTCGACCGTGCAAATGCTACCTGTATTCCTTTATTAATTAAAAACGTTTCATTATGGTCACCACTTACGTCTTTCTTATCCAGACAATCTGTGCAATCTACATCCATTGTTACCAATTATGAACCACCATAAATATTGGAAAACTTAAGTAGGTTAACACTTATTTTTGCAATGCTGCTGTTGCTTATTATATGCTCTCCCTCTTTTCCCTCTCCCTTCTTCTCCTCTTCACACTATTCTTCTTCTTCTCTTCATGAAATCTTAAAATGCATTTGATTCGGTAAAGTGTTTATATTTTTCAATTCAAGCTCTCTGGCTTTTTAATCCACCAATTTATGTATTGTTAACTTTTGCTGGTTTTTCTCTTTGATAATTGTGCTTTTCTTGTTTATGGAACTCTTGGCTGTTCTTATTTCATTCTTTCAGTCATTTTGCTTGAATTGAATTGTTTGAATATTATGCTTAATTTCTGTATTTATATAATCTTAATAAAGCATTTGAAACTGAAAAGAGTGCCTAGCAGCTACCCTACTGTGATCGCCAGATTGCTCAGTTCCCACTATGTGTCGGAACATGTAGGGCCAGATTTACGGAGGTTTCGCATTGGGTGTGCATTACATTTATAACGCAGACCCAACGCAAAATCCTTTTCAGGATTGGTATTTGCATCGGATTGTAAGAAAAAGTAACACAAACCAGCACAAAGTGCTGCGTCAAGGGAGCGTTCCATGGGTGGTACATGGGCGTTTCTGTGTAACCACCCATGTATTTGTCGCAAAACTCTATCTACTAACAATAGTAGACGGGGTTTTGCACAAAATAATTAAAACCACTTGAAAGGAGGAGTTAGAAAAGAGAAATGCTTTTTTTCTCTTTTCTTTTCCCACTTTGCATGTGTGCTGCAGTTTTGATTCCCTTGGATTATGGTATATTCGGTTCTGTACCATTTGACTTTCATCTTGTGAGGTGAGAGGTTGTTTTCCATTTCTATGATGAAGTCCTGAAAATCAGAGTATCTGTGAATCAAAACAAGGAATAAACACTAAATTACTCTACAACCAGGTAAACATATTTTTAGCAAAAAGAAATCTTTAAAAAAAAAATTGGAAATAGATTACTAACAAATATTCTTTCTACAGGCTGTCAACAATAAAAATTATGCCAATGAAAATACAATTTTCTGCTTGTGCATCATCGGTAAGGAGGGAGCAGGAAAGTGCCATATCTCTGCAGTTATGGTGATTTTCTGCTCTCTCACTGTCACGTGACACATCTTTGGGTGCCGTGCTGCTTTGTGTGACAGAATCGTAAATCTAGGCCATAGTCTTTACTGGCATTTGGGAGGGGTTAGCCCTGGCAGTTGAAATCCACATTGTACTCACCATTCTATCCTGGGCCCTCTGTAGCAGCCGCGGCCTGTGCAGGTAAGAGTGATGGGGTGGTGGGGCCAGGTGGCAGGGGATGTTGACAGGTGACGACAAGGGAAAACTAATTATTTATTTAACTTTCCCTCGTCAACGTCCGTTGAACTCCTCCCCACACCCGGCCCCACCGCTCTTACCTGCACGGGCCACGGCTGCTCTGCAGATTCACCTGCCTCTCGCAGTCCAGCAGCAGATCCAATCTCCCAGTAAGGTGCACCCTTTTAAGTGGCATTTCCATGTTCATTGATTTGAGGCATATGCATGCATTGCAATGAAATCCTGCACAGACATAGACCTAGCTCCTCCATGGTTCCATATATCAAATGTGGTGAGCATCTTGGAACATGACAGCTTACTCAGCAGCCTGCAACAGTTTATTAGCAACAAATTACCAAAATGTTGCAGAACTTTGGTTGGAAGGTTTGGCACAGGTAATTTGTTTCATTTTATGTGGTTGTATCTTGCAGTAGTTGCTGCAGGTTTTGTTTAGTTTTTGTGTAGGACACACCATTTAGGTAAATGTGGCAGCCTTAGCAATTCTTGCTGTTGGTTCGGTGCTGCTGGAGCATTCTCCATGCAGGCTTGAAATATGTGCAAGTTACTTGGTTCATCCAGAGCAGGTGGAAGTTCCTAGTTTGGATAAAGAGGCTGCATGTTCTGCTGAGTGGCGCATGAAGCAGGAGGCACTTCTGCATTCTTCAGCTCAGTGATGAGATGCATAACCTCAACTGTGTATTGGCTTCATGTTTGTTTTTACTGTATTTGCAATTTCATGTGTACTCAAGATCCTAGCGTCCTTGGTGAGCAAATGCAGGTACTCTTTTGTTAGTTAAAGGCTTGTTCCCTTCTTCAAGCACCATTCTTCAGCTTTTTATAAGATCATGATTTGCCCTGTAATACTGACAATAAATCTAATAATGCAACAATGATACATGACTGCCACAGACCAGGTCTGACCGACTTTTTACAATAGTATGCATAAAATTTGTACATGACTGCCACAGACCAGTGCTGACCACCTTTTTAACAATAGTGTGTTCATGCACTTGCCCAGGAGCTATAGGTCTTATGGAGAAAACAGCCTGCAGCACTTGCTATGGACATATTTATTTTCCATAATCCGAATTGAAACACAGTTGTGGCAGACATTATGTTTAATATACATATGAGCATGTCCAAACATTTTTACAGGTAGCACAGGGGTGCCAGTCTCTTGAACCACTTTCAAAGGGTAGGTTGAAAATATTTTAGAGGGCATAACCCATTAGTAGCAGATATAATATCTGCAAAGTTACTAATTCAGTATTAGCACTGTGCCGCATTTTTATTTTGACAGTTATGTTACTATGTCATAAATCAGTCAGCATTATTGCATTTATGAGTGCTTTATATGTAGTCACTTGTAATTAAGTTCAGAGGATATCTGGCACATGTGTGGCGGAACAGCTGTCTAGCAAAATCAAAACCTGGGGCAGAGTCTAATATATCCTATTATATTTGTAGTAGCAACTTCTTTTAACCTTTTAGGGCCTGAATTAGAATTTGACGTATGGGTTACTCAATCACAAACTTGGCAGATGACCCATCTGCCTTTTCACAGATGTAATACATTGTACAGAATTTGTAAGATGGTTAACACAATAGCCATTATTTTTGTAATGGAGTAACCCATCCTCCAAACTCAAAATCAGGCCATTCAAATTGTGGCACTATATTGCAACCTGAAAACTTAAAAGAAAGTTTAAAAGCAACATGCATATTTTTATGGTGAATACACTTACCCTCGGTGCTTAATGCCTTCAGCTTCCCATCAAATTTGGGGTAGGCCAATGCCACACCATGGGTGTCAGCGATCACCACACTGACTTTTCTTGCTGGTAGGACCTTCCCAGTTTTGTCATTGCAATGAGGTGGGTCCATATCTGAAGGTTCTACCACCATTTCCTGCCCTGGATGCTGCAACACCTAAAGACCACTTGATGGTGCATTTGCCTGGTAATAGCACACAATCTCTTCTCCTTCTTGTGGGGGGACTGAACTACAGAGATAAAGAGAAGACAAAATCGCAAAAACTCTAATAATCATGTTTACTTAAACTACACAAGTTATCTAACATACTTAAATCTATATAATTTTACTTTTTATTAACATACATTGGTGGGGTTTGTCATTTTGTTTGATGTGTTACTGCATCACAATTGTGATGCAAATACCGTCTACCTTTGTCCAAGTGCCTGATATACAATGTATTATTTTATTTGGTATGGGGTATCAGTTACTTTGTGAGGCAATAAAATGTTTAACAACTCACAAATCATGCAACATCTTTTTGTATCGTATTGTTTAGAAAAGTGTATGTTACTTTTTCTTTTGCCAATATTTAATGTGTGATAGTATTAAGGTCCATATTCAGAGACATTTGTTGCTTTTGTAGGCAAAATACTGCATGACAGTTTGATGGCTGGACCATCGATCCTATTACAAATGCATTTTATAGTACTGGACGTCTGTTTAGGGGCTGTTAGTAACTTAAAAGCATTTCGCATTACTTTAACTATGTATTGACTGGGGCTACAATAAACTAACCTTCACATTCAAATGTTGGTGCATTGATCTAAGTTCATTTGTGTTACCCGTGGGTGTGAAAATAAACCTTGTAGGAGGGCGTGGCCAAGCCGGCGACTAAGATGGCCGCTCGGCTCTGAAGCTCCGTCCGGCCCTCCAGCAACACGACGTGTTCCTTCGGTCAGCGCCGGCGCCGCGAGGCGAGCGCAGTGAAGCAGACGCCCGAAGCGATGCTGCATCCCCCGATGACAGAGCGGAGCCGCTAGGAGCATGGGGACGGCCGGTCTGGCCCTTGCGACACGGCTCCCCCTCCGCGGGTGCGGCTCCTGTCTCCCGGTCCGATGCCCGAGGCCTGAATCTGCCCGTAGAGGCCCGGGCCACATCAGACCCCGGTGAGTGCTGCCGCGCCCCCCCCCACGGACAAGTCGCCCGCAGCCCCTCAGCGACAACGTCGGGAGATCCATCCATACCGGCGCTGGGACGGGGCCCTGCCAAGGCTGCGGGAGCGGTGGGGGGAGGGGCGCGCAATGAAACAGCGCGCGCCTCAGCAACTTCTGCAGGGGACGTTCTTCCGCGGCTGCATGATGCCTGGTGTGGGGTGCTGTAGCCAACAGGGGACGGGAGCGTCTGGCGCCCCAGGGGGCACCACTTACCAACACTTATCGCACGGGATCCGCGCTGTGGGCCGGGGAGCAGTGGCTGTCACGCTGCGGAGGATCGGCCTACATTGGGATATCCCCTTTCAGTAGTCTGCCGGCGAGGGCGACATTGCGCTACACCGCATGGCCTACAATAAAGGAGCCTGATCCCCTAGGGCCATTGGATGCCCGCTTTACATTTGATGCCACGGAAACAGAGACACAAACATGCGGAGCTGAGGCAAGCCCCCCCCCTTACTTTCCACTGTGTAGTCAGTCAGTTGAAGCGGGGAGTCGCATCCAGCTTGCCTGCCGTGGCACACTCACGGAACGATCGCTGGCCCTTTTGATCCAGCGCACGAAGGCTAGAGGTGGCAGACTACTCCAGCAAGCACGCAGCACGAACCGGGACAGTTCACCCTGAAGACGCCCACGGAGGCCTAGCGGGTAGCGACAGTTGCACTTTCTGCGGCATGGGCCGCAAGGACCCTAAACAGAGAACGCTCCCTTTCGGAAAACTTGCGGACACCACCCCAGAGCAAAATCTCACCATGGTGGACTCTGCGCAGGGCCCGGTGACGGGAGACGGAGTCGCGGACACTGCGCACTCACTACTCCAAGAGATGCGGGCGGGCTTTAAGTCGCTAGACAGCCGCTTCGATTCCCTCGACAACACCATCGCCAGTCTAGGCGCTAAAGTTCAAGCGCACGACAGAAGACTAGAAGTAGCTGAGGCCCGCATCTCCGATATTGAAGATGGAACGGCCCAGTCAGCAAAGCGCCTGGAGCGAGTAGAGCGCATTTTAAAAGAAGTGGCTATTAAAAATGAGGACTTGGAAGCGCGCAGTCGCAGAAATAACGTTCGCATTCTAGGTGTCCCAGAGACGACTCCCACCGGGCGCATGGACCTGTTCATTGAAAATATGCTGGTGGGCTTGTTCGGCAAGGAGGTTTTCACCCCTGGCTTTGTCATAGAGAGGGCGCATAGATCACTAGGCCCCCGCCCCAACCCTGGCCTTCCTCCTAGGCCCATTGTAGCGCGTATCATGAACTTCCGGGACAGAGACACAATTCTTCGCCTGGCACGAGAAAAGGGAGATGTGGACTGGCAAGGCACCAAACTGTCCTTCTATCCGGACTTCACCGCCATGGTACAAGACGCTAGGCGGAAATTCAGTGGTGTTAAGGCCGCCCTGAGAAATTTGGGTCTACGCTATGGTATGCTGTATCCTGCCAGGCTGAGAGTTGATGTAGAGGGCAGGGCACGCATGTTTGATAACCTGACAGAGGCGCAAGAGTTTTGCCGTGTATACAAACAGAAGAACAATCCTACGAGCGGGGCTGGGTCAAGATCTTCCCCCCTGCAAAGCGGCTCAGATGCAAGTGCGGAGCTGTTCTCGAGTGCCGGCACGGGATGATTGGACTATTTTATATTATATGATTGTTTGTTTCAATACGCAGGAACACGTTACATAATGCTGTTTTGATATTGCAGTTTGCTGGAGACCGGCCGGGGCGTTGCTGCCCCCCATGGTGTATCCTTTGGATATGGTTCGGTCCACTTTGGGGTACTGTTTATTGGGAACGTCATTTATGTGTGAAGACATTTGTACTTCATGTTCACTTACATTTGGGGTATGGCCTTTCTTCTGTTGGGGATTAGGCTGGGTGGGGGGTGGTGGGCGGGAAATTTCACTCACAGGTCAGTCATTTTCGCATGGTTGCAGCATCCCAGATCAATCATAGATGTTAGTAGTCAATTGTCTACACTCCCAGAAACGCTTCGTCGGCTAGATGACCAAGTTTGGTAATGTAGAGGGTCCATCGAACCTCACTCTGATCTCATGGAATGTGAGGGGCTTGAATAACACTCGCAAACGAAGACAGGTCCTTCATTATTTAATAAGACACAAGGTCGATGTTGCTTTTTTACAGGA
Source organism: Calotriton arnoldi (assembly GCA_963921515.1). Classification (NCBI taxonomy): domain Eukaryota; kingdom Metazoa; phylum Chordata; class Amphibia; order Caudata; family Salamandridae; genus Calotriton; species Calotriton arnoldi. Next base: position 2,802,085 of record CAWUFW010000913.1, on the reverse strand, counting down.
AACTCATCTCCCCAAGAATGACAGGGCGCAATTTGGACATAGCTGGGGGGCAAATAGATATTTTGCAAACTACAGTAACTACGCCAGGGGAACAGCCATTCTGATACGCAGCGCAGTCCCTTTCTGCTTAAGCTCTTGTCAACAAGACAGCGAGGGACGCTATTTGACAGTATCTGGGACCCTGTTTGGTAGGAAGGTTACATTCTTATGCATATATGCCCCCAATGTGGATACCCCAGAATTTTTCCACGCCCTGTCCTCACAGCTCGACAAACTTGACCCACAGACATTGGTAGTTGGCGGGGATTTTAACATATTGCTCGACCCTGTCGCGGACAGTACCTCGGGGGCACAAGACACTAAACCTCGAGCTCGGCGCGCACTCAGGGAGCTCTGCGACAGGTTCTCCCTATTAGATGTATGGCGTACACGGAACCCAAACACAACAGAATACACACACTATTCAGGACAACACAACACGTGGACAAGGATTGATTTCTGGCTGCTCTCGCCTGACATACACGGCTGGTGTTCGCAGGTGGAGACTCTCCCTAGGACATATTCGGACCATTCTCCGGTCAAACTGCAGTTACAGTTCCCCCGCCCAGAGGGCTTTGAGAGCCAATGGCGGTTCCCCAGCCGCGCTTTACAGGATGAGGCGTTCCGGGCCGAGATACACGAGGCCATCGAAGATTACTTTGATATAAACACTGGTTCGGTGGATTCCTGGGCGGTTCTATGGGAGGGATTCAAAGCGGTTCTTAGGGGTACATGCATTGCGAAACACGCTTGCGTCCTCAAGGATTTACGTAACACATTGACGAGACTCGAACGTGACCTCAAAACACTGGACGAGGCCACTGCACAACAGCACACACCTGCATATGACCAGAAGCGATTGGTACTCTTGGAGGACTACAGAGACACTGCAGATAGGGAAATTTTATTTATGGGAAAATATCAGACCGCCAGACGGTACGGTGAAGGGGAGAGACCTGGTAAAGTCCTTGCTCAAATGCTGCGCCCACCCTACCACAAAACATACATTATTGAACTGCGGGCCTCCGACACACACACTTATACCACCACGAAAGTCATTCAGAGTAGCTTTCTAGGATTCTTCACCAAACTATACTCGTCCACCATTGGAGAGGACATGGAAGCGCAGGAGGGCTACCTTGACGAAGTTGCGTTAGTATATCTAGAAAAACATATGCAGGACTTTTTAGCTGAACCCATTTCCATTGCAGATGTGCTTCTTGCAATAGATGCCATCCGGGGTTCCTCTGCGCCAGGGTTGGATGGATTCACGGGGGGAATTCTACAAAACGTTCAAAGATATCTTAGCCTCCAAACTTATTGAAGTCTATGCAGAGGCTTTGGAAAGGCAGATTCTCCCCCCTACGCTTCGTGAGGTGGTCATAATTTTGCTTCCCAAACCAGGCAAAGACCCTATGCAATGCGGCTCTTATCGGCCCTTATCCCTCTTAAATTTAGATTATAAAATATTGGCTAAGGTTATCTCAAACAGACTGTCCCAACTGATGCAATTTATAATCTCCCCAGCACAATCCGGGTTTGTGCCGCACCGCTCCACCTCTCTGAATCTCCGCACGCTCTTCTCGGTCATCCATAGGATTGACCCAGCCACCTCGGCCGCCGCCATTCTGCTGGACACAGAAAAGGCGTTTGACTCCCTGGAATGGTCCTTTTTCTCTCTATAATGCGCCGCATGGGCATGCCCAAGGGCTTTATTGCCACAACAGCCCTTTTATATAATAAACCAACTGCTCGGCTGCGCGTAAATGGCACACTCTCCAGTCCCTTTAGGCTAACACGAGGTACCAGGCAGGGCTGCCCACTTTCCCCATTATTGTTCATATTGGCCATGGACCCCCTCATACGCCACTTCCAGGAAAAGCATTTACATAGAGGACTGCAATTTAATACCGGCCCCCTATTGGTATCATTGTATGCAGACGACACGATATTATATGTTAGGCACCCCCAAGATAACTTAAACGAATTGATTGGAGAAATCATCAGATTTGGCAGATTCTCGGGACTAGGCATAAACTGGCACAAATCAGTCATATTTCCATTGACAGCCAGCACACAACCATGGGAACTTGAGTTCCCCCTTGAATGGTGCACTGAGTCGGTAATTTACTTAGGTATTCACGTTCACCTAGACACCGCCCAAATCCTTAGTCTTAATTATGGTCGGGCAGTAAACACGCTCACTACTCAAATTGAAAAATGGTTGAAATTGCCTTTGTCAATGGCAGGCCGAGTTGCTATTATAAAAATGGTTGTCCTTCCCAAATTTTTATATTTATTCAACAACATACCGATTCCTCTCACTAAACATTTCTTTAGCACACTCCGCTCTCTTTTGAGTCGACTAGTTTGGGGTGGCAAACAGGCACGAGTCCGATGGGCAGTCCTCACACTGCCATATGAAAGAGGGGGTTATAACGTTCCAGATTTCGAGCTCTATTACTTGGTGGCACAGTGCGGTTATGCATATCCCTGGTACCATCCAGATGCCAGAATCCCCTATTTGAGGACTGAGGCGGACTTGGTGCTGCCCGGGCACCTCTACGCTTTATTACCTGTAGGTTTTCCCAGAGATCCGCTCGATATTCAGACAGTATCCTCCACGAGCTGGGCATGGCATAGATTGTGCCGTATCACTGGCACGGAGCGGTTATACTCCTCTGCCCTACCTGTCATTAATCATCGACTAATTCCCATCACGGGGGAGCGACTGGTGCAGCGCACTCTGACGAAGCTTGACTTAACCAAGCTGGGAGACCTATACCCAGATGGACAGATCTTCTCACCCTCGGAGGACGCACGCTTTAACGCAGTAGACTTTATGGACAAATTTGTACTGAGCCGCCTACACTCCGCATTGCGCTCAAGTTTCCCGACATTCCCACTAGAGCCAGCCTCGTTCCCACCCCTAACGATGCTCATAGAAAACGCAGATGGTACGCACCTAATATCTAAACTTTACAGAGCATGCGCTACATTGAAACCTGTGCAGGACAGCAGAACTCGCAGTGCATGGGAACAGGACCTGGGTATAACAATCACAGATGAACAATGGGCTCACTGCTGCTCGGTCACGCAAGACATTTCTCTTAACAGCAGACATAAACTTCTACATTTTAAATTTTCACGTCACATCTATTTTACCCCGGCATTAGCACATAAAATAGACTCATCTAAACCACACAATTGTCGCAAATGTTCTGCCCCACATGCGGATTTTGCACACCTTACTTGGACATGCCCGAAACTACTCGACTATTGGGTGCAGGTACACCGCACGCTCGGGCAAATATTGAACATCCCATTGACCCCGGTTCCAGAGATCGCATTGTTGGGCTACACTGTCACTTTTCCCCAAAAAATCCGTAGGTTTGCTGCATTAGGTCTTTTATTGGCTAAGCGGGAGGTAGCACTACACTGGGGGCGCAAAACTGCCCCAAATGTTCAGGGTTGGTTGCGCAGTATCGCCTATTGTAATGTACAAAGTGAGCTCTATGCAAGCATGATGCCCAGCACGTCACGCCCCAAAGATATCTGGGGGCCCTACAAGACTTATGTCGAGACTCTTAGACAAGAAACCGAGTCCCTGCTAGAACAGGGAATAGACCCAGCTGGAGTGGGGTGAGAACATCACACCGTTTGGCTTGATTATTTATTGTTGTTGCTTAATGTAGGTACACACACCAACTGGCGGGTTCGCTATGTAGGGGGAAGCAAAGTTAATGTTTGATGCAACCGGCCTTTTCGTATGTAACTATGAGTGGGGTAGGTTTATGGACCAGAATGCAGCTAGCAATTATTAATGTCATTGGTCTTCTTATTGGATGTTTCTTTGAAATATTACCATGCTGCTTAAGACACTGAATCTGTATGATGGGACGGCCTGTGACTTGGACTACTGTACGTACATTCCTGCACGTAGTTTGTATTGATGAAAATGCAAAATAAAGTTATAAAAAAAAATAAACCTTGTAAAGCTAAGCTTAGTCTTAGTTTATGCAGCATTGGCTCATATTGCTGGGGCTGGACTGTTTTTGGAACCCTTGAGTAGTTTCTTTTTGATATGCAACAAGCACATGGAGCATTACTTTGTATGGAAACATTCGTGGTAATCATGGCTACCTGCTACAAGGAATAAGGGAGCACCTATTGCCATAGGTTTGCCAATCTTGACTTTTAAAAGGTTATTCTCTTCATCTGTAGGTTTTCTAATTCTTTGAATCCATTCCACTTGAGTCTGTCTGCATGGCAGCCCCTATTGTGATCGGAGCCAATTACCGGGAAGCAGTTACTGAGCATCTCATGCTTTGAGGTCACCTTTTGCGGAGAGCAGTTACTTTTGAAATACCTGTTCACAGGCATACTTTAAGGTGTTTACTCATGGGTGAAGTTTGAGGCTATAGACGCTGCCTCAGGGGAGTTTCAATCATCGAAGAACAATGTTCCCCTATGATTCATTTGAGTGTTAATTAAAGATATTACAATAATACAGTTGGCCAAATCAAAATGTATAATTAATCTAATCACCATGAATTCATCTGTGATCCAAAATCCTATTTTGTATATGTCATAGCCAAGAGTCAGCAAGATAGTCTACACAAGGTGTTGGATCTAGCCCTGTTTTTGTTGGCTTTAGACTCTGGGCATTTACCACTGCTGATCAGCGCTAAAGGGCATATGCTTTCTGTATAAACTGTGATTCTGATTGGTTATCCATGATTGACATATTTGATTTACTGGTAAGTCCCTAGTAAAGTACACTGTGTGTGCCCAGGCCCTGTAAATCAAATGCTACTAGTGGCCCTGCAACACTGGGTATGCCACCCACCCGAGTAGCCCTGTAAACCTGTCCCAGGCCTGACATTGCAGTGTCTGGGAGTGCAGCTTTAAACTGCCATGTCGACTTGGCAAGTAAACCCACTTGTCGGGCCCTAACCTTCCCTTTTTCTACATGTAAGGCACCCCTAAGGTAGGCCCAAGCTACCCCCTTGGGCAGGGTGCAGTGTATTTTAAAAGGTAGGACATGTGCTGGTGTGTTTTACATGTCCTAATAGTGAAAAACTGCCAATTTCATTTTTCAATATTGCAAGGCCTCTCTCTCCCATAGGTTATTATTGGAGCTGCCTTGTAACATTTTACAAGTGAAACTTTCAATTGGGAAGAGATGGAGATTTGGAGTTTGGGCTCCCTGAGCTCAAAATTTAAAAGTACATATTTTAGTGAAGGTCGTTTTTAGATTGTGTGGTTGAAAATGCCACTTTTAGAAAGTGGGCATTTTCTTGTTTAACCTTCCTGTGCCTCTGCCTGCCGAATCACCGTATGGTTTAGACTGACAGGGGCTGTTTGTGCATTCACTCTAGAGAGTCACACAAAGGGAGCTGAGATGTGTCCTGCATATTCTGATGAGCCATCACCAAGCTGGTGGGCCTTCCTGGGCTAGAGTGGTGGGAGGAGATGTCACTGACACATGAATAGGGCTGTGCCTGTCCTCTCACAATGCTGTCTCTACCCCCCTGGAGTGTGTCTGGAGCCAGGGCTGGGCAAGGCGAGAACCTGTGAACAAAAAAGACTTTCTTTGAAGCTCTCCAACTTCAAAGGCCAAAAGGGGTATAAGTATTGAACCTAAAACTCCAGACTTTTAGAACACTTCTGGATCAAGAGGAACCTCTACCAAGGAGAAGAACTGAAGAGCTGTGAGGAGGAGTACCGCCCCTTTGCTGTGTGTTGCTTTGCTGGGTTGGCTTGCAGCTGCTGCTTTGTAGAGGAAAATGACTTGACTTTGCTGTGCATCCTGCTTGAGAAGTTTCTCCAATGGCTTGTGTGTGCTTGCCTCCTGTTAAGAAGTCTCAGGGCCGTCAAAGACTTTCATCTGCAGCATTCCTGAACTTCATTGCTGAGAGGTCTGACCTGCCTTGTGGTGCCAATTCCAGTTCTGGGCCCCTGAAGGTTGTTCCTGCTGCAAAATGAATCAAGAAGACATGTAAATCAACGCATCGCCCTTCCAGCACCTGTTGTTCCGACGCAGCACCGCCGTGCGGGAGAAATTTCCACGAACCGCCGCCAGGCGGCTGAAGAAATCGATGCAGCGCCTGCCCATGGCCGAAGAAATTGCCACAGCCTGAGTTCAGTGCACCATGTCTCTGAAGACCAAGACCAATGCACTGACTTCAACGCAGGCCCTGCTGTGCGGTTGAAAGAATCAACGTATCATTGGAATGCGGCTGAAGAAATCGACGCAGTGCCTGTTGATTGCTGCCGTGTCCAGATTTCCACGCATCACATTTGTGTGGCAAGTGTTTCCGACAAAGCACCCACAGACCAGAACCACCTTGGAACCAATGCCTCACTTCCCCCTACAGTCCGGTGCAGCAGAACTGACGCATCACCTCCCCAAGGACTCAGGAACCGATGCATCACAGTGTTTTCCGACGCTTCCCTCCTCTGCGGCTGTTTTGCCTTGTGAATTTTGACGCAACTGAAGGTGTTTTGTGTAAAATCACAGCATCCATAGTTTCCTAAGGACAGAATTGCTAAAACCTTTTAAAAGTCATATATTGAGTTGTGTATTTTGGATTTTTGTCGTTTTGATCTTGTTTGGTTTAGGTAAAGATACTTTATTTTTCTAAACTGGTGTGGTGTCCATTTGTAGAGTTTTCACTGTGTTACTGTGTGGGTTATGTACAAATGCTTTACACATTGCCACTGAAATATATGCCTGACTGCTCTTGCCAAGCTGCCAAGGGGGTGAGCAAGGGTTCTCTGGGTGTGTAACTCACCCTGACTAGAAGGAAGGGTCCCTACTTGGACAGGGTGCATACCACTGCCAACTAGAGACCCCCGTTTCTAACGATAGGTGGTCCAAGTGACTGCACAGTGCAGGTGCAAGAGGTGAGCCAAAAACATATAACTCACTCGTAAAGTATAGGCAGTATTTTACAATATGTACATAATGGATAACACCCAAATTGGACAGAGCATCATATTCAAAATCCAACACTGTTAACATTCAGATTTTGATAGTCCAACAATGAATGATATGGGTGAAACCCACATAAGTCGACGTTTCTACCACTTACAAAAAAATCACATGGGGTCTTCATCAGGGCAGATAGAAACTTGGTAGCAACCTGACTAAACACCTTCTGGTCTATATCTGAAAACATCCACTGTAAATTGCAGCTATAATAGTCTTGAACACATCATGAGTGGACATAAAGGTAATAGATAAATTCCACAGACCAGACCTGTAATCCTTTATAAGTGAGGCTCACTTGCAACATGTCGGAAAACCTCTCAAACTCTGCGCAGCCAGACCATACTAGCAAAAGATGACTAATCTTCAGTCTATATTAGGGAAGTGCCCCGAGGGGAGGAAGTAATATGAGTAGCTTTTTTTTCCATAGTACCTGAAGACATCAGGGAAATCTACACCAGTGAATAGGCTAGACGGGCTCCGGCCTTATACAGAGATCAAGAGGGGTGGTATAAACACTTGTAGGAAATTGGGTTGCTGGTTGAGGGGGATGAAACCCTACTCAAGCAGCAACCCCAATCTCTGTCAGGAAGAGGCACAAGGAAACCCCAAATTAACCTATGATTAACGCTCTGACAGCTTGACACAAAAACAGTAAGGCTTAACTTAGAGGCAAGGTGTAAATTATTTATGCAGCACTTCAAAATGTAATAAACTGAAAACACAACACAAGAAAAATCCCACACCAATTTAGAAAAATAGAGTAAACTTTTTTTGAGATTATTGGAGTCCAAAACGACAAAAATCCAATTAGTGGAACCAAAAATATGCAATTGTAAAGATTTAAGTGAAAAAGTGCCTAAAAGCACAAAGTGCCAACTGTCGTTATCTGGTCATGCCAGACCGGGACAAAGTCACAAATTCAGGCCAACCATGATGGAGCATGGGCCGAACAGAGGGACCAAGTTAGGCCCACTGTACCAGGTAACTTAAATCCTGGTTTGCGCAGCATTGTGAGATACCACATTGAGGATGCGCAAAGCAGCGGTGGTTCTGAGTAACTGTGAGCCCTGAGTCATTGTCGAGGACGCTGTCAACGAAGGGCTTGTGATGCAAAGTCCTGTGTCATCGTCAAGGATGCCGTTGACAAGGGGTTTGTGATACGAAGGATTGTGTTGAGGATCCGTTTTGCAGTGTCAGTTACAAGGAGGCTGCTGGCTGCGATGTGAGGTTCAGCTTCAGGATGCGTTGTGCTGTGGCAGTTCCGAAATGGAGATGTGTCTCACTGAGTCATTTCTGCCCACAGGACTGCAGCTTGGCTGCCAGAGCACCTGCAGGCCCACCTCCAAGATTCCAAGCCTAGGGTGGCACCAGTTGGGGGGAAGGACACACAGCAGACAGAGTCCAGGTGCCGGGTTCAAGGTGGTGGTTGCCTTTTCTATCCCTGAGTCTCTGATCAGGAGAGCAGCCAGCTAGCCCTTGGAGTCACTCTGGTGGTCCTGGGTTCACGATGCAGGTCCAGTGCTTTTCACTCAGGCAGCAGAACAGCAGAGCAGTAGGGAAACAGAGTAGTAGTCCTTCTTGCGGAGCAGCACAGCAGTCCTTCTGAGTCTTCCACAGGTGCAGAGGTGTACTGAAGAGTTGGGTCTTTGGGTCCAATATTCATACCTGGTGCCCACTTTGAATAGGAGAAGGTTGTGGAGGTTTCACCCCCTGAGGTGTCTGGAATTTCCCTGCCTCCCTGCCCTGGCCCGAGTTTGTCTGGGATCACAGAAGACTATTGTCAAATCCTTTGTGAGTGTGCTGAGACAGAGACTTTGTAATGTGCAAGTGTGGTAGGTGACAGCTCCTCCCCTTCATCAAGTCAGAGATGGCCCATCCTGCCAACACCTATCTTCCCTCTATCTCACTGTCAGGGAGCAATACACAATGACCAACTGCCAGCTAGATCTAGTCATGTGACCCAGGATGCAGGCTGCAGGCACTAAATGGTTAGGACAAACAAAAGGCAACTTTCTAAAAGTGGCATTTTCAGAATTGTGACTTAAAATCTGATTTCACCATTAAAGAAGGTTTTAAATTACAATTCATTAAACACCCAACTCGACATTCCTCGCTGCTCTCAGTTGAAAGTTAGCACTTATAATAAGTTAACACAATGTTATCCTATGGTAGAGGTTGGCCTTGCAGTAGTGAAAAACTAATTTAAAGGTTTTTCACTACCAGGAAATGTAAAAGTTATAAGTACATGTCCAACATTTTAAATACACTGCACCCAGCCCTATGGGGCTATTTAGGGCCTACCCTATGGGTGACTTATATGTATTAAAAAGGAAGGTTTCGGCATGGCAAAAGGTATATTTTGCCAGGTCAAAAAGGCAGTTTAAAACTGCACACACAGGCTGAAATGGCAGGCCTGAGACATGTTTAAAGAGCTACTTAAGTGGGTGGCACAATATGTGCTGCAGGCCCACTAGTAGCATTTAATTTTCAGGCGTCTATCACATGTGCCAATTGGGTGTAATCTAATTTCCCCATGTTTAAAGGAGAGAGCACAAGCAGTTTAGCACTGGTTAGCAGTGGTAAGGTGTGCAGTCCTAAAAGCCAACAAAAACGGGTTCAGAAAACAGGAGGGTGAAGGCCAAAGGTTTTGGGATGACCTTGCAGAAAGGGCCAAATTCAACAACACTCTGTTCCCCATGTTATTCCCTTATGCAGTAAACCTCAGGCACAAGCTCAATACCCTTTAAAGCCTGAAGCAAAGCATGGCAAAAAAGCAATATTAGATCAATTGCAATATCAGGGCATAGTAGTGCCTTGTTTTTCACCAATGAACATGCCCGTTTTTCCCTTCCCCAAACCAGATGGATCCAATAGGATAGTTTTAAACTATAGGAATTTCAACTCACATATGCAGTGCAAAACGCGCATAGTACGTGTTTAATGACAAATGTGGTGAGAAAATATACAAACAACCCTGGACATCTCAAATGGGTTTTTTAGTTAGAACATAGCATCCAAAAGTGAGTATCTACCTGCCTTTAATTTCGACAAGGTGTAGTTCTCGTTTTGACGCTTGGCTTTAGGCTATAAGAATAGTCCTTGCTTATTCTCATCACGTATCATGGCAATCTTACAACCAGATACCGAGACATTATCATACATTAATGATATCTATTTCACTGATGATGATTTAAATGTACACCAAGGGTATTCAGATTTCATATGGTTACAAGATTAACTTTAAGAAATCAAAGATTGTCTACCCGATGGTGACCTTCCTCAGATATAAGTTAACCAGTGAGGGCAAGGGCTTTTGTTCTGATTTCCTTCAGATGTGTGCAACATTGCAGCCTCCCAACACATTGAAGAAGTTAACTTTGGACATACTTAATTAGCTCACTATACCAAGTGACTATAATCCTTGTATGACTTGATTTCCCCAATGTTTTCAGCAAAACAGTGGATAAACAAATATACTAATATCTTGTGTGCTCTGCAAGCAGACTTTCTGGAAACACACAGACCATTCGTATAGCATACAAGTCTCACTTGTATTCTCCAGCTGAAGCAAATTTTGTTCCATTGGAAATGTTCTTGCAGATGTGAAAACAGGTATTTTGAAGGAACAACCTTTGACACAGGAAAAACTCATGATTATGGTTTCTCCTGTACTTGCACGAGAGGAATACTTTAAAGTAAGCATTCCTACTGCTTGCGCACTACACCCCAGAAGAGTTCAGTGGGTTTCTTCCTTAAGTGTGGTGGATATAAAGTTTCAGTATGATCCCACTCTTCGTACAAAGGCTTTTCTCCAATATGAACAAAAGATTGTTCCAACTCTAAAAGCTATCCCATTGAGTATTATCAGAGCATGTTCTAAACGATGACTCTTCTCAACCAGTGGTAGAAACAAGATATAAGTATTCTGGAGCCTGTGCAGCAGTGCAAGCTAAAGATGGTGAATTCCATCACACTAAAATCTTAGGCAACAGCACTATGCAACATGCAGAACTTCGTGCCCTGGTACATGCAATACAGAAGGCTAATTCGTAATTTCCCACACTTTTATTGTACGATTCCTCCTTCTGTGTGCAAGGTTAAAATACTCACTTGCAACAATGACACTTAAATAGATTCAAAGATTCACAAGGAAAACCTATTAAGAATAAAGAGCTCCGGGGAAAGGTTACTGTCTTATAAAATAAGCTTCCATTGGTTCATGTAAGGCACACTTTGGGCCATCAGTGGGATTAATTTCACACCAAAGGGAACTGTGCGGCTGACTTAGCTGCCAAAGCTGCAATTCAGACTGTCAGAGTAGCAGCCTTAATGAGATCTCAAATGAAAATCGACGCAGATATTTTAACAGACATACATACAACCAAACAAGGTAGAAAGCCTCCCACAGGCTTTCCTCCTAAATATTCCTACACTCTTAATTCAGACAACACTCCTGTAGTCATTCCACCAGTAGTGGGAGCCAGGGTAATTCTTAATAAGCTATCCAGATTATCTTTCATCAGGAAAGCACATGAGGGATTGGAATCTGCCCATACTGGGGTTAATGCAACTGTAGCAATGCTAGAAAAATGCTATCGGTGGCCTTGTTTGTATAAGCAGACTAGAGACTTTGTTACAAAATGTGATGTTTGTCAATAGATCTAACCATTTATTGTAAAAAAGACCTTTGTCAATTCCCCTCACAGTCTCTAGCATCCCATTCAGGGTAATTTGTATGGACCCTTTCGACCCAATAAATTCTATTAAGGATATATTGCTAGCAATTGATTCATGTTCTCGATTCCTATGGGTGTGGCTACAGAGAAATGCAAGTGCTTCAGCAGTCATAAAGGTTTTTGCAGTGTCTGGTAGCGATTGGAGCAGTGCATTTATTTCACTCAGATAATGGTCCTGCTCTTGGAGTTTGTGTGCAATTCAGCAATCCGTTTCAAGCTGAGTACAACGGATTAGTTGAGCGTGCTAAAGGTATGATTTTAAACAACCATTGACTGCTAGGATACTAAGTTCAAGTCTTAGTTGGTACCATAATCTGTATGGAATCCAGAGAGCATTACATAACTTGCCCAGATGAGTATTGTGGGGAGGCACTTCATACAAGGTTCTCTTCAGAGTTCCTATGTATGTGCCTGGCCTAGATAATCCTGGGAAGGTGGTGATTGAAGAAAGGTTTGATTGAAAACAATATTTGAATGTCTTTAAGTGTATCCAAGAGGTCAGAGACAAGCTGTATACTGTGAACCACTCTGAAGCCGCCACCAGTGAAGAGAAGGTTGTAACTGCTGCTGACGGTTGGGTCTCTAAAGTAGGGGATCTAGTACATGGGAAGATCAATGACAAACAAGCTTTTGAACCATCTTACAGACAACCCATTAAAGTCCTTGGGATAAAAGGCTAACAAACTGACATCCTGTCTCCTTTGTCTTGAACAATGTAAAGAAGCACTATGTGGCTGATTTGCTACAGCCGACCATCACAGAGACTAAGAAGGATTCAGAGTAGAACCCCTCAACCTTTCCTTACTCTGAATGGACTACCCCTTGAAGAGAGCAGTGACATCACAAGGACTACTCCTTGAAGAAAAGCAAAAAGAACAGATGAACGACAGAATGCTGAACAAATCAAGCATTCACCCCATCACAGACCTGTGTTTAATCCAGCGTTTATTTGCTCATCACGCCACTATAGTTTGGACTCAGCCATATGCAAATCAGTATTGACCCTGCTCCCCATGGAAACAGTCCAGCCCGAACTGTCAAGCCAGGTCGTCCCTGGACCGGAAACAAGAATCCTGGGACCAGCTTCGGGGTATCACCCCTCATCAGCAAGGCTAGCTTGAATCGAGGGGCAAAGTGAGGATGGGACCCACCCATTCTAGCCTAACAGGTCTGGGGCATTTTCGTCAAATTCACAATTGCTCGCAAAGTGCTTGCAGTAATACGAGTACTAAGCATATGCTGATTTTGGGAAGCTGTTTTTAAATTCTAATTTTATGCATCAATTTGTCAAACCTATCCAAATAGGTTAATATACTTACATATATTCAGACTCAGGTGGGATTCACCTGGGCTATCGCTAAATTACAGACAAAAAAACAATTGTGAATTTGGCGACTATATCCTCCTATGTTAGTCAAGGGATCCAAAAGCCCTGAAGAATGGCCCAGACCTGTTAGGCTAGACTTGGTGGGCAGGAACATGTTGGCTGATAAGAGACGGGTCTGAGTCATTGTCCTCTATGTACCCACTCATCCTTAATTTTAGACATACCTGGGGTCCTCGCCAAGAAAGGTTAAACACTTAGGAACCCCAAGGCATTTTTAGTTTGTCTGAATCCCGCCTGTCCAGTATTTTAAATCTAAGAACTCCCTCCTAACTTTAAGTCTTTGAGGAGTCCACCCTGGTGGCGCTGTCCTAGCAGGGTGGGGAGAGGATGCAGATAATAAAGCATGACACTATTACGTGTGTGAGGTTTCCTCTTCCATAAAGGATGGCTTTCGTTCTAAGCTTGGCAGAAGTCCTGTGACGTCCATACTCTGGACCTGCGATCATTTATCTTAGGAAACAGTCTACCTTCCCTGTCTCTTTTCTCGCTCTATGAGCTGCTGTATTCTTTTTGTGATTATATTAATACCTCAGTGGGGCGCACGGTGGCCTCCCCTCCACCTCTCTGCTTAAGTGTTAAAGGGAGACTTCGGACCATCCAGAACTCGGCAGCCAGACTCATCATTGACCTCCCCAGATGGAGCCTCATCACCCCCACCTAAAGAAGCTCCACTGGTTCCCCATACACAGAGATGCAAATTCAAGATTCTGACACACACCTACAAAGCCCTGCACACCAAGGACCAGCATACATCAACCACTGCCTGCCCAAACTTCCACCGACTCTCCGGACACCTGCACTTCGCCTCCCTCTCCCTCGCCCACACCCCCGGTTTTCACTGCAGCAACAGTGGAGGTTGTTCCTTCTCCTACCTTGCTGCTAAATCCTGGAACAGTCTCCCCATCCACCTCCCTTTAGTAATTCAGAAAGGGACACAAGACCTGGCTTTTTGACTGAGACCCTGAGCAGACTGGACCCAGTGCCAGGATACCCTATGGGTGATTAGTGCGCTTTACAAATCCAGGTGATTGATTGATTGATTGATATGGTGGATCCAGAATGAAGGGCTCCCTCTAGTGGCAGATGTCCAGAAATTGTACTACATCTTACCCTCACTGATCAACTTACCCTATCTCAAAAGGACTAATTTGAAATCCCTGTGCATGATCCACCGGGTACTCTCCTAAATCCCAAAGTTTCAAATGATGATACTCCATTAGTAGTAGCTGGACTGTAAAATACAGGTTGTATGGCACAATATTGGTAATAAAAATATCATCTGACATGATTATTGCGGCCTAATTAGCCTTTAAAAAATATTGCACCGCAGGTTGCATATTTTTTCATATTAATTCAAATGGGACAACATTTTTATAAAGGATATTTATGACACAATATTTTTGTCACAAGAGATTGAGGCAATGATATTCTGGTACCATACAAGAAGGGAACTCTCCAGAACTCCATATCGATACTGGAAACTCAGGACTTCTTCAAGTTTCACCAGTGACTGAAGATGTGGCTGTTTCCATTCTGGTCCACTCTAAGAATTTTTATCAGTAATCAACAAATTGTCCCTTGTTAACATAACTATATCCAGCCTGTGGTGTTTTTGTTATATTAACTAATAAAACAATCAGAACATATTAGATTACTCTGCTACAAAAACAGCACTGCCAATACCCAGTACAAGGTCAAAGGAAAGAAACTTATAGGAAAGATGAGCGTGCAGAGGCTTCTTCTCGTTTCCCTTTGTGAATATTAATATTCATTTAAATGATAGTTTTAATGTTAACTTTAAAGAACTTACTCTGGGGGCTATTGTGAGTATCCTCCACAAATTACTTGAGGATCCTTTTATTATATTTCATTAAAAAATAACAACCCCATAGTTTAAGGGTCTTCCAGCCACTGCACATCACAGTACTAAACCCTAGAAAAGGCAGAGCACCGATGCAGGAGCCCAGGACAACAGCTGTATGCCTGATATTCTAAGGTTTGCACCACATTACTGGCCACAAAGCCCAAGTATGCGCCTACGATTATGTCATAATATTTGGATATGAAGATGCAACCTTAAGTTTAAAAAAATAATTTCTTCCATGTATACAATAAAGGTGCTTAAAAAAGTAAATACAAAGGCCCTAATTAGGATGTCAGTCAGAAAGCCTCCGTACGCAGGTTGGAGGCTTTCCGACCATCATCCTTGGTTTGAATTCCGACCGCCGTATTACGATTACGGCAGTCAGAATTCAAACCGGCCGGTCATTCCAGCTGGATTCCGACGGGCTCAAGGAGCTCGTCGGCCAGTCGGAACCACCACCATATTCCCATGTGGACGGTGTTTCCGCCATTGGGATTATGATGTCGGTTTTTGACAGGCTTTCCATGTCTGGCTTTCCGACATGGAAAGCATGTCGGAAACGACTTTGGGGAAAACTAGCAGGGCCCCCTTCTTCAGCGGCCTCCGGTTGGGGGCCGAGGGGGCATCTATGGTGTACCCACATAAATCCCTGCACTGTGTGGCAGGCCCTGTAAGGTGCCTGCCACACTGTGCAGGGATTTACAGTGACTCCCATTTCTCTGTGGGAGCTTGTGCTGCAGCTGGTTTCCGACCGCCTCACAAGCTCCCATAGGGAAATGGGAGTCTGCGACTGCACCATGTGCAGTCGCATTGTAATTGCAGTTTCGGACCGCCGACCCGAGGTCGGTTGGTTTTGAAACCGCAGGGATGTAGGCCTTAAATATTCAAGATAAACTTGTAGAATATGTACTTATAAAGGTAAGAACGTTATGGCATCAAACATTATTAAACTTCTAAAGTTGTTCATGAAAGTAATCCTTAAATTAAACCTATGCAGAATTAGCTATGAAACAAGAAATTATGAGCTACACTTAGGGGCCGATTACGATGTCGGTCGGAAAGCCTTCTCCCGACAATTGGAATTTTCTAGACCATGCCGGAACCCTTTCGACCGACTCAGTCGGTTTACAATCCGACCGACCGATTGCGATGTTCGCAGTCGGTTTGTAAACCGCACGGTCTTTCCAAATCAGTTCCGACCGGCTCTCTGAGAATTCGTGTCGGTCGGACCCGCATCGTATAGCTCTATGGACTGCGTTTCTGACTGAGTGAATACGATGTCGGTTTGCAACTGCCTTTCCGAGTCTGTCTGTCCAACACGAAAAGGCTGATGGAAAGTGACTTTTGGGGCCCCTAACAGGGCCCCCTTCATCTTGCAACCTCCGGTTGGGAGCCGAGGGGGTACATAAGAGACCACCCTGTATAACTTTACACTGTCTGGCAGGCACCATCGGGTGCCTGCGACAGGGTGCAGAGTTTTCCGCACAACCCCCCTTTCCCCATAGGATCCTGTGTTGTCAGGCGGGACACGGGCTCCCATAGGAGTCAATGGGAATCCAACCGAACAGTGTTCAGTCGCATCGTAATCGGTCGGGAGGAACCGCCAACCGCGAGTCGGTCGGTCCCGATTCCTAGTTGGTGTCAGAGGGATGAAACTCCTACCGACATCGTAATGAGGCCCTTAGTCGTATTTACCTTGAATTGATTAAAGTAAACCCCATATCACTGCATGCACCCTACGATGTTTCTGCTGTCTTTGCGCTATGTATGCAACATTTTTCAGCATTAGAACAACTGTTGTGGTCCTTATTAAAATGTTTGAGCCGGAATTAGGCAACTTAATTATTCACTACACATTGTCCATGCTCACTACCTCATAAAATGAATCTCTTTTTCATGCAGTCAAGCTTAGGTCCTGAATACATAGAAATATTTATCCAAGCAATGACCTATTTTTGCTTTTTTTCTTCAAACTGACGAGGGTGTCTACTGAGTGAAACTGTGCAGTTCCATCTGCATGGAGTACTACTGGTATTCACCACCTGCATTACACCCCATTGTTTGGTTTTCAGGCAAATACCACAGCAGTGGTGTTTGGACAAAATATGGGATTAAGAATATTGTGCGGCATAAATATTGTGTCAAAAATATTGTGACTACATAAATATTGTGTAACAGCATATTGAAGGTAAGAATATTACTTTTTTTGTATATATTGTCATTAGAAAGAATATGTGGGCTGATTACGTTTAGTGGACTTGCATTCGCCCCACACTGTATCGACCTCGCAATTTGGATGCAACCGCCCATAGGGAAGTTGGAAACAACCATGTCATTATGGCAGCTTGTGTGGAGGGCGGAAAAGGCCCGCAGCACAAGCTGCCATAGTGAAATGGATGTTTGTAAACATCCCTGCACCGTGTTGAAGGCAACTCGCGGTGCCTTTCACACGGTGCAGGGATGTTTATGGGGCAGGCCCTATAGCAGAGGGCCAGGGTATAAGGGGTCTCTGCTAGGGGCCCCCAAAGTCTTTTTTCCAACATCATAATCCCGAAGGTTGAGTCGCCATCATTACGGGATTATGGTGTCTTTCCGATGCACCGACGGGCTCCTTGAGCCCGTCAGAAGCACCGCTGACGGTCCCTCTGCCCGAGGCCTCTGTCCACCGCATTGTAATGTGACCGGCGGACCACAGGGGCAGATGACCGTGTGTCCAACACAACCCACTGACATTGTAATCAGTCCGGTAGTTGTATTTAATATTGTTTATTTTAATACAGATACAAAAAAGTTTTAATAATTAATGTATATTAGCACATTAATTTTAATTGTTAGTATAGTTGTTATTGTTTGTTTAAAATATAGATTGTAATTTTAAATGTGCATTTACTTTAAATTGATTAGTCATTTATAATTTAGTAGCCGGTTGCTGGGCTTATGGGGGAATAGGGTGGAACGTTTATTCAATTATAATTAATGCAATTGTAATTATTTTGTATTTAAATATTAAATTGGTTATTAATCATGTTTGTTGAATTGTGTAATTGTTCTTTAATTTATGAAAGTTTAATTGGTTGTTTTACGTGTGTATTGTTACTTTTACTTGAATTATTTGTTTTAGTAGTGGGTTTTTATGTTTTCTTGGGGAATAGGGTGAGAAGTTATTTACTTTATAATTAATTTAATGTATATGGCTTTAAACATTTTATCGTAAATTAAAACTGTAGTTGATTATTATTTTTGTAATTGTTAAAATGAATTAATTGCTTTTTTATTTATTACAGTTTAATTTTTATATTCTAAAGTATATTTTAGTTTTTATACTGTTTTTATTAACTTATATTACAGTTGAGTGTTGTTGGGTTTGTAGGGCAATCAGGTGGGAAATTATTATATTAATTCTTTTTAAATAATGTTTAAATTTAAATATTTTTTATTTTTTATATTTTAAAATGTTTATTTATTATTTAAATTATTTGGTTTATTTGATTTATGTATTAATTTATTGTTATAATGTATACATATTAAAATTCATAAACTGTAACTATTTTCAAAATATTTTGTATTGGAGTGTTTATGTTTTTGGCTTGTAGGAAGGGAACTAAATTGTATTTTTATTATGTGAATATTTTTTTAATATTTTGTATTTTTTTAAAGATTATATTTTATGCCGATTTTCATATAAAGCATGTTTTGAACATTGTTTGTGGTTAAGTATTTCAATGTGTTCGAGAACATAACTATGAGTTGCAATGGAATATGTAATTTTTATGAACAAGTTTCCTACTGTTGTATACATTGGAGTGGGAATATTAAATCTTACCCCTCCGAAGCCCAATAGCTTTCCTAGGGTGGCTTAGATTGGAGTTGGAATGGTTAATGCAACCTAGCACTTTATCCCGCTCCAAAGGAATGCCACGGACCATAGAGGGCCATTGAGGGCATGAAACATGTCGACTCGTCTGAGACTCTAAGAATGATTATGTCCGGAGAGTCCTTTTGTCTGTTTTAACCTTACTATGGTACCCATTGTTAAATAAATTACCATTGGGGGTTTCCATAGATAATTGTAATACTTTAGATTCTTCTTTTGCCAAATCTTCATTCACCAATTCTTCTGAACAGAAGAGAACATCTTGCAGTGGGAAAGTTCAAGAGATCTATAGGTTAAGTTGAACTGAGGATAAAAGATCTCTGTACAGAGCTCCATAACGGATGGCCATTGGGTATTGCACCCCACCACCCAATGAGGACCAAGAACTGATGATAAAGCATGCCACTTCAGTAAGTTAGGGTCCCTGTATCCCATAAAGCAATGGCCCTTAATTCGGGACTATTCCAAAATTCCCTCTTTTTCTCTGTCCTTGTCTACACAAATAGTCTTATAGTTGAAAATTGAATCACAACGTCAGACCTTGGTTTTTGGTCCAGGCTGGAGTTCTCTCTGTCTTTAAACTAGTGTTTACTTCAAATGCGACCAGGCCAACCTTACATTAAAAAGAGAATGTATGCCTCTTTACCTCAACTTTGTTAAAACACCAGTGGCAACTTAGCTTTCACTCACTTACTGCAACCATTTTCTGCTATCTATTTTTTATTATACCTTCCCGCCTATAACAATAAAAAATTCTGAAACCACTGAGGTAGGTGCTAATAAAGATGATACTGTTATAACTCCATCTTTGCATATTCATCATAGTACCTAACCCACACCGATATCCCTATACAGGTATTATGCACTAAGAGAGCATTCGCCCTCACTTAAGTGTTTTCTAATGGCATTTCCTCATTTTCTGCCCCTCCCCCATCTCTGTCTTTTTCCCAGTAGCCAAAACTCCCAGCTCCCTTTTAAATAAGGTGTCTCTGCTGCCCACAGAGTCTGAACACCAGCCTCTGTCCTGAGGTGACCTAAAAAAACTGATGAGGTTGCAATGCGTCAGCACTTTCCACCAAGGGAAATGGGACCACGAGGGATTTTGAAAGAAAATTGTGCTTTATGGTCATCGATCTTCACACAAGCCAAAGGAAGCCATAGATTCCATATCACGCGGAATCCTGTGATTAAGGACATTAAAAGTGGTTTCACGATTCTGGTATAATCCCCACGTGATGGTAAAAAGCATCGGACTGGTGACTAATAAACAGGAATCATTGACTCATTTGTGCAGCTTCATAAATATGGTGTTTGGCCTAATTTTTGAAATTTCAATAACTAGTTGTCTACACTTTACTTTGGCTCTTTATATGCATCTTGCTCATATTAATTACAGTATTCACTGGCAATGACTTTCACCGCTTTTTTTCTGATTGGGAGTACTAAAAACTGTCAATTTTGCATGATCATATTATATGTACAAAAATACATATATGAATCAGTGCTCTTATTGATGTAATTAAGCTAAATACAAACCACAGTAAAATACAATGCAATTGGGAAATTGATGGTGTGAAACAGTTGATGGTTTTGGTATTGTGTTGCACCACAGGAGGCCTATTCAGGAAAAGGTCAGGAGAGCCTCCAGCAGTGGCTTGCTGTGTCAGCCTGCATGGGGCCTGGTGGGAGTTAGTCAGCATAGCTCAGTCATCTGACTCCTGGCTGTATGGCTGAACGGATGATGATCTGAAAGGCACCGCTCTGGTGAGTGGGAGTAGAACAAACAGGCAAGAATGGAATATTGAGAGAACCTCAACTTTGAAAGAGCAAGAGGGTGCGTGGAGCTGAGATATTAAACTGACTGAGTGGTAATTGAGAAAATGGCTGCGAGAACTAACAGGAGTACAAAGAAGAGAGTGCAGGAATGGGAGCGAGATATGTTCCTTAGATAATGCACCACCAAAGGCTCTGATGCAAGGACTTAATGTGATTACTCCACCCATCCAACAATTACTTGCCCTCTCCTTTAGTACTGGAGAGGTTCCTTTGAAATGGAACCAAGCTATAGTCGTATTACAAAAAAAGCCTTCAACTGATCATATGGCATTAGATAATTTACGTCCTATCTCCTTACTCCAGACTCTTGCCAAAATAGCACAGAAGGTGGTAAACAACCAACTCACGTATTATATCACCACAAATGATCTTGCCATCCCACCCAGTCAGGCTTTAGGACATCCTACTTGACGGAATCGGCTCCTTTGCTAGCCACTGAAACTTTAAGGAAATGCGCTGATGCAGGTCAAACGGCCGCACTGATCCTTTTAGACTTAAGTGCAGACTTTGACACTGTCTTTATACAGTCTTCTCTCCCAAAGACTCAGCCATTGTGGGATTGTAGGCACTGCGCTTTGCTGGCTATGTTCCTATCTCCATGACCGCAGCTTTCAGGTGTCTCAGAAGCCTTTCCTATTGGAAAGTATGCCCTTAGCGCAAGGTGTCCCCCAGGGCTCTATTTTAAGACCAACTTTGTTCAACCTGTATATTGGCCCACTTGCAGATATTGTGGAACGGCACAAGGTGACTATTGTGTCATATGCAGATGACACACAACTTACAGTCATGCTATCTCAAAACCCTGAAACTGCAGTCTCCCGCTTCTCCTTATGCTTAGAAGAGCTAGCCACTTGGATGGCTAATCACTGCCTTAAATTAAATGGCAATAAAACAGAGGTGCTGATTGTAGGGAAATCGCCCTCTATGTGGTCATTGGCATGGTGGCCCACACTCCTGGGTCAGATCCCCACTCCCAGAAAAACCACAAAAAATCTTGCGATTTGGTTCGACATGGATCTTTCCTTCACCAACAAATCAGAATAGTTGCCGGCAAGTGCTTCACCATTCTTAAAATGCTAAGGAAACTGATTGACCTGCTACCTATATCTGCTAGAAAGCCCATTGTGCATGAACTGGTCACATCGCAACTGGACTACAGGAATGTCCTATATCTGGGTGCTAACAAAGGGTCACTGCTGAGACTCCAGCGCATTCAGAACTCAGCAGCTCGCCCGGTATTAGGTCTTCCTAGAAGATCGTCAGCCTCGAAAGAACTCAATACCTTACACTGGCTACCAGTCGAAAAAAGAGTCACTTTTAAAGCAATGAGTTACTGCCACAAAATCTGGTGGAACAGAGGACCCAGCTACCTGCGCTCTCTCATCACGCCTTACCTCGTATCTCGCACGTTCAGGTCATGCGGAATTTTGCAGGCAAAGGTTCCCAGAATCCGGAAAGCTAGAATCGGTGCTCGCTCTTTCAGCTATTTGGCTGCTAGAAAGAATGCTCCGCAGAACAAGCTTTTCACAAACAACTAAAAACTTGGCTATTTAGGTCTCTGTCTTAGTTCTTATTGATGCAAATTGCCCTTCTGCTCGATCCCGGATGGTCTGATTCCAGCACGGGGACACACCGTTGGTGTAACCAGGTGATTTATAAATGGTATTTCATGTTAGGAAGTGAAAACGAAAAGTGAAGTTCTCAGCTGAGAGTAAGAAAAGGAGGCAGAAAGTTTGGGGAAAGACAAGGAAAAGTATTAAACGGATAAAATTCAGGGAGGTGAACGGATGAGGCAGAAGAAGGGACAAGGGCTGGTGAAAAGAAGGAAGAAGAGGAGTGAAGAAAAAAATGGGACACTGAGTGGGGTCACAGGAGAAAGAAGAACTATAGTGATAAGTGGAGGGGACGAGAAGGGTTGATGCGGTGAAGGAATAAAATGGGCAGAGGCTAGAAAGTGTAAGAGCAGCTCAGGCAGCGTAGAAAGGAAAAGAACTGATGAAGGATGGTAGCAAAAAATGCACTTTTATTATCAGGGCACAAGTCCTAAAAAAATAAGTGGGGGGCTAACCTAGTTAGGCAGTATGCAAGTGACATCACAGCACGCGACATCATGGCGCACGACATCACACATGGCATCACAGGAATTGACATCATTGAAAGTGGTATCACAAGCCACGACTTTAATATGTAGGTGTGATGTAAAGCGCTCTGACACTCTGCTTTGGGATGGGTAGCGCTATACAAGCAAAAATAGTGGTACTTAAATTATTTCAACGTCTCCTCAGGGGTAGTAAGTGCTATATAAATTACATTTAATATTATGTAAATATTGGGAGAGACCAACACATCTGATATTCTTACAGTGCATGCATATCTAGTAAACAGAGCCTGAACAAAGTGAAAAGCTGCCTCTTTTAATTATGTGTGAAGTGCTAACCTTTGTTTCCCCTCTGCTGCATTTGCTTCTAGGTGTGAGGCTCCTGACTGCTCCAAGCCAGGAGACTCGAACAAAAGGAGGCCTGATGACTACTCCAATTCGGCCATTGTTATGGGCCCACAGGAGTCTGAAATAAGAAAGCCCCTTCCCCGCCTGCACATTGTTGCTTGTTGCAGATGGATAGGAGACAGCGTGCAGGCGCTGCTGATAGTGTCCCGGTGTTTGGATATTACACCGGGACGAGTTCAGCACATTATTTAGTGGGGCCAACTTCTTGGCAGGGTGGACGGCGTTCACCCTATGAAAATAGTGGGTGGACGCCGTCCACCCGTGTGTACCCCCGACTCGTTCCCTGTTTATTATTCTGTGCTTTCTTCCAGAGTTTCATAACTTCATAGCAGTAAACTAAAGGTGTTCCTATTTAAATAATTTAATGGTTCTTCATTAATCAACATCAGGAGGATGGGGGCTTGAAATAGCCATCCCAGATCTCAGATGCAAGAGCTTATATCACTTGGCAGATTGTGGGTGAGTTAAGTGAAAGTAGGTGACAGGCTGAGGGGAGAAGGAAGAGAAGAAACTCTTGGGAGAAGCGAGAGAGAGGGAAAAGCAAAGGAGAGAAGGAGAAGGATAAAGGGAAATGGGAAAAGGGAAAAGGAATGGCTGTCTTGAGATTGAGGGGGCCAGAAAGGAATGAGTTGTGGATGATGAATAAAGCACTGAGAGAAAGATAGCGGTAGACTCCGAGAAGAAGCACAAAGATTGGCTAGACAGAAAGATAGTACTGATGAAAGAGAAATAGACATGAGGTGAAGTAGAAACTAAATAAGAACGTCTAAAGGAATGGTGGTCACTGGATGAGGTAAGGTTTGATGGAGGACAAAGGGAGACAGGAAAGGTTGAGTTGCTGAGGATGGTGTCACTGATTATTCTCTGTGGAGTAGGACAGGAAAGCAGCAGCAAAGGAGGTAAGGATAAAGTAGGTGTGAGGAGGAAGAGGTATAACTTTATGAGGATTGGTTCAAAATAGAAGAAGCGTTGAGAGAAAGCGCAGATGGGAGGACGATGTTGAGAGGAACAAAATAATTGTGTGCTGGATAAAATGGAAGAGGAAATACCTAATGGAGAAGGAAGGACATGAAAGGGAGAACTGTATGACGGTGCAAGAGATCCAATGGATGACCTGGTGTGAGGAGGATGAAAATAATGTCTTTCTAAAGAAGGTGGGGTGAAGTACTGTGGAGAGGAAGGACTGATGAAGGAAGCTGAGTGGAGAGGAAGGAATAATGGGGCAGGATATGGTAGAAAAGTAGGACTATGTAGAGAAGGGCGAGGGCAAAATAAAGTGGTCTCGTGGAAAATGGATAGAGAAATGTCTAAGAAGAGAAAAAATGGACAGTGAGGGGTTGAGTGGTGGAAGCTAGGAAGTAAATGAAAACCTGTCTTTGTTTCCAGGTGGAGGAGCGAGATAAAAGTTAATGTAAGGTGGAGAATAAGGCCCAGAGATTATAATCAGAGGGTGTTTTAGTGTGAGATCGAGGAAAAAGCACGTACTGGAGAGGTAAGGCTGAGAGCAGGTGGAAACAAATAGTAATCTGGCAAAAAGCAGCGCTGAAATAGCAAAAATGAGCAAATAATGTGTAGAATTAACAGGCACAGCTCACTTTAAAAAAACACTCATGCAACTTAAGTGGAAAGCAACAGCAGGCAAATATTGGTTCAATGTTGGCAAAATTTGGGAATGTGTTTACAAAAAATAGAGTGACAATATGAAAAGCACATAGGTCCATAGGGACGCTGAACACGTGGTGGCGGTCCAACCACTGCCACACTGCAGGACCACCCACAGTATTCCGACCTTGGCAGTCAGACCGCCAGCACTGCCGGGATCAAGGATCCTGCTGGGTCGGTGGTCTGCAATCAGCTGTAATATGCGGGCTTTGCCGCTGCCGGCATCGCCGAGCATATTTCGAGTTGCATTTTTGTTGCCCTTTTCCTGGCGGTGATTCCCGCCATGAAAAAGGTGGCTGAAAGGCAGCAATGTGGCCACTAACAGGGCCCCCTGCCAGATTTGGGCGGAGAGTTGCTTGCGGGGAAGCACATGTAGTGGCCCCTGTATTTGCATCCAAGCATGCTGCATGGTGTGGCATGTATTCCGTGCAGGAAGGTACAGTCGGTGGACTGGCTGCAGTGGTCTGCATTATAGACTCTTCTATGAGCCTTGCAGACTGCCGCAGTCAGACCACCGCAACACCGCCCACCAGGCCAGGATATAACTCCTAATCTGGCGGGTGGTCGCACCACAGGTTTGGGGGTCCTACAGCGGATGGTGGAGGACCACCGCCACTGTAGGACCGCCAAACTTGTAATCAGGCCCATAATCAGAGCTGGTTTCTTGTCATTATTTTAGGTTGAATTAGTGCCAGTGATAATGCCTAACACAAAGCAAAGGAGTAATATTCTCACGCACGGAATGGAGAGGTAAGGCTGAAAGCAGGTGGAAACAAATAGTAATCTGGCAAAAAGCAGCGCTGAAATAACAAAAATGAGCAAATAATGTGTAGAATTAACAGGCACAGCTCACTTTAAAAAAACACTCATGCAACTTAAGTGGAAAGCAACAGCAGGCAAATATTGGTTCAATGTTCAATGTTGGCAAAATTTGGGAATCTGTTTACAAAAAATAGAGTGACAATATAAAAAGCAGATAGGTCCATAGGGCCGCTGAACCCATGGTGGTGGTCCAACCACTGCCACACTGCAGGATCACCCGCAGTATTCCGACTGTGGCAATCAGACCGCCACCACTGTCAGGATCAAGGATCCTGCTGGGTCGGTGGTCTGCAATCAGCTGTAATATGCGGGCTTTGCCGCGGCCGGCATCGCGAGCATATTTCGAGTTGCATTTTTGTTGCACTTTTCATGGTGGTGATTACCGCCATGAAAAAAATGGCTGAAAGGCAGCAATGTGGCCACTAACAGGGCCCATTGCCAAAATTGGGGCGGGGGTTTCTTGCGGGGAAGCACATGTAGTGCCCCCTGTATTTGCATCCACGCATGCTGCATGGTGTAGCGTGTATGCCGTACCATGCAGGAAGGTGCAGTCAGCGGTCTGACTGCAGTGGTCTGCATTATAAAGTCTTCTATGAGCCTTGCAAACGGCCGCAGTCAGACCGCCGCAACCCCGCCCGCCAGACCAGGATTTAACTCCTAATCTGGCGTGTGATCGCACCACAGGTTTGGGGGTCCTACAGCGAATGGTGAAGGACCACCGTCACTGTAGGACCGCCAAACTCATAATCAGGCCCATAATCAGAGCTGGTTTCTTGTAATTATTTTAGGTTGAATTAGTGCCAGTGATAATGCCTAACACAAAGCAAAGGAGTAATATTCGCACTTTCATCATTTTTGGACTAAGGGTAAAAAAGATGGACTAATGATTGACCTGTTAGCTTAAAATCCCTTTGAAGGGGAAATAATATGCTTTCCTCCAGCCTAACACAGCCCAGACGTTCCTGCGAATGTTACTTGAAAACCTGAGGATGCGGAAATAGGGTACGCATCAGTCAAACCTTGGTTGAGGACACATGAAAAGACTTGACATTTATGCCCAGCCTCTTTACAAGGGCTATGATGGAAGAGTTAATTGAATATCAATCAATCACGGCATTTATAGAGCGCGCTACTCACCCGGGAGGGTCTCAAGGCGCTGGGGGAGGGGGTAAGTTACTGCTCGAACAGCCAGGTCTTGAGCTGCTTCCTGAAGGAGAGATGGTCCTGGGTTCGCCGAAGGTGAGTGGGGAGGGAGTTCCAGGTCTTGGCTGCCAGGTAGGAGAAGGATCTTCCTCCGGCGGTGGCTCTGCGGATGCGTGGTACGGTGGCGAGGGCGTGGCTGGTTGATCGTAGCTGGCGGGTGGGCGTGTAGAAGGTCATGCGGTCATTGAGGTACTTGGGGCCCAGGTCGTGGAGGGCCTTGTGTGCGTGGGTGAGGAGTCTGAACGTGATTCTCTTGCTGACGGGGAGCCAGTGCAGGTCTTTCAGGTGTCCGGTGATGTGGCTGTGTCGGGGGATGTCCAGGATGAGTCGTGCGGAGGCGTTCTGGATGCGCTGGAGTCTTTTTTGAAGTTTGGCTGTGGTTCCGGCGTAGAGGGTGTTCCCATAGTCCAGTCGGCTGGTGACGAGTGCCTGGGTGACGGTCTTCCTGGTTTCAGTGGGGATCCATCTGAAGATCTTGCGGAGCATGCGCAGGGTGTTGAAGCACGAAGATGAGACGGCGTTGACTTGTCTGGTCATCGACAGGGAGGAGTCCAGGATGAAGCCCAGGTTGCGTGCGTGGTCCGTTGGCTTGGGCGCGGTGCCCAGGGCCGGGGGCCACCAAGAGTCGTCCCAGGATGAGTTACATTCATGAGGTTTGTTACAAATGTCATGTTCACTTCCATTGTTTACCCCCTCTCACCAACCCTATAGTTGTAAGCCAACAATATGGCGGCAACTACAAATATTAAAAAATTAGCACAAGGTCAAAAGGGCATAAACAGGCAACGAGTAATTGGAGTTTGTTTATTGCTCACAAGTGATTTAAGCAAGTCTATGTTTGTCATTCTTAAAAAAAAAAATGCTAATAAGCCTTGAATTTCATTTCAGTAATGCAAGACATTGGCCTGGAAGAACATATTTCAAAGGATTTCTTTGAAAGAAGGAAGAACGTGTGTGACTCAATTGCGCATTAGGAATCTTCCCTCTCTGCATTCGTGCAATGTTGTAATTCAAGGCCAATGGGTGTATTTTATTCATTTATTTTTAGAATTTCTAGGTATATTCAATGACATCAAACAATTCTGCATTTACTTTAATGAAACTTGCAAATCTTATTATAAATCATTAATTATGCATGCTGTGGAGTTCAAACATTTCATATTCTGTATCTCAGAGCTACATTGCAAAAGGGAGCCGGATAAAGCAACTAACACTGCTAAGTAGATGGATAGTTTGTAAGTTCCTTATTTCTGGTAGGAAAAGAAAACTGGTGTTGGCAAGCTGTTTATCTTAACAGTGAGGCAGGTATTAAGACAGTTTCTTTTTTTAAATATAGATATAACATATTTGGAACTCTGAAAATAATGTAGAATGTTTTGATTCTATCACATAAAGTGTTAATGTTACAAAGGATTTTAATAATTTAAGAGCTGCTATTTAGCTAGGAAACTGTAACTTTAGTTAATCTAACAACCTACAAGTGGGATAACCTAACATTTAAATGTGATTGTCCTCTACTTGTGCCATTAACAGCGTGAATGCTCTAGGTAGAGGGTGTTAACCACAGTTATTTGTCCACCCTATTACTATGGGCCTGAACCAAATGCAATTACCAGCTGCTAACATTGAACAACAGTTTGGCAATAAGGCAGCTAGCACTCGTCCTCCTAAAACTACCCAACATATCTAAACAAATATTCCCACTGTCTTTGTTTGCTTCATGTTCCACTACAGAACCTAGACTGCAGGCAAACAGTATGGCTTATTGCCCACTGCTAAGGGCTTTACCCACTGTTAAAGGCCCTGAATCCGAGTTACAGGCCTGAGCCGCAGGTGAGGCCCCATAATGAGGGAGAGGGCCTTTAAAAAAAGGATAGCCCAAGGCAGAAAATGTATAAAACTATTAGAACACTCCCCACCCCCACTAAGGATTGAATGTTCTATATTAAAAAGGGAGAAACAGAAAGACAAATGTTGGAATGATTTGGTGAGCCAACCACATCATTCTAAGTAAAGTTCTAATGAAAAAAACAAATTCTCAGAATCTCCTAAAATGTATGGCCTAAATTTAACCGAAATGTGGAGATACTCACCCTGCAATGACTCTGGGCACTCCAAGTATGACTTGATGCCTGCTCTTTGGGCATTTATTTGTTTATTCATTTTCTGGTTTTAGGTCAGTCGCCTATCTTTTGTGCCTTAGAGTCAGCCTGCTCTTTTCCTATTACACAACTAACCTCTTTTTTTGTTTCTAGCTTTGTAAGTGTCAACTCTTGGGGTCTCACTCGGCCCTAAGATCTAGAAGAAGCGAAGGCATGGCCAGGAGCGTCAAGATGGCGGTCGCACTTTAGAAGTGCTCCGGACCCCTCCGTCATCCGCTCCCTTAATCCGCCACCATCGAGAGAACCCACCTCCCATCCTGCTGCCTGGCTGCCCAGGGCTCCCGATCCATGCCTGGGAGTGGTGTTTCTGACGTCTAGGCGCCGCGGGCGAACCCTGCATCAGAGCTCCGGCAGCTGCGGGCGTAAGATGGCGGTCCTCGCCGGGGGTGATTCTTGGTCCTTCTTGAAGTCCCGGTGGTGCCCGGCGGTTTCGGCTGCCACATGAGAAGAAGCGGCCCACTGGATTCTCAGTGCCGGTCCCACTGCGGACCAGAGATCCGCCCAGTATTGTGACGCACACCCGGGCTCCCAGAGGTGAGAGGCGCTGGAGGCGGCTGGGGTGGGCCCGCTTGCCCTGACGGGCCGTTGATCTCCTGGGGGGCGGAGGGCCGGAGAGGGTGTTCGGCCATCGCTTCGGGCGGCATTGGCTCCAGAGGCCTGTCCCTCCCTGCCCGTCCCCCCATATCCTTCGGCGGCTGTAGCCCTCCTGACGCAGGGCTGCCCTGTGTCCCGACCGCTGCCGGTCCCTGGCCTGCTACCAGCACGAATCGCACTCCTTGCCCTGCACGCTCCTTCCCTGAGTGCTGCGGCGGAGGGCTGAGGACGCCTCGGCTGTCATTTTTGGACAGCGGCGGAGGAGCTGAGTAGCACTCCCCCCCTCTCCTTCTCACCGATAACATCACTGTAGGGCCTGCTGCAGGGCAACTGAGGCCTCCCTCCTTCCCCTGCTCCGGATGGCCTGCGGCCTGCCTCCCCTCTGGGCAGCATCCCTTTGATTCAGGTTGGCCTGGACTCGGCCCCTCGGGTCCGAGGCCGCCGCCGGCCCTGTCACGACTGGCGCGCACCTGATTCTGGCCAGAGGGTGCGTGAGGACCTCACCGGGAGGGGGTGTCGGCCATCGGACCGGACCGGACGGCGGGGGCCAGGTGGACTGCCCTTCCCCCCCTCTCTCTCCACGCTGTCTCCTGCCCTCCTGTGGACCATCGGAGGGGGCCTTCGGCTGGGGGGCCCCCGTGGTGGACCTGCTGCCGTGCTCCGCGTGGCCGCTCCGGCCTCCATTGGGACGCTGAGGGCTGCGGGACCTGAGACTGATTGCCACCGTGACGGCTCTCTCGGCTTCATCGACGACCGCTTGGCCCCCCTGCGCTTCGCGGTGGAGGTCGGGGCACCGGCGGCGGACATGCGTGGTGACCCGAGCTGTGAAGAGCCCTAGCCCATCAGCGATCTGTGTGACCCTGGGACACTGTGCTTCCTCTGGGCGTCTGGATGGTGGGAAGGGAGCCCTGCGACCACTGACCTGGCCATTTCCTCTCCTCCTGCGTTGGGGTGACCAGTGGTTGCTGACCGCATGTCCTCCGCTTCTTTTCATACGAGCTGGACGTATCCGGCGTTCCGGCTTCACCTGCTGGGCAGCGACCATGGGGAGAGACCAGGCATCGAAAACCCCCGCCACACAAACTAAAATGGACCAAGAAACGACCACCGAACCCGGCGCGACGGGAGAAACCCCGGGAAGCGAAGCCCCTACCACCACGGACCTGACCACTATCCTTCAAGCCATCCGCTCCTCCCAATCCTCGGTGGAAGGCAAGATTGAAGAAGTCCGGGTCGACATGACTCTTAGCCCTCAAGACCTCCGCAATGCCACGGCCCGGATCAAGGAAACCGAATCCCGCATCTCCAAGGTGGAGGACGATGTCCAGCAGCTCAAAACCCAGGTCGCCCGCCTTCAGACTCATTCCCAAGAGCTACATAGACGGGCCGAAGATGCCGAGAACAGGTCACGGCGGAACAACCTCCGCCTGGTGGGATTTCCGGAAGGCTCGAAGCAGGGCCGAACAGCTGACTTCATTGAACGCTGGCTGCCCTCATGGATGCCCAAGGACTCCCTCTCCCCATGGTTTGTCATCGAACGGGCGCACCGCTCTCTTGCCCCTAGGCCGCTGCCGGGTGCGCCCCATCACCCTATAATAGTGCAAATCCTCAACTTCAGGGACCGAGACTCCATTCTGGCTGAAGCACGCAAGAAGCAACACCTCAAATATCAAAGCCAGCCAGGGCCCGCACTGGAGATACTCACCCGGACCCGCCTGGCCTGCAGCGCAACCGCTCACGAAGAAGGGGAGGCCCGAGACGGGC
Source organism: Calotriton arnoldi (assembly GCA_963921515.1). Classification (NCBI taxonomy): domain Eukaryota; kingdom Metazoa; phylum Chordata; class Amphibia; order Caudata; family Salamandridae; genus Calotriton; species Calotriton arnoldi. The sequence continues at coordinate 2,770,639 of CAWUFW010000913.1, read as the reverse complement.
TCAATCGGACTCACCATTGGGTCCCTCCAGACTTTATACGTCCGGAGCACCCCAGAGTGATCTCCCCACCATGCACCGCTCTGGCTCCTCCGGCCACTCAGACCCAGGGGGCGTCTCACCTCGATCATCTCCGCCGGACCTAGCGGATACAGACCTGTCCTGGAGCCCAACTCTTCTCAGGGGTACACCTTGAGCCCACACTGGCACACCGACTGCAGTAAGCCCCGCGGCTCATGGTACTGTCATTAACTTGACCATCAATTCTTTCTCTCGATGTACTTTACAACAGAACTTCCTACTATGAGGAGGGGTCCTCCACGATTCCCCAGCCCCAAGTGTTTTAGTTTGGTTCTCTTCTAGTTTTCTGCTGTTAGGGTCGACAGATGCTTCCGTTCCCGAAGTATAGGGAGGGGGGAGGGGGTGGGGTTGGGGAAGGGGGCCGTTGTCCCTGTTTTTTGTTGTTTCATTTGTTTATTGCACCAGCATTCCTCTCCAGCAGCAAGACGAGCGCGCACACGACCAGCACTATAGAGTTGTACCCACTACCTCACGTAGGTGCAACACTTCACCCGCACCTGCCACCCACACTGGGTGTCCTATCCTACACTCACACCCCCATGTCTGATAACCGTACCGTGACGGCATCGCTCCATATAATGTCCTGGAATGTTAATGGCCTGTTAGACAGGGTCAAGCGCACAGCAGTCCTGCGATATGCACAGCGTCACACTGTAGACATATTGCTGCTCCAAGAAACCCACCTGGTAGGCAATAACTGCCCCTTCCTGGCGAGATACGGCTATGCCGGAGTCTGGCACTCTGGTTTTAATCGGGGATCGAGAGGGGTGGCTGTCCTGGTGCTCCGTGCCCTCCCATTCGTGTTCCAAAAGGTGACTCATGACCCTCAGGGCTGCTTCATCGCCTTGAAGGGGAGCTTAGGGGACCGGACCCTGAGCCTGCTCTCCGTATACTCCCCACCTTCCCTGATGACCCCCACACTTCAGCTAGTTGCCACACTGGTTGCCGCCCTACCCCCGGGGATGACCATCGTTGGGGGAGATTTCAACGCAGTTATGAATCCCGACCTGGACACCACCAGGGCCCCCTCAGCCTCTAAGATCACCCACTCTAATCTCTTATTGAACTGGGCCGCCGCCCTGGGGCTCGGGGACGCTTGGAGACTTTGGCACCCGATGACCCGACATTACACCCACACATCGGCATCCCACCACACACATGCACGTCTTGACTACGTTTTCATGCCGGCCCTGGATTGTCGGGTAATTCAAGATATCACCATCCTCCCCAGAGGTATATCTGACCACTCCCCTGTGGCGACGCGGGTGGGTAACCTCCCTGAATCTTCGTAACCGATCTGGCGGTTAAACGCCTTGTTTCTCCAGGATAAGGAATTCAGAGACTCAGTGGGCAATGAGCTCCGCCACTACTTTATCACCAACCAGGGCTCGGTTCCCTCCCCTGGCACCCTGTGGGAGGCTGGTAAGGCCACCATTCGTGGCTTCGCCAAGGGCCAACTCAAACTTAAACGAATGGCGCAGGACTCCCGACTTACGCTCCTAGAAGCCCAAGCTGTCCTAATCGAAGGTCAACCCCCGGAAGAGAGAACTGAAACCCAGGATAGGAGACTAGCGTTTCTGAGGGACGAGATTAAGCAGGCCTCCCTGGAGGCCGCCAAGCTGCTGTGGAGGTCCTCTGTAGCACGAGTGTATGGGTGCGGAGATAAAAATGGGAAGCTCCTTCACCGACTAGCCACTTACCCAATGGCCAACCGTATTCCTGAGGTGATCGCCCCGGATGGAGCGGTCCAACGATCCCCAGTGGCGGTGGCCCAATGCTTCGCCGCATACTACGCCACCCTTTACTCTGCGCAGCCTCCCACTCTCTCACTCTCGGAACTACTTCAGCGCGAACGGTTCCCTCTTCCGCGACTCAGCGAACCTGAGGCGGAGGCGCTGGACCTCCCCATCACCCCAGAGGAGGTCAACGACGCCATAGCGCGCATGGCCTCTGGTAAGACACCAGGGCCAGATGGACTCCCGCAGGAGTTTTACGTGACCTACCGCGACACGCTGGTTGCCCACCTTCTGGAGTTGTATCAGGAGGCGACTGATAAAGGCTCGTTCCGCTCCGAAACTGATATGGCCACCATCGTGGTGATCCCCAAGTCTCAGCCTCCCTCGAAGCACTGCTCCGACTACCGCCCCATCTCTCTCATTAATTTGGAGCTCAAAGTATTTGCCTCTGTCCTAGCCAACCGCGCACGACCGTACCTGGCCATACTGGTCCACCCCGACCAGTGCAGTTTCATGCCCTCTCGGGGAACCAGACACTGCCTTAGATGTCTCCACCTTGCTCTAGCGAACCGTCAACAGCTGACCCCATACTTGTCCCTTCTTCTCGTTGATTTCGAGAAAGCGTTTGATTCAGTGGACTGGCGGTACCTGGAAGCGGTGTTGACAGAAATGGGATTTGGAGCCCCCTTCCGTAACCTAGTCAAGACGCTATATTGTAAACCGCAGGCTCGAGTACTGGTTAATGGAGCTGTCGCGGCCTTTTCCCATCAGGAGGGGCACGAGACAGGGATGCCCCCTCTCGCCCCTCCTCTTCGCTTTGGCGATGGAGCCCTTTGCCTGTCTTATCCGGTCCGACAAGCACATCACGGAATGGAGATGGCCCGGCCTGGAAGAGGACAAAATCGCCCTTTACGCAGATGACGTTCTGCTATTTTTAGTGGACCCAGCACAATCGGGACCCCGGTGTCTCCGGGTGCTGAGTCTCTTTGAGCAAACCTCCGGCCTTCGACTGAACTCTTCTAAATCCGTCCTGGTCCCCCTTCACCTCTCGCGGGAGTGCTTTGATTGGCAGTCATCGATACCTCTTCGACGGCAGTCCTTCAAATACCTGGGGATCTGGGTTGCCCTCCTCCCAGACCTTGCTTGGTCACTCAATATAACCCTGCTAGTGAAAAAGGCCCGTGCTGATCTCCTCAAATGGCAGGCGCTGCCGCTGAACCCTATGGGCAGAATAGCTTTATTTAAAATAATGATTCTGCCCAGGTTCCTCTACATGCTTCAAAATACGCCCCTATCCTTCTCACGGTCGTGGTTCCAGGAGATGGACAGCTTGGCCACCAAGTTCCTGTGGGGGGGTCGGAGGCCCCGGCTGGCCCTTGCCCAGTGCCGGATCCCGCCCTTTGATGGCGGCCTGGGGCTGACAAATCTGTACCTTTATTATTTAGCTACTCGGCTCCTCACATTGCACGACTGGTTTAATGGTGGCTGGTCAGATCCGGCATATCGCTTGGAACTGCACACCCTGGGTTTGTATAACATCCAGGGGATGCTGTATGGGAACGTCATTCCCCAAACCCTGCCCGAGGTCACACGTGGGGTGCTTTTGGCCTGGCGGACTTCTCTGCGTCACACCCGCTGGTCAGACAAACTGCCTCAATATACCCCACTGTGGTGGGGTGCTTGGCTCCGGGAGGTCACCAACCTATCTTGCTTTAGAGCATGGGACCTCATTGGGATTTCACAATTGGGAGACGTCTGGGGTGGGGGCCACATAAGCACCTTTCAAGACTTGCAAAACCGGTGCTCCCTCCACACTTCCCAGTTTTATCGTTACCTGCAGTTGCGCCACGCCCTTCACTCTCATATCTCAGAGGGCACCTCCTTACCCGAATACAGCCCGCCCGAAGCCCAGATCATGACTGGCAACTTGGGGAAGGGGGGGATCTCCCGTATCTATCGCTCCCTTACAAAGAACACCCCCAACACACTATCCCGGCTCAGGGAAAGATGGGAGGGATGGCTTGGATCCCTGGAGGATGACGATTGGAGGGAAGCACTAATGGCCCCCAAAACAATCACAGCCTCGGCAAGGCTCTGCCTAGTCCAAGTATACTACCTCCATGCCGCCTACCTCACACCGCTGCGATTTCACCGCGCTGGACTCCGACCTGATGCATCCTGCCCCCGCTGCAATCACCCACAAGCTGATTTTTACCACATGGTATGGCTTTGCTCCGCAGTCATGCGCTACTGGGAATCAGTGATAGGGGAGCTTACTGAGGTCCTGGGCTGGGAGGTCCCTCTCAACCCAATGAATGTGCTCCTGGGAATCACGAGGGGATGGATGGCTCCAGAGCTGACAAACTCTTTCTAAACACGGCCATGATGGTGGCCAAGAGGGACATTGCAGCAAACTGGCTGAACTCGACTGCTCCCACCATGACACGTTGGCGCAGGGGGGTGGATTGGTGTGCTGCGCAAGAACGGCCCCTGTACGAAGCCAGAGGATGCCTGAAGAAGTTTCGCAGAATGTGGGGCAAATGGGTTGGGGTGATAGAAGATTGACACTTCCGTTGAGCAACCGAGGGCTGGGGTGGGTGCTGCTCTGTCTTTCCCTTGCATTCCAGGGTCATGTACACTGGTGTAATGTCATCATATTTCTGCTTTGCACTGATATTTGTACAAACTGCTGGTCTATTGTTCTCTTTTGTTGGTCTCTCATAAAATCAATAAAATTGGTTATAAAAAAAAAAGATCTAGAAGAAGCTACACTACAGGTGTTTAGTAGGAGAGGACTTAAAACATCAGAATAAATATCCTGGACCCCCTTAGGCATCATCTTCATCCATCTGGATGATAAAATATATCCTCAACTTTCTTGGACATCATCTTTATCCGCCTTGTCTTGCACATCCTATTTGGGGCTTTCCTCCCTGTCTCTTCGGCACTGGGAACCTCCACATTTGTTGCAAGGCTCTTTCATAGCATAACTTTGCTTCACGTAGAGTCTCAGGTAAAACTTATTTCAATGAACTACACAATAATATTTGGAATCACTAATAAGTAAAGGCTGAAACTAAGTGACCCTTGAATTGCCATTTGCAATGTGAAGTATACAAACGAAGGTGTAGTTCCATGGTCAGGCACATGTGTCTACACCACATGAAGCATCTGCAGGCAAGTAAAGTGATCAAATGGTCTCCCACTTGGCTTAAGGCTAGAGACCTGTTTGGAAAACACTGGAAAGAATGTGAAGACGTTCTTTTATTAGGAAATGTGCCAAATATATCCAACTGTACTTGTTGTCTTGATCAGACTTGCTGTTGCATTCATACCTGAAGGTTTATGATGCTCTAAAAATAGATGTGATTTGACATAAATAATGACAAAAGTATAAAATCTACACTTATGAAACAAGCAGAGTTACCAGGAATGTTTTAAAGACAGTAAGGACAGTGAGAAAGAAAGTTAAGACTGAGGAACACCAGAGATCCAGGGCAGGAAGGGTTTGAGCAAAGAATGTTTGAGAAACTATTGCACAGACCCGGTTTTTCATGTGTTGATCACTGAAGCAGCTCAAATCAGAGCTCTCCAGAAGCCTGACACTGTAAGATAGGTTTAATACAAGCTGGCACTGCTCTCCACAAATTCCAAGTACTGAGGCCCTTATTACGATGGTAGTCGGTCGGCCAACCGACCGTCATCGTATCAGGCGGGTGACCGTCGGACAATGAGTCGGCAGTCCCACTTGCCCTATAAGGATAAGACTGCTGTGCAGGCAGTCATAATATTCTTTATCCTACTAGGGCATGTTTTGCGGCCCAAGGAAAAGGGCCCCAGCACAAGCAACAGTAGAAAAAGGCACTTTGTGCACATCCATGCATGGTTGTGTGGGGGGGACAACATGTGCCCCCAGGGCTACTTAAAAGTGGCCTACGGGGACCCAGGTCCTGCTTGGGGCCCCTAAAGTTTCTTTCCATCTGCCTTTTCATGGCAGTGGGATCGCCATGAACAGGGAGTCAGAAAGGGATATCCTAATCTTTATGGTCGTACCTGTGCAGGCACTGCCTCCATTGTAGGATTAGGATTCAGACCGCTTTCCAGGCGGGATCTTTGATCCTGTCAAAGGTGGCGGTCGTACCCCGTGACCTCTGTCTTCTGACTGGCTGCATTGTAATGCAGTGGTTGGACCGATGCCCTGGATGGAAGCTGGACCGCCACTGTAATGAGGGCCTGAGTTTCCAACTACTACCCAGCAGGCATCAGTTGTTGAAAATATAGGCATATAAGCTGTAAGTGTAGTGACTACAATCCGTAACCAGGTTTCACAATGCATATACGTAACCACTACCTGTGGCTTTATTTTCTAAGTTGCTCAGCAGTACCAGGTAGTAAGGGTATTTTTTTTTATTTCTTCCATTGCTCCTTTCCCTTAACTGCTGTTTGATGGAGTCAAAAGATCTGGGAGGCCCAGTGACAGTGTCCTCGGCAGCGAGTGGGTAGGTCTGCCGACATTTTTGCCACCGAGCAAACAACACTAGGTAATTCCAAGTGTCAATCCTGCCGGGCGTCAATGATGAAAATTACCGAGCCTATTACAGGTACCACACTATAGGTTTTAGGTTGGTTTATCTGGGATACATCACCAGACAACCGCCTGTCATGTGGATAGCTTTTATTTGTTTATACTGGTCCTGACGAATCGCCACTAGATCTGAGGACTATTAGGTGAGAAACATGTTGATCACTTGACAGAGCGCCAATCCTGAAACATCATTTCAGACGTGCTCCACCCTGTTTTTTAATCAGGTTGGAAGCCCTGTTGATTAAAGTTGTTCTCTCTGGCACTTCCAATTCCTGTTTTAACTTCCACTTGGTTCATTCACCTGCACTCTTCCATCTACACACATAGGCCCCTCACCCCCACGGCACCAAACGGCAATTTGGAATAAAAGATCTCCGCCAAAGAGCCCCTCATAGGGAGCCCGTCAGGTATTGCAGCGCTGACCTGACGAGGAGCATGCCCTATGATGAAGCATGACACCCACCGGGTGTGTGAGGGCCCTAATTCCAACAGGAGGAATTCCCCGTTCTCCCTGCAACCAGTGAGGACTTCTGACCACCGAGCCCTCTTGTCCCCCTAAACCAGTAAGGAACTGCATACCTCTTTGTATCTATAATTGTTGGGGCATGTATGCTGGACCTCTAAAAAAGCCCCCAGTCCCTCTTTGTTGAGTTAGTGTTTACACCATGTCAGTATCCTGATACATCACATTGTGAAGACGTGGCCCTAACAATGGAGGTATACTAGGGTGATATTGATTTGTAAACTCTACCACATGGCATCTTTTCTGTGGTTAATCTCATGGGAAATCTGTTCCATGATTTCTGGCTCTTAGGAACCTGCAACCATGAATATGCATAGTAGAACTACAGAAAAGACTGAATCAGAAGCCTTGGAAAAACTATTCTACTCCCTCAATGACATTGCAATGAATATTGTTCCATATACCAAACAACCATCCTTTATCTCACCCACTGGATAACAGCATTGTGTGCACACTCCTCAGCTCACACTCCTGAGCAGCTTACAAAGTCAACAAATGCAGATTACCATTGAAAGACCACACCTGGTGTGGGGTGGGAAGAAGTACAGGGGCCTGTCTAATAATGTTTAATGGCACTATAACAGAATGCCATCCTCTTGTATAATTTTTCTGCTTTCATATGGCATCATCCCACACACCCCTTTCTGTTGAATTTAGTATTATATCCTGGAGAATTTGGGGTTCATATTTATGACACAAACTGGGCTATTCACAAAGGTGAGTTGCGCTTGTGAGTAACTTGCATGTATAAATTGATTTCCAGCAATTTTGAGTAACTTTAATACTTTTAGCTATTCACAAAATCTGAGCGTACAGTTACTCTAAAGAGAAAACGTATACATCTCCAGCGCCTGAACAAGGGAGGGAGCCTAACTTAGAGGTGTAAGCTACTTCTGAAAAAATAGTAAGCCTAGCACTGCATGTGGTCAACCCCTGGAAGCGCACCATCCTCCCATAGAAAATAATGGAGGCAGGAAAGTAAATTGTAACCACTTAGGAAATAATATTAAATGTAACGAAATTAATTTAAATAGTCAAAAATAAATAGATACAATTTAATATTAAAATAAACGTTTAAAAATAGTAAATCATTTTAATTTCCTTATGAAATATTGTAATAATATGTTTGCATTTAAAAATGAATTAAACAATACATGGTATTAAATATAATAAAATTTCTTTTGATAATTTTTATGTATCACTTTCAGCAATTATTAATCCATAATAAAATTTTTACTCTAAATGGTAATTTCTTTTTTTATTTAACCTTAAGAAAAATAAATTTACTATTGATTCAAAATTTAGTTAAAAGTGCTGTAGCATTTTTCTCTTTAGTTTTACTTTTAAAATAAATATATACAAATAATTTACATTAATATAATAAAAATAAATATTTTAACAAACTTTTTTCAAGTCGAATAAACTATTTTACCTCTCCCTATAGTTTACCATGTGGAGATCTCCGCAACTGTGGAGGGGAGATCTCCCCGTGGTAAAGTATAAGGCAGTTTTCCCTTTACTTTACCATACGGAGATCTCCACCCCAACTGCAGAGTCTCCTTATTGTTAAGTATAGGGCAAACTAAAAAAGTTAACTCAACTTGTAAAACGTTTGTTAATTGACTTATTATTTTGCGGGTGTGTAGACGCCCCTGCCTAAACCCCTCCCTGACCGTCACTTAACCTCTCCTTACTCCTCCCTATTCCCTTCCCATTTAGTAGTATGTATTTTCCATTTTCCAGCCACTACCCTCTGCCCCACCCACATTTACTACTAAAATGTATACTTACATATGTAGAATTGTGGAGAGATTCTGTGCTTAGGGCGAAGGTCTCTGCCCAGAAAAAGATAGGAGAGATGGAGGAGTAAACTTCCCACATGAACAACCTTTTGTAGAACATTCTTAGTACTGCAAAACATACTACAAAGTGGAATTTGTGAATAGGCCACTACCCTTATTGCAGTTTTGTATATTTGATGTGAGGGGATGTTGTTACTGTGATGTTCTCTTAATATTATTCTATTATATTGGTATGTTAATATACTCAGTTTGGGGGTAGGGAAAGAAGGGAGTAAGCTATGAACCTGCCCCTTCTCCTTCCACACACTTTAACACTCTCATTGCTAACTTTCGATCACTGAGCAAACATGCGTTTACACAGGGATCACAATTATGAGCAGTTTTCCCTTGGTCAAACCTGCCAAAATTTATCAGTAGAAAAGGGCCGGAAAAAAGGAAAATAATGCGGAATTTGGAATGTTAAACAACGATTCTGCATGTTAGGCCTAGTTATCCTGTTGAAACTCGAAACAGGAGGTATTTACCACACGTGGTAAACACCTCAACCTGGGCTAATGGTATTTACCACATGTGGTAAATACCTCACCCTATTCTGACAAACTTGTAATGAAGGCCTATACATTTATAAATCTTCATTGCCATAGGCCAGTAGGGTATTTGACTGGGTAGCACTTTGGACTGTGGAACCAGAGTTCAGCCAGCCTTTTAAAGTCCTATTTCAGGGAACTCAAATATATATTGTTTCACACAAAAGCAAAGCCACGTTTGTTGTTCTGTCCAATGAACAAATATATATTTGCCACAACGTCTTTGCTGACATATTGTTCTCTCTATCCATTCTCTCCCCATCTTCTCATCTGAGTTAAACTAAGTTGTACCACTTTAATACGTGTTTTTCTTCACATCCGAGACCTCGCACTATCCTAAAGGATTTCATGCCTGACCATCCTAGTTAAGCATATGGAGACTCCAGAGAAAAAGACATAACCCATCTCTCCTCTATATATGGCACAATGCATGGACTGGTTTGTAATCCAACACCATCTAATGTCTGGTATTACATGGTGCACTTATCAGATCACTACACAATACAAATAAACATAGGCCTGGTAAACACACCTCCTCCTTCCGTGATGTGGCGCATGCAAACTGGTAAATATGTGCTTCAAAAACGTAAAGGAAATTTAAAATCACACACTTCCAAGTGCAGAGAAACTAATGCTCAGCTGGAGGGGGCGTCTGGAAAGGCAAATTGACAGGCCATTTGATGAATGATTACTCAGTGTTGAATCATGAAGGTAGACAAAAATAATGCAGACTAGAACACAACATCATATATATCTTCCCTGGCTGACCTGAAAAACAACTCAGAAGAGAGGGAAAAATTCTCCCTTTGCTCAATCTTTACTGCAAAAGCACAGCAGCTATATCAAAGCATAAATAGCAACACTAGAAAGGGGGGGAGAAGGCAGGTACAATATTAGCATTACAGTTGTAAAAAGGGAGGTACAACTGGCCATTCCTGTCATATATAATAGTGAAGGCTGACTACAAACCCATCGCATGGACATAGCCAAGCCTTTTGCCTCATACTTTGGTGATCTTTACATTTAGGAAAGCAGTTTTCTATATGGACTGAAATTGTCTTCATTTTCCCCAGAGGTCAGGGCACTTTTGGATGTTGAGATCCCATCAGATTGAATATTTGTAGCTATTGTCGTCTACTGACTTGCAAATCACTGGGAGATTATGACTTCCACGGCAAGTTATTTAAAATCAGAGCCACACACTTAGTACTATTGCTCTAGATGGCATTTAAGTAAGCAGAATCTGTGGATACCCTAAGCCATCTTTACATTACGGCTCTTATATCCCTTCTTCGTAAATAAGGAAAAGGTCAATTGGAATAACCTTTCTCCCTAAATATTTGATTAATATAGATGTAAAACACTTAGCCAGAGGTCTGGGACCCTGCTTAGTAACTTCATTCCATTGCTGCTCCATGATTCAAAAGTTGGCTTTGTTTCAGGTCGCTCTTCTCAGAACATTGGCCCACCTGCTATGGTTATCAAAAGCCAGCCCGCTAGAAACCATTGCTTTATTCATCAATGCGAAAGAAACCTTTGACCCGGTGGAAAGGGGTAGCATTTTATGGCCTGAAAAGGGTAGGCCTCAGTGCCAAAGAGAGCTCCAAGGTTAAAAGGTTATATAATGCACCAATGGCATAGGTACATTGTTGGCGACGTCTGTAGCGTCTAATTACAATTAAATGCCGCACACATCAGGGCTGCTCACTTTCATCCATCCTACTTCTCTTAGCTTTAGAACCACACTGCTTCTCCATTAATAGTACCTTACAAATGTCCCAGGGTACAGTAAATTCATTTCTTTATGTAGATGACATCCTGCTCACTCTGACTACCCCAGAATTTACTTTACCCTCATTGATATTTGCTTGTCACACTTTTCTGAATAAAGCATCAATTGACCCTACATGTGCCCTACTTGTTATGCCATAGAACAAAAGACTGACTAAGCAGATACAGAATGATATGGATACCACCGGTCTAAGGTGCTTGAGGGTTATCATTAACAGGTACTAGAAAAAATTGTGGTAGAAAAGCTAGCACCCTAATCTCAGGGACTTGGCATGGCTTTGTTTGTTTATCCCAGCTCGACTTATCCCAATGTGACAGTGTACAAATCATAAAAACGGTTGTTGCCCTCCATTACAACTAACTTTTCAGGATTGCACCCCTGCTTGCACACTCCTCTCCCACTGGTCTATTTTCTTCCCTAACATGAACCACCTTCCACTTGGGTATCACTACAATGAGAGGCACCTGAAGCCATAGAAAGCTTGTCCACTCTATGGGCCTGAGTTACGAAGGTATCTTACACCTTTGAGTGATTTACACTTTTAAGTAAGCTTACTACTTTTTGTGTATTCAGAAAATCAGAGTGTGAGTTCCTACTAAACAAACAGTACTAAATCTAGCATCTCTCATGGCCAGCCATTGGGACTGCAACACCCTCCCACATAAAATAATAAAGGTAGGAGATCAAATAAAATCCATTGGAAAAATGTTAATTTAACATTTTTCAAAATAGTTACAATTATAAATAAATGTGATTAAATTTTAAAAATATTTAAATAGAGTACACAATTAATTTTCAATTATAAAATATTTTAATACACTATTTTGGGTTATCAAGAATTCATTAAATTCATTTAAATTATTTCTATACATCACTTTTAATTATTAATAATACATATTAAAAAATATTATTTTTCTTTTGCTGTGAATTCAGTTTTTTTAATTTAAACTTCAGAAAAATAATTTTAATTTCAAAATTAGGTTAATAAGACTACAGCATTCTTTTTTATTTTGTTTATCATTTAAAATAAATACACAAAATGAATTTATATTCATATTTACCATGAAAATATTTTTTATATTTATTTTTGAGTTAAATAAACTTTTTTATTTTCATACTCTTTACCATGCAGAGATATCCAACCTGACTGCAGAGTCTCTCCTTGGTAAAGTATAAAGAACATTTAAAAAATGAATGTAACTCTTGAGACCTCATCCAACGGCAATCCAACTTCGAGAGGACTTCCTCAGATACAGCCTGCAACCATGCCCTGCTGGAGGGTTTTGACTTCCATTTCAGAGGCTAAGACCCAAGATAGAAATTACCAATCTGGATGAACCTGATTAGCGTATACAAACCACGATCCATCACAGTCGGCCTGAAATCATTCCATAGTGGAGCTTAGTGCTTTTTGCCACTATTTTTCCTTAGAATTTCTAAAATTTATACCACCGGTTCCCCTCAATAGATTGATCTTGTTTTAGTGTCATTTTGTTAAATACATTTTACCACATTTTTCTAAATTGGAATGGGATTTTTGTTGTGTTTTTTGTCGTATTAGCTGTTTTTGTACTTCTAACTGCTTTACACATTTTCTTTTACATTAAGTCTGTCTTATTTGTGTAATAGCTACCAGGGTTGAGCTCAGGTTTAAATTAAATGAAACCTTTAACTGGACCTAACAGATTCATGACTTTATTACTCGAGGTAGACTCCCATCCACTCCAACTAATACTTCACTTTTTACACAGAAACTGAAAACTGAGAATCTCAATAAAGAATTGCTACAGAAATCATTAGTGCATTTTCAGATTAGCACCATAACGTTGTGAGTCTTGTGTATGTCCGTGTTTACACAATAACTCAGTAACCATAAGTACATGTGCAGATCTGTACCATCCCTCACCAATCCTTAAAACAGACCCAGATTTACACCAGCATTTTAGTAATAAATAGTGCATGCTGATTGTTGCACCATGCTCACAAACCTTGAACGTATGCCCAGATTTACTCCATTAGACAGAAATACTGACAGAATTCACTGGTTTACACCAACACTCATTAAACTTTGGTGCATATTCAAAGTTACACCATAACATGGTAATCCTTTTTCCCTCTTCAGATCTGCATAATCGCTTCTTAATCCTAAATGAATGTTCTCATTTGCACTATGATGTGTAATCATCACTTCATATCTGATTTGCACTGTCATACCCACATTTGCATCATCATTCAATAGTACCTAATGTTTGCTTATATTTTTACCATCACTCAGAAGTCTTGACTGCATAACCAGATTTGGATTAGGCATGGGTGAAATTTCAACTATGCTGGCATAATTTCTGGAATTTGTTGCTGCGCTTATAATGTGAAATTCACAAAATTATGCTATTATGCCATGCTTCTTAAATATTGATCTGTGGAAAAATGTTACTGCAAGCACACAGGAGAGATGCAAGCTGCCAAAAAGTGAGCGGATGTGATTCTTGTGACTTTTGAACTATTTGGTACAAAATGAGCCCTGAAATGGACATGAAGATGCATTTTTTTCTAAAATATAGCACCTAATGCCAGTTTTGCAGTTCACATATTTGTGAATAATTTTGTGTAACTTTCCTGAAATTTACATAATTGCGCAAATGCAAATTACACAAATTGTGCACAACCATAATTTGTATCATAATTGTTTTGTCTTCAAACCAGTGACCAGTGTTCCCTGTAGGGTGCTCTCGTTTGTGCACTCCCGACCTTTCCCTAGCACTCAGACACTACTTCTAAGCGCACACATCACTGCCACATCCCTGCCTGCAACACACGAGAATGTGAAACCATTTATCAACGTTGCATTTAAAAAAACTTGCAGTGCAAAAAAACTGTCACTCTTCGCAGCAGAGCAGGACACGCATTGGCAACCTGTGCAGAGGAGCAGATCACTGAACAGAGCACCAGGACAGTGCAGCAGGTAAGTGTACTTCCAGGCCTCCAAGTTGCAGAAGGGTCATGGAGTTCAGAGCATGTGGCTCCTACATATGCCCCTTGCTCTGTTACTTTCCTGCGTGGCTGGCGGCATTCCGGGGAGAGTCTGTTTTACAGTCAATGAATCATTGCTGATCGCCTCTATCTTGCCAGCAGCTTGGTTGTTTTACTGACTTGGGGTCATTTAATTTTGTAACAAATGTGCTGTATTTTTTACTGTTACTTTGCTGTCTTTTTTACTGAAGTTATTAGTTATATTTTATTAAGGCAGTTCTAGAACATATTTAAATGTGCTTTCTATTAATGTGACTTATCGTGTATTGTTGTCTAGTTCTTAAAAATACATAGGATCTACATGTTTGTTGGACAGCATAAACTGAGGGATTGGTGTCTAGACTGATTTCGGACACCCCCACAGGATATGTCAGCCTTTAGACCAGCTAGCTCACAGTGCCACCATAAGCCCCTGAACCTTACTAAGGAGCGAATAGTTTCTGGCAACCATTGAACATGACAACCCTTTACCCTTCAGGGATCATGGAAACAGTACAGTACTTTTTGCTTAGTCAATCGTGCGCACTTAGTCTCAGAGTGATGCACAGAATAAACGTTGGGGATGTTTTCAATAAGCATTTATTGAACCAACATCATTCTAGTATAAAACATGTTTGCTGCGACAATCAATTCCCAGAATTTAACGTAAGAGATTATAAGCATCAACAGAGTAAATAGAAAGTAGAATTCTACCATCATGCTAAAACAGTGAATATATGCAGGCATATAAACATGACAGTAATCAAGCGTACTCCTATGTTGCGGACCCTACATAAGTGTACCTAAGTGTACATAGCATGTAAGTGGGTGTAAAGCCAAGAATCCCCTAGGAAAGAGCCAAACCCATTACCTGATGGGAGAGAATGAATGACCCCGTCTTGGTCACGAGTTGGACACCCCGCAAGGGATGTCAGACCACTGCGTGTTGAAGCTTCAGCGTGCAGGAACCTCCGTGTCTTGTGTCAGCGTCTCCTCTAGTTGACTAGTGAAGGTGTGGTTCTTTTATACCAAAAAGGTAGCCTCTGGGTTGTATCACAATCGATATGTTGTTAGTACAATTATGGAGACGAGCCTAAATCAATAATTGTAATTATGCAATGTAGCCCTGTTGCCCTAGGATGAAGATAGCGATGACTTTTGTACAGAATATGTTAATCCTGTAATGTACGTCATGTGCAGGGGATTTTACTAAGAATCCTCATGCATAATAAATTAGGCTAGTTTCAAGGAAACCAATCAACAGTTATTCAGCATATAACTGGTTAAAAGGTCAGTGCTAGAACCGTTATGCAAATGAAGGTAAAAGGTCACTTTGCTACTTAGGCCTAGGTTAGGAAACATAACAGTATTGCTCTAAGGCTATGTTAGTGATCCCTGACTAATAGCTAAAGTAAACACAGGCAGTATGTTCATGTTACAAAGGCTTACCGACATGTAACAGGCCTTTTCATACCAATGACCGGTATTCTTCTCTTGAATCGATGGCAAACTTAAAAGATGTTTTAGCATGACTTTCTGCCTTTGTTTACTTTAAGTATTACTCGCGGATCATTAACACAGTTCTAGAACACATTTAAATATGCTTTCCTCTTATATTTTTTCTTATTTTTCTAGGGCTACAGTAATAACCTCTGACTAATAATTAAAGTAAACACAGACAGAAAGCTAAATGAGTTGAGATGATTTTATATACAGTGCTATTTAGGTATTGTCTTGGCCTTTGCAAACAAAAGTCCCATATTTTTCCCCAGGAAAGACGACAAACCTATGTGTTAACTGTCTCCTTCCCTTATAACTGGTGTTTTTAAAATGTTCTCCTTTCCTATTGAAAGGCTGTGTTTCAACTTTCCAAGAGGAAAAATACCAGCATTTGATCATGTTTTGGGAGTACTAAAGGCCTAGATGTAATACCTAAACAGGACTTTATATTTAAAAAAAAAGCTTATAATCATTTCTAACATGACTTTTCTGTTTTGTGTACTTTAATTATTTATGCAATACCAAGGCAAATGTCACTGATTTTGGTAGGTGTGTGCTGCACTTGCATGAAAGATCAGGTTCTTGGTGCACATACCCTTCCCTGCAGCACACAGAGACCTTATACTGATGCACACAGTGGAAACAAATTAGAAGGAACATTGCCAGTAACCTATTGGGTGCTTTAGTAGGTGTATTGCATGGTCCATGCCATGTTCTCTGAATTAACCAATGCCTAAGAAGCCTGAGGTTTATCACAACCAGTTTCTTGGTGAACTGGTCTCTAGATCCAGATGCACTCTACCCTCGTACCCTCCTACCTTCCTGTGCCAGGTGGTCATGAATATATCAAAAGGCCTACGCACTGCCAAGTCCTTATCCAGCTTCCTCCACATGGCTGCCCTAGTAGTACCAGAGGTCTGAAATGAGTGAACGCCCTACTGATATTGTGGAGTTGGGGCAAAATTTAAATAATGTGGTTCAACCTTTTCTGACCAGCAAGTTCAGGGATAAGCCCTGCTCCCGTGCTGGCTTCAAAGTGCAACTCACTTCAGGTGACAGATCTTTGCCACCTTGTTTTGAACCAGGAGCTATTTCATCATCATACATTAAATCACAATATGAGTTCTATGTTCAGTCAATTATGAGAGTTTCAAATAATTTTAAAAGTTTATTTCTCATTAAGAGTTTAGTAAGATTCTTTTTAATCACATTAGTCGAATAAAATTCAATTAAGTTTACAGAAATATCATAAAATTATGGTTAGAACAAATCATCAAATAAAGCATCAAGTGCGTTCCAGAAAGGAAAAGTTACCCTATTCTAAAGAACGGGACCAGCATTTTAGAGTTAGTGGAACTCATGCAGAGTTCGAATTCAAAGGAAAAGAGTGAGATAAAGAGAGTATAAAGCTCAAAATCCAATTAAAGCTACCAAACTTCCCATTAAGGGTAGTTCGTGAAACTCAGCTGAGTCTCAATAATTTGAGCAAAAAGCATACAGTTTCAGTAGCAATCTGTCAAATCGAGCATCAATAATAAGCCAAAGGAAGAACAGCAAAAGCGGTAGCCACAATTTGTCAAAAAAGCGCCAAGGGAATTGGTCAAAGGGAATGGTTGTGTAAAAAAGCATTGCTCTATGCTAGGAACAGGCACTAGTATAAAAGGCAAAAATAATGTTGCAAAATGTGTTGCAGTTCTTTCCTCCTCGGATTCAATCAGACAACTGCAAGTGAGTCCAGCTCTTCCTTTCCCACGAAATAACATGCAGCTTTCAAAGTTTTTCACAAATGTTGATACAGACATCTTATGTATGTAGCTTCTTGATTCATAGACTTCCGTTCCCATAGGCATCCAGCACAGTTTAACTGTAGGACTTGGCCTTTTTGGTTAAAGTTCCCTAAACTTTTTGCTTTCCCCCTAGACCGTTTTCCTGACCTAGAGATGCCAATTTAGATGCTTTGGGTACTTTGCCACTGCTGATCAGTGTCAAAGTACAGGAGTTCCCTATGTAACATGTAATGGTGATTGGTTGGCCATGATTGGTATGTTTGCCTTACTAGTAAAAGTCCCTAGTGATGTGCACTGTGTGTGCAAGGGCTAGTAATGCAAGGGCGCGCAGAGAAGGTGTAGTGATCACTCCAAGCTGGTTGAGATGTTTTAGGAGTATTTATTGAAGATCAGTAGTACATCAGTAATACAGCAGTAATCAGCCCCACCATGAGCAGCCAGCAAGGCGCTCAGCCCTTCACCAACTGTGTAATTCATACACCAACATTCTATGTTACATCATCTCAAGAGTGTTCCACTGGTGGAGCAGTGGATGACATGTAAAGCATAATAACCAAGATACTACATATCCTCCTTTCTTCCAGAAAGAAAATAGAAAAAAGGAAAATAGAATCAGATGTAGAAGCTAGAAGAACAAAATAGAGAAGAAAGGACTAGAGAGAAACAAAACAGAGGTAGAGAGAAAGAAAGCAGGCAAAAATATAAGAAACAGAAAGACATAACCTCATCCTCCTTTCTTTCTATAAATGAGAAAAAGAAATGAAGAAACAAAAGAGAAACCATCAATGAGTACTCTCTGTACACCAACTGGCCAGGTATGTATGCAAGAGATCAATCCACAACAGGAGAATAGAAGATGACAGAGAAGAAGAGAAATACATTATAAAAATCATTCTTCTCCATAATGTAATAAACATTTGAGTTAAAATAAAATAGAAAAGTACTGGGCTACAGTGTTGAGCAAGAAAAGGAAAACAGAGATGAGACACAAACGCCCAGTCTAACATGAACCAATGCACTATAGTTACTGGGTAAGAACCAAAACTATACACCCATGTGGGTAACAGTATGAACGTGCATAGGTAACAACAAGAGAAAATCAAACTATTGTGCACTGTAGAATAAAACAAACAACCCACACTAGACACCTTAAGTAAGGTAAGAACGTGCACTGTAGTGAAGGTATAAGAAAAAAGGTAATGACATGTGTAATGTCATGTCCGTGTAGGGACGCACCTCAGTTGGAGGTACAGTGTTATGCACAAGATGAAGGGGAGACCCAACAAATATACCTCTGGAGAGGTCAAGAGATTGTGCATTGTAAATGTGGGACAACAGTCCTCACAACACCTGGTGTAATTGAGAATGTGGGACATAAGCCACGCAAAATGTGAACCTAGATAGGTGTGCACTGAAACAAAAGAGACAAATACCTCGTGAAGAGGTCAACGTTGTGCACTAGAGTAGCAGGACAAAAAAAATCCTTGCGAGACACCTCATGTAGAGGTAAGAACAATGTGCACTGTGAAGACGGGACTAAAACCCCTGTGAGGCACCTCGTGTGGAGGTAGCAACAATGTGCACCGTAATGATGGGACTAAAACCCCTGTGCACTGTAATGACGGGATTAAAACCCCTGCAAGACACCTCGTGTAGAGGTAAGGATAAAGTGCACTGTAATGGCGGAACTAAAAAAAAACTGTGCACCGTACAACACTGAAAATATTGTGCACCATACAAAAGAGACGACACCCCTTTAGCTAAAGAGAATGTGCACTGAGAAGGTACAGATATAATACACGATGTGTGATAACTGGAAAATTAGACAATTACATAGCAATGTACATATGACATGACGTCTTGAAAATACACAATACGATTTTTGAACGTGCACAACCAGAAACAACCATTAAATATGAATTAATGTAGATCGCTAAAAGTCTAATGCCTGTGAAAACAAGTAACAATAATGTTATACTATGTTAAAGGAGTGAATGAAGAAACACATGTCAGCAAGATTTCACAATTATTACAACATTACGCTGCAAAATTAAACAAAATGTCACTGGTGTGCCTGTCACCGAGGTAGGAACAGGCAGACAAAATCGGACCCATCAGAACAACTTTGGGATGATGAAACTGATCCACAACGGAACCCCTCGCAGGAATATACCAACATCTCCTTTCTATGTAATTATACTCGACAATATTGTTCCTGTGGCAATATGACCGCTTGCCGATCTCAAGGCAGCACTGCTGACAGAAATCCTAAAATGTACGTAGACAACAAAAAGTACCTTCAAAAGTTGAACGTCTCCCAGGAAGAGAGTGAAGGACCATACTACACCATGTTGCTGCGTCACGACGTGACCGGAGGATCAAGAAGTTGAAACTTTAATGACATGAATGTAGAGACACGTGGCTACGTGGTTGGCAGAAAACACCAAGGCAGGAAGAATGCAGGGAGCGTCGATAATAATAGCCTCCGGTGTTGCCAAACATAAGATGGAGGCACGCACAAGTGACGCCGCGCCGGATGGCTCCCGGCAACACCGTGCTCTGAAACGTTGCAGCTGGCAGAAGGATCACGTCACAGAGACCACGAAGACAGCTGAGCACAGGTAAGGCTGCGCGCGCTGTGCATGTGCTCGTGGCAGGACATCGTGTGCACCGGGAGAAGAGGTGAGACTCGGACGCGCAAGAGTGCGTGTTGTGGTGCAGCCAGGGCGTTGGTGAAGAGCGCCTGGACATCGTGTGCACCGGGAGAAGAGGCGAGACTCGAACGTGCAGGGTGAGTGTTGAGGTGCAAGTGGAGCGTTGGTGAAGAGCGCCGGATCATCGTGAGCACCAGACAAGAGGCGAGTCTCGGACGCGCGGTGTGCGTGTCGAAGTGCAACCTGAGGTGCTGGTGAGGAGTGCCTGGTGAGGGTGTGCACCGAATTGAAGTGAAGTCTCCACAGGGCTGAGGGCGGGTCTCTGTGTGGACTGAGACCGCCGGAGTGAGGGCCAAGCCATTGGCAGCAGCGGCCCGGACCGGCAGCCACAGAAGAGCTGAGCCGCTGGCCCGAGTCCGCCGCAACCCGTGACGGAGTTCTGGATCAAGGCCGAAGTCACTGACATCAGGGAGGAGAGTGGGATCGCGCCCCCCCAGGTAACGTGGATCAACACCTGCGGTGGGGTGCGTGCCCGGAGGGACACTCTCTCGGCATCCCGCTTCCGTCAGCTGCGCGAGCCGTTGCTTCAGCTCGGATCCCGGCCCGTGCTGACCCAAGATGGGGCAGTACTGGGACCGGAGTGGGAAGCAGTACTTTCTGTGTCATCATTTGATCCATAACGGGGGCACTGTTAATGGAGCACGTAAAACTGTTGTATTACACTTTGTATTATTGCTGCTAACGAACTATCGAACTGTCGTATGACGCCTGATCTCATTTGTGCCTGACGAACTTTATGCTGGGTGCGCTACGCACTGCGTTATTTCTCCCTTGCATATTACCTGATTGTAACGTGGTGCATTGCATGATTTCTTCAGTGCACAGTATCTGAGTATAACTTGGCACAGTGTATTATTTCTTCATTGCACTGCACAGGATTGTAGCGTGACACATTGCTTTGTTTCTTCCTGGTACAGGGCATGCTGGTGGTGATACGCATTGCATTATTCCTTCAATTCTTCAATTGCAAAGTACATGATTGTGGCGCTACGTATGGCATTCTTTCTCTGTTGCACAGTATAAGAGAATATCGTTACGCATTGCAGTATTGTTTCCTTTTGCAATGTGTGTTATTCTAGCAATACGACTTGCCTAACCTTTTGGGAAAGGGTTAGAAAAGAGCTTAACTGTTGGTTAGAAACGGTGGTTGGGATTAGAACCTACAAACCCACCGGAAAGAATACTACCCATTCTTATATATGTTGATTTTGTATCATGTGGTCGTATCGTATAATTTCTTATATAAAGATTATACTCATTTTATCAATACTCGTGTGGAGTCTATTTGTGATGACATCATGGGGTTACTGTGAGCGTGGTTGCACATACTGAACACTCGTGCCTTGGAGATAAGCCTGGCTGCTCGTGCCAAGCTACTAAGGGGGTGAGCAGGGCTATATCAGACGGTGTCCTTACTTAGCCTAACGTTGAAGCGAGGGGTCGGGGACGCACGCCTCCAGCATTTTGTGGCGGCGGTAAGCGATAAGGACCTCCACTTCCAACATTAACCTTCTAATGTTAATGTTTCATCGTGTAAACAATGAACTATGCTAAAGAAGAGAAACATTATTTCGCAAAATACTGTTAGTGTTTAGTAATGCATTTCATTAACACGAACAAGAAATACTGTTTTAAAATGTGCAACTATTCTATTCAAGCATTATGTGAAATATGGGGTAAATGGGAAGCTTACTTATCAGAATCAAATGTTTCTTAGCATAATTTAATACATTTGTTAAACCAGAACATTCTGCAGCTATGATGAATATTTCTAAGCATGTCACATTAAGGTCAGGTCTCTTAATTCCATTCTGTACATTTCAACATCAACATTGTCAAGTTCATTTCTAGTTAAAGCAAACTTGCACTTAAGCATTTCTGCGGCCTAACGAATAACTATAACTGCCTCGTGCAGTTTGCACGCTTAAAATGTGTGTAATTTCATTTTTAAATTTCACGTAAATCTTTGCAGATATAGCTGTTATTCTAAATAGTTTGCATCTTAATTAATTAGCTTCTTCACCACCATACTGATTGTCCCCAGATATGAAGCACAAAGCTCTTCTCTTCCAAAATTAGGCCAGCCTGTGCTCTATGGCTAGTGCCAGGCCCTGTGCTCAAGCCCGAGCGGGCAGCCATCCCACTGCATACTGCCTTCAGCCTGTGGCCAACCCTTACAACCAATCCCCGCAGCCAGTATACTACCCTTTTCTGGACAACATTCCACACGGTCATGTCTGGACAATGTCTTACATGGTTAAGCACCCCCTGGGGAATTTTCCATTTTATTTTTATTTTGCAGAGCACAGTCATCAAGTCCCATAAGCAGCACTCCAGGGTACCCGGGACAGTGCAAGCTTTACTTTGTAACACTTGCACGGTCCTGCTGAATCTTATGGTACTCCCACCGGTCATCACCAGAGGCTTCTCTGGGTACCCCGAGAGTACTGCAGAACAGTGGTCCAATATTTTTCTTAATTGTGGCCCACAAGGGCCAGGGTGTCAGTTTACCATTACCCTTCCACCTTATATCATATGTTTTTTAAACTCAAGACACGAGGACCGAGTCTCCGAGTCCTAAAATGGCTGCAGCAACATTTCTGTTGATGTTGCAGCCAGCCAATCAGATTGCTCCGTACTACCACACAACAACCAAACTGGCAAAAAGCCCTCTTGGCAAATTAGAACAATGTGAAACCAAAATGCTCCTGGCCAGGACAAACATAACAATAGGAAGGAGATACATTGACTCAAGAGCAGGCAAGTGAGAAAGATTGAAAAGTCCTCCATTCATCAGCAAGTGACTGATCCAAACCACACTCTATGTATATTAGAAGCAATAGGTCTGGCCAATATACAGCTAAAGCTGTCCGTAACAGAGACCTAAAAAAGTGGCCCAGTAAACCTCTCATTCAGGCATGTGAGTGCATAGCTGTGTGATCATGTATGTCCCCCCTGTCAACTCTATCTGCATTCTATGAAATGGTCCCTGTCTCTATGTGTTCCTTGAACTCTAACTACCTTCGTTTTAAATGCATGTCTGTGTGCCCTTAGATGCCCTCTCCTATTTTGCTCCAATCCAATCATCAATATCATTACCAATGACGTATGCTTCATCAGTTAAATATTACAATTCAAACAATTAAAACAAGTAAATCTCACTGATTTAACACAACATATTTGCACTGCTAACAATTGTTAGGCCTTAGGTCCAATTAAAGAGGACCTCATACAGCAGTTTATTATAAAGCTAAGCATTAGTACGTATAGAATTTATTAGAGAGCGCCATTAAGACGGTGGTTGTGGAAAAGGGTAAGGAAAGTAACAACGAGAACTAGCCTTTGCATTTGAAAAGTATAGCCCTTCTAGTATTCTCTTACAGTGATTGCATGCATATGTAGGACGCCCAATGCAAAACCTGCCTGCACAATTAAAAGTTATGTACTTCTTAAAGGAGACCCCATAGTCATTTGGTGCAGTCATTAATCTCCCATTACACACCTCTGCCTTTAATGGATATATCGACATCAATGTAAAGCTTTTAATTCGTTGGAATAATTCTGTGATAGTTTAGATCCAAAGCGCCAGTCAGCACTTTCATAGTAGGCCTAACTGATGAACACAAATTCACTGATGTAAACTGTGCATATTTATAAGCATCTTTGTGGACTTTTCTGTCGAGTCTGCATCTTTTTGCAGTCTTACTGTCTCCCGGGTGCAGAACTGCTTTTTCATATCATTCTGATTTATTTTAGTTTGTGTTCACCGCTGGATCAGAAGAAATACAATCCGCTCGATCAATGAAAGCTTTAAAATGTAGCTGTCAATAATGTGTGAATCATCTTGTACCGCGCAAGGCCCACTAATGAAGCTATTTGTTGGCAGTCTGCCACATGAGCTTCAGCGGAAATAATTGCAATGCTCAATGATCCAAAGGAGGGCTTAATGCACAAAGTCATACAGAAATGCACATATGCAAAAGAATAACATCTTAAAACCAATTTGAGTTACCTCTTCGACGTGGATATATATATTTTGAGAAATTAAGGTTCAAAATGTATGTTTATATCTATGGTTGAGTTTGCAAGGCTCTCGCAGTAGTCCCATGAGCATGCATCTTTAGACAATAGAGCAATCTGATTCGCCAAGAAGACCTTTCTTTCCATCGCACTCTAATTGGCTGGCAGCAACATGAGGAGAAATGTTGCGGCTACCATTTCAGGACATGGGGACACTGTATGAATTCCTTTGTGTAAAGACCTATAAAAGGACATTCTTCTATGAAAAGAGGACCCCTTTTCCCTCACTCTTAGAATGTGAATCTATGCTGGATTTTATTAGAACTGTACTGAGTTCTTTGCTGCACTCCTGATGATTTGTATGCTGTGAGAAATTGGGTTGATGGTTGTAGGGGAGGTGACCCCATTCAAGCAACAGTCATACGCCCTGAACCACAAAATTCACTAAATTACTCTGTGCGTAACCCTCAAAAGCAGTCAGGTTTAACTTAGAGGCGAGGTGTAAAGTATTTATGCAGCACACAAACAGTAATAAAGTGAAAACACAAGAAAAATCCCACACCAATTTAGAAAAACAAATTTTAATAAATTGACACTAGAATTATAAAAATCCACACAGTAGAACCGGAGTGATGAATTTTTTATGTTTTGGGTAAAAAATAGCACCTAAAAGATCAAAGTGCTAACCGCGGACAAATAGTCACACAAGACCAGTTCAAAGTTGAAAATTCTGACTGACCTGAATCGCAGGCTAGCAAACTAGCCCTTGGAGTCCCTCTGGTATGCCTTGGTGCAGGTGATGTAGCAGGGCTCAAGCAGCTGGGCAGGCCTCTGATGGTTCAAGGCAGGCTCCATGCAGAAAAACAGTCCTTCCAGGTGCAGCAAAGCAGTCTTGTGGAGTACACAGCAGGTACCAGAAGCAGGCAGTTCTCTGCAAGTCCTTCCACAGGTCTAGAAAGTGAACTGAAGAGTGGGTCTGAGGATCCCCTTTTTATGCATGGTACCTTCTTTGAAGTAGAAGATTCTAGAGAATTCCCTTTGAAGTGCTTGAATTTCCTGGCACCGCTGATCCAGGCTGGCTGCATGAACCATGCAGGGGTGATAAGTCCTTTGTGTGAAGGCAGAGCACAGCCTATTCAGTTGGGAAGTGGGGCTGTGACCAGCTCGCCCCCCCCCCATCCTGTCTCTTGATGAGCCATTGAGGCACACCTAATCCCTCTGTTTTGTGGCTGTCTGGGAGGGATGAACAAAGTCTAACTACCAACCACACCCAGTTATGTGACCCAGGATAGGCAGCAGGCACCAAATAGTTTAGGGCAGAAAAATGCCAGCTTTCTAAAAGTGGCATTTTCAAAATTGTAACTTAATATCTGACTTTAGCATTAAGGAGGATTTCTAATTACAGTTTCTCAGACACCAAACATGAAATGCTTACCTGTTCCCAATCAAATGGAAGCACTTATTAAATGTAAAAGGAGATGTAGGGATTACAGTAGCGAAATTGAACTTAAGAGTTTTTTACTACCACAGCAGGTAGAACTTAAAAATACATATCCAACCTTTTCATTACAATGCACCCTACCCTATGGGCTAACTTGGGTCTACATTAGGGGTGACCTTAGGGGTGACCTATATGCAACAAAAAGGGGAGTTAAAGGCTTGGCAAGGGGTTGTATTGCCAGGTCAAGTTGGCAGTTTAAAACTGCATTCAGGTTGCAATGGCAGACTGGGAACATGTTTTAAGGGGCTAAGTGGGTGGCACAATAAGTGTTGCAGGCCCACTAGTAGCATTTAATTTACTGACCCTGGATATTTGGTATACCACTCTACAAGGGGCTTATAGATAAATTGAACATGCCAATGAGGTGTAAGCCAATTTTACCATGTTTAAAGGAGAGAGCACAAGCACTTTAGCACTGATCCTAAGGCCAACAAAACAAATTCAGCACATTTAGGAGGGGTGAAGGCAAAATGTTTGGGGGTGACCCTTCAGAGTGGGCCAAGTCAAACATATGCATATTGAACTAATTAATTGATGGCTCAGCTTATGAATTTCTTTAACTGATACTTTTAAGTGAACTTTTAAACCATAGTCCTTGTCTGTCATTCTTAAGCAGCAATGTTTCCAATGTTCTATGCACAGGATTAAATAAACTAAGGAGAGAGACGGATCCAGTGGGGAGCACCAAAGTCTGATAGGGACTACACCTCTCCCGGTCCAAGCCATTGGTGTGAACAAAAGAGGGAAAATGAGATACAGATTTACACGCTGACAAACCTTGTTGCCACTTTTTTTTTAATTGTCGTTTTGGGTTGCCGCGATCCTGTGGGACTTTTGTAGGAGCCAACGGTGCCCCCCTGCTCCTGCAAGAGTCCGACTGGAGTGCAGGGCCTGCTCTGGTTCCTACAAGAGTTGCAGAGGATCATAAAACCATTAAAAATATAAAAGAAGGAGTGGAATGAGTGTCTGGGGAGGGTTGGCTGTGTATGGGCTGTGGCCAATAGCGGCGGAGGGAATTGGCATAGTCACGTATGATATTACTTTATGTTTAAAAAAAACCTCAGAAATTCACTGAAAAAACCAAAGGTTAAATTGACATTATAGTTAGATGAAAATGGTAGTTTAAACTGAAATTCACCAGTTATAGGTATTTCAAGTAACTATAACTGACGCCCTCGCCATGCAGTGCTTATGACCTCACATATTACATCACTCATAACATATCCTATGACATCATTGATAACATATATATATATATATATACATTATCTACTGGCGGTCGCCAGTAGATAGTTATAGTTAGGACCTATTTTCCATAGGAAATCCGCGACATTCTATTTGAAATAACTCTTGCGTCGGTTGACGAATCTTCGCAAAATTTTCAAACTTTATGGCCCGCTCCGGTCCGCTCCTACCCTGAAAGTCTCAGGGTGATTCGTCAAGCGGGGGCCGAGAAAAAGGGGGTCCCAAAACGTGTTTTCCCCATTCATTTTCCCAAAGGAAACTTTAGACACGGCTACAGCCCGAACTGCTGAACGGAATTACACCAAATTTGGCAAAGAGGTAGTTCTTGGTTCAGAAAGAACCCTTTTGTTAAATGGTGTAAATCCGTTCAGTAGTTGCGGAGAAATTAAAAAATAAGAGTCAAAAAATCAATTTCCCATAGGAAACTTTATGCAAGGCTACAGCCCGAACTGCTGAACGGAATTACACCAAATTTGGCAAAGAGGTAGTTCTTGGTTCAAAAAGAACCCTTTTGTTAAATGGTGTAAATCCGTTCAGTAGTTGCTGAGAAAATCAAAAGTAAAAACACATATATATCTGGGCGGAGCCTAACCACACATGTCATCGTGAGATCTGATTGGCTGTCAGCACTTCATCCTGGAATTGCTGGCAGCCATCTTGGGACCAATATAAATGATAGTACCCCTTTGAAATGGATTGTAGTGAATCGAAGATTTTGAGGGTTACCAAAAGGAGAACTATAAAGGGTGATAACAGACTTTAGTTACATTAGAATTCATTTGTTGATGGTACCATACCAATTTCAGGAATTGTGGTGTGTTCTAAGGTGATTTTACCCTGTGAAAAACCTTCTGCTGGGATATCATGAATCATGTTTGAGAGAAAACTATTTTCACATGATTGTCCCATACAGTTTTGGAAGGTGCCCCAGAAGCTAAAATGAGAGCATATTTTCTGTAAATTCACATTATCTTTCTCAGTCATGTGAGAATGAAGTCTGACATTCTCAGTAAAACATGTACATCCAACAAGGGCAGAGACTGTCAGTTGATTCCTTTGTGTTCTACTGCAGCTTCCCAGAGTGTTCTAAAGAACAACTAGAGTGCTAACAGCCTTACTTATGACAAACGTATGGCACACCTGAAGCCATCTTGATTGGAATAAACTGGTAACACTTAAAACATTTAATTTAAAAGGAACAAAATGATGGGGTTCATCTTGTCATAGAAATTATGGTTAGTGCTCTGGAAAGAAAAATTAGGACATGTTTCAAGTGTGATCTCAAATATCTTCCTGTTATATTTCAACAGGAGCAGCCTGTCAGTTGATGCCTTTGTGTTCTACTGCAGCTTCCCAGAGTGTTCTAAAGAACAACTAGAGCGCTAACAGTCTTACTTATGACAAAAGTATGGCACACCTGAAGCCATCTTGATTGGAATAAACTGGTAACACTTAAAACATTTAATTTAAAAAGGAACAAAATGATGGGGTTCATTTTGTCATAGAAATTATGGTTAGTGCTGTAGAAAGAAAAATTAGGACATGTTTCAAGTGTGATCTCAAATATCTTCCTGTTATATTTCAACAGGAGCAGCCTGTCAGTTGATGCCTTTGTGTTCTACTGCAGGTTCCCAGAGTGTTCTAAAGAACAACTAGAGCGCTAACAGTCTTACTTATGACAAAAGTATGGCACACCTGAAGCCATCTTGATTGGAATAAACTGGTAACACTTAAAACATTTAATTTAAAAAGGAACAAAATGAGGGGATTCATTTTGCCATAGAAATTATGGTTAGTGCTGCAAAAAGAAAATGTAGTGCATGTTTTAAGTGAGATCTCAAATCCTCTTCTATTTCATTAGAAAATTCTGACATGCAGACTGAAACAATCACTTTCAATACCAGCAGTAGACTTCCAGTTAACTCCTTGGTGAGCAGTAGCTTTTCTACAGTGATCTAATGAACAACTACAGTAATAACATTCTGAATTTATGGCAAATGTGTGACACATCTGAATGCCTTCTTGATGGAATCAAAGTAAAAAACTGAAAGCATTTCCTACTGAGGAGACTGCAGTAAATGAGGAAATTAGGAAACTTCATAACAAAGAAGTCTTCCAAGATGGCCACCAGTGAAAAAAGAGCCCAAATGTAGCACACATATTACCCAGATGTAGCCCACATATAGCCCAATGACAAAAGTGTGCAAAACACTTTTTATTTTTAGTTTTTTTGCAGTTTTATGTAGTGCAGACTGGTCAGGTATTGGAGCGTTGCATCTTAAAACATGACCCCCTACACTACAAAAACACCACTGCACTACCCTAAACCCTAAAACACTACCCCAGCACGACCCCCTACACTACACAAGCACCACTGCACTATCCTAAACCCTAAAACATTACCCCCAGCATGACCCCCTACACTACCCAAACACCACTGCACTACCCTAAACCTAAAACACTACCCCAACACCACTGCACTAACCTAAATCCTAAAACACTACCCCCAGCACGACCCCCTACACTACCCAAACACCACTGCACTACCCTAAAACATGACCCCTACACTACACAAGCACCACTGCATTACCCTAAACCCTAAAACACTACCCCCAGCACGACCCCCTACACTACACAAACACCACTGCACTACCTTAAACCCTACAACACTACCCCCAGCACGACCCCCTACACTACCCAAACACCACTGCACTAACCTAAATTCTAAAACACTACTAAAACACTACCCCCAGCACGACCCCGTACACTACCCAAACACCACTGCACTACCCTAAAACACTACCCCCAGCACGACCCCCTACACTACACAAGCACCACTGCACTACCCTAAACCCTAAAACACTACCCCCAGCATGACCCCCTACACTGCCCGAACACCACTGCACTGCCCTAAACCCTGAAACACCAGCCCCTGCACGACCCCCTACACTGCCCGAACACCACTGCACTGCCCTAAACCCTGAAACACATACCCTAGCACGACCCCTACACTGCCCGAACAACACTGCACTGCCCTAAACCCTGAAACACCACACCCAGCATGACCCCCTACACTGCCCGAACACCACTGCACTGCCCTAAACCCTGAAACACCACCCCAGCATGACCCCTACACTGCCCGAACACCACTGCACTGCCCTAAACCCTGAAACACTACCCCCAGCAAGACCTCCTACACTGCCCGAACACCACTGCACTGCCCTAAACCCTGAAACATCACCCCCAGCAAGACCCCTACACTGCCCGAACACCACTGCCCTAAACCCTGAAACACCACCCCCAGCACGACCCCTACACTGCCCGAACACCACTGCACTGCCCTAAACCCTGAAACACCACCCCCAGCACGACCCCCTACACTGCCCGAACACCACTGCACTGCCCTAAACCCTGAAACACCACCCCCTGCACGACCCCCTACACTGCCCGAACACCACTGCACTGCCCTAAACCCTGAAACACCATCCCCAGCACGACCCCCTACACTGCACGAACACCACTGCACTGCCCGAAACCCTGAAACACTACCCCCAGCAAGACCCCCTACACTGCCCAAACACCACTGCACTGCCCTAAACCCTGAAACACCACCCCCAGCAAGACCCCCTACACTGCCCGAACACCACTGCCCTAAACCCTGAAACACCACCCCCAGCAAGACCCCCTACACTGCCCGAACACCACTGCACTGCCCTAAACCCTGAAACACCACCCCCAGCATGACCCCCTACACTGCCCGAACACCACTGCACTGCCCTAAACCCTGAAACACCACCCCCTGCACGATCCCCTACACTGCCCGAACACTACTGCACTGCCCTAAACCCTGAAACAGCACCCCCAGCACGACCCCCTACACTGCACGAACACCACTGCACTGCCCTAAACCCCGAAACACTACCCCCAGCAAGACTCCCTACACTGCCCGAACACCACTGCCCTAAACCCTGAAACACCACCCCCAGCAAGACCCCCTACACTGCCCGTACACCACTGCACTGCCCTAAACCCTGAAACACCACCCCCAGCATGACCCCCTACACTGCCCGAACACCACTGCACTGCCCTAAACCCTGAAACACCACCCCCAGCACGACCCCCTACACTGCCCGAACACCACTGCACTGCCCTAAACCATGAAACACCAGCCCCAGCACGACCCCCTACACTGCCCGAACACCACTGCACTGCCCTAAACCCTGAAACACCACCCCCAGCACGACCCCCTACACTGCCCGAACACCACTGCACTGCCCTAAACCCTGAAACACCAGCCCCAGCACGACCGCCTACACTGCCCTAAAACCACTGCACTGCCCTAAACCCTGAAACACCAGCCCCAGCACGACCCCTACACTGCCCGAACACCACTGCACTACCCTAAACCCTCAAACACCAGCCCCAGCACGACCCCCTACACTGCCCGAACACCACTGCACTGCCCTAAACCCTGAAACACCAGCCCCAGCAAGACCCCCTACACTGCCCGAACACCACTGCACTGCCCTAAACCCTGAAACACCACCCCCAGCACGACCCCCTACACTGCCCGAACACCACTGCACTGCCCTAAATCCTGAAACATCAACCCCAGCAAGACCCCCTACACTGCCTGAACACCACTGCCCTAAACCCTGAAACACCACCCCCTACACTGCACGAACACCACTGCACTGCCCTAAACCCTGAAACACCACCTCCAGCAAAACCCCCTACACTGCCTGAACACCATTGCTCTGCCCTAAATCCTGAAACACTAGCCCCAGCATGACCCCCTACACTGCCCAAACACCACTGCACTGCCCTAAACCCTGAAACACCACCCCCAGCACGACCCCCTACACTGCCCGAACACCACTGCACTGCCCTAAACCCTGAAACACCAGCCCCAGCAAGACCCCCTACACTGCCCGAACACCACTGCACTGCCCTAGACTCTGAAACACCAGCCCCAGCAAGACCCCTACACTGCCCGAACACCACTGCACTGCCCTAAACCCTGAAACACCAGCCCCAGCATGACCCCCTATACTGCCCGAACACCACTGCACTGCCCTAAACCCTGAAACACCAGCCCCAGCACGACCACCTACACTGCCCGAACACCACTGCACTGCCCTAAACCCTGAAACACCAGCCCCAGCACAACCCCCTACACTGCCCGAACACCACTGCACTGCCCTAAACCCTGAAACACCAGCACCAGCACGACCCCCTACACTGCCCGAACACCACTGTACTGCCCTAAACCCTGAAACACCAGCCCCAGCACGACCCCCTACACTGCCCGAACACCACTGCACTGCCCTAAACCCTGAAACACCACCCCCTGCAGCACCCCTACACTGCCCGAACACCACTGCACTGCCCTAAACCCTGAAACACCACCCCTCCACCACCCCCTACACTGCCCGAACACCACTGCACTGCCCTGAACCCTGAAACACCACCCCCAGCACGACCCCCTTTACTGCTCGAACACCACTGCACTGCCCCAAACCCTGAAACACCACCCCCAGCACGACCCCCTACACTGCCCGAACACCACTGCCCTAAACCCTGAAACACCACCCCTGCACGACCCCTACACTGCCCGAACACCACTTCACTGCCCTAAACCCTGAAACACCACCCCCTACACTGCCCAAACACCACTGCACTGCCCTAAACCCTGAAACACCACCCCCAGCACGACCCCTACACTGCCCGAACACCACTGCACTGCCCTAAACCCTAAAACACCACCCCCAGCATTACCCCCTACACTGCCCAAACACCACTGCACTGCCCTAAACCCTAGAACACTACCCCCAGCACGACCCCTACACTACCCGAACACCACTGCACTACCCTAAACCCTAAAATACTACCCCCAGCACAACCCCTATACTACCCGAACACGACTGCACTGCCCTAAACCCTCAAACACTCCCCCAGCACGACCCCCTACACTACCCGAACACCACTGCACTGCCCTAAACCCTAAAACACTCCCCCAGCACGACCCCCTACACTACCCGAACACCACTGCACTGCCCTAAACCCTAAAACACTGCCCCCAGCACGACCCCCTACACTACCCAAACACCACTGCACTGCCCTAAACCCTAAAACACTACCCCCGCATGACCCCCTACACTACCCAAACACCAATGCACTACCCTAATCCCTAAAACACTACCCCCCGCATGACCCCCTACACTACCCTAAACCCTAAAACACTACCCCCGCACGACTCCCTACACTACCCAAAGACCACTGCACTACCCTAAACCCTAAAACACGACCTCCTACACTACACAAACACCACTGCACTACCTAAACCCTAAAACACTACCCCTACACTACACAAACACCACTGCACTACCCTAAACCCTAAAACACTACCCCCAGCAGTACCCCTACACTACCCAAACACCACTGCACTAACCTAAACCCTAAAACACTACCCCCAGCACGACCCCCTACACTACCCAAACACAACTGCACTACCCTAAACCCTAAAACACTCCCCCAGCACGACTCCCTACACTACCCAAACACCACTGCACTACCCTAAACCCTAAATCTACCCCCAGCATGACCCCCTACACTACACAAACACCACTGCACTACCCTAAACCCTAAAACACTACCCCCAGCACGACCCTCTTCACTACCTAAACACAACTGCACAATGTGTTACAGGCGTTGCAACGCAGGCCTGTGGTGCTTACTGGAAGTACCTAGTGGGCTAGTTGGGCCCCAGGGACCCTCAGGATTCAAGGTGACCTAATCCCCCAACTTAAAACGCACCACGGGGCGCGTTTGCACAGTGGTGAAGGGAGGGGGCGGGGCCTCAGGTGACATGTGCGCAAACACGCCCTGTGGTGCGTTTTAAGTTGGGGAATTAATTCCCTTTGAATCCTGAGGGACCCTGGGGACCAACTAGCCCACCAGGTACCTTCAGTAAGCACAACAGAGTTGCGTTGCAGAGAGGTGAAAAAGGTGCGTGGCCTCGGAACGCCTCTCTGCAACTCAGCTCTGTGGTCCTAACCGTAGGTACCTGGGGGGCTAGTTGGGCCCCAGGGACCCTCAGAATTCAAGGGACTTAATCCCGCAACTTAAAACGCGCCACGGGTGCGTTTGCACACATGTCACCTCAGGCCCCCCTCCCTTCACCACTGTGCAAACGCGCCCTGTAGCGCGTTTTAAGAGGTAGTTTTAATCCCCTGCCCTATTATGTACTAGGGACTTGCAGAGGAGGTCATGCTATTCACAGGGGTACCCCAACGCATAGTGTTCCTAGTGTATGTAGGTGTTTTCACTGTATTCTAAGTGTCTTTTAGCATAGCACTGGCTCTGGTTAGTCAGAGTCAGTTACCACCAGTACCCGTCTGAAAAAGTTGTGGGCACAGGATGATTTTGCAACAAGGCCTCTTTCTGCTCCTCTGTTGGTTCTTTCTGCACATCTTTTGCTTCTTTCTGTGCGTTTTTCTTCTTTCTTCACATGTCCTACCTCTGTAGGCATAGTTAGAAACTAGCATTTAAAAAAACCTTTGAAATTCACTTAAAAAATCATAGGTTTCAGGCACGTTATAGTTAGAAATTAGCATTTAAAAAACCTTTGAAATTCACTGAAAAAACCATAGGTTTCAGACACGTTATAGTTAGAAATTAGCATTTAAAAAACCTTTGAAATTCACTGAAAAAACCATAGGTTTTAGGGACAGTTATAGTTAGTTGGACATTTCACTCGTACAAAACCATAGAAATTCCCCCGTTATAGTTAGTTCAGCTAACTATAACTCGCGCCCCGCAATGCACTGCTGATGACGTCACATATTACATCACTCATGACATGGTCAGTGACATCACTGATGACATCACTGATGACATCTCAAATGACATCACTGATGACATCATCCATGTGATAATTTCATGCATCTTCTCACACCCTAATATAACTTTTGATACACCCACTCTAAATTACAGACTGCCATTCTCAAAACCATAGACACTCGAACACCAAAAACTACATACCCACTCACTGATTCTTAGGTCTACACACACATCCACTCACTCACCCGTACAGTCACTCATACTTAGTCACTCAGTACAGGACTATCATATGCACTCATACACCTATATAAACACTCACACACCGCCACTCATCCATAGAGGTACTCACACACCTAGTCAGTCATGCAAAAAACTTAATCACACACCCATTTACTCACCTATACAGTTATACACACACCAGCTCACTTACTCATACAAATACTAGCACATTCTTACGCTCTTATACAATCACTGATACAAGTACACACTCATCCATACAGCCACTCTCACAATCACACACTCTCACTTATAGCCATTTATATACTCCAACACACATATATACTGCCTTTCACATATGTAGTTACTCACACATGTACCACTGAGATATACATTCAATCACTAACACACCCATACACACACTCACCCACCCATACAGTCCATCACAGATGCACTCTTGAAACCATGCACCCAGTGAATCACCAACTCACACATCTATGCACAGAGTCACACACACCCCACCCACACAAACACTCAGGCACCCATACAGATACTCAGACAATCAATCAATAACCCATGTAGACACTCATGTAGCTATTCAGAAAGCCATGCAGCCGCTTACAAACCAACAGACAGACGGATACAGACATTCACACAGTTTAGTCACTAACCCATGCATTCAGTAAGATACATTTAATCACTCACTTGTAGAGTCAGTCACTCACGTACTAAATCATCCATTCAGACACTTATACACCCACTCATTCTTCAATACGCCTTTCCCTATATATATTAAACATATTTAAACTTTACAGAAACACAGTCACTGGATGATGTCATCAGTGATGTCATCAGTGATGTCATTTAAGATGTCATCAGTGATGTCATCAGTGATGTCACTGACCATGTCATGAGTGATGTAATATCTGACGTCATCAGCAGTGCATTGCGGGGCGCGAGTTATAGTTAGCTGAACTAACTATAACGGGGGAATTTCTATGGTTTTGTACGAGTGAAATGTCCAACTAACTATAACTGTCCCTAAAACCTATGGTTTTTTCAGTGAATATATATATATATATATATATATAAATATATATATATTATTTTATTTTTTCACAGAAAAGGAACAAAGGTTAAAGTGACGTTATAGTTAGGTAAGGTACTAAGGGGTATATTTACAAGGGGATAGCGCCACCAGAACATCACTTTTAGTGAGGTTCTGGTGGTGTTATGACCTTCTCCATATTTACAATTGCATGGCCCATTTACACGCATTACTTTGTGTGAAAGGGGCGTGCAATGGGTGTTTCTGTAGGTGTTCCACTGCAACACCCATTGCATTTTGGCACTGCCCCAGATTTACAAGATCTGTAAATATGAGGCAGCCCCAAAAACTAACAGCATGCAATAGCAGGCATTAGAATGGTGCAGCGAGGAGAAATACTTTTATTTCTCATCGTTTTTGCTTTTTCTATGTGTGCTGCATTCGTGCCATTTCACACAAGGAACCATTAAATATTTAAAATATTTCACACTTACCTGTGAAATATGGATTTCATTATTATAAAGGCAGCCCCCAAACCACTCTGCAGAGCTTTTCCTTTGTCTAGGTTACAAGGGTCATGCGGCAATGATTAAATTATGCAGCAAGTTTAAATTATGCAGCAAACCTAACATTTTGCTGTATTTTATCTGGCAGTATTATTTTTATCCATTTAAGCTAGAACCAAATTGTTTGGGAAATTATGTGGCAGATTATATGGGAAAAGGAGTAGGTCCATAATTATGTGGGGAACAATGCAGCCACAGAATTGCTTAAATCCTCTAACCCTCCACGTTGCTCAATGTTTTATTAACAATTTATTCAAGAAAGGTAAACAAGGCCTAAACATTCTAATTCCAATCATTAACCATTGTAAGCTGTAGTATGAAGAAAACGGCTCTTTCAAGCTAATGGCCCCAAAATAAGCCTGTAAAACGAAAAATATATAACAGGTACCATCTATAATACTTTCCCATATTGCCATATTGGGGCTCTATTGACATTTACAAACAACTTTGCCTCTGGCATCATGGTATATAATCTCACCAGAACACCTTGATGGCAATATTGGACTTTTTTACACCATTACCCATTATGTATTCTCTCTCTAGTGAGAGAGAGAGAGAGAGAGAGAGAGAGAGAGAGAGAGAGAGAGAGTTTATCATCATGTTATCATTGTGTATTTATGGTTCAGTTGACTTTCCATTGAAAAAGCATTTTATTTTTACCCACAACTTGGAACTCAAGGACGAATCTGCACTAAATTTGATGCTCATCTTGTGTACATAACTAAGGTCTGATAGGTTTCATACCTCTCCGTGCAGTGGTAAAAAGTTTAGTCAGGGAGGGAAAAAGAATCATTTTATCAGTTAGCAAATGCTACCAAGCCTTAGAGTAAATGCCAAAAACAGTGAAGCACCTTCCCTAAGCAAATCCCTTTGATGCACCAATTTAAAGTTGAAAGATCCTGCATGCATCAGACTGTGGCAACTACTGTTGCACTGGTGTTATGTTATGTTATGTTATGTATAGTTATATAGTGAATGACTCACCGGGAGGGTTTTCTGGTGCTGAAGCAATAGCTGTGTGGGCCAAACCAGGGTCAGGACTAGGAGAAGAGGCAGGTTTTTTGTTTGAAGTGAAATTCAAGAACTGGGGAGGAGGCCCTGATGTGCAGGGGCAGGCTGTTCCAGGCTTTTGGACCGAGGTAGGGGAAAGCACTACTGCCAGATCTGGTTCTCCATATGTGCGGAGTGTGTGCAAGTAGGAGTCCAACTGAGTGAGAGGTGTATGCTAGGTTTGTGGAAGTTTATGGAGTTGTTGATGTATGTAGGGCTAATATTGTGTAAGATTTTGTATGTGTGTGTTAGGAGTTTGAAAATTGCTCATTTGTGTATTGGGAGCCAATGGAGCTCATTGAGGTACGAGATGATGTCTCCAAGGGCTGAGTCTGTCTCCTATCGCTCTATTGAATCCCTGCAGATTGTTACAGCCTGCGCGGTCTACTCAAACAAACATGAGTTGTCAAGCTGTTGAATAGCCAGATTGACAAATTGGGAGGATATCCTACGCTATAACTCCTCTTTTGCTGCACTTTAGTTTACTTCCACTAGCTGTCTCCAAACACACGCTGTTACCTAGCAGTGAGATATACAAACCAGACAACTTCACTGCTGCTGGGCAAGATGTTAATTCCAGTAAGTTAGAGAACACAAAGAGGCCACATGCATGTGCGGAATGAGGATGGAGAGCAACATGGACACATGGCAAAAAGGGGAGGCCATTGTACTTAGCTCGAGTGGTAGATGGAAGAACTGGTGTAGGTATACCTCTAATTTATAACATTTGACTCCATTGTCATAGACTAAAGTGTCCATTCCACACTTTAGGAGCTATGTAGGGAAAGGTTTGATCGCCAGATCTGGTTTTCCCTATGGGTGGAATGTGTGTAAGTAGGATGAGTGGAGGTGTCTGGATGGTTTGTGAAAGCAGATATAATTCTTGAGGTATGCTGGGCCAGTGTATGTATTGCCTTGAAAGTGTCAGTGAGGAGTTCGAAAAATGCCTGTTTATTTATGGGAAGCCAGTAGAGCTTCTTCAGGTGTGGTGTGACAGGTTGAAAGTTATTCTGGCCACCGAGTTCTGAGTGGTCTGCAAACTTCCAGTGAGTTTTTTGTTGATTCCGTCATAAAGGGTGTTCCTGTAGTCCAGTTCGCTTGTGACAAGGCCATGAGTGATAGTTTTCCGGGTGCTGATTGAGAACCATTTGAAAATATTCCTGAGCACCAAGACACTATTAACTAAAAATAGATATGTCTGACCTTGGAATAACAGAAAATAACTAATAAGACTTTAATGGTCTCCTTAGAAATGTAAATGAACTATTACATACTTGCTCACTTGGTGGATTCAAATTTAAATTAACAAATTCATTGCATGTATTTATCTTGTATTTAAAAATTATTGGACCTAGGTAATGTGCTCGAATGTCAGATAGCGCTGTACATAGTTGCAAATTATGTAAAAGATCTTGGTAACCTCCTTGACAGAGATCACAATTGTGGGAATCATAGATTTGCCCTCCCCATCTTTCTATTCGCATTATGCTTATTAATCGCCTTACTCTGTATTCAATAACAAGCTATAGATAAGGCTGGACCTGACCAAATAGTACAGTATCGGGAAGAGTTTCATAAATTTCCATTCTTGCGGCATAGTCTATATTGAGATTAAGGCTCAGCTGTGCAATCTGTGTTTTAACCATAGCCACAGGTGTCCTGGGATCCATGGTTGTGGTAATTCGATTTTGCTCCCAAACTTGTCTATTGCAATTTGCAAATTCGAAGTAAAAGTCTTTTGCTTTCAGGTTCTTCTTAACAGATCCTTGTATAATAGAGCACTCAGAGATCCCTCTGGGTTATGCAATAAACAATATCACCATCGTATGACTTTAGAACGTGCTTGGACATTTCAACCAAAATTTCCATATGAATCCAAAATGAAGACTGTGAGTACTATCTCTGGAGAGACCAGCTGCTCGAGAAGTCAGGTAGCGGGTAGATCTCAGCTTCAGCTGCACTGAGGTTGTGAGGTAGGGGGCAGAGAGGGGGCTACCGGGGGCGGGTCAAGGTACAGCAGTGTGGTTGGTGGCAGTGGTGGCGCAGTGTGGCTTGGGGTCTGTGGTGGCTCAGATCCTAGAGGCTACTCATTACAAATTCTTCCCTGTGGATTTGATGTGGATGTGATGCTACTCAAGCATCGGAAGGAGATAAACACTGGGGCCTATTATGATGGAGGTCGGAAAACCTCAGACCTATGGTCGGAGGCTTTCCAACCACCATCGTTGGTTTCAATTCCGTCGGCTGATTATGTTTCAGCCGGTCGGAATTTAAACTGGCCGGTCATTCCGGCTGGCTTCCGACGGGCTCAAGGAACCCGTCGGCCAGTCGGACCCGGCTTGTAATCCCAAAGGGCGGGCCTTTCCGCCCTTGGGATTATGATGCACGGTTTTTGGCATGGTTTCCAATGCCAGCCTGTCTGACATGAAAACCATGTCGGAAAGCGTGTTTGAGGGCCCCCAGCAGGCCCCCCTTGTGTGTGCAGCCTCCTGATGGGGCCCGAGGGGGCACCTATGGTGCCACCCTGTTGATCCCTTCACCCGTGGCAGGCACTTTGAGGTGCCTGCCATTGGGTGCAGGGATGAACAGCACCTCCCATTTCCCTATGGGAGCATGTACTATGGCCG
Organism: Calotriton arnoldi; assembly: GCA_963921515.1. NCBI lineage: Eukaryota > Metazoa > Chordata > Amphibia > Caudata > Salamandridae > Calotriton > Calotriton arnoldi. Next base: position 2,730,411 of record CAWUFW010000913.1, on the reverse strand, counting down.
GTTTACGGCCGTAATGCCTGCTCCCATAGGGAAATGTCGTAATGCGACTGAACAGTGTTTGGTCACAACCTAGTGAGGCTGGCGGGACCACCGACCGGAGGTCAGTCAGTCCCGTCTATGAGACGGTGTTGGGCAGTCCACCGGACATCGTAATCTCCCCCTGTGTATTGCAACTGAGATTGAGAAATTAAATTAAATATCACACTTTGGGGAATATTTCTGCTTACACACCTGCAATGGGAAATTAGCACATAAGATGGTGCTATTTGTCTTAACTATCATCCTTGTATTGCTATTGTTGCATTATCCTCCATATCTAATAACCTGCACCAGGTCTTGAGCTTGTTACTGAGCCACTGAGTCCACAAACCCCAAGGAATACGGTTCGACCTGCGGTATGATCAGGAAAGCCTGGCTGCACCTTAAATAAAGCCCTTAAAAGCTGAAACCTCTATAGCTCAGCTGAACAAATGAAGGAGGTCAGGAAGAAAGGCCAAGAATGTCAGGAAAGAGGACACATAAATTATAAGGTGTTTCTATGCCAATCCTGTCTCCACTCATTTAAACCCAGAGCTTCAAAGATGAAGAAGGCCTCTAAGTACTGCCTGGCCTTGCCTGGTGCGCTCCTCGGGAGCCATCACATAAAGAGAGAGGGAGGCGGCACCGATCATTAAACCGGAGAGCGACTGGGCTCCAAACCCTGCTGAACAAAGAAGCAATCCGACAGCTACTTGAAAGCAAGACTTCCGACATCATGGCAAGAATGAATTCATCATTCCGGCGCGATGGAATACTGTGTGAATTAAAATAAAACACAATCACCTGCCACCTTGTCCATCATTTAATCCCTTTCAAAACTTTGCCCCTGTTAATAGAGATCTTAAACTTTTAAAATGAAATTAACTCCACCCGCCGACACTAGACTTTCAGGCACAATTATTCCTTCCAGTCACTCTCGTGACTTCCTTGTTCCCGCTCTCTGTTCGCAGAGACGATGTTTGATTGAAATGCTATCCTGAAATTATCTTCCTAAACATGTTAACAACCTAGACGACTAGACCTTTTCAACGTCAGTTAAGGATATGACACTTCATTTATCTATGAATTATGTTTTCCCAACCGATGACGTGTACGCGTGGAAATGTTTGAGCTGCATTGTTTATTCACTCTCATACAATTCACGTTCCTTGCCTGATACTGAAAAGTAGAAAGGCCTGTATACATCGAAGCGCCCGTGACCCCCGCAGGTACCCCCTGCTGCAAGCTGTCAGCATGCGGTGCCCACGCCGTGGAAGCCTCTGATAAGGAACCTTACTTGGAAGGCTTCACTTCTGAAAGGGGGTCACCTGGAGCTGAACCCCGCATTCCCTTGGAAGAGATCTGCCGCCTACACTTTCACAGGTCTCCACTGAAACTGTTTAATAGAAAGTGTAATCCTTCATGTGCGCTCTCTATTTTAACTGGGTGCCTGAAGTGCACATCAAGTAGTTTCTCGGCTGTAGAAGCACAGATTTATTTATTTATTTATCTATTTAAATGTTTTCTTTCATACCGCCTGTGCCCCGGATCAAAGAGCCGCACTTTTCTCTACAGAGGATATTTTAATGTTAGCAGAACCAATTTAAATTCGCGATACAGAACGGTGTGTGGGTTTCGGTGGGTTCCGGTGAGACGCATTTTACTGATTTGTAAATGTGTTAGGCAGTGCTTAATTTGTAAAAAAAAAATAAGTGCCAGGGTTCTTGGCAGGAGGTCACTGCAGCTTGCACCACACATTGCCCCTGCCATGCTGCCGATCATAGTAACAACACAACTACTAACCATCACACTCCTACAAGTGTGACAAATCAGACTATTCCAGGCCCCCAAGGCTAGCTATAACAAGCATTGGCATAGCCAATAGGTCTTGCCTTTGGTACCGTATAAGTGTTTAGTCAGAGATATTGGCTTTCTCAATGTCTTTAATCTATGTTGTAGAGCAGTGTTGCTGCTGTGCAGCATGTTTAAAAATTATAATAAAAAAGTGTTATAAGCATTTTTGTTACCTTATATATAACCAAGAAGACATTATGTACAACTGTACGACCCTATTAAAAAAAGAACATAAAAAGAGTCTTCTAGTGTTTTGTTCTTGCAGTGCTGGCAACTTCTTCTGGTCTGTTCTAATACTTGCTTCTTATAGGTTTTTTTTTGTTATGGGGGGGATACATAAACACTGGGAGGGTGGATGCTGGGAAATAGTACCTGAATTACGAACATGAGCAGCAGACGGATAATATATAAAAGGAAGGCAAGATTTTGTTATATACACAACGGGTACATTCTCATCTCCTGTGCACCTGGAATTCACAACAAATTCAATCTATGCATTCCCCACTAAAACGATGCCAACCTTAACAGGTGAGAAAAAATACAGGGGGAGTGAAGAGTAATTTTCAGTTTGGCATTATGGGAAGTCATCTGATTTTTGCAACAGAGGCATTTATTTAAGAAATGCTGTTACAATTCATCTTCTGTCACTTGAAAAGAAGATACCAATTGCTGAACTTCATGCCACCAAGCAGTTTAATATGAGCATCTCACTCGCACCCTGTTTTATGAGGCTGAAACCTTAGCAAAAATGTAAAAGTTATTCGCTAGAATTTTGGAAGTACAAATCTTTTAGGAAAGGCATGGCTATATGTGTAGGTCATTCTCCAAAAGGTTATCAAAAGTGTATAAAGTGCCTTGCTAACATAGAATGACAACATAGGACGGCAACAACACACGCATCTGAATCATTGTTTTTGTATTTTATATATATATATTTTTTTAACAGAGCATTGTTCCCACTCATCAGCTATGTGCATATCATCATACTAATAATTTTCTGAGTTCTAGTTATGTGCTGTGCTCTCAGCTGGGAGTGGTAATTAATGAACTATTGGTCCTGGCACTAATGGATATATTTCATGCCTGTTAAGTCTTTTTACCCATGTTTCTCTCAGTGAGTGAATCCCTCTCATTTATGACACTCGCTTTTTCGGTCCTAATTGTGAGAAGTTGGCCTGGTATATGCTGTCCACTAATTACAGTGGGCACCCTGCACCAGTCCAAACAACCCCTTATTGGAGATAGGTTAAAGACAACCTTTATTGAAAGCTATCCTAGTGGTAGCTATGGAGAGCAGCCTTCAGGCTAAGTCTTGAAGGAATGTAAAGCAGCTTGTTTTACCAGTCTATAATCTCTTGAGTGACCAAATGAAAGAGGACCACACCAGGTATATATTTAAAATATATGTATTTAGTCTTAAACACACCCCTCTAGTCTCTTTATGAGGCTAGAGTTCGAAGTACATAAGTTACAAGTCGAATATCAACAGTAATAGCACAAATACACGTTTGAGCCCTAGGGGCGTACCAAACCATATACCAATAAAGTGGTATAAGAACCACGACTGAGCTAGACACAAGGCCTAGAGCCTGTAGAAGTGCTTGGACCACAAGGAACCACCCAAGGTAGTGACACAGGGGACCCACGGGGGACGCGTGCAGTGTTGGAACACAGCCGCGAATCACCGTTAACTTCTATGGGGAAAGTCGCGGTTAGGTTTTTAAAAGGAAAGGACACTTAGAGGAGAACTTGGAGCAAACCCCTTTAGAACTAGGTCGTTCTAGAGTCAATACCCACGGGAGCACCATAGTACTCGAGTTACCTCACCCAGGGAAGCCGGGTGCATAGGTGTCTTTTGGTGTCGGGTTTCGTCGTCGTTTTCAATGGCGATCTGCTGCAGTGGGCTGCTGGCGACCAAGTCGAAAGTGTCCGGGGGGATCCAAAGGTGGATCGAAGATCTGAAGAACCTGAAAGCAGAGGGGACAGAGTCTGGGTCACTAGCCAGTGACCAGGAGGGCGATGAGCAGATGCCCACCGGTGTCGGGTGCTTCAGGTAGGTTGACGGTCGTCTTGACTCTTCAGCCACGAGGTCCAGGAGGTGTCGACGATGGCCAGGAGCTGTATTCGAGCTGTCCCACAACGTATGTCGATTGCTGCGGTGTCGGCGACCGGATTGGACCCAACAAGCCTTGGCAACGGCAAGTCACGTGGAAACAAAGAAAGGACGTTGATGCAGACCAGCAAGGTCTGGGGGACTCACCCAGCAAAGGTAAGTCAGGGCACGTCTGGAGCAACTAGGAAAGCCCAAGCAGAAAAAGAGTTGCCTTCGGGAGGGCCCACTAGCCAACGGACTAGCAACCGCAAAGGAGCCTCAAGTGGACGCACTTGGAGCTGGCTTACAGGACACTCGTGGAGTGGAGGCCAGTGATCTTCGGTGCAGTCGGTGCTGGAGGCGTGGGCTACTCGGAGCCCAAAGCACAACTTCGTGGAAGGCCAGGAAGAGGATGCACTTACAAAAGTTCTTGGAGTCCAGGGGTCATGGTTCCACGTTACCCACGACAGCTACGTGCCTCAGCTTTGCTGGGGTCTCAGGGCAGCCTCGGGGAAGTCTGGAAATCCACCTCTGGTGTTGCAAAGACTTTGGCGTCCGGCGGGAGCTTCAGCGATGCAGACCGGACAATTGCTTCTTAGGTGCCTGCCAAGCAGGGCAGTCACTCCTTGACCCCAAGGGAGATTCTTCAGTCCTCTAATCTTGTAGTAGAGCGTCGAAGGTCCAGGATTCGGCTTCAGAGTTTCGTCCAGGGTAATCTAAAGTCCAAAGGACTGGGGTCCCATACTTATACTAAGTTAGGGGTTGGACATACTCTGGGGACCCACCTATGGGAGGGTCAGGGAAGAGGGGTGGTTACACCCATTCCCTTTGTCCAGTTTCGCGCCAGAGCAGGGGCAGGTAGCCCCTGCAACCGGTTTGAACTGGGCTATGCACAGGGACACCAAATGTGCCCCCAGTGCAGGACTTCAAAGCACCAGAGAGTACTCCCGCCCAGCCCCAATACACACTATCCTGTCTGGGGAGGTGGTTACACCTCCCTTCGACAGGAAACCTATTGTCCAGGCCTCCCCTGCCGGAGTTTCGGTCAGCAGCAGGAGGCCAGACCCGTGTCTGTGGCAGCGGCATCCATTTTGTGATGCCAGGGCTCTGTAAAGTTAATACCGGGTAGCCCGGTGTGTACATGTCTCTCCCTCTAGAAGGGTGGAATGCTACCCCCGCCGCCAGAACTGGCGGGGGGGTAGTATTCCAAGATGTATGACACCAAACACGACATTTTTCTGTGCAGCCATCCCAAAGTTAGCATTTAACGCGAGGTTATAATGCACTTAAGAGTATATGGTCAGGCTGCACCACAAACATCAACAGAGGAGTGGCTCCGAACGCTGCAGAGGGGCTCTGCTCATGCAGGGGCACCCTCTCACATAAAAACCAAGCACTCTGCCTTCAGGATTATTAAGGCCTGCCATAGGAGTGACTTATAGGTTTATATGTGTGTGCAATGGTAGTGATATAGGTAGCCTATATCACAGTAAGGGGTGCATGCACCACCTTACCCAGGCTGCAGTAGCAGACCTGTGGTGTCATTTTGGAGGGTCTTCCAGGGGTGGCACAATACATGCTTCAGCCCCTGGTAGGCCTCTGGGGTACCTATGCCCTGGGTTTATAGTATACCATATACTAGGGACTTATAAGGGCACCCCAGGATCCAATTAGAAATGCACCTAAGGTACATGGAATCCATTTTAGAGAGGAAGCAGCTAGGCTGGGGTTCTGATTAGCAGGGCCCCAGCCAGACTAAAGTCAAAATACAGTGAAGCATCAGCAAAAAGTGGGGGTAACCATAAGAGGCAGATCCTACTCTCCTACACTAATCTTTTCCTGGTTGGCCCCATCTCTTTCTCCTTTGCTCTTGCCCATTCTCATTCCTTCCTACCTTTCTCCTCCGTGTAAGTTTTTTTAATCTAGTTTCCCTATCGAGCTCTTAGAAGCTCCCCATTTAAATTGTCCTCTATGTGAAACCCTTCTATTTAATTTCTTTCTTAAGCCATCCCATTCTTTTATTCCATTGAGTTCATTTTCTCCTCCATCCACGAAGTATACAGATTCCTGGCATTCACCCCTAACTTCTCAAACATAACGCTTGCCATTCCAACTCTACCACTCCTCCTTGTACCCAATCCGCACGTTTGTGGTAATAGCCTGTTTCTTTAACATTTCCTCACTTCTCTTTTATCATTATCTCTGCAAAAACACTCTTACCAAGGCACTTGTAAGTAACTGAATGAACTTAATACACAGCCCTTAAGTGGCATGGATTTAGGGCGTGGTCTATTTTGCCTCCACACAAACTAATTTTAATGTGAGGTTTAACCAGTATTTAAAGAAAAGTTAGCTTGCATATTTCAAAGGTTGAAGGGGGGGCAATTTAGTTACCTGTAAATTGTTTAAGAGCACAGTATTGTTTGTGCAACAAAAAAACACATTTCAAGAGAAAGAGACCAGAACTACTGGCTTCTTTCCATGACGTTTGTCCTGTGTCCACCAAATGCTTTTATATAATGTTAAGAAAATTACCCATTTGGCAAAAACAAAATCCTTTAGAGACTTCAAGTTCTGTCAAGCACTGCAGATACCTTTACAAACAGATAACTTAATTGCTGATCAAATTTAATGTAAGACCATTTCAAAAGACACCCTCTGTATGCTGCAACCAAGTTCTTGGTCTTAAAATCGGTTGTATGATGTTACAACGCATTCCGTTGTAACGTATGCCTTTTCCACGCATGCGTTACAACGGAATGCCTTTCTCACGCATAACCTTTACCACGAATATTCCTTTACCACGCATACTTTTACAACGATTTTCATTGTAAATTCATGCATGGTAAGGGCATACTCTTGGTAAAGGTTATTCCCCCACCCCTAAACCCTTCTTACAAATACCCCTCCCCTGCCCTTAAGCCTTAAATTGGACCCCTGCTTTTTTTTTCTTAAATCTAATATTCCCCTTACCTCTCCACGTCGTCTCTTCTCAATGTTCTTCCGTGTTGACGTCGCACGTCGTTAAGAGGAAACGGAAGTGTCTTTCCGTTTCCTCTAACGACGCCTGATTGCCTCCCGATTCCCTCCACATAAAATCTTCAACAGGTGCGTTTTTTATTGGGGGGAATCCCAATCCCCTGTTTTTTTCACGCTTTTTGGGGGAGACCCCCAAGCCCCTTTTTTTTTTGCCTTTAACATACATGCCTTTACTACGTATCTCGTAGTAAAGGTATGCGTGCTAAAGGCTATTCGTTGTAACCACGCATGCGTTGTAATGCATGCATGGTTAAGTTATGCGTGGAAACGGCCGCGTTGTAGTGGCCTTTTCCCCTTAAAATCAAGTGTAGGAATGGAACCGATATTTGTGTGCTTCCAGTATTACATTCCTCCTTCATGAAAAAATAGGGAACTGGGGATCAGATAGTCTTGTATCAAATTAAGTCATCTTAGGGGCATTATTAACTACCTATGCATCCTGCTGTCACTGCAACACTTTGGTAACGCCTCGAATACCACAGAAAGCATGAGTAGTCTACAAAACAGGAAGCACTCTGGAATATTAATTAATGACAGTGAATATTTGGGAACTTGCCAAATTATTCACTCGTGGAGAATATCACCGGCAATACTATTTTTCACCACCTTGTTCCTCGTACACGGCACTTGTCCAAAATCGACAAGGGCTACCACTGGATACTTAAAAGAAATTAGTATGCTTCTGTTTCAAATAACAAACTCTGTCTAATAGGCAATTAATAAATCTTGGCAAATACAAGCCCAACTCAAAAGCCATCAACCTGGATTCAACACACATTAATAAACTTCAGTTTACATGGTTACAGTATAGCCATTCACTGAACAAATATGCTACAGATGGATATTTGTTCTGGCTATAGTTAAAGACGTACATGACAGTCTGTTGAACACCTCGCTAAGAGAACTGCACTGTTTAAATGCAACGTCTTTTAGAAAAGCACTTTAAAATGCAACGGTACGTCCAATTTGAATCATCTCTAATGGAATTGAAGGGTTGTCTTGTTTGCTGCAAGTTTCTTCAGCTTGAAGAAAGGATGGAGGTTACCACATTTATTTACTACAGTAGTTTTACTGAAAGTATCGGTGCGAGCAACGAAGCATCGAAGAAATGCGAGCCTGAATCCGACAGACTATCGAATGAAGTTACAATGCACGGCTATGCATGTTATTATTACACTATGGTGGCCACTGAACATCAGTATTTAATATTCTATTTACCTAACCATGACGACGGTACACTTGAATATCTAAAGGGAAGTCAGGCCCTAGCGTTGAGGAGGCAGTTGCTGCCGAGCAGCCCCAAGCTGCAGGAGAAACATTCCAAAACAGCAGCACCATCTTAAGAGCATTTACCAAAGCAGGGAGAGGGGTGCACAGCCACCCTTGGCGGTTTCCATGGCCCTCCTTACAGGCGGCCCGGCGAATTGTGATGTGTGGTCCCTGCTGTTATGCAAATAGCGCAATTGTAACCGATATTTATCGAGGAAAAATTCTAAGTATTTACTGGAGCATATTTATTTGGTACAACAGTATGCATCAAACTCCACGTTCTATTCTCGCAGAGCAAGAAATTCTGTGGTATTTATCACTACCAATAAATTCCGACTCGGATGTTATCGGGTGCGATAACTTTCACATCAATTACCGGATCACTGTAATGAGGGCCACAGTGTGGTAATGCAGTGTAACCTAAAGGGATATCTAAGATGGAAGGATTTGCGTGCTCTGCTGTCAGGCTATGAACCAAGCCTAGAAATTGGTGTATCAGGGAGATTTAGGCACGAGATGTACGAACTTGAGGATGAGCGTACATCGAGCATGAAAAAACAAGCATTTGCAATGCAATAGGACTCGTATTTACGCGAGACCTATTGCATTGCAAACGGTAGTGCGGGTGGGGGGAAGGGAGGCGAGAAGGCACGATCAACGGGAGTGTGGGCGGGGGGGTGAGAAGGCACGGACTGTGGGAGGGGGGAAAAGGCACGGGCAGTAAGAGAACCTCATTAAAGAAAATAGTGCTCACAGTCTAAATAACACATACCGTGCAACACTCGAAGTAAAGGGGCCAGTAGCCATGGAAGGATACAAATGACGACATGGCCGTCATAAGGAGGGACTAACAAGCCTATAAACCAATCGGAAGGCAGCATTTACGAAAGACAATGAAACGAGCCAATTAAAAACATGGGCGGAGAGTGGGCGGAGCTTCCACTGCATACTCCATTACTGCATGCCTCACAGAGCGAGCAGCGCATGCGCGCTGCCGTTATAGGCTCGACCTAAAAATGGCTTGGGTGGCAAGTAATAGTCATTTTAAATGTAAATTGAATTAATAATGAACTGTTATTGTGGTTATCTCTGAATTAGCCAGACAGCACCCTAGTGGCAGACTGTCACAAGCGCCGGTGTTGACAATTTACTGCCAATGCTGAGTACTGGAAACCACCGGCTCAAATTAAGCACTGGTGTTAGGTGGATTGAGGGGGGGAAGGTAATTAAGACCACACACTACACCAAAACCCTTACCGTGCGAGATTTCATGTACCAAAATAATTTCCTGCAGGCTTCTGCATAGGGTAATAACAATTCCCCCTTAAAAGCCTATTGTCTTTAACACATAGTTATGCAATAAAGGCCTACTTGGTTTGTCATAACATTTCCTTAAAAACTGATCACACCTAAGGAACCTGTCATAACGTTTTCCAATGTACTGAAAAACCCTTGAAGATTATCTATTGCTTGATACTGTACACAATACAGGCCTACTAAACTGCACATGAACTGGCAACCATCATGCATACAGCTGTATAATGACAAATTTGTACAAAATTACAGTTGGCAAAACAGCGTACAAACCCTCTCAATAGGTTTTGCAAGAATCATTGCTGTGAAATTCTTTTCCCATGGTTTGTCAGAGTGGGTGACAAGCACCAAAGCCCTTGCCTACCATGGTAATATTTGCGATTACATGCAACAAATACCTTTCCATGACCTGTAACATTATGTGACAACAACCCACTGTTAGAGAGAGTCCCGTTGGATTTGCCATATGCTTTTCATAATAAATAAATCAGGCCTTCTGCCTTTGTAATAACTTTTTCATGCTAAACAGATCAGACCCTTGGCACCTGCCACAACATTTCCCTGCACACAAATCAAGCCTCTCATGCTATTATCATTGGCTTGTCACAATAACCAGCTCAGGACTACTGTACTGAATGTTAGTATTCCCACAATGTATACAAAATTACAGCTGGCATGGCAAAATACTCTCTCTTCCCGCAAGGCTTAACAAGGATTCTCAATGTGCAAATCGTCTATACCCAAAGATTCTCAGAAGGGGTAAGCAACACCAAACCCCTACCTACTTAAGTAGTCTTGAGAGTCATAGTAATAAAAGAAACTATCTGTAGGTTTTAATTCACAGTAATATCAATCCACCCTTAAATGCCTATCAATTTTGATTTATGCTTTTCACAATCAATATGCCAGGCCTGCTGCCTTTATCATCATTTTTCACAATAAACAATCAGTCCTATAGCCTTTATCAATGGCATGTCACCAAAACCAACTCACGCCTACTGTACTGATCGTGAGCATTCTACAATGGAACCATCCAGCACACAGTCATGAAAATACAAATCTATACAAAATGACAGTTGGCAAAGCAAAATACAATCTCTTCAAACAGAACCTAACAAGGAATATTGTAGTGCATATCTTCTATTCCCTTTCCTGTTATGGTAATCTGTGAAAGTCCATGTAACAGAATACCTGCCTACATGCTTTAACATGGTGTAATAATCCATCTTTGAAAGCCTGTGTCTTTAACACGCGTGTTTCACAAAAAATAGATCACGCCCACTGGCTTTGTTAGAACATTTCACAATATACAGATCAAACCTCTTAAATAAGGCATGACTTTTCCCAATGAACCTATGAAGCCTTTACCCTTTACTATTGGCTTTACACCTTACGCAACACTGATCTATTGAAGTGCACATAAACTGGCAACCATCATACATACAGCTAGAAAATTTCAAATATGTAGAAAAATACAGCTTTCAAAACAATATACAACCCTATTCACCAGGGCCTGATAAGAATCATCACAGTGAAATCAGGGTTTGTGTGAGTGGGAGGCCAACTCCGAAATCCTTGCCTGCTATGGTAATCCGTGAGACTACATGTAACAAAATACCTATCAGTAGGCTTTAATATTGAGTAATAACAATCAACAATTAAATGCCCATTGACTCTAAAATATTCTTCTCACAATAAGTATGTCAGGCCTAGTGTCTTTATCATAATGTCATAATAAACAGATCAGGCCAACAGTCAGGATCTTTGGCTTGCCACTATAACCAACTCAGTTCAGCTTGAATATAAGCTTTACCATAAGCCAAAAAGCCCCATACAAGCATTCCTTTGAGTGAAAGCACAAAAATAAGGCCCAATCAAATCCTGTGCTCAGAAGAACCAACATGTGGATGGAGCCTAAGCCCCTCTCTCAGTAGTACTCTGAAAGTTCTTTTTTTATCACATACACTCAGTCAACAGCTGCAATGACAAAGTCAGACCTAAAAATTCATATAGATTAGTGTAAATTCGGGCATCCCATGTTGTCTCAAACACAAATCTGCACTCTCAAATCTAAAATTAATTATGGAAATGGAGGGTGCTAGAACTGCAATACATTCCTTGTGGCTGACCTCCTCCCATCTGTGCTGCTGTCAAAGATGGAAAAACACAATAAATGATCTAGTTATCGAAGACTCTTTAATAGCATTGCAGTGTCATGTGTGCGTCCCTGAAAGTTCAAGCTCCAGCAGCTAGATAAATAAACAAATTAATCACTACTGTGTGGAGGTCATGCACTTTTGTGTGGAAGCACACAACTTCTCCCCAACATTTACTCCTTGCTCCCAACATGTGGGTGGAGCCAAAGCCCCTCTTTTGGTGATTCTCACATAATTTTCTGGTGACAGCTGCGCTGTTAAGCCAGACCATAAAAAGGAGTTGCGAATTATGTGTTGCGGCAATGAATTACAGGCAATGGATTTTAATACTCACTCCCTTGCGATCTAGTGAGTAATGCTGAAAGAGGGAGAGTTCCAAACTTAAAGCACAAGGGCAATTTCCCTGAAGCAGGGACATTTCCAAGCTGTTCTCGCCCACTCAATGGTTTTGCTTCCAAATGTTACTTGCCCAATATGAACAGGACAGAACCCTCATGTAGAAAAAATCAGCCTTTTGTGCATGTGGCCCTGGATTTATTTTTATAGACCCGGATTGGTGGCATTTGTGACTGCTGGACAGTGAGAGGATACAACTCTCATTGCAGGAGAACTTCACCTAAACATTTGGTATCCTTTAAATAGCTTAATTACCATATTTAACTCTAGTATAATTCCATTATAAATGCGCACATGATGTGTAGGTTGTATGAAAATCATATACAACTTGCTGGCTTCAGTAAGGTTTTTATCACCCATATATGAGTTTAATATTATCACAATCTCTGCTGTAATCACCCGTTAAAAATAAAAAATGAGGTATTGACCTCTTCAAAAGATAATCACATTCTCTTTACAGAGCCTAACCCATCACCACCCCAGCTAATATCTATGCCCGTCACTAAACATCATGCATGTTAACCAATAATAACAACAACATATTTCCTGCTGAATGTGAGATCTGCACTCAGGCACCAGGAACAATTGCATGAATTCCTTTTAATACTAAGGGCCAGATTACGATCTCGGTAGGAAAGGCCTCCGTACGACTCTGATCCGGAGGGCTTTCCAAGCGAATTGCGCTGTGCGAGTCCGACCGAATGAGTACGATGCAGCCGTATGCTAACAGACTCAGTTCGCTCGGACTCCCAATGAACTCCATGGGAGCCCGTGTACAGACGCGTACACAGGCTTCCATAGCAAAAAGGGGTGGGTGGGGAAAAACATACACCCTGTGGCAGGCACCCCATGTTGCCCGCCACACTGTGCATGCATGGATCAGGGGGACCCATGGGCACCCCCCGTGACCGATTCGAAGGGCTCCGGGTGAAGGGGGGCCTGCTATCCGAAGTCCGATTCCGACAGCCGTTTCATCTCGCTGAGACCGAGGTGATACAGCTGACCAAATCGTGCATCGTACTCGCTCGGTCGGAATCCGGCTCCATTGCGCAGCACGATTCGTCTGCGATCATGTCCGTCAGACAGGATTGGGTTCCGGAAACGATTCGGTCAACGCGGATGAGATCTTCGCATCGTACTTGGTCATTCAGAGCGGGTGACGACTCTGTCGGAAACATAGGGGCCGAATCGGATTTGCACGTTCCGGTGCCCGTCAGGAGGCCTTCCTAACGAAATCGTAATCTGGCCCTAAGCCTGACATTTGAGTCTGATAGGTTGAAACATGCTTCATTTCATAGAGTGTAGAAACTATTTCCCTTATAGCTCTAAGTGATTATCATATGCTACATAAAGAGCGTGCGAAAATCCGGAAAGGCGGATAGTCACGATCTCTGAAAATTGCCTTCACTTTATCTATTATTTATTTTCTTATCTTAACTAAATTTCCAATGCCTCGATTGGGTGTGAATGCTTAATTATTAACATTCAGTTATACCTTTAAAGCAAATATGGTGTGAATGCTTTGCCACCACACTGTAGGCAAAAGTTTGACTGCTCCAGAATCATACCTGAGCTTGAAAGGAGCTCTTGACATAAACTCTATGTCCATCGTAGGTGACTTTATTCCCTGCCTCTCAGAACAAAGTGGGATTTTATCTACTGACTGCAAAAGGCACACACTAGAGGCTATTTTCACCAAACATTCTGATATTTCATTGAATACACCTCCAATGGATTGACTTATGCCTGCGATTACCTCCCACCAGTAACCCTCCAAAAATAGCTAATATTCCTGTGACAAAATGTCTCAAAATACTTTTGCTTCATTGTTGAGACACGTTTTCTCACTTGAAGTGTTGCTCACAATCTTTGAGGGCTCAGCAATTTAACATTTGATTTATTTTCCAGACATATACATTTTACACCAAACTCTGCCATGTACTCAAGTAAATCCAAGAGTCACACGTAAAGAGTCCATATAAAGAAAATAAAACGGGGCAAGAGGAGAATGAACATTTGCAAGAGTAAACATCAGCACACAAGCTGATAAAGCAGCCTACCGGTGCCTTGTAAAACAGTATAATGTAGCTGTCAGAGAAGCTAAAATACACAATTGGGAAGATTTAATTGCAGCTTCTGATTGTCACCTTTGAGTACTCTAAAAGCTGGTCTCAGCTGATACCTCTACTTCTCAATGTTCCTTTGGCATTTAGCCCTCTTCTCATCTGTATGAAGTGCTCGTTTTTTTCTAGAGAAAATTAATAAGATGAGGTAGGCTGTCAACAACTGCAACCTCTCCGCTAAATGATATTGATGACGATACTTCTACCCTGGTCATCTATTAGAGATCTGCATATTTTCATATGGCTGGGTCCAAACTGAGAAGGCATGGTGGGCAAAAGAACGGTGGTTTGGAATGGTTCTTCAAGTGATTGGCAGTGGTTAGACAAATTGAAAGCATTCCCCCCATCACCTTTTGTGTGTTTTATCTCAAACTGTTCTTCTCGATCAACAATGTAATGAGTAAACCTGCAAAGTGCAAACCTCTGATCCTCATCTGTGGGAATTAGAAGTGCAAAATGGATCGATGGGGTAACAATTCCAATCATACTATCAAAATTAAAAAAATGCACTAGGTATCCCCTCGATCAGTTACAACTACCTCAAGACAGATGCAAATGGCCTTCTCTTAACAATTTCTGAACTAGTGAAAGCCTGATCTAATAAAAATGAATGAGGATATGTCAACCCCTACATATAACGCATGAAGATCTCAAACAGTCATTCACTATATCCTCTTTCATGCCAAACATTGGAGCAGATACAGCAACTGCAGTCTATCGTAGAGATTTGAGAGCAAATCATAAAACCCTTAACTTTGACATCAGTGGCATGACTCTCACGGAGATTCCAGGGTCTCAAGAATTTAACCATTCATGAGACTTCAGTACCAAAGTGAGAGTAAAATGGAAACACACGCTAGAAACCAAGTTAGAGGAATGGAGCAAAGACACAGATATCCTACATTAAATTAAGATGCTGGAAGAAACAGTCATCCACCAGTATAACCGATTGGCCTGCTATCAAAACCTCCTGGACACAATAACACTGTTGGGATCTAGACACCCATGCAGAAGCCCATCAAGACTTGCAAAAAAAAAAAATAACGGCATGATTTTTTGATACCTATAAGGAGGAATTGAAAACTAACCCTCTCACAGGCCCCAGTGGAGGAAATTCAAATGGTCAGACGAGACTAAAAAAATCTAATAACAAAAAGGAGCTGTTTCAAAACAGCTGGAATGCCTTGGAACATGCAGCAGTAAAAAATGACTCCAGAAACCTCTGGAGGAAAATTGGTGAAAGGCTTGACACCAGAAGAAACACTATATAATCTCAGAAGACATTTAAATAAGTCCTTTCAAAACCATATTCAGTCAAGAATATTTTACATCAACTGAACTGTGAAGTGTAACTTCTGAGCCATTTCCTCTCCCAAACAAATCAATCGATGACATCCAAAACAACAACAGAGTCATCTATGAAGCAATCTTCATAGAGGAGAAAATAAATGCTGCCACAAAGACCTCCAAAAGGGGAAAAGCCCCCGCCCAAATATGATTCCCCTCACATATTTAAAATATCCCCAGAATTGTGGTCAAAAATACTAACCACAATTTTTCAAGAAGTCTCAAACGCAAGACCCTGACCATCATCTTGGTTGTATAGTATCATCATTCCTTTTTACAAGAAAAGACCAAAAATGATCCAACATCATACAGACCAATCAGTCGGCTGCAAAATGTATTCAAACATTTTGCTGAAGACCATAGTAGACTGAATGGAAATGAAAACATATTAAATCCTATTCAAGGTGGATTTAGAGAGGTTCTGTCAAAAGTTGACCAAGTCTTTGTATTTCTACATATTATCCATAAATACATCACATCAAAAAAATAAACTATGTTGCATTATGGACTTTACTTTGGCCTTTGATTTATTCCCAAGGCAAAGGCTATGGATGAAAGTCACTATTCTAGACCTTGACCCAGCCCTGATCTCACAGAAAAAATGCTATATTGCAGCACAACATCACAAATTAGGGTGAATCAAAAGAGCTGCTGTGCAGAAAGCTTACCACTGAATGCAGGGTCAAACAGGGTTGCCTTCTTGCCCCGTTACAGTTTCCCCTTTACACTAACAACTTATATGATGAGGTCCTGAGAGCCTCCCAAGATTACCCCTCGATAAATAACTTCAACGTGCCTGGACTATTGTATGTGGACGATTCCATCTTGATCGCTCAAACAGCCAGAGCACTACAGGCCCAACTTTCAGCAGTGGAAAAATACTGCATAATAAAGGGACTGAAAATAAACAAACAAAAAAGCAAAGACAATGGTCTTCCAGAAAAATCAACAACTGAAGGTATTGCTTGTCACTGAAGCATGAGGCTTGAAGAAGTAAACTCCTTCTCTTACCAAGGATTTATCATTTACGCACAAAGGTTGAAAAATTTTAGATCACATCGAACTCCATTACAAGATTTGCCTGTTCACACGGCCACTATTTCTCATCTTGTATTGATGAAGCCGTTCAAGCCAAAATCGATGACCAAATTGCGTATGGAGCATAATTATAGGGCATGGATAAAAACACAGTCAAAATTGGAGTTCAAGAAACTACATTTTGAAAACCTTTTTGATGCTCCTAGCAGACTTCTAAACAATTGCTGTGGAATGTGACATCGGATTGAACTTCATCCAAAATGCGTGTCAAATTTCACCTATCAAATACAGACTAAAGAGTTTGAAAATGAACAGGAATGAGCTAGTAGACTAAGCTTGGAGGGAATGATTGTCAATGCAGAACAGATCTGTCAATGCTAAATGATGGGAGAAGGAAGAAAAATGCCTCGGGCTCATCCTGGCACCTGACAACCATAGCCTAGGCCTCCTGACGAAAACAGGAATCAAACAAGCTTCATCAAAAACCTTCCTAAAAATTCACACTGAAGACAAGAACAAAAAAATTGGCGATCTTTTTTATCCAGTGGACCTCTTGGGTCTGTCTGTCCTCTCCCGACATTCCCAGCCATACCCGAAGATTTTAACAAACTTTAGAGAAAGGAGATTATTCGCCATGGCCTTTTCTCTAGACAGTGGTGAAGAAACGGAATCTCTCAGGCTCAGACAAATGTCTCTGTGCGAACACAGAAGTATTATCCCATTTCTTGATAAATTGCACTCACTATGGATTACTCAAAGGAAATAAGATCACATTTATTGCATTAAGTGAGCAGTTATAGACTGAGGATAAATTCATTTTCTACTTAGTGGGCAATCTGTATGAAGCAAGCACACAATGTATGGGCCAGTAAACAGTCAAAATCTGGGACAGAAGAGGATATGAACCCAAGTCAAGCTCAAATATCACTGACACCGCTAAATCAGTGTACATAGAACATTAATGGCTCAGTAGAAATCCCTAAAAGGCTTTCCTTATCTCCTATGATGTTCATTTCCACCTTTTCGTATTTCTGTTCCACAATGCACAAACCATGAACTAGGCGCATATATCCAGCGACTACAGGTGGTCCCAAACACAGCAGCATGCCTCCTCTTCAATATGTGAAAAGGTACCCCCACCCTACCCTTCTTTACCAAACTGCACTGGCTCCCTGTCAAAAAAAGGATCATGTTTAAAGCACTCACTTTAGAACACCGGTCCCAGTTATCTGAACAATAGAATCACTGAGTACCATTCTAGCAGAAATCTACGTTCTCTACGCCTCTTTTTTAGTATGCATTGCCAAAATCTGGAACCGCGTCCCCTTTCAGCTCAGAAGACAGAAACTGAATCTGCCTTCTACAAATCTCTAAAAACCTATCTGTTTAGCCTATAATATCTTATCTCTCTGTCTCCTCTCTATATCTCCTCGTTGGCAGCGCCGGGACACTCAATTCTGACTAGCTGTTTGCGCTATATAAATACCCCCCATCTATTCATTTATATAATAAGTTCTTTTTTAAAGTTTCACTTCTTGAATTTGGAGAATGAAAGGCAGCTCCGTTGAAAGAACTTGAATAATAAATTTAAATAAATCACCAACAAGTATACAGTGTCTATAGCTTGATCATTGTTCTGGCAATGTTTTGCTTTGAAGCCTTCAATACGTCATCAGTGCATCATTATGATTTTCTTTAGGCCTCATGATTAAACATCTTTCTTCACCTTGGTTTATGGCATGGGTCATTTTCTAGGTATGTACTTCATGCCAGGAATCAATTTGCGTTGCACAACCAATCTCTTGATCCAGTATTCTCTTGATACTTTTCTCCACTCAGTTGGCAGCGCTTCTGTGTTGTGGTCAGCAGCAGAATTACTTTGTCAGACAGTAGTTGGCCATTATTGTTTTCATTCCTGTTGGTGCTCTTTTTCAAACGAAACATCATCAAATACTGGTAGAATCACAGCATCACCATCTTCAGGGAACACATACGAAGGGTTGGTACATTAACTATTTGAATTTTCTTTTTGGCATTTTGCAGAACTGCTGCACTTGTGATTGGAGCGGGCCTAGTCCCTGAGGAGTTACTTCTTATGACCTGTTGTGGACATCTTTTTCCTGTTGCTGCTGCTTAACATTTTGATCCTGGTCAAGATTTCGGTCAAGATCATAATCAGAATATTTTCTAGGTGCAAATTTAGGACTTGGATAGGTCTATGGAAATTTACGAGCTGGTCATTATTTTCAGCTACAGCTGGTCATTGTTTTGAGCAAATAATGTTCTGCAGGTTTTAATTTTTGTAATTTTAGAATCCACGACCAGGTCCGAGTCCTGAGGAGAACCCTGAAATCACTAGGGGTTCGAAACGCATTGACTCCTGAGTACGGGGTATTCTTGATGGGGTGTGCCACGAGGGAATTAGTCGAATTGTATTTCCCCCTTTCAGGCAACATCCAAGTAGTGTGTGTAACCCCATTTCTCATTCACAGGCAGGACAGTAGGCAGCAGCCTGGTAATGAGACAGTGTCCGCCTAGTGTCTAATTCCAAATTTAGGACTGGTCAAGTGCCTTATGCTTATATATGTATTTTCGTTGTATTACTATTGCACTTAAATGTCTCTTGTCATTGTTTCACAAATTTGTTGTGTTGTATGCTTTAAATTTGATTATGTGTCAAAATGAGTATTGTATGACATTGTGTACTTCAATTAAGTGTTGTCCATTCTAAGACATGTACAATTGAGTTCGATTGTCTTTTGTATGAATATACTACAAACTAAGCTGAATAAAGTTCGTGCACTTTAGAATTGTTGGTCTAAGGTGCCCATTAAATTCATGGTCAATAGTCTTCCTGGACACTTCGTTTGTTTTCAATTAGTATAGTGGTCCAGTCCAGGCAGTTAAGGACCCAAGCCTTGCTTGTTTATACTATGAATGGCAGAACAGCATCTATGAAAAATTGGAGCTCTCGGGCAGAACGTTCTGCATTTCTTGTGCACTATTCTTTGATATCGAAAACAGTAAAGTGAGAAATGTAACATTGACGGAAAATTCTAATAAATAAGCATGACTGATCGAAAAAGAAATTTTAGATTTTTAACGTTAAATAAAGAAACACTTGAAAGTCCACATGGGGACATTGTAGTGCAGTTGTAGACATAGGGGAACACCAACAAAAGCAATGTGCTCCCAGAACAAATACAGACAATTTACAGTGGTTCAGCACCTAAAATGGTGTGAATCAAATAGCTAATATAAAGCAATATGCAATTGTTCAGCACCTAAAATAATGTAAATCGAATAGCTAATATCAGATAGGAGTTCAGCAAAAAGCTCAAAATAAACTGCACACGTAATACATGTTTCTCAATGCAAAATATCCATTGGACATGTTCAATTTATAATCCTTTAGTCTTTTATCTTCTTTTCCTCATCCAATTAAGAACCATAGCCAACACGTTTCATCCTCTCTGACTTCTTCAGGGCTCCAAGTAAGATTCTTCTTAATTTGGCTAGACGGTACCGTTGTATTGATCCTTTAGTGTATGGTTTTACATGTAGAGCCAGTTATTTGTCCTCTCAAATTGAGGTGAGTCTGAACTGTTGTTGTACCTGATCTGTGATTTGAAAAGGATATGAAGGACGTCATCACACACAGTATTCAAATGAATGGTCCCACTCCAGTTGGTGGTGTCCTATGGTTAAAGGACAGACTTCCAAGTTGTTCACGCGTTCTGTAGTGCTTTTTTTAAAGTGAATTAAGCTATTCGATTCACACAATTGTAGGTGTTGAACCACTGCATATTGTTTGAGAAGTCAGGGGATTTTTTCCCCTTTTGGAAGTTTAGGGGAGTTGAACTTCTGGTTCTTTGCACTAAAACAAATAGTCAAATGTTCCCACAAGCACGATAGATGTGGTCATTACTGCCTCAATTCCCTTATAATTAAATTTTCGAGAACAAATACAGACCTTCTTTGCGCAAAGGTGCCCATTTGGTGTGAGATATCATAGTAAATCTGCCAAATGCTATTGCAGAATGAGAGCCACTTGGCACTAGGGACTCCTAATGCCCTGAGTTGATGAGAGTGTGTGTTGATTAACCAACAAGCAGTCCACCTGTGGTACAAGTGGAGTTGCACGCACCATAGTTATTTGCTAGGTGATGGCACTGAATCCAGTTCAGGTGGACCACTGCTCTCAGGGTGAGTGGCTCTGTCTAAGAAAGGATGAGTTGAGAAAAAGGGGGAACAATGGGTCTGATGTACAAAGACGCTTCTGTGAGCAGATGTGGCTTAATCTAGACTTGAGAAAGTCATAACTACTCCTGTTGAAAAGCTTTGTAAATCGGGCCCAATGTATCCATCTCAGGGTGCATCTCTTCCCATGCCTAGGAAACAGTGAGCCTGGGAATAACGCCTATAATCCAAGTGCCGAGAGGCAAATCAGTTTGGGCTGTGCGCAATGCAAATGATGTTGTTTTACTATAAATGTTCTATAATTTGGGGGGTAATTTTTGGGACTTCATTATACTTTGAAGATCAGGGCTGGTCTGAATATTTTGTGTTGCTTTAAAACTTTGTTTAGTGAGGTTTCCCATCATTCTATGAGCTGCAGAGGGCTTTAAAAGTCGACTCGTCATCGGCAGAAATCTGAAGCAGCCTTTGGTTCATGGCGACTGTCCAACATCTCATTGTTCTTTCATCCGCAGCACTTTCCATTCTGAAAGTTGTAGTTGTAATTCCTTGTGATAAAGGAAAGGCTACAACTACCAGAATGCAAATCGATGTTAGCTGCAAAGACACTGCTAGATAAAGATCTACCAAAGGGCTCATCCTGTTCCAGATGCAGTGCACCTCTTCTTCTTTGCATTCTGGTATTTGGAGTTTTATTTTTCTCATTATAAACTCAAGTCTACAAGTACCAGAATACAAAGGGGCATATACTGGAAAGGGTAAAGAATGACGTAAACCGCACTTTACAACTCTCACTTCTACTCCCAAGAACAAGGAGCTTTTTTCATGCCCACTCTCCTCTGGAGCAGAGAGCCTCCTCGCCAGCTCAGCCGGTTGCTCATATTAACGGGAATTGTGGTGGATGGAGTCACTTTGTTTACATACAGTGCCTACAGGCGGATTCTTCCGGCATGCACGGGGATGTTACTTGTTGTCTGAAGCAATGGTTTATATCAGCTATTTCGCTTACCGCAGATATGTCAGGGAAAAAATCACGAACATATTTGTGATTTAAAGCGCTGCACGCAATGAAATTAAAACCTAAAGACCAATATGAGTAACAAAAAATAAGTGGTCATTACATCAGACACGACCAGTAACCAACTGAACCTAAATCAGCCACAGCCACAGTGTTGCAAAAATATATGACCTTTATGAGTAAGTGGGCAAGATCTGTATCCCATCCTGTATACGTGCCATCCACGTCTGACTCTCTCCTCTCGGCTGTCCGCTCTCTTTGTAAATTATCCAGTTATTATCTCGGAATGATCTTTCCTTAATGCCCGCATTGCATAGTGATTCAGTTGGGACGGTCATTCGGCATAGACGACTGTATGACTCACTCTGCTCTCGCGCTCTGTCAGGGCTTCCCATACGTCGAGCCTCAGATCGTCTTCTCATTGGGTCCATCGCTGCATTTTCCCAAAGTGCTCTCACGGTTAGTCAGTGACATGAGCCAGGAAGCAGCGCTAAGTTCGGGCACAGATATGTATTGGAATCGAAGTTTTGCTTTGCATTTATTTACGCCACGGACTGTAACTGTTCTTCCCAGAAATCATAATACCTTTTCAATGCATTTAACTAATGCTCCGTTTTACAACATGAAACGTAAAACTGCTTTCCATTGCAATCACTGCTTTTCCTGCCAGTTTTACCAATAGTCCGGCACAAACAATTTCAGCTTTTGCATTTTCAAAATAATATTACTGTAATAATGAAGGCTGTGGGTCTGATTCTTTATAAAAGCTCAAGTATCATCAGCAAAGGGGGCCACCTTCGAGTCAAGAAGCTGTATGACTTTTGTGTCATTCACGAAACCCCTAGGCGTACTCCAAAGAAAACTAAGATTGTCAAATGGCTGTTTATTCCTTTTCATCATCACATCGAGAATAATTTGCCTTTGTAGACTTTTCTTCCCCTATGTGTTCCACATTAATGTGGGTGTACCATGTACTTTTTTCATCCACTTCACTACTTTCCTTCTGTGACAAAATGAGCACCATTTTCACACCCCAGC
Organism: Calotriton arnoldi; assembly: GCA_963921515.1. Lineage (NCBI taxonomy): Eukaryota > Metazoa > Chordata > Amphibia > Caudata > Salamandridae > Calotriton > Calotriton arnoldi. Next base: position 2,707,512 of record CAWUFW010000913.1, on the reverse strand, counting down.
TGAACCCTTTGATTCTGGCAGCCTTCTTTCAAGATGACAGTGGCATTCCAGGACCCATCCTGACATGCTAGCCCACCATCAACCACACAGAAACCACCACTGCCATGCAATCCATCCACTCAGGGGCCTCATTGGATCCATGCCCACTTTTCACTTTTGGAAGAGGACTCAGGCCTTTCGGCATTGCCCTCAACAACAATGACTCCCTAATCACAGTTTCCTTTCCGGACCCCTGAAAATATATCATCAGTCTGCCACTACTGAAGAAACCTACAGCAGACCTGTCATCACCAGCTAATTATAGATACATCTCTTTGCTATCCTACTCGGTAAAAATCTTGGAGAAACTCATCAACAAGAGACTAGAAAACCACCTGGGTGACAACCATCTCCTGAACCCATCGCAATCAGGCTTTAGGCCAAAACACAGCACTGCAACCACCCTCAACGCCACAACTAGTGACATCTGGACCATCATGGACCATGCTGATACTGCAGCGCTCATCCTTCTCGGCCTCTCCATGGAATTAGATACCTTCTGAGACCCAATCCTCATCCAACACCTTCACAAGTCAAACATTTGGGGAACAGCACTTCAATGAATCTGCTCCTTCATATTAGCATGCACGCAGAAAGTCAGCTTACACCCTACACCTCCAAAAACAATGAGCTGATCTGGGGAGTTTCCCAGGGATCATCACTCGTCCTCACACTCTTTAATAGCTACATGGTTCCACACTCCAACATTGTGTGAACCTTTGGAATCAACATCATCTCATACTCTGACAATACACAACACATCCTCCCCCTCTATAAGGACACCTCGAGCAGCCAAGCAGAGTTCATCAAGTGCATGTCAGAAGTCACTATCTGGATGAAATCCAACTACCTCAAATTCAACTCAAAGAAGATGAAGGTAGCTCTCTTCGGGAAGGACCCTACACTCTGGTCCTCATACTGGTGGCCATCTGAACTCATTCTTTCACCAACTCCGTCCAGACAAGCCAGAAACCTCAAAATCATTGTCGGCAACAAACTGTCAATGTCCAACCAAGTCAACTCAGTTACCTCTTCCTGCTACCATGCCCTCAAGATCCTCAGGAAAATCTTCAGATGGCTTCCTCTTGACAAACGTGAACAATCATATAGGCATTAATCACCAGCAAGGTAGACTATGAGAACATGCTCTACATCGGAATCTCTGCCCAACATACTAAGCGGTTCCAGTTCATTCAGAATACAGCAGTCAGACTCACATGCAACCTCCTTTTATGAACCTACATCTGCCCCCACCTCAGAGACCCCAACAGTCTCCCCATACACAAGCGTGCACTGTTCAAATTAATCACCCACAAAGCACTACACAATGTAGGCCCCACCCAGCTGAACAGCTGCATCAGCTTTCACACCTCCACCAGACACCTCTGCTCAGCCAACCTCCTCCTCCTGCTGGCCACTGTCCCCCACATGTGAGCAGCCATAGCTTGTGGCCAAGCATTCCATAGCTAGCTCCTAAAGCCTGGAAGAAACCCCCTTTCATATTAGAGCAGCCAGCTCAGTCCCAGAATTCAGGAAGAAACTGAAAACGTGGCTCTTCTTGTAGGCTCATTTATTTTGATAATGTGGGTGGCATAAGAACATTATAGTGAAATAGAGGGAGGGAGCCAGCACAGCAGACAAAGAGGACTATGGTTGTGGTAACCATGATGGCAGTGGTGGAGGGTGTGTAATGGTGGTGGAGTTGGTAATGGGGGTAGTATTTGTGTTGATAGTAATGGAGATGGCGTACTAGTGGCAATCTGGTGATGGTGGTAATGTTGATGAGAGTGATGGTGGTGGTATAGGGGGTGGTGGTAATTGTTCGCACCTGACAAAAAGCATACTGCAGTAAAAACAATTGCAAAGAGCAATGTTTTTGTACACTATGCATGTGTGAGATAAAAATTGAATGTGAGACGATTCAGTGTATTTTTCAGATGTAAGTTAGCTCTTCATGTATTGCAATCAAGCACTCCATAGGAGACGGGATGATTCACCAAAAAGCAGCAGTATGAGCTGAGAAAGTATTACTCTTCTGTGTTGAGCAAAACCCACTATATGTATATTATAAATAATTGCTATCAATACGTCTTGAAGACAGCTGTGTTGTCAAGTTAGTCCTAAAACAAAACTTCAGCGCCACATGCCAAGCAGGAATACTAGGTAATAGGAAAGCAGCAGCAAACAGCACATGACCACGTCCTTTCTCCCTTCCCCACTCTAATAACTGAATGGAAAATGATAGCGTTGGACCAAATACCAAGAAAACATACCTTCTTTCAACGTAGAGCTGAAAACCAAAGCTACAAAGTCAGCTACCTTAAAACCACCATATCCAAGATGGGCCAAAGACATCCCTCAGAGTATAAGGGCAGGCAAAACTATAAGAGAATCCTGTTCTTCATATCAGACGGCGGATAATTTATACAAAATCATTGATATTTACTGTGCAATAGAACAAATAAAGATGTTAAAGGTCATAAAAGCAACATAGCAGGAAATTCTCCCAAAAAGAAACTCACTACGAACATTTACCACAGAAATACCATGATCAATGACAGCTACAGACACCTGGAGTCCTTCCAAGAATTCTTAGTCAGTCTAAACCAGAAAAGAAACAACATAACACAAACACGGAACATTATCAAAGAACGAGCTTGAAAACAAAAGTTAAAGAGGGGCAATTTCCAACAATAACAAGTGAATTCTACAAACAAGAAAAAAAGAAAGTCATTATGTAACTATGTTTTAGATGGTATCTCCCCGTACACGTCTTGTAAAGATGTACCCAAGCGCGCCAACCATTTGTTGGGGGAGATGCAACGACTATCGTGATCTACTGCACATCTGCTGGTCATGCTATGTTGCAAGCACGTTCTGGAAAGCGATTTTATCCCTCATCAAGAAGATCAGTGGGGTCCAGATCAGCGGGGCCAATTACTTATGGACCCGTTAACTATATTACCAATAAGCAAGGAGTAAGTCTATACATTGTGCTCATCTGTAAGCAAGTTAACTATACATCAAATGATAGCAGCTAAGCTTACTTTTGCATTTAAATGAAAACATAAGACAAGCGACCCATAGAGGTAATGTAGACAGGGTCGGACTGGCCTATAGGGCAACCAGGCAGCGCCCAATGGGCTGGTCTAACGGATCAGTGTGTGGGCAAATATTTTGGCTGCTTGTGGGCCTGTTATCTGGTCAGCTGGGCAGGTTTTACTGTTGGCTTTCCTGATATTAAACAAACATTTCCTGCAGCAAGCACAAATCCATCCAGTCTTCCATATCTTGACAAATACTTATACACGTATTTACAGGTGCACAACTGCCCTAATTAGCAAACAAGGGCCACTTTTCCTTAGGTGCTCAGGCCTATTTTCTGTCCCAGTCCGATCCTGAATGTAGATGAAGATATGGCGTCTAGTAGCCAAGAAGACAATCATGTAATGAGATTCACCTGTATACTAGAGTATGGTCTGCATGTCAGTACTACATAGAGCACTGTGTGGACTACCCAAAACAATTATTTGATATGTTATTGAATACTGTGGTGAAAGACTTTCCTGTATTTTTCCACTTCTCTTTTCTTCTTCTAAAACTCCTTGCTGAATGATGCCTACTAGTGGCACTACTGAGTTTATAGGTGTTTCAGCGGTCTGCAGGAAGAGGTTTCTTATGTTCCACTGATCGGCTACATATATCTATGTATGAGATGCATTCTTAAATCTTTCACTGGGAAGAAATTGTAGAATTAACTGATTCTGTATTTGCAAAATTCAATATAAATATTTTTAAGAAGCAGTGATATTTCTGCCAAATAACCACTACACAGCAAACAAAGATATACACATGCCATATCTGTTGAGCACAGGGGATCAAATTGAGAAAGGCAGTGCCCCATCCTCACGGTACTATCACAATACATAAGTATACTCTCAGTCTCTTAACCTGGAAATAGACCCTGCAGCACAACAGCAACTAGGGGTAGGAATCCTCATCATAGATCAAGTGGCACTAGACCACCATGAATACAGACGACAAACACAAGGCTCATGCTGACTACAAATGAATACATGAAAATGCATAAGGGTACAGCTGGAATTGTGAATGTTTCACTAGGTGGGAACTACCTAGTGCCCATTATGAACCACCACTACCTTCACTAAGGTCCCATCAACTTGGGGATCTGGCATCCGTTTTTAGAATGAAAAAACCACATACCACTATGGTGCTCCCAATCACAATGACAGTCCCTTGCAACATACCCCACAAAAGTTCAAACTACCGCTCAAAGCATATTTTTTCATAAAATTGCATCTGATCAATAAACATTCCGTCATAACATAAGCTCTTGGAGTACCCTAATAAGCATGTCTACTTGAAGGAATTTCCACATCGTAGAATTTGAACTCAGAACTGGAGAAATCAGTAGGATGTAACCCATTCCTGGTCTACACCATACATAAGTAGCATATTTCAGAACAAGTGTGGGAGACAGGGAGTAGACCCTTCTCTGTGTTGAACACATATGCATGTCTGCTTTTTGGCAACTATATAAAAACTATGGCCCTCATTTAGGGTTTAGCGGGTGGCCTACCATATGCCAGAGGTGCAGAGGTAATAACCTTTACTGCCCATGCAGACTGCCACTATCCATATTTAGAGCTCTCCACCTGCATGGTAGAGTTCTCCATCCCTCCAGAGGTGTCACTGCCATGGAGGCTCCTCTGAAGGCATTGAACTTTGATCAGCAGTTGGCATGTTTGATGAAGCCACTCATAAACGTTTTTGTTTTTCTAAGACAAAGACCCAATACAAAAAATAATGACCTTGCCGCTTGGGGAATTTTCCTCCATGTTGTGAGGGTCATTTTTTAATTTCTCTGCTTGCAACGTAAGGTTTTTCCTGATGGTTCTGAACAGAAAATGTACTTTAGACTGTCCACTCTAAATAGGGAAGACAGACTGAGGTACTAAGGCTGAAGGCCCAAGCTGCACCTGGCCGTCGGTCTAAGGCTTTCGCCGGCAGAACAGTAGGGGACAATGTATGCAGAAACAAGACAATCTGAAGACTCAAAGTAGAGTGGGTGGACTGACAATTTGGTGGACCGGGTACTTGTGGCAGAGTACCCTGTTCACCAAACTCTAAATAAGGTCATATGCCTTATGAGGATTAGAGGCAAGTGAAGTGCTATTGTGGGGTGGCCACTCTGAAAAGTAGAATTTTTATAAACCATAACATTGTTACACAAAGTGCTTTAGAATGGGTTTGTACTCTTCTAAAGCCCACAGTTCATGGAAGAGAGACACAGAGGAAAGTTTCAAGTGGATAATGCAGAGCAGAGAAAAAGAACAGAAAGGGCAAGTATTCCACTAAAAGATAGTTTCAAAAATGTCAATTAACACAAATACAATGTCAAATGTATTGCGATGTCAAAAACTATAGTCTATTAAATATATAAATAAATAAATAAGGCACACACTACAAGACCCACAAACCAACGCAGACTCATTGAGGATTGACAAGCCGGAGGAGCAAGTGGAGGCCCATTGGTGGGCTTGGAATGTTTCAGACAGCGGCACATAACTAAGGCACACACTACAAGACCCACAAACCAACGCAGACTCATTTGAGTCGCCCATTGGAGGGCTCATATCATAAGTGGGAGGTGTGGCCTTTATGCCAAATTGACTGTCGCACCTCTGAAGAGTGCAATGAGCACGAAACGCGTCAGGCGTGAATCGACAGGCATGCTGTAAACTGGATCCGCCCGCCGATCCGGCTTTTACCTCATGAAGGTTGCTGTAGTGGATGTCAGAGTGCGTCTCAAACTGGTGGGAACCTTGGAGCTTTGATATATATATATATATGTGTGTATATATTATTTTTTAAAACAAAGGCCCGAAAGCTTGAAGGTGCACTCCCAGCTGGTGTTAACCTTCTGGTTGCATTAAAAGTAAAGAGCCGGCATTCGTATTCCAGGTATATTGCTTTTTAGCCAACGCGTTTCGAGGCTTTCCGCCTCTTCCTCTTGGGCAGCTGAAAAGTGCGGCACAGATCATCCAAAACTGCACGCTACTTTAAATATTCGCCTTTAGTAGGCCACGCAACTTGCGGTCACATTGCAATGCATGCAGGGGCTTGTAGTCCCATTTGGATCAATTAATCCCCCACAGTGGGTTCTGTCCAACACTTTGAATTGTTCACAGCTTTTCATTATCCTTATATGCCATCAGTGGGCCCCGGGATATCTAGCAGGTTCAATTGTGTTCATCACCAACTGCGCTGCTCGCGGTCTCGGCACAGTTCCAGCCGCGCAGCCTCTCATGTCCAAGATGGTGCAACCTCCAGTGGCAGGGCAGCCGCGTAATCAATAGTTCAAAACAAAGGCTCGAAAGCTTGAAGGTGCACTCCCAGCTGGTGTTAACCTTCTGGTTCCATTAAAAGTAAAGAGCCGGCATTCGTATTCCAGGTATATTGCTTTTTAGCCAACGCGTTTTGAGGCTTTCCGCCTCTTCCTCTTGGGCAGCTGAAAAGTGCGGCACAGATCATCCAAAACTGCACGCTACTTTAAATATTCGCCTTTAGTAGGCCACGCAACTTGAGGTCACATTGCAATGCATGCAGGGGCTTGTAGTCCCATTTGGATCAATTAATCCCCCACAGTGGGTTCTGTCCAACACTGAATTTTTCACAGCTTTTCATTATCCTTATATGCCATCAGTGGGCCCCGGGATATCTAGCAGGTTCAATTGTGTTCATCACCAACTGCGCTGCTCGCGGTCTCGGCACAGTTCCAGCCGCGCAGCCTCTCACTTCCAAGATGGTGCAACCTCCAGTGGCAGGGCAGCCGCGTAATCAATAGTTCAAAACAGAGGCCCGAAAGCTTGAAGGTGCACTCCCAGCTGGTGTTAACCTTCTGGTTCCATTAAAAGTAAAGAGCCGGCATTCGTATTCCAGGTATATTGCTTTTTAGCCAACGCGTTTCGAGGCTTTCCGCCTCTTCCTCTTGGGCAGCTGAAAAGTGCGGCACAGATCATCCAAAACTGCACGCTACTTTAAATATTCGCCTTTAGTAGGCCACGCAACTTGAGGTCACATTGCAATGCATGCAGGGGCTTGTAGTCCCATTTGGATCAATTAATCCCCCACAGTGGGTTCTGTCCAACACTTTGAATTGTTCACAGCTTTTCATTATCCTTATATGCCATCAATGGGCCCCGGGATATCTAGCAGGTTCAATTGTGTTCATCACCAACTGCACTGCTCATGGTCTCGGCACAGTTCCAGCCGTGCAGCCTCTCAAATCCAAGATGGTGCAACCTCCAGCGGCAGGGTAGCCGTGTAATCAATAGTTCAAAACAAAGGCCCGAAAGCTTGAAGGTGCACTCCCAGCTGGTGTTAACCTTCTGGTTCCATTAAAAGTAAAGAGCCGGCATTCGTATTCCAGGTATATTGCTTTTTAGCCAACGCGTTTCGAGGCTTTCCGCCTCTTCCTCTTGGGCAGCTGAAAAGTGCGGCACAGATCATCCAAAACTGCACGCTACTTTAAATATTCGCCTTTAGTAGGCCACGCAACTTGCGGTCACATTGCAATGCATGCAGGGGCTTGTAGTCCCATTTGGATCAATTAATCCCCCACAGTGGGTTCTGTCCAACACTTTGAATTGTTCACAGCTTTTCATTATCCTTATATGCCATCAGTGGGCCCCGGGATATCTAGCAGGTTCAATTGTGTTCATCACCAACTGTGCTGCTCGCGGTCTCGGCACAGTTCCAGCCGCGCAGCCTCTCACGTCCAAGATGGTGCAACCTCCAGCGGCAGGGCAGCCGCGTAATCAATAGTTCAAAACAAAGGCCCGAAAGCTTGAAGGTGCACTCCCAGCTGGTGTTAACCTTCTGGTTCCATTAAAAGTAAAGAGCCGGCATTCGTATTCCAGGTATATTGCTTTTTAGCCAACGCGTTTCAAGGCTTTCCGCCTCTTCCCAATGGGCAGCTGAAAAGTGCGGCACAGATCATCCAAAACTGCACGCTACTTTAAATATTCGCCTTTAGTAGGCCACGCAACTTGCGGTCACATTGCAATGCATGCAGGGGCTTGTAGTCCCATTTGGATCAATTAATCCCCCACAGTGGGTTCTGTCCAACACTTTGAATTGTTCACAGCTTTTCATTATCCTTATATGCCATCAGTGGGCCCCGGGATATCTAGCAGGTTCAATTGTGTTCATCACCAACTGCTCTATAAAACTGAATGTTTTATATGATTTATATGTATAATTGCCCATGCAGTCTGTATTATCGGTATTTGGAGCTTACTAAATGCATGCACTGTGCGCGATAGTTGGTATTTTACGTCTTACCTACATTTAATGCTGACCATTAGTTACAGACAGCATGCACATGATGCATTAGGGCCGTTAGTCGATCACATGCGCTATAGTATGTTTTCTGTGTCCATTCATTGGTCCGGTGGGAAGGGCTATATAATATGAGTGTAAAAAAGCGCCAAACTAGATTGACAAAGGCCTCTTGAAGGCTGAAACGCGTCTCTCCTTGTGCTTGGGATTGAGGGCGACCTGAACAAATAAATGAGATGCCGAATCCTGAACCACCTTGAGTCCGTGCCTTCTTCCAGAGAGTTTCTGTGGGAGGTGGTTGTTTTGGTTCATTCATTGCAGCGTGAGCGGTCGTCACGCTTTCACGGAACACCAGTATTGTGTGGCTCTCCCTTCAGACCAAATCAATTGGAGGAGTACTGGAGTGCTATTGGGGGAGCCCCCAGCTTTGTAGCCAGGAAGAGGAACGAGGATGACTGCGGTAGAGGATGAGGGTCTCCTAGCGGGGCGGTTTTCGCGACTGCCAGCATGGGATCCTTGCTTTCTCCGACAAGAAAGGCCTTGCCCAGAAGACTGGAACTAGATGGTAACTGGGCACCGCAGACGCCAACGCCGATGTGGTGAGGTGGTTTTGGCGCTATCAATTTTGCAGATGGGTCCCCCTCAACCCCGAGGTTGTGCCATACTGGAATTAATTTTATGCTGGCTGTGATCGGGTTTTGAATAGACAAATGCCTTCGCCCCGATGTGAGACGCTTGTGATGCTGACCCTGCAGCAATAATATTAACTATCCATCGCCTGCTAAGTACCTGACTATTCAGCGGCATTATGGGATTTGGAGTCTCGAGGGGTGGTGAGCATGCAATTGATTGATTTGGAGTTGTTAGTATACTCCTTGTGTGATTATGCAACCACAGGATGAGACTGCATTTAACCGGTCCCGGTGCTCTGTCAACATCGGGAGTGAGTTACCAACAGTACGGCAGGATATGGGGTGACTTTGCAAATTGGGGTCAGAGGTCAGGTTACTGCGGACTTGGTATCAGCTCGGGAGAGCTTTCCGGGGCTTTGGCAGTCATTATGGGACATGAACTATACCGCTGGACAGCATTGGCTTTTTAAATAGTTTGTTATATTTTATGTTATTAAGGCAACACAGGTTTATGAGTTTGGCTGCATATTTGAAATGCCCATATTAATCCCACTGTACTGAATGTTTTATATGATTTATATGTATAATTGCCCATGCAGTCTGTATTATCGGTATTTGGAGCTTACTAAATGCGTGCACAGTGCGCGATAGTTGGTATGTTACATCTTACCTACATTTAATGCTGACCGTTAGTTACAGACAGCATGCACATGATGCATTAGGGCCGTTAGTCGATCACATGCGCTATAGTATGTTTTCTGTGTCCATTCATTGGTCCGGTGGGAAGGGCTATATAATATGAGTGTAAAAAAGCGCCAAACTAGATTGACAAAGGCCTCTTGAAGGCTGAAACGCATCTCTCCTTGTGCTTGGGATTGAGGGCCACCTGAACAAATAAATGAGATGCCGAATCCTGAACCACCTTGAGTCCGTGCCTTCTTCCATAGAATTTCTGTAGGAGGTGGTTGTTTTGGTTCATATATATATATATATATATATATTATCTACTGGCGGTCGCCAGTAGATAGTTATAGTTACAACCTATTATCCATAGGAAATCCGCGACATTCTATTTGAAATAACTCTCTTGCCGGTTGACGTATCTTCGCAAAATTTTCAAACTTTGTGGGGCGCTCCGGTCCGCTCCTGCCCTGAAAGTCTCGGGGGATTCGTCAAGCGGGGCCGAGAAAAAGGGGGTCCCAAAGCGCGTTTTCCCCATGCAATTTTCCATAGGAAACTTTAGACACGGCTACAGCCCGAACTGCTGAACGGAATTACACCAAATTTGGCAAAGAGGTAGTTCTTGGTTCAGAAAGAACCCTTTTTGTTAAATGGTGTAAATCCGTTCAGTAGTTGCTGAGAAAATCAAAAGTAAAAGTACATATATATCTATGGCCGCGTCAAATTCGCGCACCCTCCCGATCACGAGCTGCATGCTAATTGGCTGTCAACACTCCAAATCAGGAAGTGTTGGCAGCCATTTTGTCCCTCGGTAGAACCGAGGGACAGAAACAAGTGCGCAAAGCGCACAAAGGGAGCAGGGTAGAAACACCCTGACCCCCTAGGTCTGCTCAGGGGTCCCACAAGGACCCCCTGGGCAAAAAAATAATTAAAAAAAAAAAATCGGCAGGATGCGCTCAGGGTGCGGGAATCCTGCCGAAAAAAAAATCGAAGCGCGGTCTCCCGCGCTCGATGTAATTGGCCCCGGGTGGGCCAAGTCCCGGGGGCATGCTGGGGGGGTTAATTTTATGTGTGGGGGGCCTCTAAGGGCCCCCAAGCCCCGGGGACCACCACCCCCGGGGCTTTATGTATAATGGTGCGGGAGGGCTCTGAGCCCTCCCGCAGCCCCGAGGACCGCCACCTCCCCGGGGCTTCTTTTTTATTTTTGAAAAACCTGTGTGGGGGCTCCAGCCCCCACACGCCCGGGGACCACCACCTCCCGGGGCACTAAGAAAAATTACAATGGGGGTCTGTTTTGGACCCCCAAGCCCCGAGGACCACCACCTCCCGGGGCTTTCAAAATGTAAGGAGGGGGCCGCGCGGCCCCCTCCTGGAGCCTGTGGTGGCCCTGGGGACCGCCACCCCCAGGGCCGGCTCCTGCAGTGTCCCGGGGTGCCTACCCCGGGACACTGCTGTTTGCAATGACAGGACGGGAGCCTCGCGGCTCCCGTCCTGTCATTGCAAACTGCTTTGGATATTGGAAGAGAGAGCAGGAAACCTGCTCTCTCTTCCAATATCCAAAGCTGATTGCTTTCCACATGGGGAGCAGCATGTTAGCTGCTCCCCATGTGTAAAGCAATGCCGGCTCCCGTAGGACACGGGGAGCCGGCGGGACTGTGGGGGTTTGGGGACCCCCACAGTCCCCAACGAGAGGCCAGGCCCGGGGGATGGGGTCCCCGGGGCCATAAGTGGCCACGGAGGGGGCCACGCAGCCCCCTCCCCAAAGGTAAAAAAAGTTTAAAAAAAAAAAAAAGTGCAAGGCCGGCCCCGGGGATGGGGTCCCCGGGGCCTTAAATGGCCTGAAGAGGGGGCCACGCAGCCCCCTCCAAATAAAAAAAAGAGGCCATGCCCCGGGGATGGGGTCCCCGGGGCCAATACAGGCCCAGGGAAGGGGGCCACGCGGCCCCCTTCCCGTTTTTTTTAAATTTTAATTAAAAAAGGGGTAAGGCCCTGGGGGATGGGGTCCCCAGGGCCTAAAAATAGGAAAAAGGAAGGGGGCCACACAGCCCCCTTCAGGGAAAAAAAAAAAACGATCGGTGTACAGAGGCCACGCCCCTTTTTACACCTCTCTGCAACGCAGTTCTGTGGCGCTTTTTGGAGGTATATGGTGGGCTAGTTGCACCCCAGGGACCCTCAGGATTCAAGGGGAGTTAATCCCCCGACTTAAAACGCGCCACGGGGCGCGTTTGCACAGTGGTGAAGGGAGGGGCGGGGCTTCAGGTGACATGTGTGCAAACAGGCCCCATGGCGCGTTTTAAGATGGGGAATTAAATCCCCTTCAATCCTGAGGGTCCCTGAGGGCCAACTAGCCCAACAGGTACGTCCAGAAAGCGCCACAGAGCTGCGTTGCAGAGAGGTGTAAAGGGGTGTGGCCTCTGTACATGTCTCTGCAACGCAGCCCCTGGCGCATACTGGAGGTTCCTGGTGGGCTAGTTGGCCCGTAGGGACCCTCATGATTCAAGGGGACTTAATCCCCCAACTTAAAACGCGCCACGGGCGCGTTTGCACAGATGTCACCTCAGGCCCCGCCCCCTCCCTTCACCAATGTGCAAATATTCCTCTAAAATCAGCCGAAATACGAATTCTGATTTACTCACCTGTTATCAGGAGAGACCTCAGTGCTGCATCTTTCAGCCCAGTACTAATCCTGAAAAGTAATTTTAACCGTACTTACCAGTAACTTGAATTTCCTTCCATAGGCTAACATTGACTGGTTTCACTTGGAAATTCTTCTAAGTGTGGAGTTTTGGAACTTTAAAATATTCCTCTAAATCAGCCGAAATACGAATTCCGATTTACTCACCTGTTATCAGGAGAGACCTCAGTGCTGCATCTTTCAGCCCAGTACTGATCCTCAAAAGTAATTTTAACCGTACTTACCAGTAACTTGAATTTCCTTCCATAGGATATCATTGCCTGCTTTTTGCTGAAAAAGTTTCTAAGTGTTGATTTTTGAAACATACAAATATTCCTCTAAAATCAGCCGAAATACGAATTTCGATTTACTCACCTGTTATCAGGAGAGACCTCAGTGCTGCATCTTTCAGCCCAGTACTGGTCCTGAAAAGTAATTTTAACCGTACTTACCAGTAACTTATATTTTCTTCCATAGGAATCCATTGTCTGGTTTTCAGCAGAAAAGTTTCAAAGTGTCGATTTTCACAAACTACAAATATTCCTTAAAAATCGCCTGTATGACTTAAACGCATTCTTTCAACTGTTTACAGGAGATGCACCAGTGCTGGATCCAGGATCCAACACTGAGTAAGAAAAAGTAACGATAACAGTTTTTACCTGCTAAGTGAATTTCCTTCCATAGGATAACATTGGTGATTCTATGAGAAAAAGTTTCTAAGTGTCAACTTTTAAAATACAATAATATTCCTTAAAAATCACGACTGTAACCAAAACGCTTTTACTCAACTGTTTACAGGAGATGTACCAGGACTGAATCTAGGATCCAGTCCTGTGGTTAGAAAAGTAATCCATAAAGTAACTAATTGCATTTAACTAGAAATTCACATTGAGCTGAATGTTGCATTGTGTTTGAAAATGTGGTGCCCATTGCAACAACTGTAACTACTGTACTTAAAAGTCTATTGCCTATGTGCAAAGTATTTAAACTAAAGTAATTCATTCTGAGAAAGTATTTTTTGTAATGTAATGTATAATGTAATTACAATGTAATTTAAAAAATAAAATATGTAAAAAAAAATTAAAAAAATTTAATAAATCAGTATGAAAAAAATTAATATAACAATTAATACATTTAAAAATTGTCATTTACAAAACCTTTGAAATTCACTGAAAAAACCGTAGGTTTCAGACATGTTATAGTTAGGAATTAGCATTTAAAAAACCTTTGAAATTCACTGAAAAAACCATAGGTTTCAGATAAGTTATAGTTAGAAATTAGCATTTAAAAAACCTTTGAAATTCACTGAAAAAACCATAGGTTTTAGGGACAGTTATAGTTAGTTGGACATTGCACTCGTACAAAACCCGTGAAATTCCCCCGTTATAGTTAGTTCAGCTAACTATAACTCGCGCCCACAATGCACTGCTGATGACGTCACATATTACATCACTCATGACATGGTCAGTGACATCACTGATGACATCACTGATGACATCTCAAATGACATCACTGATGACATCATCCACATGATAATCTGATGCACCTCCTCACACCCTAATATAACCTTTGATACACCCACTCTAAATTACAGACTGCCATTCGCAAAACCATAGACACTCCAACACCAATAACTACATACCCACTCACTGATTCTTAGGTCTACACACACACATCCACTCACTCACCCGTACAGTCACTCATACTTATGGTCACTCAGTACAGGACTATCATATGCACTCTTACTCCTATATAGACACTCAAACACCGCCACTCATCCATAGAGGTACTCACACACCTAGTCAGTCATGCAAATAATTAAACACACTGCCATTTTCTCACCTATACAGTTATACACACACCAGCTCACTTACTCATACAAATACTAGCACATTCTTACGCTCTTATACAATCACTGATACAAGCACACACTCATCCATACAGTCACTCTCACAATCACACACTCTCGCTTATAGCTATTTATATACTCCAACACACATATATACTGCCTTTCACATATGTAGTTACTCACACATGTACCACTGGGACATACATTCACTCACTAACACACTCTTACACACACTTACCCACCCATACAGTCTTTCACAGATGCACTCTTGAAACCATCCACCCAGTGAATCACCCACTCACACATCTATGCACAGAGTCGCACACACCCCATCCACACAAACACTCAGGCACCCATACAGATACTCAGACAACAAATCAATAACTCTTATAGACACTCATGTAGCTATTCACAAACCCATGCAGCCACTTACACAGCAACAGACAGATACAGACATTAACCCAGTTTAGTCACTAACCCATGCATTCAGTAAGATACGTTTAATCACTCACTTATAGAATTAGTCACGCACCTACTAAATCATCCATACACACACTTATACACCCACTCATTCTTCAATACGCCGTTCTCTATATATATTAAAAATATTTAAACTTTACAGAAACACACAGTCACTGGATGATGTCATCAGTGATGTCATTTGAGATGTCATCAGTGATGTCATCAGTGATGTCACTGACCATGTCATGAGTGATGTAATATGTGACGTCATCAGCAGTGCATTGCGGGGGCGCGAGTTATAGTTAGCTGAACTAACTATAACGGGGGAATTTCACGGGTTTTGTATGAGTGCAATGTCCAACTAACTATAACTGTCCCTAAAACCTATGGTTTTTTCAGTGAATTTCAAAGGTTTTTTAAATGCTAATTTCTAACTATAACTTATCTGAAACCTATGGTTTTTTCAGTGAATTTCAAAGGTTTTTTAAATGCTAATTCCTAACTATAACATGTCTGAAACCTACGGTTTTTTCAGTGAATATATATATATATATATATATATATATATATATATATATATATATATATATATATATATACATATATATATATATGTATATATATATATATGTATATATATATATATGTATATATATATATATATATATATATATATATATATATATATATAGATATATAATACAAAAAGAGTTGCCTCTAGGTGGGATGCACTCCCAGGTGGAGATTACGCCAAAGCAAGGGCACACGCCATG
Source organism: Calotriton arnoldi (assembly GCA_963921515.1). Lineage (NCBI taxonomy): Eukaryota > Metazoa > Chordata > Amphibia > Caudata > Salamandridae > Calotriton > Calotriton arnoldi. The sequence continues at coordinate 2,692,038 of CAWUFW010000913.1, read as the reverse complement.
AACAAAGTCCTTTTCTGGTATCCTGCCAGACGCATTTCGGGCCAACGCCCTCTTCAGTGGCAGACCATGTGACGTGACGGCGTGCGGCAACCACCAGTAAATCCCCGTAATAATTATGCTCAGGTGAACCACCTGAAGCAATGCTTCCTGGGACTGCTGGTTCAGTAAAACCCAAGTGGGTCGCCGCCAGTCACGTCACATGGTCTGCCACTGAAGAGGGCGTTGGCCCGAAACGCGTCTGGCAGGAAACCAGAAAAGGACTTTGTTCATTGCGTGTGCCCTTGCTTTGGCGTAATTTCCACCTGGGAGTGCATCCCACCTAGAGGCAACTCTTTTTGTATTTTGTATAGCGGCCTGCCTGGTCGTGGGATGCACCACCGCGAAACACTTGCGGGGCCGCGGCTGCTTTATTGGGGCAGCTAACTGTGGAACAGGAGGTGCCTGTTATATGCAGGGGTGCCGGCGCGAACATCGGCAATCCTTTTAAAGACATTTTTGAATGTGAGTGACGGCGGCGAACCACTTGGGTTTTACTGAACCACCAGTCCCAGGAAGCATTGCTTCAGGTGGTTCATCTGAGCATTATTATTACAGGGATTTACTGGTGGTTGCCGCACGCCGTCACGTCACATGGTCAGCCACTGACGAAACGCGTCTGGCAGGAAACGAGAAAAAGACTTTGGGGCCGATTCCGATTCCGGACGGAAATCTCTCCGACCGAGCCGGACCCGGAGAGATTTCCGACCGAATCGGACTCTGGCAGTCCGACCGAACGAGTACGATGCGCACGCATGCCATCGGACTTGAGTCGGTCGGACTCCCATTGAAGTCAATGGGAGCCTGTCGTACAACGCGTACGCGGGCTCCCATTCACTCAATGGGTGCGAGGCGGTCAAGGGCGCCCCCTACAGCGGGTACGCATCCATGCGCATCGCGGCGTACATGCACAGGTAGGGGGGACCCATGGGTCCCCCCTGTGTGCGACTCGCACGCCTACATGTACAGGGGGGTCCGACGCGGACACCCAAAGTCCGGCTCCGACAGCTTTTTCGAGCCGGACGGCGCGAGTCGGTCGGACTGCTCGCGGCGCGCATCGTACTTACCCGGCCGGGATACGTCTCCATAGCGCGGTGCGAGTCGTGTCCATGCGAGTCGGTCGGAGCGTGTTGAAGCCGCGTTCGAGTCGGTCGGAGATTTCGCGGGTGCCTGCATCGTACTCGCTCGGCCGGACCCGCGTACGATTCGGTCGGGAAACAGGGCTCCGAATCGGATCCGGTAAATCCGAATCCGATTCAGAGCACTACCGGCCGAGATCGGAATCGGCCCCTATGTTCATGGCGTGTGCCCTTGCTTTGGCGTAATTTCCACCTGGGAGTGCATCCCACCTAGAGGCAACTCTTTTTGTATTATATATATATATATATATATATATATATATATATATATATACAACGACATAAAGATATATTTAGTTATGGTTGTACATAAGATAGTTTTTAAATTATTTTGTTTGGTTTTATTAGCTTTTGTGTTATAAGTTGTTATTATTTTGATGTTAAGTATGTTTACTTCTTTTTTAGTTTTGTTTTTATAATTTGGCAATATATGTAAATCTTTTTTATTTTCCTTCAATTGGTTTTGGTGGGTTGTTAGGTTTGTAGTGGAATAGGCTGTGAAGTTTTTAAATATTTGTTTTTTAGTTGATTACAAGTTTTGTATAGGTTTTAATTGGTTAATTTGATTATTAATGATGTAATTTTAAAAACATTTAATAGATAATGTTTTAAATATAGCAATTATTTTAAGAATGGATTGGCAAATTATAGAATTGATTTTTTTCATTTATTTTTAAAAATATTTTGGATGGTAATTACTTATGTTTTGTTTTAGGTTTTTGTATAATAAGTTTATATTATTATTTTAAAATAATGTATATTGTTATTTTTTCTGTTATTAATTTAATTTATTTTTGTGGTGTTTGGAATTTTAGGCTAATAGGACGGGAAGTGTGTACATTTTGCTAATCAATATAATGTTTAATATATTTTTTTTATGTATCATTCTATATATTTTTTATTGTTTCTAATTTTTAATTATTTATCTAAATGATATAATGTCAAAATATTTTTATGTGTTTGTGGAAATATAGTTTGTTTCTTTATTTTACATATATGTATTATTTATTTATTATTATTTCAGGATTGGCAAAAGTTCAAATTTTCAGAGTTCAGCATTTTCCCTTCTGTTGCTTACAAAAGAGTAAGATTAGTAGTTCTGACTGTCCTAAAGTCCAACACTTTCCCTACTGTTGCTTAAATTGGAGTGGGAATGGTAAATTTGGCCCCTCCAAAGTGCAACAATTTCCCTACTGTTGCTATTGTCGGAGTGGATATAAAAATATATCACCCCTCCAAAGGCCAAAACTTTCCCTACTGTTGCTTATGTTAGAGTGGGAATAATAACTCTAACCCCTCCAAAGCCAAACAATTTCCCTGCTGGTGCTTACATTGAAGGGGGAATAGTAAGTCTCACCTCCAAAGTTCAACATTCTCCCTACTATTGGTCATTTTGGAGTTGGATTAGTAAATTTGACCGCTACAAGTCTAATTTTTTACCTGAATTTTGAAAATTGTAGAATTAATATGTATATACATTTTATTTCAAAAGTTATTTCAATCTAAAATATTTTAATTATATACTTTTTGTAGTAATGTTATTTGATATTGTTATTGTATACATTTTTTATGTTGTAATATTTAGGGTTTGCATGTATAATTAATTAGTATTAGCATTGTATTCTAGTTTGAATATGTTTTTAACATTATGTTTTTTGTGATTATTTTAAAATATATATTTTTATTTTATGTTTTTAGATTATATATTTTCTTATGCATTGTTGATAATATAACAATATTTTTTATGTTGTATTATTTTTAAAGTTTATTGTATAAAAGTTATATTTCAGTATACTTACCTATTTTATGACAATATTGTATCAAAAGTCGATATGTGTGTCCTTGATATTTTTGGGTGATGTTTTTGTTGATGATATGTCGTCATATTACAGTGCGATTCACAAAGGCACTCATGCATCCATTAAGTAGCATTAAATGAGTACTACTTCACATACTCATAAATGCCTTTGTGCATTGGCTGTGAAACATTGAAGTCCCTATCAGTAAAAATGCAAAGAGGGCACAGGATTTCTGTGTTTTCTAATTGCATATGAATATTCCTTGGATATTTCCATTTATTACTATTTTAGATGTTTTGAGGCCAATTCACAGAGGTATTTAAGAGTACATGGAGTAGTACTGCAGAAGTACTACTTCAAACACTCATGAATGCATGTGTGTGTGTGGACCCCAAAATCAATGTCTGGTTGCTGTCTAAGGAATACAGCGACATAATGATTAATACATGCACCTGTGTAACATCTCAAGGTAAAATTTTGTTGGCTATATTATAGCTAACGAAAAGCCTGAGGCATAATCTTCTGCAGCAAAGAAACAATTTCTGGATTCTGAGAAATGCTGTATGTATTGGTACGCAAATAACACATAAAAAATAGAAGGCTAGTAATAAGACAGACTGAGAAATCCAGTACCACTAAAACAAAGAGAACAAAAAAAAAATGTCCAAGAAAACAAAAATTTTGTGTTCTATTATATTGTTTCTTTATGTTAATTTTATAATACCGCAAAACATAAGAAATTGGGCACCTCAGTACACAAAGAAAATATTCACATTATTTTGATCTAAGTAATATAACATCCTACTTCTAAAAATACTGGTTATTAAGAATGATGCACCATTTAAGGAATCATTGTTAATTGCAGAGTGAAGTTTTGCTTATTCTATTTCTAATTATGAGAGGCTATGAATTTAAGATTGTCTCTTCCTAATGTAACCTTCATACTTTCCAACACAATAGTGTATACAGATATTAACTTTCTTACTTAAGCCTACTAACCCTCCTGGGGTATATGCCATTAACCAGGACTCTCCAATCATCTCTGTCCTAGGCTTTTCATTCAATCTGACTCCAGGTGTAACCCATCTTCTTGCAGTCAACCTCAAGGCATGGACGCCAGGTGTTTCTTGGCCTTCCTCTTTTCCTTTGCCCTTGAGGGTTCCAGGTGAGAGCCTGTCTGGTGGTGTTTGATGCAGACTTGCAGACGGTGTGACTTATCCAGCTCCAGCGTCTATTTATGATTTCTTCATGAGCAGGGAGTTGAAAAGTCTGCTGCAATAGGTCGTTGTTGCTGATGGTGTTTGGCCAGTGGCTTTGAATGATTTTCCCCAGACAGGTGTTTATGAAAGTCTGGACTTTGTTGGTAGTGGTCACTGTTGTCCTCCAAGTTTCTGCTCCATACAGAAGGTCCGATTTTACGTTGGTGTTAAAAAGCCTGATCTTGGTTTGCAGCCTTAAGTCCTTAGAGCTCCTGATCTTCTTGAGCTGAATGAAAGCAGTCCTTGCTTTGATGGTTCTCGCCTTGATTTCGGCATCTGTGTTGCCCTACTTGTCTATGACACTGCCTAGGTAAGTGAAGGCCTCAAGCTCTTCCAGTGCATTGCCTGCAAGAGTGACTGCAGTTGTGCAGGCTGTGTTAGCCTTCAGGATCTTGGGTTCTCCCCTGTGGATGTTGAGGCCAAGTTGTGCTGATGTGGCTGCCACCTTGTCGGTCTTCTCTTGCATCTGACGATGGGTTTGGGAGAGTGGGGCCAGGTTATCTGCAAAGTCCAGGTCGTCGAGCTGCATCAAAGGTGTCCACTGGATCCCACATTGGTATACTAAGAAAATATTCACATTATTTAGATCTAAGTGATATAATATCCTACTTCTAAAAATACTGATTATTAAGAATGATGCACCGTTTAAGGAATCATTGTTAGTTGCAGAGTCAAGTGTTGCTAATTCTATTTCTAATTATGAGAGGCTAGAAATTTAACATTGCCTCTCCGTAATGCAATCATCACAATTTCTAACACAATACTGTATACAGGTATTAAGCATTTCACATTTTGTTTGGTAGTGAACAGTATGTAACAGAAATTTCTTGACTTGCTTTTGTTTCACTTATCTTATTTGTGCAAGAGAAGATGAAACATTTCAGACCACAGTTCCTGTTTGACTTTCCCATGTTTTCTGGTTGGAGACACACTGTGTTCACTGTTGTTTTTTTACATATATGTATGAACATGGTATTTGTGAAGTGTAAACCAAGCCAAAAGGCACTGGAGAACTGAACACGGTCAAAGGCAATGAAACAGTGAATGAGTGATTGGAGGGGTAGATGCATTCTGACGATGGAAGTGGACTTTTACTTCTTAGAAACGTGTTCTTTAAAGAGGAGCGTCTTCGGCTGTTTCTGAAATTGAAGTAGGGTTCTGATGGCACTGATGGATACATGTTGTTCAGATCTTGGGTGCATGAATGGAAAAAGCCTGGTGTCTTGCATTTTTTTTTATACATGCTGATGAATTCTTGGCCAGCTGGAGCCAAGAGTTATGCAAGGGTGTCATTTGTGATGACCCTTTAGATGATGCAGCTGATTTAGAAGATGCTGCAAACTGGCAAGGGGAGCCGGTAACAGTCAGGTCATTATTGAGGTCCTGCTGAAACTCCTTCTGGACCATCTGGATTGGGGCATAGCCACCCACCAGATGTGAGACTACAAAGGATTGAAAAGCAGTTCTGGAGTTGTTTTCTGTGAGAAATTGTTTCAATCTTTTAGTAGAGAAAGATAGGTATCAGGTGATCTTGGTTTTCATAGAGATACATTTCTTAAGCTTGAAGTCGGTGTCCAGGCAGAATCTGAGTGACTTGGCAATAGGTGAAAATTGGGATTTGAAGCTGTCCAAGTTTATGTGGTTCAGATTAGCTGCTGCAGGTTGAACTTGATGAATAGTAGAAAGTCTGTCTTAATAGAATTGAGCTTCAGGTAGGGGCTGAATATACAAGTAGTGTTTGAAGCATTAGCTTTCTGGAACAGAGTAGATTTTCTAATTGAGTTGTGTGTCTTAGGCATATTTGTGTAATTGGATCTTTTTATTAGTGAATAGAATCCCTAAGGGCTCCAGGTTGAGGTTAAAAATGAAGGGAGACAAGTTAGGACCCTGGGAAACTCCACCAACAATAGATATCTTCTGTGACCTAGAGGTGCTCATGTCAAGCAACTAGTGTCAGTTTGATAGTAGGAGAAGAGTCAGTGAAGGCCATTGACAAGGAATCCCAATCGTGACTTTTGGATGCGTATGGGATGGGTTTATCACTGGTGTTAAAGGCAACTGAGAGGTACAATAATATCAGGAGGAAGCTTTTACCTTTGTCTGTGGTCATGAGGGTATTGTTTATGGTTTGTAATACAGCTGCCTCCATGCTTCAGCATAATTTGAAGCCTGATCGGTAGGTCAGGGATGGTTGTCTATAATGTGATCACAGAGATAAGTATAAAATATATTCTACAGGCAGACTTATATCTGTAGGATCAGCAGGAGCAAAACTTAGCCAATGAATGCTGTTTTCACTCGTGATCGATGCTACTCAGTTCCACAAGCACATTTTTTAAACCAGATGGATGTTACCCTAGGCCCATTTTGCAAGAAAGCCTGAGCTGTTGACTTCAAGTTAATATTTTGAAGATAATTAAATCTCCTCTAACAATAATGATCCCATTCAATTGCAGTAACTCATTCAGTGAGCCAAGATTGTCTGCCACCGGACCAGTTTAACTCTGAAAATGAATCTGATAGCAAACTCCTTGTACAACCACTGTAACAATCATCCATGTACCTCATTGATCAGAAACAGAACTGCCAACTTCACACCGAAGCGTGCAACAAAACTGTACTGTTACCTCTATACGTGACACAAAGGCTGATCTCTATGGAAACGTATCTTCCTTAAAACAAAATACAAGAGTATATTTCTCCCCTAATGCAACTATAACCATCCTCGTGTTCCCCCCCCTGTCAAAATTCCCCAACTCCCCACCCAACAAGCCAGGCTGGCTCTCCCACTAGTGGTGGTCCCGGTATGTTCCTCCCTCTCCTTTGGGTTACATACGCTTGCACCAAATCTTTGTACAAGAAGGGGCTGGCGGCGCCCTGCAACCCCTTTTCTGCATAACAAAACACGTTTCCAGGCATGCCTTGACATTAATTATACAGCTGTGCAGAGCAGTCTATACAGGCTCCTCAAACAGCAGCATCAAGGCTTTAGGTAGCGAGCACCTAACAGGTCTGAGCCCCGGCACTGAAATAACCTGTCTTTGACTGGCCTATAGGGCAACCAGGCAGTGCCAGATGGGTGCTCTGGCAGGTCAGTGTGTGGGCCCTTTTTTGGCTGTTTGTTGGCCTGTTATATGGTCTGCTGGGCAGGTTTTACTGTTGACTTCCCTGATATTAAAACAAACATTTCCTGCAGCAAGCACAAATCCATCCAGTCTTCCATATCTTGAAAAATACTTATACACATGTATTTAAAAGTGCACAACTGCCCCAATTAGCAAATAAGGACCATCTTTGTTTAGCTGTCTAATTCAGTAATGGGCCACTTTTGTTTTGGTGCTCTCTGTCCCAGTCCGACTCCGCCTATCAGGCTCTATATTTATATCCTTCACTTTACAGGCAAAAACACTGATAGATTTCTCAACGATGAGTGTAAAAACTCTTACTGTAATTCATGTAAATGATCTAGTTCCTTGACTGGGAACAGAAACCGGCCCTGGCAAACTGCTCAGCCGGCCCCCCCTGGGGTGAAGGGGAGTGCAGCCGAGCAGTTTGCGAGGGCCGGTTTCGGCGGATTTTGTTACAGGGGGCCGATATTGCCGACCCCCGGTAACAAAACCGGCCCCACAGGGGCCCAAAACCGGCCCCCACCCTAGCGGCCCACCGGGGAAACGCCCGGTGCCCTCTACGGCCAGTCCGGCCCTGGTTAAAGTTCACTTGTTTTGCTTCATCTTGAAGAGTATTTTATTATTTTCAGATGCTGGGTTTCTGACGTTTTTTCTTGCAATATGTGTAGTGCATACTGTGAACTGAGTTGCCTCTGTCTGGGTGAGCTCAGGTTGTGGATGGGTGTTCATGAAGGGCATAGTTGAGAGCTCTGGAGTTAAAGCTCAAGGTAGAACAAGTGCCTTGCAGTTCCAGTCAGTGGCTCATAAGGGTCTCCAGACTAAATAAATAAATATAAGTGCAGTTACTGCCCTTTCTCCTCCGTAGCAGAGTGGAGAGCTGTTAGCACTCTTTTCTAAAAGACATAAATCCATATAAATTGTAACATGACTCTGCTTGTCATGCATTAAAATCACTGTCTACAACATGTGTTTCCCTGTAATAGTCCTTTCCAACTGAAATCAAAGATGACAAAGCAGCACCAGGCGTTCCCTCCCCCACTCGGCGCGGGCAGCCGGAAACAGCGGCCTTGTCAGCCGCGGCCATGCAGCCTTCCCTTCAGCGCCGGGGATGCTGCGGGGAGGGGTCGTCACCCGCTAGGATTTATAGTAATGAGGCATCTTTACAAATAAAGCAGACTCTTCTCTTCTCTTCACAATTAAAATCGGGCAGAAAATCACAGATTCGTTCCACATAAACGAGATTCGAATGTGAAGCAGGTAGGGCTCTGGATTGGTTTATTGCTAATGAAATGAAGCAAAGGCATCTATCAATCAATCAATCAATCAGAAAATCTAGAAAATCTTCTGACTGGTCTGGTGCCTGTGTGCACACCGCAACTGTTGTATTATTTATGTTGGGAATCAGAAAAAACACACATCCCCAAATATTTCCTGGTCGAAGTGACAATCAATCTGATGCTAAAGTTTGCTCACCCGCCCATATTTAATGATTGAGAGTGAAATTATTATCTTCTGGGTAAAATTAGCCAATTCCAGAACAAGACGTGGGCGAACCAACAAATTAACAGGGAGAACCGAGCAAGCACCGATCCAAGGTTAAGTGGGCCAGGTTCCTCCGGGTCTCAGAGCAAGTAACATTTAAAAACGGACATTGAAACGGGTCGCTATTTGGCCTTACATTCATGTCCAATCTATTTCTGAACAATAAATGTAAAAAAAGTTACAGTAATCCATGTCGGCAGTTTAGTTCCTCTTTATGTTTCACATGCTTTATTTAATATTTTGTTCCCTAAGAGAGTTAGCTATTGCCTGGATGTTGTATTTCACATTATGTAGTTTTTCGTGTTTAAGCCATGCCCCTAACTACACAGGCCATGCCTTTTTAGAGACCCCCCTTCTTTCATCCCACTTAAAGACCTGCTTAGCTCTAACAACCCGCACAAGAGCCAATCCTTGAAAATATTTGGCATGCAAATCATGCACAAACATCATATAAAAATATGATTAAGTATCTTCAAAATTAAAAAAATTGTAGGTCTTTAACATGTGGAAGAGTTTTGTCTTAATACATTAAGTGATATTACTGCATTAAGAGACATCTATTAAAAGTGACAAACATGAATTTAGAAACGTTCCTGACAACCACTCATCCCCCACCCTTAAGACAATGCTATTAGTGAACTAAGAGACTAGTCAGTTGTCATGTATACCCTGTATGTGGCCTACATTCTTATTATACATGGTGCAAGATTTTAGCATTACCTAATTTGTGATTACCAATTAAGTAATCGCAAATTAGCTAATGCAAAACCATTCGTATCTGCGGGCCTTTCAGCCTATAGAAACGAATGGAGTAATATTTCCTACTAGCGATTTGCTATTTACCGAATCGCTATTAGGTAATATTAAGGAATTGCAAAATCTTTGGCGACTCCTTCCATACATAGCATTTTGCGATTACCAAATAGCGATTAAATAAAAATCGCTATCTGGCAATCGCAAAAGGCTTATTTGATACATGTGGCCCAAGACGTTTTCATAAAGCACTAACCCTGAGCTCATGTTTTTAAAGAAGCTTTCATATGTAATAAAGAAGAGAAGAAGACGCTCAGTGTAATAGGATCACACAATTTGGTGAAGCGGAGAAAGCCTTGAATGATCCTGGGTTTTCTGGTTTCACATTGTGCATTTCAGCGACTAGATTGGTATCTCTTTCCCTCTTCTGTTTTACATCAACGCTTAATGCTTTGTGTTTAACACTTGGCGTTTGAGGTTAAAACCTGCGTGGTAGGGTGAAACCGCATTAAGTTTGGCTCGTTTTATCGTTTTATCCTCGAGGGTCCAAGAGTACCTCAAGCTGAACCCGAGCCAGGCCTCTGGCTCGAGCTTTCATTGCTCGCCCACCTATGGGGCACTTCGATGGTTTCTGGTATATTTACTGCTGAATGTAAGTTCACTTTTCAAATATTTATAGGCGTGGTCTACTGTCTAATTTATCAGGTGTTCTGTCTCAATCAATTGTCCTCTTTAGACTGAAGTGCTGGTGTGCTCTTCCCAAGGCCCGGTCACGTGACTCCGGCCTCTTCTCCGCACACCGCCGTCACTTGGATATAGAATCTTAGCTTCACTCGTGTGGGTTCGTGGCACTCGCGCCTTATAGCATGCACTACAAATTCCCTCAGCTGTGATGAATAAAGGGCATTAGGCAAAATGCAAATGGGTATTCAGATAATCTGCCTGCTGTTTTATTTGGCTAAGTGGATGTGTGTTGCTGCATTTTCTAGAAAGATTCCCTTCTTACCAGAAATAGCGTCTTACACATCTCAAACCATCACCCCTACATATGCTTCCAGATTATTTTACCTTTTTGAGGAAAGAGTAGAAGTGTGGTATTATGGTACTATCATCAGGGTCCAGTTCCAGAGCATCTCAAATTCAACACTAATGTGACAGACTTTTCAGATTCCACTGCTGACAACAGTGCACGCAACCACATGGGAAACATCTATGGTCTTCTGCCTACCAGCCTAAATCTTTAGCTTGCCCACCACAACCATAATCACCCATCACTATGCCCCTCCTCTCCCTTGCTCACTGTGCCACTGGATTCAAGCTAGCCTGGCTGAAGAAGGGTGACATACCCTGAAACCGGTCCCAGGATGCTTGTTTCCGGTCCAGGGAGGACCTGGCCTGGCAGTTCGGTCTGGTCTGTTCCCATGGGGCACAGGGTCAAGACTGATTTGCATATGGCTGGGTCCAAACTGGGGTGGCGTAGTGGGCAAAAGAACGATGGATTTAACCCAGATCTTTTGACTGGGGGAGAATGTTTGCATTGTCAGCATTCGGTCCATCATTTGTTTGCTGTAGCACTTTTCGCCCTAAGTGGGATGGGTATGCCCAGACATGGGTCCCTTGCTCACTGTGCCACTAGATTCAAGCTAGCCTGGCTGAAGAAGGGTGACATACCCTGAAACCGGTCCCAGGATGCTTGTTTCCGGTCCAGGGAGGACCTGGCCTGGCAGTTCGGTCTGGACTGTTCCCATGGGGCACAGGGTCAAGACTGATTTGCATATGGCTGGGTCCAAACTGGGGTGGCGTAGTGGGCAAAATAACGATGGATTTAACCCAGATCTTTTAACTGGGGGAGAATGTTTGCATTGTCAGCATTCCGTCCATCATTTGTTTGCTGTAGCACTTTTCGCCCTAAGTGGGATGGGTATGCCAAGACGTGGGTCCCTTGCTCACTGTGCCACTGGATTCAAGCTAGCCTGGCTGAAGAAGGGTGACATACCCTGAAACCGGTCCCAGGATGCTTGTTTCCGGTCCAGGGAGGACCTGGCCTGGCAGTTCGGTCTGGACTGTTCCCATGGGGCACAGGGTCAAGACTGATTTGCATATGGCTGGGTCCAAACTGGGGTGGCGTAGTGGGCAAAAGAACGATGGATTTAACCCAGATCTTTTGACTAGGGGAGAATGTTTGCATTGTCAGCATTCCGTCCATCATTTGTTTGCTGTAGCACTTTTCGCCCTAAGTGGGATGGGTATGCCCAGATGTGGGTCCCTTGCTCACTGTGCCCCTGGATTCAAGCTAGCCTGGCTGAAGAAGGGTGACATACCCTGAAACCGGTCCCATGATGCTTGTTTCCGGTCCAGGGAGGACCTGGCCTGGCAGTTCGGTCTGGACTGTTCCCATGGGGCACAGGGTCAAGACTGATTTGCATATGGCTGGGTCCAAACTGGGGTGGCGTAGTGGGTCAAAGAACGATGGATTTAACCCAGATCTTTTGACTGGGGGAGAATGTTTGCATTGTCAGCATTCCGTCCATCATTTGTTTGCTGTAGCACTACAAATTTCCTCAGCTGTGATGAATAAAGGGCATTAGGCAAAATGCAAATGGGTATTCAGATAATCTGCCTGCTGTTTTATTTGGCTAAGTGGATGTGTGTTGCTGCATTTTCTAGAAAGATTCCCTTCTTACCAGAAATAGCGTCTTACACATCTGAAACCATCACCCCTACATATGCTTTCAGATTCTTTTACCTTTTTGAGGAAAGAGTAGAAGTGTGGTATTATGGTACTATCATCAGGGTCCAGTTCCAAAGCATCTCAAATGCAACACTAATGTGACAGACTTTTCAGATCCCACTGCTGACAACAGTGCACGCAACCACATGGGAAACATCTACGGTCTTCTGCCTACCAGCCTAAATCTTTAGCTTGCCCACCACAACCATAATCACCCATCACTATGCCCCTCCTCTCCCTCCTGCCATGCTTCATGGTTGCAGAACAGTGGCCTGCATCACACCCTCTTATCTTGGCAACTATAGTATTTTGGGAGGACACTGGTACTCACAGCAGCAGTAGCAGTGGTGAGTGACTTACATAGAGCAATCAGCCAAAATGGCCTCTGAGCGAGTCTCATTACTAACGGATTGTTGTTCTGCATTGTGGCCACAGTGCCTGTTTCTCGTGCCATGATGTGACCGCTGTGTCTCTGATAGCCCTTGCTCCACAGTAGACAGACATCTGTGCTCTGACTCCGTTTAGCTTAGCTAAAACTCCCGATGTCGCAACTTCATTGAGTGGTGTCCATGCCCACATTTGTTTCCCATGAGACGCAGCTGTCATTTCGATGTATGCATATAAATCGGTTTTACTGGTAAGGGTGTTGTCGAGCCCAGTGCTTCTTTGCAGGACTGATCAGCGGCTTTCCAAGGGGTGTAAACATAACGAGGTGATTTAGTGTAAGTGTTTTATTGCACATTGTGCCTCAGCACATGCATGAATTAAAAAGACTTTCTGTTTCTCAGAGGACCCAATTCACAATGAATGGCCTGTGAGTAGGGTTGCCTCACTCCTGGATTGCTCCTAAATTTCTAAGAGTAAGTCCCATCTACTAATGGGAACATTCTTTGTGAACCAGGTCCAGTGGGTTTGTTTTGACTGTCAGCAGGATGGTGCAGTGGTGCAACAGGATTCATATTTGTTTGTTTGTAAATTGAAGCACTCGTAGCGTGGAGAGTGCTTAACTTGAAGCAGTGGTTTCCGGTGCTCAACGCCGGCACGTAATTGTCAACACCAGCACTTATGGCAGTCAGCCAGATGGTGAAGATATTTGTCTAATTTAGAGATGAGCAAAACAACAGTTGCTTAATAATTCAATATACATTAAGAATGGCTAATTCCTGTCGGCCAAGCCTTTCTTATAGCTTTGAGGGGCTGGAATAGTCTGACTAATCACACTTGTAGAGGGTGGTGATTAGTTGGTGTGTTGGTGCTGTCATTGGCAGTGCTAGCAGGGGCAATGGGTGGTGCAAGCTCCAGTGGCCACATGACGAGAGCCCTGGCACGTATTGTTTTACAAATTAAGCACTGCTGCGTGGAGGAAGAATGTTGTAATCTCAGTCTGCATAGATATAGCAGAGTTTCAATGAGCTCTCTAGCAAGCAGCCTTGAAGAGACACCCAGCTTTCCAAGGCCAGCCATCTTTTAGGCCTTTGATTGGATCACTGTTGAAGTGAGGTAGAGTGTGTGTGCTATATGGTTTTTTCTTAAGTAACACAAACAGAACCGCCTCCTCGTACTTACTCCACCCCTTCTTTACTTCTGTGCTATTACCATACCTTCCAATTGTTTCCAAGGCATCCCTTCCAATAGCTCTTCTAAAACCCAGTCTAAAGACTCGCCCAGGACCCCAGGTTTTCCTGTTTTTGCATCGGTAGCCTGACACGCTCCTTGTGGCTAGTAAAAATGTGTTTAGAGTCTGCTGTGTGAATAATGTGTGGATGATCCTGTGGGGTTTACAGGCTTGAAACAACTCTCAGAGGTAGAAGGAGAATCCTATTGGAGATGCATAAATCACAACCTTCTTACAGCCCCTGCAGGGCTGAGTGTTGAGCTGGATGGAGCCTTCGCGCACGTGTTAGGGGGTTCACCAGGGCGTTCTTATGTTACTCCCCCCTGGGATGCTGAACAGAACCTGCTAGAAATTAGGAATAAGAAAACTGGTGAGTGCCACAGTATAGAGTCCTTTGCCACTGGTAGAACGACCCTTGCATTTGTTTCTGCTGCCCTATATTCTGTGATCAGATGGGACAATCACAAAGAAGTCAGTGGGAATCAGTCCACTGCACTATTGTGGAAGAGATTCTTCACCACAGAGGGTTGGAAAAGGACCCCAGAGCAGCCCTGCTCCAGTGTGGGGATGCAGTGAATGATTATGTTCCTATGTGAGACGTTCACTTGGTGGACTGACTATGAGTGAAGAGGGGAGAGGAGATGGGAGGTCACAGATGTCAGTCAGCATGGCCCCTGTTAGGCAATTCTTCACGCATTACTCGTCAATACATTGTTAAAGAATGGAATGAGCGTGTATCACTGTTATTTTTTTCTATGAATTGTACTTGATTACACAAACTCTTAGCTCACTTGGATCTGTCTTTGCTATTATAGTGTACCATATCTATTGTACCAATTGAACAAATATTAAAAATGTGTAATGAAAGGAACCTTTTAACTAATGACTGACAGTGATTGCTTGGGTATTCATATACTCGTTAAATCAAAAAGGGGACAGAAGAGCTAGTTATTTAGAGAGGTCCTACTCCTGTGCTCCTTCAAGTACACATCTAAATCACAGAAAGGAGTCCGTTCCTCTAATGAGCAGATGCACTTCAGGTTGCTATCTGACTAGTGTTCAAGTCGCTGGGAGATCTCAATTTCAGATCGTAATGCCCTCACACACCTGTTAGGGTGTCATGCTTCATCATAGGGTGCTCCTCGTCAGACCGGCGCTGAAATGTCTGACGGGCCTGGTGGCTTCTTTGGCGGAGTTCTTTTGATCTAAGGACGCCGTATGTGAAGGGTGTATGTGGGCTAAAAATAAGTGATCAATGGTGTGTGCAAAGTGACTAGGTGACTTAAAATAGGGACCGGACCCATGAACGTTTTAATTCAAAAAGTGGGACCAGGACTAAGTAAAAACAGTGGGGCTACCAAGAGGTCTTAAGGTACCAGGGTAGCTGTTATGTGTATGTGGTCAACATGTTTCGTGCTTTCAGAGCTCAAAAGTCGAGCAGCACTTCTTCAGGACCATAAAATGAACAGATGGGGCCCCAGAGGATGAGGACCGTGGGGGGACTCCCCGTAAAGTGGGGATGTCCAAATGGTGTATGTCTGATCCCATATAAGGTACCAGATTGGCGTCTTCACCTCAATTGAGGAGGGGTGTTACTTCATAGATGTAGGGGAGGGACCCGACCACTGTAGGGACCACTGGATAGAAGGTACGGGCACTGCCGGTTCACCTATGCGTCTCCCCGACGTCTGGATATACGGAATCAGACATACACCATTTGGACATCCCCACTTTACGGGGAGTCCCCCCACGGTCCTCATCCTCTGGGGACCCCATCTGTTCATTTTATGGTCCTGAAGAAGTGCCGCTCGACTTTTGAGCTCTGAAAGCACGAAACATGTTGACCACATACACATAACAGCTACCCTGGTACCTTAAGACCTCTTGGTAGCCCCACTGTTTTTACTTAGTCCTGGTCCCACTTTTTGAATTAAAACGTTCATGTGTCCGGTGCCTATTTTAAGTCACCTAGTCACTTTGCACACACCATTGATCACTTATTTTTAGCCCACATACACCCTTCACATACGGCATCCTCAGATCAAAAGAACTCCGCCAAAGAAGCCACCAGGCCCGTCAGACATTGCAGCGCCGGTCTGGTGAGGAGCGCCCTATGATGAAGCATGACACCCTAACAGGTGTGTGAGGGCATTACGATCTGAAATTGAGATCTCCCAGCGACGTGAACACTAGTCAGACCGAAGTGCATCTGCTCATTAGAGGAACGGACTCCTTTCTGTGATTTAGATATTCATATACTCGCTCAAGTAAACACAAAGGGGCTTATTTACAAGTCCCTTGTGCCATCAGTACGTCACTTTTTCCCATATTAAAAGTGACGCACCGGCGGCGCAAGGGGCTTGTAAATAAGACCCAAAGTCTCCATTGGGATCCAGGTATCATTATTCTCCTCACGCGATCATAGGGTAAAGCCCAACAACAGGGAAAAGAGTAAACCCTATTGTGCTAACCAGTGCTTAATTTGAGCCGGAGCTTTCCGGTGCTAAGCACCGGCAATTAATTGGTTTCCGGTGCTCGGCACCGGCACCTAATTGTCAACACTACACTTAGGGCAGTCTGCACAAGGTGGTGCTGCTCATGTAATTTAGAGATGAGCAGTATATCAGTTGTATAGGAAAACAATATACATTAAAACATTAATAATACCTGCCTCCCCAGCCATTCCTTTAGCTTTGGGGACCTGGAATAATCTGAACTGTCGCATTTACATGCGAGAGAGATGGTTAGTAGTTGTTTTGGCAGCAATGACAAGGGCGATGGGTGGTGCAAGCTGCAGTGGCCTTCTGATCAGAGCCCTGGCACTTAATATTTTACAAACTAAGCACTGGTGCTAACCCATTCCTCTGGTGTAAGAGCTATGTACAAACATGAGCTCAATCTAACAGGAACTGTGGTTAAATGCAACAGCAGATGTTCAAATATCAGGTAAAGAAAAACATGGCCTTTCCAAAGGTGGTCCCAGATAGAGAAGTAAGGGATGACCTCCCTAACATATATAGTTTGAACCTGATTCATGCACGCCCTCCACCCTGAGTCCATCATTTTGTAAGGTTTTAGCTGGTTAAATGAAAAAACACCACAAAGGTTTCACATCACTGTTCATGGCAGAAATGCACTAGATGGAGGGATCAAAAACAGAGATGACAGCTGCATTGTAAATGAATGTAATGATTTAATTTCCCCTGGAATGGTGACAACAGCAGCGGAAAATATGTGGCAGCTGCGCACCGTGAGAAGTGAATTTGACTCTACAAACGTCCTCCCCAGCACCAACCTATATTTGAATGCGTTTATGTGTCAACTTACACCACAAAATCATTCGTTCAAGCTGTCCAGGCAGTGTATGATATGACTATTACAGAAGTAATGTGGTTTCTGCAGATGCACGCCCTGGGAGAAGGCAGTCCAAACAATATTGCTGGTAATAGTTGTTTTTAAAACACTGACCCTCTGCAAATGAGTAATAATAGTAGTTGTCTAGACTATGTGGATGAAATTGGGAGCGCACTCTAGATTCTACTTGTATTACAAAGGCATATGGCAATGTACCAAATAAATATGAACATATACAGCAATATGGTTATTCTGAGCTTGGCCATTTATTGTTCAGATGTGTAGCATGTAAGCACACCAAAGCGTACATTGAAAATTCATCCCATCCTCCCATCAGCCAACTCATGTCTTGCCCCAGTTGGCAGCAACTACCAAGGCTCAAATTGCTAGCATGGAAAATTATACTGAGAAGATCCAAGAGAATACTGTTCCAAGTATTCAGATATCTATGAGACTGTATCTGTCTGTATATAATTTGCAAATCAATTCACGAGAAGTAACAATAACCAGTAATCAATCTGAAATAATCGTGATAGACATCTATGCAGAGTCAAGAGTTCAGTATCTGGGCACTGTTATGAATTGACTCCATATCAATCGTTCTCCGTGAAGCCTGGACCTAAAAGCTAAAAATACAAGCTTGATCACTTCCGTGCAGCTTCCATAGAGTGCCTCTGAGTCCAGGGCTTAATTGTAGTCTCCAATTCATGGTGCCATGGGCTCAGGTGCCTTTAAAGCAAGCGGTGTAACATCAACTGCTCAACTCAAAGTCAACTACAAGACTTTTTGACCAAAAGATCCAGGTTGCCCCGTTGGTCTGGGCATGACACAGATTGAATACCAACAAGGAGTACTGTTGTAGCTGCCAACACTCCCGGTGACAATGATGGATGCCAGGACAATACACAGGCGTGCTTCACTGAAATACACATAGTTTCAGGACCAATCAACAAGAGTAGACAGTATGCACTCTTCAGACTAAAACAGGAGGCAATGAAGTAGGATGACATTGCGGTCAACAAATGGAGCATCATCCAATGGCTAAATAAGAGGTCAAAATCGATGGTAGACAAAAGAGTTTCACAGAGGACAATCGGGTGCCTCTACCAGCAACTAATGTTGACTCATGTTGAATAGACTCTTGTGTCCTTGCATGATTTCACAATATGTCAAGAGGCCTTCTGAGAGATCTGAAAGATGTTTGGTCCAGCACTTTTGGATTTGTTCAATGACTGAATGAACGCTTGGTGGAGGGAAACATAACTGCAGTAATGTCCATAAAGCCTATTTCAGGCAATTCCACTAATGTGATCATACAAAGCACGTTGCATCTTCAAGAAAGATGGGGTAGAACTGGCAATGTCAGTGCCTTATGGTATTGCTCGTGGTTTCCCTTCGCAAGCAATGAAGGCAGCGCCAGTCAGGACAGTACACCTTCCTGCACATAAAAATAATTCCCTGCAATGCAGGCACTTGGCGTTAGGCAGCTAAATGTAGCACAGCACTAGGGAAAACACAGGGGTGTGCCGTAGTCTTGTGAATACGGCGCATCCCTGCATTTTGAAAATGTCAGAACGTGGCGCTGCCAAATTTGGCACACCTCCGAGCTCCAACATTTTCTCATAAATATGCCCCCAGGCGCCTTAGTGGATGATTTTCAAAAGGGTCTTGCAATGGCTACATCAAAAGTGAAAAAGGTAGGCACTGAGGCATTCTGTCAGCACTTGGTCACTGAAAGCAATGGACATTTAAGTCACAAGGATTATTGATCCTGAGGCAGTTCTTGCAAATATCTGCCTTTAAACCTCTAGAAGAGATTCGAGCAGAGAGAATGAGTTGTAGCATCTTTTTTCCAGAGCCCTTATCATCGTTCTGCAGCATTGGGAATGAGGGGGCTTTGATTGCAGTGCATCGTTTCTATTTATTTTGCCAGAAGCATTGATTCCTATGCTGGGACCAAGTTTTATTTCCAAAGATGTGAACTTTGTTTCACTTTGGACCAAGGCATAGTACTTCCTGTATGTGCAGACAAGTCATCTAAACTCAGAATTCTAAGTCTGAGGAATCGAGCCCTAATTTACCTTAAGAGAATTGCATGTTGCAGTCCATGGATCATCTGTTCACGAGTTTTGGAAAGGCAAGCAAGAGCATTTGAACCATGAGCCGCTCAATCTCTTGGGTCATTTTCAATGGTTATGCCTTTGGTTGTGTGGCGCAGCTGACCACACTGCATGATAGCTAAACATCAGCGGCATCATTGTCACGGGTGGAAGCAGAAAATGTTCACCTGCTATGCATTTGCTAAGCAGTAACGTGGGTTTTAGCTTCGTTATTTGTGCCACAGTGCATGTTTTATGGTGGTAAGAGGTCAGCATTTAAGGTGGGACTGATAACACTTTGTGTGGTATCACAGAAACTGATGTTTCACAAACATGTACATGTGGAAGAGTGGGTATGGTGCCTTTTGCAGTTTGTTCTTGCACATGTGCAACATCTGTAAAGAGGGCTTAGATCAACCTCAGGAACAAGGTAGAGGCGAGTAGGAAAAGATTATTCAATGTTTACCCATGATGGTGTTCAATACGAAAAGGGAATGCTATTTGTTCGCTGACTCGGCGGATCAGGCTTGGCAGGTTAGTGATGGGGCTACTGTCTTGGACAAAGCTGTAGAACTCGTTTAATCTTATAGGCGAGAAAAAGAGAAGCTATTAGAGAGTTGGGTATGGAAACAAATAAGGGACTTTCTACAGGTAAGCTATCAGAGAGCTGCTTATGGAGACAAACAAGGGGCTGTATACAGGTAACTAGGTAAGCTATCAGAGTTGGTTATGGAAATAAACGAGGGACTGTCTACAGGTATGGTGATATCACAAAAAGGATAAACAAAATATGATTTGGTGCACTTAGCGTCACTATCATGGCATTTTCAAAGGTTCATCTAGCATAAAAGTTAAGGTAAGAGCAGCTTCTTGGTGTGTCTGGTTTCTGTTTGTTAATGTGTATGATTGTGAGGCTTGGTGGATGCATGAGATGTTCCATTTTCTTTCAAATAGCAAGGATAAAACTAAAGGACATGTCTCCTGAATGTAAGGCTTTAAAGTCAGTATAAGACATTGCTTTAGGAAATGTTGTTTTCTTCATTTATACATCTGTAATATCAGGAAACATCTTTGCATACAGCAAAGGTGTTGTTATTCTTTGTATCTTGACTATAATCAAGGGTTCTTTATTGAAAATCGTATGTAACATGCTCACTAGCTTCACTACTTTAGCATCTTATTCCCTCCTGTCATTCTAGCACCACTTCCCAAGCACAGTATAGTGGATGCGCCCTAGCAGTGCTACTTTGAACCAATTACAAGCTTGTGCACTACAATGACTCGGCTATGCTACTCTTTCTTCAATATGATGATGACATACATTAATTCAGTTCCGCCTCAGAATCCAGATAACAGCACATGTGAACCTCCCCACGCCCCCCTGAAATCTGTTATATTATCTTCAATTCAAATCACATTCTCATGCCCTTAGGGCGTTCCAGTACAGTCCATTGTAACCAATAATGTTTCTGCTAACCACAATTATATTCTTCACTTATTGGTGCCAGAGAGCAGTCTTTGAACCTTGGACCCCTCTCACAACACTGGTCTGATCAGCACCTCTATCCCTTCCACATCTGGATGCCCTCCATCGACTGCTGGAAAGCAATATTAAGAGCCTCCGGTGACCTTTAACATATCTCAAGCTGTTTCCCTCAGTCTGAATATCTCCATGACACAGATGCAACAGAAGACTATACATGCCCGGAAGGTCATGGCCAGTAGCGGCAGCAGAAATGCACTGTGAGCAGCACGGAGTGAGCGCTTGTCCATACCCGAAGGAGCCACAACGGACTCCACATAACTTATAGGTACAATGTATACCCGTAATCCCGGCAAGTATTGAGCTAATATACTCAATTAAGAAACGGGTAAGTGAATCGACTTACCTAATATGAGCGACTAAGAATAATAATCGCTCCCTCTCCGGTCCTGAAGAAAGCCCATGGACCCTTAGAGGCAATAAAGGGCCAAAACATGTCGACCTCTCACGAGTAAAACACCTGGTGTGGTAGATCTTTAACATATCCACCTTAGCACCGACTTTGTTTTTAAGACTTACCCCTTCCTGCATTATTAAACTCACCATACAGGCAAGGAGGTAATTTTAAACATCACTCTCTTTTCCATCTCCTCACGACTGTCAAAAACCAGATGGTCTTCCTCCGGGTGGAGGATAGTAGACCGCCTGGAGAACTGGAAACTCAGGTGGTGAAGACCCAATGATGACACTATTCACCTAACTAAGAATGCGGAGAATCAAGATATACTGCCCCAACAGTTAGAGTGAATGAGGTTTTTTTTTACAACTTACAGACCCTGGTATTACCAGACGTGATCCATTCTCTCTTGATTGTTGTCATTACCCACAGAAGCCGAATCGATCCCAGCTTCTATCTCCCTCTAGATGATATATGTGCATTCGACATAACTCATCACAACATTGTCCTTGCATTTCTTCATGATAGGGTTGTAGTTTACTATAAGGTCCTCAAACATTCAATTCATACCTCACCAACAGATTCCACTCTGTGAAAATTGCACCTCCTTCTTCAAATTGAGTCTAATGGCTTTTGGAGTTCTTCAAGGATTAATTCAGGCCCCCACACTTTTTACCATGTGCATTGCTCCTTTAGACGAGCATCTACACATGTTTGAAGTAGATTTCACTGGTATATAGATGATAGTTAGCTATACCTAATAATAATTGTAGGAGGCTGGCTTAGTATATGGTGCACACTTATTTAAGTGAAGCACCCTGCACTAATCCAGACAACCCTTATGGTGTTTTTAGTGGTCTTAGACAATCATAGAAAGCTCTCTAGGTGGTAGGTGTGGAGAGCAGCCTTCAGGCTTAGTCCAGAAGGAGTGTAAAGCAGCTTGTTTTACCAGTATTAATCATATAGTGTAGGTTAAGTGAAAAAGAACCACACAGTGTAGTTATAAGAATATGTATTTATTATAAACACTCCCTAACTCATTGAGATATCGCCTACCCGGAGATATAATCACAATACACACAATACTTCAATAATAGAACAGGTAAGTAGCTCAAATACACAGAGGTCTCCCGGGGGAGACCAAACTATATTCTAATAAAGTGGAATGTGAACCGCGACCAAAGTCGATACTGGACCCAGAAGACTTAGAAGTGCCAGGGGCCCAAGGAACCACCCAAGGTAAGTATCCAGGAACCCCACGGAGGCCGTGTGCAGAGTGGAAACATGACCGTGTGCTCAATAGAAGTCAATAGGGAAGTCGCGGTTGCAGTTTTCAAGAAGAAGGACCCTTCCTAAAGGACCCTGAAGAAACCCCTTGGAAGATGGAAGGTTGAAGAGTCACCCCACCCATGGATACACCAGGAACCAGGATACCTACACCAGGGAAGCCAGGTGCATAGTTGCGAAGTGACGTCGGAAACCGCCGTAGACCACAATGGAGGACTTCAGTGAATATGCCGCTGGCGTAGAAGGTAAAAGAGTCCGGTGGAATCCAAGGGTGGATTCTTGAAGAGGAGTACCTGCAGGCAGAGGGTACAGAGTCTATGCCACTCAGGAGTGGCCAGGAGGCGCAGAAGACCAATGACCACTGATGAGCGAAGATGCAGGAGAGTTGACGTGACCTTGTTGCTCCAGCTGTGAGGACCAGGCGATGCTGTGGAAGACCTGGAGCCATTCTTGAGCTGTCCCATGTTGAAAGTCGAGAGCCAAGGGGTCGGTGTCCGGCGAGAGCACCAATAAGCCTTGGCAGCAGCAACAGACGAGAAAACAAAGAAGGTGCAATGTTGGGACCAGCAAGATCCAAGGGACTCACCAAACAGAGGAGAGTCAGGGCAGGCCCTAAGCAAGCAGAGGAGCTCACTGGAGCCAAAGAATACCCTCAAGAGGACCCACAGGCTGAAGGCACAGGAGTCCCAAGAGGACCTCGACAGCTCACCAAGAATGCGGCCGACGGTGCAGAGGATGCAGTAAGGACAAAGATCTTGGGACCAAGAGATGCTGGATGATAGAGCTTCTTGGAGCCTGAAAATATCTGGAGAAGAGAGTCAACAAGCCTTGGCAACAGCAAGTTTATGCAGAGCACAGGGGTACTGTTCCAGAGGTTCCAAAGAGGGACACTGGCTTAAAACTTGCTGAGAAGACAGTGCAGACCTAAGGGAAGTTGCAGAACCACCACTTGTGTTGTTGAGCCTTTCAGTGTCGGTAGGACATCAGGAGCAGCAGACCGGTCAGCTTAGTTGTGGTGACTGCAGATGCAGCGGAGTGACTCTTTCACTCCAAGGGAGATTCATTTGGATGTCTTTGATGCCCACAGGCCTGGAGAAGAACCTGTATGGAGCATAGGCAGAGACGACGAGACCAGGAGCAGCAGGAGTCTTCCAGGTACAGTCTCGGTTCCCAAAGCGAAGTCCAACGAAGTCCAACGTGCCCAGACTGTTGAAGATGAAGTGGTTTCGGATCTGTATCTTGTCCCACGATGAATCTCAAGAGCCATCCACAGGTAAGCCCTTAAGTACCCAAAGGAAAGGGTTGGGACGATTCAGGGGTCCCTCCCAGAGGAGGGGCTGGACAGAGGGGAGGATACTCCTATGTCCTTTGTCCAGTTTCACGCCAGAGCGGGAGCCAATGGCTCCCTGAACTGGTTCAAACTGGAGCATGCAAGGAGGGCACCAATCTGCCCTCAAAGCAGTCTGGTGGTGCTGGCAAGCACCCCGCCCCACCCCATCCGAATACACTAAGTCCTGTCTGGGAGTTGGTCACACCTCCCTGTGACAGGAAACCTATTGTTCTACCTTCCCCTGCTCGAGACTGGCTCAGCAGCAGGGGGGGAGAATCATGTCTGTTGTCAGCAGCAGCACTAGCTTGCTGTTAGACCCTGAAAGGCTGGTACCGGTAATACACGGGGGCTCCCTAGGGGAGCCCCCGAGTACATGGGATCCTACATCCAACACTGTAATCGGTGTTGGGATAGGATTCCAACATGTTTGATACCAAACATGACCGGTTTCGGTGCAGCCAATATATAGTTAGACATCTCGTAATTGACTCGATGTCCACTATATGTATAAAATGGCTGACCACACTTACAAAGCCGGGAGAATCGACTCCTAGGTTTGGAGGGGGTGCCCTGCTCATGCAGGGCACCTTCACACTTATAACCAAGCACCCTGCCTTCAGGATTTAAAGGCCTACCTTAGGGGTGACTTATAGGTTTTAAGTGCAGTGACCTCAGATATAAGGAAACATATATCTGTTGTGAGTGGTGCTAGCACCAGCTCACACAGGCTACAATGGCAAGCCTTCAGTCACAGTTTGAGTGGTCCCTCATGGGTGGCATAATACAAGCTGCAGCCCATGGGAGACCCCTATTGTACCTATGCCTTGGGTACCTTAGTACCATATACTATGGACTTAGAAGGATACACCAGTAGCCAATAAGGAAGATGCCAAAGTGCTTACCATAGTCCAATTTAGGGAGAGAGCACAGTGACGGGGGTTCTGATTGGCAGGATCCCAGTCAGACTAGTCATAAAAACAGAGTGGCACCAGCAAAAAGTGGGGGTGACCATGAAAGTAGATCCTACTTTCCTACAATAATAATAAAGCGATTTATAAGGTGCAAGGCCGCATCAGAAGAAGCGTCCCCGCGCTAATCAAGTCGAAGCTACCAGAGTGAACAGGGCTAACAGAGGGAGGCAAAACTACCTAAATGACCAAGTTGTAAGATTTTTGCGAAATGAGAGCTCTATCCTAGACTGTCAAAGTTCCAAAGGGAGGGAGTTCCATAGCTTGGAGACAAAAACCCTAAAGGAACTGTCCCCAATGCAGGCCTTCTTCAAAACGGGGACCTCTGCAAGGAGGATGCTGCAGATCTCAGACACCTAGATGGAAGATAAGGTTTGCTAAAGGGGTGAAGATAGATGGCTCCAGCTTTGTTGAAGGCCCTGCAGAAATAACACAGAGCCTTGAAGGTAACACGCTTCTCCACCAGAAGTCAATGCAATTTGTGTAGGGCCATGCCTGTTGAGGCTCATCTAGGGCGATTCAGCAGCAGGCAAGCAGCAGAGTTTTGAACATGCTGGAGTCTTCCCAGCCGTGTCTGGGAGACTCCTAGATGACAAACAGTAGTCCAGCAAGAAATGATGGCGGCCTGAATAACTGTTTTCCTCGCAACTTCAGGTAGAAGCCCGATGATCTTTTTTAGCAATTTTAACATCCCGAAGCACATGCCCGCTAAGGTCGTGATCTGGCTGTCAAAAGTCAGGTTTGCATCAAACAGAATGCCCAAGTTCTTCATCATGGGCTTTGGCTCAGGAAGGGAGCCAAGTGATGGTGGCCACCAGCCACGAGTCCAGATGGACGTATGATCCCCTAGGATCAGGACCTCTGTTTTGCCAGCATTTAATTTCAGGAAATTGAGGTCCATACCTGAGATACAATTATTGATAAGAACTAGGAAATTGAAATTCAACCCGAAAAAAAAAGAATTTCTGATCTTCTCTCCAAACCCAGTAAACAGTTGCCACCAGGGGCCAGGAGCACATCAGGTGTTGAACTTTACTTTTATGGAAGAGGCTGCAGATGATTTTGCAGCTCCTCTTTATTAGTGATCACAACGGTGCACGTTTTGTGCTAGTACATTCAAGAGGGGGCATGCCATCATTTGCATGGGGACTTGCCTATGCAAAAGAGGGACACCTTTGCCACTGCATCATGTTAAAGACAGAGGTATTATGGCAAAGAAGCCCTCAGTTTGCACAATGTTAGTACACAGAGGTGGCACAAAGGCAATCCCTGCTCCAGATGGTCCTACATGAGAGGGCTTCATGGAGGTGCCTGGGACTCCTCCAGGCATCCCCCCCAGGTGTGTGAATTAAGACAATGTACTTTCCCGCAGGGGATCCCTGATCCCCTTCCAAAATGCAGCTGGTTTTCCTCCAATAAAACACGCCTTCACTGAGGTCAGCACATTTTTGTGTTTAATCGGTGCACTGCCCCCTAGTTAAAGGTGTGGTGTTGCGCGAACAGGGACAGTGCACCCAAAATGTAATTTGGGCTCAGAATGGAAAGATGTTATGCATAATGTAGGCATGTCTCCTACGATAATAACCTCGATCAACTAAAGCAGCTAACTAATAATTTAAAGTAATTAGAAATATCAAATAATTCGACTTGATTTGTGGATGGAATGTGGGAAGACTGTACTCACTGGACTTCCTGAGGAAGACCTTCCTGAGGAAGACCTTCCTCCTCTTGGAGCCAAGTGACATTCTTCTATTACCAAGAGATGTCATTACATCACATCAGTCTTGATGAGGTTGAAATTGCTGACCCTTGACATTTAAGACCACTTGTACCATGAACAGGGCACTGCACTTTTGCACGCCTGAATACCCTACGAAAATAGACAGTTTATCTGGAAGAAACAGATCCTCCAGAAGCAAAGCACTTTTGGGCTTAGAAATCCTGAAGTTCCGGAAACATGCCACGCATTGTTCTCTGGAATCCCCTCAAAGATGGTAGCTCCTTTGCCAGGTCATATCTGTCTTGCTAACATACTGAGGACATTGAGGAGAGGCCTAAAGAGTGACCTTCAGACCGGGTACCAGCCACACCTGATTCAGACCTGCCAATTCACATGGTGCCACCCTGTGTCACACGATATGGGCTTCTTTCACACGGTCACCCAGTGAGGAGCCGATATCATATGGTGGGCACACAATTAGCTGGAAACCCATGCAGGGAACAGGGTTCCAGCTAATTCGTTGGAGGTTTAGCTCATCCGATGTCTAGGACATTGGACGCTGCCTCAAAAGTTTTCATTTTGGTTTTTGGTAGTGGAGTGGGGGCAAGGGGAGTCATTGTGGGAGGGGGAGCTGTAAATTTAGAAGTGTCTCGGGCTGGGCTCAGTACTAAGTCCCGCCCCCTTAATGGCCACGCCCCCTCCTCACACGGTGAGAAAAATTCACAAATTGACAGGTCTGCTGATTGTTGCCCCTCTGTCAGCTAGAAAACAACAGAGACACTCACCCTAGAGCAGAGGTCTTCAATCTGTGGGGCGCGACCCACAGGGGGGCCCTGGAGTCATGGAAAGGGGGTCGCACATTTCTAGGCCTCACTTCTGCCTGGAATCCAAAATGTGCTTTTACTTTTGGAAAAAGAGAACCGTCCGGGTGCTTCATTCTGATCGGTAAAATGCTTCTGCTGGAGTTAATTGCTGAAGTTAATTGAGTCTCCTGTGCTGTGAAAAAAAAAGGCAGGGCAGACAGGTAAAACAATCCTTCACACCAGGCTTGGCTGAATGAAATGCAAATGCAGCCATTAGTTAATCTGCAAATGTAAAGGGTGCTTGGGAGCGGTAATCACTCCAAGCATTGTGATTGCAAAGATTTGGGTTTTTTTCAGTGGTAGTAGGAAGAGTTAATACCTGGGCTGTGAAGTCGTGCTTTTAATTGTAACTGTATTTACACAGCTCTTAGTACCCCTGAGGAGGGTTGAAGGGACAGCTATGCAAAAAAAACAAATTCCATTACTTATGTACTGGTATTACTAAAATCTACATTTTGGAAACTCCATTTTATCCTAAAATATTATTTTAAAAATGACTTACGCATTCACAGTGCTTTCTGTCACAGGTTGTGACCTCGTAACAAAAAAATTACACAAAGCACTATTCTCCACTGCAACAACCAAATGTAAATCTGTGGCTCTCTGGTTACAGACACAGACCTCTGCAGTGCATTAATTAATAGAGGTTTCATAATATACTTCAGTGCATTTCCCACTGAGTAACATCTCTTTAAAATGAATTTTTCATTTAAGCTATCCATTATTTTATATGTAGCTACCTAATTGTGAAAGTTCTAAAAAACGAACAAAATATTTTGGGGCTTATTTATGAGACGCTTGTGCCTCTGGAGCATCACTTTATGAAGCTCCGGCAGCGCAAGCGTCTCAATTATATCTATGTGGCGACGCAAAGTCACCCAGCGTGGCTTTGCATGGCCTCATAGATATGGAGTAAGACAAAGCAGTGCAAGTAGGTGTTCCATGGGCATTGCGGTGGGTGTTCCCACGCAACGGCAATGGATTTTGACGATGCCCCAGATTTACAAAACCATGTAAACCTGAGGCAGCGCCAAAACCTTATGCCTCCACACAGCAGGCATAATGGAGAGAAATGTTTTAATTTCTCCTCATTATTTCCACTTTCCATGTGTGGTGCATTTAGCAACACACATAGAAAGAGGAAAACCCCTCTCTGAATTATTTTTGTGCAGGAAGGTGCCCCTTCCTGCACAAAAACAATCCTGCCTATGTTGGCACAAGGAAGCAATTTGTGCGCCAACGCAGGGGGAAAGGGTAGGAATGTACCATATTTAATACTAAGATGCATTCCTGCCCTTTCACATTGGCATAGGGCAGCGCAGCAAGAAGACTTGCGGCGCTGCCCTAAGCCAATTTCTCATAAATGAGGCCCTTTGTTTTTAGCCACACCTTTGACCACGCCCCCACGATCACTAACCTTTGCTATGCTAAACACTGTTTAATATTATTTTCCCACTGTAAAAATGATTTGTTGTGGGAATTGCGGGCGTTTATGGTTGTCGATAGTTGTCAATGATGAGGAGTATCAAGTTCTAGAAATTGTTGTCGGGGGGGTCCTTACGCCGAAAAGATTTTGACAGGGGGGTCTCGGCATCAAAAAGTTTGAAGACCTCTGCCCTAGAGTCTGCTCTCAGTCTTCACAGAAAGAGTAGGCGCATCTATTTCTTTCTTTGTGTTTGACTGCCACACCAGGCTCTTCCTTCAGTCCATTTTTTGAGCTCATTGTTGTTTAATGGCTTCTTTAATGAACAATAACCCTGATGCCTCCTTCTTGTATCTTTTCCCTTTATAATTTGTCTTTGCCATTTCACTTCATGTTTGCCTGTTTTAAAGCGCATTGTCACCCTTAATAAAGCTGGTTTGTGCTATACAAAAACATTTTTTAAAAGTTTATAAAACGCATCCAATATATAATCGTGCTTGTAAGAAAAGACTCTGAATCAACCACTGTGCGACAGTTGGTGCTACATTAATACCGGAAACATACTATTAGGCCTGGGGTTTCCATCATGAATGTGGCTGTATAGGTGGCAGCTGTTAGCATCTGGCAGTGTGTATTTAAAGGGTAGCATCCTAGCATAAACCCAAAGTATTGCAAGGGGAAACAGCAATGCAATGTAACTTGATTTGCATAGTGGAAGTGGGCAATCCTTATAAATGTTCAAGATACTCACTAATTATGATAATTATTTTCATTTACATTTATTCTATTCAAATATATAGATTGTAGTTATTCTGAATTCTCGCACAGCCCCTCCCCCAAAGGGCAAACAGGGGCAATCCTAAGAATCATCTATGACTTTCCATCTTCCAACCAGCTAACCTTCACCTACTTCTCCTCAACTTCCCTGCAGAAGGATTTAGATTGCGGACAGATCTGAGGATATATTCCTTAGGCAGTTTCCTCTACATACATCTCTTAAATATCTGTCCCTTAGGAAGAATTTGCCTGAGAACCGAATGCGTCAGCAGGCATATCACAGTGCACATCCCAATGGCCACTCCTGATGGTCTCCCCCTAACTGAGTAAGCACATTCCAGGCTGGAACTATTGATTCATGGGGGCCGGGGAAAGACTGCCTGGTGAGTGCCCAAAGATGCATTTTTCGACATGGGATTCAATCCACTCACAAACAGGAAGGCAAGGCTGTGGGCTCAGGGGCTCTCTATAGCTCATATGCCAGCTTGTAACTCTTGTAATGGGGGAACATTCTAGCCTATGGTCCACATTCCTGTATAAAGGCAGGGGGACCAGGGTGGACAAATTAGGGTGACCTTGTAGACCAAGGCATCACCTTCCAGTCTAATCGCCTACTTCACAGGCAGGTGGAAAAATGAAAAGCAGCGGAAAGGGGGAAGGGGGAAGGGTTCTAGCTCGGAGCTCCAGTGCCCATACAAGTAAGGAAATAGGTGTGGGGTGACGGGGGGAGTTTAGGGCAGGAGAATGCTTCTGGGGCCTACTCAGACAGCCATTTTACAGTTCCAGGTGCATCAAACACAAATATCACATACTCAAAGTCCTATCACCAGTAAAATGGCGAATCATTCCCTTCAGGTCGCTGATTGTGAGTAAACAGTCCGAGCACGTCGCCTGCATGCCTGCTGATCCTGCTGCAATCTGTTTCTTGAGAGGTGTGATGGGTGCTGTGGTGCAACATACGCTGCTAGGACAAAAAGGCTCATTAAAGGCACTCAAAGGCTTTGGCCTTTCATCGGGAGACCGGTATAAAGACCATCTCCTAAATTTCGAACAGCTCAAAAGCTGTAGCTTTGTGATGTATAAGTCCGTGTTCAAAAAATGGGGCTTAGGTGAGAACAGTAGGCGAGGAGTTTGAAATAAAAGCGAGTCCTGTCATTACAATTCGACTGTATGCTGAACTCAGCTAGGCCTCACCGGTAACGAGGAAGGCTCACGTTCTAGAATTGTCTTCTAAACGCACGCTGCTAGGCTGTGTTTTCGCACCTCCCTGCTGCAGCAGCACCAGAAGCTGCGTATGCTCCTCGTGCTGTGCAGCCTACACTATGCTGCAACGTTTCGTGTGTGGAGAGCTCTCGCCTCGGTGCTGCATTAACACAGGACCAGGTTCAGCACCATGGAAAGCGACCGCAAACCTTTCCCCGCCACATACACATTCAGTACCATGGAGACCAACGCCATTCTTGGCATATTAGAGCTTACCATATTCGCACCCCAGCAAACAGTCCCAAAATGTCGCAGCACGTTTTTTCACGTGTTTCCGTGAACTTAAAGTGGGATTTAAGAATGTGTTTATTTAATGGCTACTTGCTGGAAAGCATCAAATCAAAATGAGTTATCAATGGAATACTTCACACTTTTAGTATGTGATAGAACAAATTGGGGTGAAACACCCTCTCTTTCTCAACATGTAATAAGATGTTTGGGAGGTGCTCGTGTGCATGGGGTTGATGCGCCAGGAGTCCCTTTCAGTCTCTTTAGGAGCTGTGGGCCATTTGGGTCTATTTGGGAGCTATCGCCATTTCACACGGCCTGTACCACTGAAGGCAGGGGAGGAGGTTATTGCAGCAAAGATGCCGGTCTCGCGCGGCTCCCCTACAGACTCCCCCACCCCCTCTGGTGGCGGGGCGGGGAGGGCTCAGCTCTGCGGTCTTTGTGGGGGCCATCCAGAGAGCTCCGCAGCCAATCTAAGCCGGCGGAGGCATGCTGATTATTCACAGCCACCTCCCCTTCCCCTTCCCCTTCCTCCCGCACAGCCCCGCTCTGCTGACTCAGTGCCTTAGTCAGTCGCCCACCTCTCTCTCTGCCTCCACTGCCGCGCCCGGACCCCTCGCCTCCTCCAGCTCCCGGCACCGCACAGCTCACCATGGCGAAGACAGCAATGGGTAAGAATGAGCCTCTCTTCTCATCCTGCGGGCCCGGACCAGCCCGGCCGGAGCAGCGGGGGCCCAATGCAGACTCAACGTTAACATCCGCGGAGCCGCAGCCCGGCCTTTGCTGGAGCTCCGGCACTGCTGCTTCTGCTAGGCTGGCGCTATATAGCTCCCTCGTGCACGCATAGAACAGTGTGCAACCGTTCCGCTTTCCCACCACCGTCTGCTTTAGACTGATCCCGCCTGACTCCCTCCTCACTATCCCTCCCTCCCGGCGGTACCTGGGTTGAGACACTGCAGTAAAATGTGCCCTGGCTCTACCGTGTCAGAAGATGGACACGCCCGGGCTCCCACTTTGGAGAACATGCGTTTATCTCTCTTGTAAAAGTAACCATGATTGGTCTTTCGCCTTCCTATGCCCTTCAGTCAGTTCGAATGGTGATAGTTTTCTTTCTGCTGTTTCATATGAGAATCCTTTCGGTCCACGGTCTGTTGCAGTGCCGTATCTACAGTCAGGCAGCTGCAGAACGGTGTGCACTGAAGGCAGCACAATGCAGCGACCCCACCCAGATGGCTTCATCAGGGAGGGCGTCCGTGCGCGTTCCCCCAGGGAGGGGAGTGTTCACACATGTATTAATACCCAGGGCATGCTTGCTTTGCAGAAATAAATGGCCATATAGCTGCAGGAGTATGTGTTTGTGCGCAACCATAAGACTGTAAATTAAATGTTTATGCTCCAAGATATAACAGTGCAACACCGGTTAATTATTCACTTAACCTCGTGTTTTGATTCACGACTGCTCTCATTCGCAGAACAACCTGTTTCCACGTAATGTGGATGCGGGGTGGCATCCCCTGTGTGTGCACGTCTACACTATCCTGCTGGTAGCTGGAGGTTTTCTGTTTATGTTATTTAAGTCCGCGGAAGAAGGGAGACACTGTTCTTTGGGTTTTATTTTCAGTGGCGTTGTCTGGCAATGTGCAGCACAAGCAATGGTGAAATGCGCCCTCTCCGTTCAGCACCACGCCCTCTACCGCATACAGCAGTGCGCCTGCTGTGTGCATTGCTCGAGATGTTTGCCACAGATTGTTTGCTCAGATAGGAAGTGGTGCTGTGTGTGTTGGTCTGTGGTGTCTGTGTACCTTTGGGAGGACCAGTGTGCATCGATTTTGTGAGAATGTGACTGCGCACCTTAAGTGAACGGGTGTGTGTATCGCTGTGTCTCTTTTCATGTGTGTGTGTCGGAGTTGCTTTCCGGGAGCGTTCAGTGTCAATGCTTGCAGTGCTGTTTGAGTTGCCTTTGTGTGTGAGTGTGTGTGTCTTTCCTCGTATACTGCTGTGGACGTGCGTGTAGTATTGCCTTTAGAGCTGTCTTCCTTTATTCTACTTCTTGTGTGTCTGGCTGGCTGGCTGGGTGAATTGAAGTGCAGTGTGTTGGCTTTATGTGTCTGTGGTTGGAGGTCTCAGTGCGTTCCGCAGTGCCAAGTGCAGGGCTGGTCGTAGGGCTGGGCCGGCGACGATGGCGGCGTCTCACTGAAGTGTTTGAGAAGTGTCACTAAGACATACACGGTACCCTTGTGGCAAGTGACAAACAACAGCTGATGCGATCTCTCAGATGACGTATGAGTGGTCGTTTCTGCCAGTCGCTGGGTCGGCCCCAGAACCAAAATGGAAAATGGTCTTTGCCCTGGGGGCAGGGCGGAGACGGTAGTCAACAGGTCGTTTACATTTGTGAACATGGGCCATTTGTATGTTTTTATTTTGAAGAGATTTGTGAATTTGATGTGTGTAATGAGGTTATCTTTATTAAACAGCACGTATCGACACACGAGGCTCATGTGACCGTATAACATGGCTCTGTCAAATGAGAGAATGAAAACCTATATTTGAGGGAATATGTGGCATTGTATTTGACACCACACTTTGGCCGTGAACAATAGGCCCCTAGTGTCTGTTTCTGGCCCTTTCTCATTCGTGAGCCCTATGTGTATCTGGAAATAACACACATATGCACGCCAAACAGCTGTAAAGCCTTGAGTGTACATACATTTACATTAACATGACACCGAACACATTTTTGCTTGAATTTAGAGAAGAGGCGAGATGTTGCGCGTGCACGTGACAAAAAGGGAGGGGTGGGGCGCCAGACCGAGAGAACCCATGCGGGGGAGAGAAGGGCAGTGAGAAAGAACTTATAAAGAGAGCGAGGAATGACTGTGGGGGTGCAGACAGAGAAACACACCGCGAAAGAGAACAACTGAGAGAAAGAGACACAATGAGAAAGGGCCACAGAGAGAAGAGAAAGCATAGAGAAACAAAAAGAGATATGCAGAGAGACTGCGGGCCCTACAGAAGGATAAAAAAAGGACTATTTCTTGGCAATCTTTGGTGCACGGCAGAAGAGTGCCAGTGCCACTGCTTAGGGCGCGCCCTCCACCTCGGATGGGCAGACATGACCACGCCCTGCCTGGCAGTGAGTCCCCTGAGAGGAGGCCAAGAGGAGACAGCTGCTCATGCACATTTTCTCCCGAGAAGTGCACTCTGGGAGTCTGGCCAGCCCTGCAGTGCCGAGCACGCCGCCCGGCCCCTCCCCACTGCAGCACTCTGGTAATCAGTATTGATCATTGGTCGGCAGCCGGAGAAGGAGGCAGGCCCCTGTCAGCGCCCGGCAAGGGCTCTTTGGGCCTGATTAATGACCGTGCAGAGCGAGAGATAATCAGGGCGGCGCTCGGGACGGCAGAAGTGTGCCCGGGATCACCGTCTCTGCGCCGCATCCTTCGATCTGGCCATCGAGCCCATTAATTGCACTCCACTGAGAGGCGGCCTAGACCCGCCAGGCGCCAATACACACCCTAGTGAGATGGTCGGCCTGGTCTGCATTATTTCAAACCAAACACGTCTTTCTTAAACATGCCAAAAACGTTTTCTTTCAATTCAAATGTAAACATGTCTTACTCTTCCAAATATGTACTTTTTGCACAGTGATTTGCACAATAAGTAAACCCTATATTTGACAGTATTTGCCGATGTACTTCTATGACACATTCCTTCATCTAGCTCGTGTCTTTCCTCAATTTCCTCCCCCGGTCTCCTTATTCACTTTCAGGCTAAATGTGATTTCTTTCACTTTATAGAGCGTCGGAGACAAAATGGCAACAGGGTGTTGTGCTTGCAGCAGTAGCAGCATGGGTTGTACCTCTTAGGGGTTCCTCGGCGGTGCCTAAGGGTGAGACGGGCGTAGAAGAGTTAGCAAGACTCCCCAAGGCCCAAGACGTATGTGCAAGAAAATAAACACACACCATGCTAATATTTAGAACCAAATGATGTAGAGCGTGGTCTTCCTTCAGCTGTTTCTATTAGCCAGCTTTGCACTGAGTTGTGGACAGTTTTGTATGCAAATATCTCTTTCATGCCACTCAAGGCCTGAAAGTTTTTTTGCTGTGCAACATTCAGTGAGAGCACAATTTAACTCGTAACGTTGGCAACGTGTTCTGCTGCTTTGCATTTCATAACTATTTTGGGGTTTAGGAGAAACATAACCATCCCAATGTGTGACTGCCTAGCCAAGCCTCCATCTTTTCCCAGAGCAAATGAGTTTATTCCTCAGCCCCTGCATTTCAAATGTGTGACAGCACTTTTCCCCCTGAAGTGTGATGGATTTGGATACTTAATAAAAAGAACTTTATGGAAAAAGACACCAATGTCTGGAAATGAATTGAGAAACAAGAAATGGAAAGTAATTGAAAACAAAAGAGTGATTACAGATACATGCAATTCAAATTCGAAAGTTCAATGTGAACGAGGAAATTTGGCGGTGGACTTAGACCTAGGTGCAATTTCAGCTGATTATAAGGGAGCGGAAGTCGAATACAATAAGGAGATTGTCCCGGTCAAAGTTTGTACCTTTAGATTTTTTTCTCCAACTGCTTGAAAAGCTTCTTCTGGTGAATGCTGCAGCCCCAAGCTCCTCAGAGCAGGCTTTTAGGAACCAGGTTGCTCACCAGCAATGTCTCCTGTAGTGTCTAGTCCTCTTCAGTAAGCTGGCCCCTTTTGGAGTCACAAGTCCTTCTGATTGTTGTGTCCCCGAAGCAGGTAAGCAGGTGGCTAATCACTTGACTATTGGAGAGCCGTTCCGGTCCCTGGGTGCCAGCAGAATTTAGGAGTCCTTAAATAATGAGTCATTGTGTGAGTCCTCTTCTTCTAGCAGGGGTCAGAAGTCAGGATTCTTCTTCCAGCAGGGCCTTTTTCTTCAAATGGAGTCTTAGGAGGTTCATAAAGGGTCTGACGAGGTGGTGGTTGAGGTGCCAGATATATTGTGTGCGCTAGCCACTGATTAAAGAAAATCCACCACCCAAAAAGTCACTAAATTAATCTGTGCTCAACCTTCTGGTAGCAGTCAGGCTTAACTTATAAGCAATGTGTAAAGTACTAATGCAGCATTTAAACAATAAAAAAGTGAAAACATCACATAAGAAAAATCCCACACCAATCTAGAAAAATGGAGTGAATTTTAATACATTTGTTGACAGCAAAATGACAAAAATACAATCAGTAGAACCAGAGTTATGAATTTTAAAGTTTAAAGTGGAAAATAGCACTTAAAAGATCAAAGCACCAACCGTGGACATCCAGTTGTGCGACACTGGGGCAAAGTCGAAAGTTATGGCTGATCGCGATGGAGCGCGGTTCAGGTAAATGAAGTTAATTGGGCCTGGTTCCCCTTAGCTTCAGACTAAGAAGGCATTTTAGATGGAAATGTCTGAGGAGGTAAAGTTCAGCGGGGCAAGGCATCTGGTGGTGTCAGAGGAGGAGGTGTCATCATCGGGCTGCCGCTGGAAAAAGTCGCATTGAAGATTCCTTTATTTGAACTTAGTCCCTTTTTGGAAGTTGAAGATCTGCAGTGGGACAAAGCTGCAGGCTGAAGCCAACAAGGGCTTCACAAGGTCCAGATACACCTTTTGTAGGTCTTAGTCTCCGGTCGGTTCCCATACCACTTTTTAGAGGAAAAGTTTCTGAGTCCCAAGTTTTGGTATTAAGCTGTTTGGGCACCTTTAGCACCACTTTCAAGGGTTCAGGAATGGATGGGCACCACTTGGAGGGTAGGACTCACTTCATGAAGGATTCAGGTACAGGGTTCAAGTTCTGTGAGCTTTTTGTGTCCTTGAAGCTCAGAACAGGACGCCAGCTAACTAGCCCTTGGAGTCACTCTGGTAGTCGTGGGTTGAAGCAGCAAGGC
This sequence comes from Calotriton arnoldi, assembly GCA_963921515.1. Classification (NCBI taxonomy): domain Eukaryota; kingdom Metazoa; phylum Chordata; class Amphibia; order Caudata; family Salamandridae; genus Calotriton; species Calotriton arnoldi. Next base: position 2,654,888 of record CAWUFW010000913.1, on the reverse strand, counting down.
AGTCCTCCAGCAGCAGGGTAGTCCTCTGAAGGTTCAAGGCAGGCTTCCAGCAACATGGTAGTCCTCTGAAAATACAAGGCATGCCTCAAACAGCAGAGCAGTCCTCTGAAGTGCAGGGCAGACCTTCTGAGTGTCCCCAGCAAGTCCAGGATCAAACTGAAGAGTAGGTGTGAGGGTCCTATATATGTACCTGATGCCAGCTTTAAAGTGGAAGACACTTCTAGAGTTTTCCCTCCACAGATGGTTCTGGAATTTCCTTTCTCCCTGCCCAGACTCCAATGGGTCTAGGGTGACAAAGGATTAGCGTGAAGTTCTTTGTGCATGTGCTGAGGCAGCTCCTTTGAAATGTAAGTGGGGCAGAGAACAGCTCCACCCCTCCCATCTTGGCAGGATTACCCATCCTTCCAACACCATGTCCCTCTTTGTCTCACTTTCTGGGAGGAATACACAAATCAAACACAAGAAGATGGTGGATGGAGTGCTGAAACTTTTCAGACACTCACCCTCAGTCACAGATCTGGGTTGAATCCATCATCGTTCTTTAGCTCACTTCGCCACCCCAGTTTGGACCCAGCCATATGCAAATCATTCTTGACCCTGTGCCTCATGGGAACAGTCCAGCCCGAACTGCCAGGCCAGGTCCTCCCTGGACCGGAAACAAGCATCCTGGGACGGTAAACTACCATTAGTACGCGTCCAATACTACGCATTACCTTTACCACGCATCTTTTACTTCGCAGGTGTTATTTCTACGCAAGCTTTTACAACGCATGCTTCTAGTACGCAAATACCGTTACAAAGCAAATATTGTAACAATGAAAATAGTGTTTCAATGTAGGTAATTTGAAAATAAGAGTATTTATTGAGTATTACATTGATTATTTGGAGTATTAATTGAGTATTAAAAGTACATGTGAACTAGGAAAATGCCAGCTGTCCTAATGGCACGACTGGATTGCTCTTTTATCAAAACACGCGGAAACTCAGAAGGCTTGATATTCAAACTCAATCTCAACATCCCATAATATCTGTGAGATTTCCATCGCAAAAGGAAAAAATATGACATCACACCACAACCCAAGGATAAGTACAGCAAGTGCACTACAGATTGTGATAAAAAGCGAGGAAGAGTTGGGGCAGTACCAATTTGTGTAACATAATACGGGACGGGAAAAAAAAAAAGAATACAAGAAAAAATATTATTTAAAAGTGTTGCCGATCCAATTTTTTTGTTAAACAAAATGATGTTTAAAATGTATTGACACGGTTAAATATTAGTCTAAAGAAAAGATTTGTCCGTTCTTGATTTTTAAGTAAAATGTAGTACGCAGACGCGTATACGTAATTACGTAATATAGAAGATCGAGGCGGAAAGGAGGAGAAGCAGGGAAGAATGGTGAATAGGTAAGATGAATTTAAAAGTATAAAATAAATGTTTGTAGAGGTATAGATAATTTAAAGTAGGGTTGCAGGAGGTTAGTTGTACTCACCCACCCTAAACCCCTATTTACCATGCATCCCGTTCCAGGGGTTAGGTTACAATTTAAAAAAAAATATATAGTTATTTCGTTTAAAAATGCGTTGTAAAAGTATCCGTAGTATTTGATTTCGTAGGAAAAGTATTTTAAATGATTTAAAATGCATTTGCGAAGTAACAGTATGCGAACTAAAAATATGCGTTGTAATGGTATTTGCGTAATAAAATCGTCGTTGTAAAAGCATACGAAGTATTGGTTGCCGTTGTATCGACATATGGGACCGGTTTCAGGGTAACAACCCTCATCAGCCAGGCTAGCTTGAATCCAGTGGCAAAATGAGCAAGGGACCCACGTCTGGGCATACCCTGCCAACTTAGGGCAAACAAAGCAAACACAAGGAGATGATAGATAGAGTGCTGAAACCTTTCAGATACTCAACCCCAATCACAGATCTGGGTTGAATCCATCATTGTTCTTTAGCTCGCTTCGCCACCCCAGTTTGGACCCAGCTATATGCAAATCAGTTTTGACCCTGTGCCTCAACTGGGGTGGCGAAGTGAGCTAAAGAAGGATGATGGATTCAACCCAGATCTGTGACTGGGGATGAGTGTCTGAAAAGTTTCAGCACTCCGTCCATCATCTCTTTGTGTTTGCTTTGTGTTTGCTTTGTTTGCCCTAGGAATACACAAATGTCAACTGCCATGCTAATCACAGTCAGGTGACCCTGGGCACAGGCAGTAGGCACCAAATGGTTAGGATAAGAAAATGGCAACTTTTGAAACGTGGCATTTTAAAAATCGTGACTTAAAATCCGACTTAATCATTAAAGAGGATTTTAAACGATAATTCTTTTGAGACCAAACATGAAATTTCTGCCTTTTCCCAAACTAAAATTGTCACTTGTTAAATATAATAAGGTAACCCATTGTTATCATATGGGAGAGGTAGGCCTCATATTAGTAGAAAACAAATGTAGGAGTTTTCACTACCAGGACATTAAAACTTAAAAGTACATGTCCAACTTTTTAAATACATTACACCTTGCCCTGTGGGCTGTTTTAGGGCCTACTTTAGGGGTGACATATTTGTACTAAAAAGGGAGGTTTTGGCCTGGCAAAGGATTATTATGCTAGGTCGAAATGGCAGTTTAAAACTGCACACAGGCTGCAATGGCAGGCCTAAGACATATTTTAAAGGGCAAGCTAAGTGGGCAACACAATAAGTGCTGCAGGCCCACTAGTAGCATTTAATTCACATGCCCTGGGTACATGTACCACTTTACTAGAGAATTATTAATAAATTAAATGTTCCAATTGGGTGTAAGTCAATTTTACAATGTTTAAAGGAGAGAGGGAAAGCACTTCAGCACTGTTTAGCAGTGGTAAAGTGCACAGAGTCTTAATGCCAACAAAAACAAAATTCAGAAAACAGGAGGGGAGAACGAAAAAAAGTTTGGGGGTGATCATGCAGAGAGGACAAAATCCAACATGCCCCCCCCCAAAATTCGGGGAGGACTGATCAATACCATGATGGGCTTTTCTGCTTAGGTGATAGAACATGGACAAGGGTCCTCTACTGTAGAGATCCTTGCCAGTTCAATGCCCCTCTGAACTTAATTGGATCCCTATGTCTATACTTTCCTGAGCCACTGACCTTACCCATGGAGAACCCATCTCCTCATCTGTGGATCTCATCTGTGAATCACCTAACCTTTACTTGCTCACAGATGCATCCCAGTGGGCGAACAGTCACACCATGGACAAAAAAGTGAGTGGCCTAATCCATCTCTTGGATCATACTTCTGTCCTCAACCGAAGGAAAACCCTGCCCATAAGGACAGCAACCAACAGAGGCCACAGATGGCTGTCAGCGTCAAGAGCCAGGCCCCAGGCTATCCACATCAGGTGGAGGCTCCAAGCGGGGGCCTTTACCAGGCCTTACTTCCAGCTTTCGGGCTGGCCAGGAGTTCCCAAACTACTCTTGAGGGTTCCCTGACCTCTGAGGTTTCTCAGAGTGGGGGCAACCCTTCTTCCACTTTCTCTTCCACCAGTCCAGGGGTGGTTGCCTGAGACTTGCCACTCAGCCCAGGGTTTGTATCCTCAGGCTGCACATGGGTCAGGGGTGAGCCTTTCGAACCCCATGACCTCCTCCTGGGTTTCTGTACCCTCTGTATGGGAGTGGTATCTCCAGAAATATTAGCTTTCAGGGCACCCTGGCCCCCCAGCTTTTCCAGTACTGGTGGCAACTCATTTCCCAAAAGTCAGTCAATGGGTATCATGGGCCCAACTATGTCCCTCCTCTGGGTCATCTCCCCACCCCATTCCAGGGACACAAGAGCCATAGGGTGGAAGAAGTCCTGCCCATGGACCTGAGTCACCCTACACACCTGTCCCCTGTACTGATCTGGAGAAACCAGCCTTTCCACTACCATGGTCTGGCTGGCACCAGAATCCCTCAGTGCAGTGACAGGGATCACATTTACTGTGACCTGGTGGAAGAATGACTCACACCCTCAGGGATCACAAGCTCACCCTCTGAGTTTACCTCCTAACTGATAGAGATCGGGGCATGTTTTAACACCTGCACCTGTGGAGTAATTGCCACTAAGGCCATATTGGCCACCCCATTAGATATCCCACTAGTGGGTGGACCATAGCACAGACAGAGTCCCCCTGTTTTGTCCTAACTCAGACTAATCATAGCACCGAAACTGGAAATGGGGCACCCTGGGCCACTGCCCACCAGAACCGCACCCCGTTTCTCAGAAGGGGCTCGGTAACATTTCCCCCTCCTTATTCTGGTACACGTCTATGTCACCATTGACCTCCCCCTCACTCTGCTGATGGGAAACTGAACCCCCTTCTTGGGGTCACTCCCAGGTATGTTCATAGACACTCTGGTGCTAAACCAGAGGTCTGCCTCCTTTGTAATCTCCCTAGAGTCAGTTAGCTTGCTGTCAATCAGGTGTTGGTGCAACTCTGTAAAACAAGTACTGAGCATGTGTTGTCTCAAAAAATAATATTACACAGCCCATTCAAATCACTTGCTTTACCCAACCACTCAGAGCCTTACTGGATTAATCTAAGAAATACACTAAAGACTGGTTTGGCAGTTTCTGGCTGTCCCTGAAACCTGATTCCATACTTCTCAGTGGTCAGCCTAAACTTAGCAGGTAAAATGGCTTTCATGGGAGTGTACCTCATCTGGTCCCCCAGCTCTAAAGTGAAAAGGGTATCTCTCCCCACTAAGGGCATGTGTTTCCACAGGCTAGCTCCTTAATCCTCCTCTGGGACCCTGTGCATCCTCAGCGGGATCTCAAATACAGAAAACCATTTATCTATATCATCCCCCACCACATGGCTGGGCATCAGGACCATCACCTCACCATGGGACACTGAATTGCTGCCACCATTACTGCTGTATTCTGTTGCTTGTTTAGACTCAAGATTCAGTTCCTTCAGACTCATCTCATGAGCCATTCCACTTTCTTTGAGGTCCAGCTTCCTCTCCTGTAGGGCTCTGTCTGCTTCAGGCTTTCTTGTCTCTCCAGCTTTCTGGGCAGTGGCCTCTTCCATTTTCAGTTTGACCATCTGCAGCCTGAACTCCCTTTCTACTTTCCTGTCCACTATCTCCTCAAAGAACAGACCTTGGGAGGACACATTGCTACCTGCAAGGGGCTCCATTTCTGCCACCAAGTTGTCAATCTTCCTCTTCAGACTGCTGTAGCTCAGGGTCTGTGTCCAGGTCCTGCTCCTTTTCTAAGTCCACTTCCTCCTCCTCAAGGTGGTCATCCTCTGGCTCCTCTGGGGGGACTGTAAACTGTTGACCTCCTCATGGGCACGGAGGGCTCCCGAGAGTTCCATCTTTGTGGCCTTCCTTCCTGCATTCAGCCTCCTCTCTATGTAAAGCCTCTGCAGCTCAGATTTGGTGAGGTCATCACCTTGATCAGCTCTATCGCTGTTTGTAGAAAAAAGGAGGCAAAGTAAACATACATTTGAAAAAAGAGAAAACTAGCCCAATAAAAAACTAAAGAGAATTAAAAAAAAGATCAGATCTTGTATCAAATTATTTGTGGGATTTGTAATGTTGCACAACATGGTACTGCACAAACACAAGTTCTGGATCCTACCACTGAGCACCAATGTAGGAAATTGGGTTTTTGGTTGAGGGGGTTGAACCCTTCTCAAGCAACAACCACAATCCCTCTCAGAGTGAACCACAACATTTCATTAAATTAATCTATGCTTAACCTCTAGTAGATTGGCACAATAGCAGTCAGGCTTAAGTTAGAGGCAATGTTTAAAGTATTTATGTTGCACCTAAACAGTAATAGAGTGAAAACATCACACAAGAAAAATACCACAACTATTAAACAAAAATAGAGTACATTTAACAAAATATTTGACACCAAAATGTCAAAAATCCAAATGATAGAACTGGAGTTATGAATTTTTAACATTTTTGGTAAAAACTACCACCCAAAAGATCAAAGTGTCAACTACGGACATCTAGTCTCACAAGACAAGGGCAAAGTCGAAAGTTGTGCCTACCACATTGATAGGCACACGGATACAGGAGGTAGATTGTGCCCGGTCTCCACTTATCTTCAGACTTAGAAGAATTGGTGAAGAAATATGTCTGAGAAGGTAAAGTTTAGTGGGACAAGACAGCCGACGGTGTCCGAGGAGGAGGTGTCGTCATCAAGGAGCCTCTAGATGATGTCGCTGTGAAGATTTCTGCATTCAAACATAACCTCTTTACTGGAAGTCAAAAATGTCCAGAGGAACAAAGCTGCAGACAGCAGCCCATGAGAGTTCCATGAGGCCAGATACCTCATCTGCGAGGAGCAGCTGAACTGGGTTTGCTGCTGTGGAGAAGAACGCAGCTGGAGCTACCGCAAAGTCAGGCCAACTGGCGATAGACCTTGGGCGGATCATCAAACAGGCTGGTCCCGGTCTCCTCTCAGTTCTCAGAGCACTTTTTTACTGAAAATCTTCTAAGTTCCAAGTTTTAGTTTTAGGCCGTTTGGGTAGCTTTAGCACCACTTCCAAGGGTCCGAAACTGGGTGGGCACCACTTAGAGGGTACAACTCCCTTCAGACAGGGTCTAAGTGCAGAGTTCAAGTTGTGGGAGCTTTTTGAATCTGTACCTCAGAACAGGTGGCCAGCCAACTAGCCGTTGGAGTCAATTTGGTAATCCTGGGTTCAAGCACCAAGGTAGTCTTCCAGCAGCAGGGCAGTCCTCTAAAGGTTCAAGGCAGGCTTCCAGTAGCAGGGCAGTCCTCTGAAGTACAAAGCAGGACTTAAGCAGCAAGGCAGTCCTCTGAAGTGCAGGACAGGCCTTCTGAGTATCCACAGCAGGTCCAGGAGTGAAGTGAAGAGTTGGTCTGAGGGTCCTATTTTTATTAAACACACAAATAGGACCAGAGAAAATGTAAAGACCAACAGAGGCCAATTCCCCACTCATAACTGAAAAACAAAATATGGGCCACTGGGTCTAGAGATATATTGGTGGGGTGTTGAAGTATCCCTTTCTTAGGACGATTCCCCTCACCCACCAAAAGGTGGCATGCTTCATCATCGAGGATCTCCTCGCACTACAAACCTAGTTGTAGTGCAAGCTACAACCCCCTCACTGAGAGGAAGGAGCTCATGGATGTTTTGGTGGAGATATTGAGGTCTACTAAACCACTAGATGATCTGGGTGTGGTGAGACGGGAGTGAAATAAAGGTGAAAAGTGATTAAAACTGACTCAGTGGTATGCTGGGCAACTTTATTCTGGCATCCACAGGTCAGGATTAAAACATGAAGCTGAGACAAAGAGTAATTCAATCTGTCAAAGCAAATAAATGGTCAACATGTTTCTGCCTAACACTCCCCTAGGGGATGTAGCGGTTTTCATCAAGACCAGAGTGAGTAGAAAGAAAAATGAGGTGCAGTGTCCACTAATACTAATTCAGTGAAGTGGAAAGAGTGTATATTGATACATATATACAACCAGTAGTTGGAGTGAAAATTCACTCAGCCATGAAGTATACTGGTCAGGACAACTCCCCGAATCGTCGGTTGAGCAAATGGAAAACCTAGAACCTTGGCATTGCAAACTCAAGGTGGTATCCAATTCCTTCAGTCAGGAGACCACGGTCCATCCGGTACCTCGGGGCAGCTGCACCTCATTTTTCTTTCTACTCACTCTGGTCCTGATGAAAGTCGCTACATCCCCTAGGGGAGTGTTAGGCAGAAACATGTCGACCATTTCTTTGCTTTGACAGATTGAATTACTCTTTGTCTCAGCTTCATGTTTTAATCCTGACCTGTGGATGCCAGAATAAAGTTGCCCAGCACACCACTGAGTCAGTTTTAATCACTTTTCACCTTTATTTCACTTCCGTCTCACCACACCCAGCTCATCTAGACGTTTAGTACACCTCAATATCTCCACCAAAACATCCCTGAGCTCCTCCCTCTCAGCGAGGGGGTTGTAGCCCGCACTACGACTAGGTACTTAGTGCGAGGAGATCCCCGATGATGAAGCATGCCACCTTTTGGTGGGTCAGGGGAATCGTCCTAAGAAAGGGATACTTCAACACCTCACCAATATATCTCTAGACCCAGTGGCCCATATTGTGTTTTTCGGTCCTATTTTTATACCTGGTGCTAGCTTTGAAGTGGAAGAAACCTCTAGAGTTTTCCTTTCACACATGGTTCTGGAAATCCCTTTCCCCCTGTCCAGGATCCAAGGGGTCTGGGGTGTCAAAAGACTAGTGTGAAGTTCTTTGTGTGTGTGCTAAGGTTGCTCCTTTGAAATGTAAGTAGGTTAAGAAACAGCTCCTCCAATTCCATTCTGGGAATATGGCCCACCCTGCCAACACCAAGTACTCCTTTGTCTCACTGTCTGAGAGGAATACACAAAGGCCAATTGCCATGTTAATCACGTCAAGTGACCCAGGACAGAGGCTGCGGCACCAAATGGTTAGGACAAGAAAATGCCAAACTTTTCAAAAGTGGCATTTTCAGAATTGTGACTTAGAATCCAACTTTAGCATTAAAGAGGATTTTAAAATTACAATTTTTTAGAGACCAAACATGACATTTCTGCCTGTTCCCAAACAAAAGGTATCACTTATCAAATGTAATAAGGTAACTCAATGCTATCCTACGGGAGAGGTAGGCCTCACAGTAGTGAAAAATAAATGTGAGAGTTTTTCACTACCGGGACATACAAAACCTAAAAGTACTTGTCCAACTTTTTAAATACATTGCACCCTGGCCGTGGTGCTATTTTAGGGCCTACCTAAGAGGTGACTTATATGTATTATAAAGGGAGGTTTAGGCATGTCAGGTCGAATTGTCAGTTTAAAACTGCACTACAGGTTGTCGTGGCAGGCCTGAGACGTTATCAAAAAGCTACATTAGTGGATGGCACAATGAGTGTGGCAGGCCCACTAGTATCAAATAATTTACAGACCCTGGGTACATGTAGTAACATATACTAGTGAATTTCAAGTAATTTAGATGTACCAATCAGGAAGATGCCTATTGTACCACGTTTTAGGGAGAGAGTGCAAGCACCTTACTACAGGTTAACAGGAAAAAGTGTGCAGAGTGCTAATGTCTACAAAAATGGGTTCATTAACAGAAGGCAGAAAGCTAGGCTTGACCCTGCAAAAAGTACCTGGTCGAACAGGCACCATCTTGGAAGTCAGGATTCACATTCAGGCAGAGAAGGCACACCCAAAATGGCCCAAACTTAGCAGTTTTTAGTCTCCTCCATTGTATGTACGCTCTTTAGCATTTTATTTACAAGATTTGACAAATTCTGTGGGGTCCCACACCGGAAACCGGCAAATGACTGCATGAAAGCAGAGCATGCATATGTGCTCGGTGGCAGAGGTTTCAGCTGTGCCTGACCTGCTCCACATCCCTGAACTATATATTAAATTGCATAAACAATTACATGGTCTCTGCTATATACCACAGAATGCTCTATGTTTAATAGCTCTACACTAATAATGATGGAAGTTTTGGAATTTCCTAGAGATGGCTGCTGTACAGGGTCCCCACCAGACTGTGCCTTGTTCCAAAGGCGAAACCCTTTTTAATAATCACAGATGAACCTTATTGTAAAAAAAATAACTGAAGATTGCTAACATTTTGCAGGCACAATTTCTAGCAATGATGTTCTCTTGATTTGTAACAGTAAAAATAACAATGAAAATGATACCAATTTTATTATAAAAGTATAGCTGAGTTTCAGCTGATCATGGGTTTTGGAATCAGTGGGCAAGGTGCAGTGGGAGGCTGTGTGTGTGTATTGTAATTGCTTGTAAGAAACAGGGGTTGACAGGGCCATGGGCAACTCTGAAGAACATAGAACGTGATTTGTCTATGGCTTTGTTCCAAAAAATGAAATATGGTGGTGAGAAATGCAAGGTATTGGTGCATTGAAGGAGGGTATATGGATTAGGCAGGAGCAGGTGGTCACGTTAACAGATTTAAGGGCATATTGTTGGAGAACTAGGGTTTTCCGTTTGCAATAATCTAGACTACTGATCACAAGTGGAGGTTAGAGTCTTGGGTGATTGAAGTGTGAGATGAAATGGATCTGGTAGATACTGCACAGGTTACTTCGAACAACCATAATTGATTCGGTGAATTGCTTTACCAGTAAGACATTGCATTGGACTCATGCTTCTACTATAGAGAGCTGTCTTTAATCAGAATATCACATGTTTGAATCACAGGGAATCAACTCAGCATTTTATCTTTCAGAGGTTGATAAAATGAGGACCGTTGAGTCGAGTAATAATTAAGAAATTAAGTTTCATTTTCCTATCATGGCAAAGTCGAAGGTTGCAATCTGACAGAAGGGGAACATATTATCAAGGGTAACTTGTAATATAGACAGAATTGTTTTGGGTGCAGTCGAAGCTGGTAAATATTTATTTTCAGTTTCAATTTGTTCCTGCTTAGGACAGCACTGGACAAAACAATTTCTGAGCGGGAAGTGCAAGTTAGAGTCCTGGGTCTTGATTGAAAAATTGAGGAGAGAAAATGAGAAGGTTTGTGTGCCTTCTACTAAAGGCTCACCTTTATCCAATGGAAGAAATCATGGCGTCATGGGGAGTGCTGTATATCAACACTGAAGGATGCTTATTTGGGTTTGAGCGAAGGCTGAATTGGTTGAAACATGAAGTTGTTCCTGCCATCAAGAGAACTAGGAAAGAGCTTTCTATACAATGTACAGATCAGCCATTGTTGAAAGAAGGATATTTCAGTCAACAATCGTGAAAGCATTGCACAGATACATTTTGGGGATGGATGAGGGGTGTTCTGGTGGAAAGCGAGGATGACTTGGTGGTGTGAGGGAATACCGCCTCAGTGGAGTGCATTTTATGGAAGCCATACCCCTGACGGGAGTTGCAGAGATTGTTAGCAATGAGGTAGTGGGTGACTCAGGGGAAGATAATCCTTTACGGGATCTTGAAGAAAAATTGGAAGAAGGTGATGGTGAAAGGTGGAAGAGAGCAGCTGACGGAGGGTATGACAGAGGTTTTATGGAGTGATGGCATGATTACAGGAGACATGAAACAGGGAAGATAAGTGCCGGTGCATATGAGCACTGTTTCCCAGGCATTCAATTAATAGACATCTCATTTAGCACTGCCATCAAGGATCACATTAAGAAAATATATCACCTGTCTAAGCCATGCATAATGCATGGTTTCATTAATTGCTTTGCTTTTCGCATAATGTTATTTTATATAGCACAACCTGTTTAGAAGAGCAGGCGATCAGTCAAGCTAGACTCATCCTTCTTAAGAATGAGATCCTGGCTGGTCCTTTCACATGCTTCTCTCTAATCCAACAAAAGAAGAAACAGAGCTACAAGTGTCTCTCCCTGTGTCTCTTATCAGGACTGCTATATTGACATTCAGGGAAAACCATTTGTCATTACCAGTGTGAATCCTTCTAATACGGTAGAACCCTTCTTAAAATATGTTAGATCCCATGAAAAGATTAAGATCCCTCGTTTTGGGGCCCAAGACCTGTTCAAGCACTACTTCCTTCAATATTGTGAGACCTTATTATGAATTCTGAATTAGAGAATTAACTCTGCATTTCGACAAACTAGGACGTGAAATGATAATTCTCTCTAAACTTTACTCTTACCAGTTCTACTAGTCGCAGATTCCCCGTACGCTCACATTTCATAGTTTTCAATGATGGTATCAATATTCCCTTCTACTTGTTTGGATATATTTAGGTGAAGATTTTCCTGCAGCTAAACCATGCCGCCATTTCCTGTATCAGACTAGAGTTAAAGTTCTCCTTTTCCAGTCTGAGGCCTAAGATGATTAGCCATCTACCAGTGCCATACTGCTACAGTTCTGTGGAATTCACATGCATCACAACCATTGACATGCCTAGTGAAAGCATGTCAACTACGAGCTCTGCTTTAGTGTCAACCAATTACATCATCCCAATAATTCTGTACTAGAGTCCGAGCCTCACCACCACATTTATTATTCAATACCTCAATCTAACTCTGCATCGTCAGTGGCCCAGAGATCAGCTCATGGAAGACATCAACCTGGGAGTGGTCATTACAGCAAAACAGGCCTCCAGTCTGGTCGGAAACACAGCTTATTGAGTTCCAGCCAATTTTTGAGGCTCAAAAGACAAGACTGAAAATAAACAGGCTTAATATTTATTCAGAAACTAAACCGGATCAGTCACCCATCCTTGTCGTGGATCACCACCCTTCTAATCGGAAAGTGCTCCCACCACAGGTTGATAATGACCACAAAGTTGCCTTTATCTGTTTGCCACCTTCAACGCACACACCACTAGATCCCACTCAACCATTTATAGAAATGGGCATGGTTGTTGGATTTGACACTAGAGTTTAATAATTCCTTTCTGTTGTGATCAGAAACAATAGATTCACAATGACAGCTGTGAATCTAGCATTATAAAAGATACCGGGGGCACCTTCTGGGTCTTAAGGTACATTTGCTATTTAACAAATACATACATCAATTACCTCCCGTGATCGCACTGCATAACCGTTAGCAGTATAGTTGTGCAGATGATACCCGGCCTATTGCCTCCACAGAAGGTGGCAGGGATGTATTTTAGCTCCTTTCCTTTTTTTAATTTACACCAATGGGCTAGTCATATGTGATGGTGTGTGGGCCTAAAACGACGAAAACTAGAAAATACGCTGTGGGGGCTAAGAGAATTGAAAAAATGAACAATTTTAATTATCTAGGGAACCTTTTTAATAATAGGCTGAATTGGGATTCGCTTGTCACTGCGAGTGTGCAACATGCAGGCAGGGTTGTTGAGGAGGTTTTCCGTTTTGCCTGTAAACTGGGCCACAAACCAGTGACCGAGCTAGTTACACTTTATAAAGCCAAATGTGTGCCTGTGGCAACATACGGAGCAGCAGTTTGGGGTTATCATAACAGCCACCAGCTACAAGTCATGGAAAATAAATTTACAAAAAGGCTAGTAATAACTTCAAATAGTGCCCCTACAATCTTTTGTCATCATGAGTTGGGGCTTAGCTTTGTAGAGGATTGTATAGGTATTGCCCCCCTGCTTTTGTGGGTTAAAATCTGGTTATCGGAGGAGTTGGAGTTCTCCAGAGAGATTATAAAAGATTGTCTTAATCTTGATGGAGCACTAACCATTCCTTGGCTCCGATTGGTCAGGGATGGCTTTGACAGGCTAGGCTTTGGTCAATATTTTGAGTGCCCAGCCGGTATTCATGTGAATGCGAAAAATATCACAAAAGAGGCGCATCTGTAAGGGCAAACATACGCTGCTCTCAACCTGAAGTAGCAGGCCCCCCTGTTTATTCCCTGCCCAGCAGCAATATTGCTTTTCACTATAAACACACAGACACGATTTTACTTAACAAGATTTCGTTTACTTACTTTGCATTTTTTAGTGGCATTTCCGAAACAAACTGGGTGGGCAGACAATCTGGTGCCCTGCCCCTGTAACAATCTGGCAGCCCAGAGTACACTGCACTTTATGCTTTTTTGCACTCTTTATAAAGAGCCAAGAGGAAAATGTTTAATCCCGATCTTAAAAGAAATTAGGCCATGTTCCTATACTGAGGGTTTTAATTACTTGCACTTTTTGGCCACACATGATATATGGATTAAGGCCTCTAACTACATTAAAGTTGCAATGGCTATTAGGAAACGGTATTAGTAACTGTAGTTGAATTTGAACCGTTCGATCTTTCATTATATACTCTAAGCTTCTAGGTATTTTTATGGGGGAGGGACGCGCTTTGACGGGGTACTAAGTGCCTCGCAAGGCAAATGGTTTTATTTCCTTTTAATATTTGAACTGTATGAATTACCCTTCACGCTGCTTTGTAAATAGGTCAACGGAATTATAATCTGTAATGTCGTTTTTATGCACTTTTATGGTTCTCTTCTTGAAACCGAATAAAGTTATTTTGATGATGATGATACCCGGATCAACTTCTGGTCGCAAGCAAGATTTGGGAAATGTTCCAAAATCTCTGAGTGCTGGAGCACCTGTTCCTTTTGGTAAAGGAAAGCCACCTTAGTCTGAGCGGATACAAATATTGAAGCATTCTCAATGGGGGCATAACTACTAAAAGTCTGTGCTTACAAAGCCTATTCCTGGGACATGTCTTTTCCCCCAGGGTTAAGAATGAAAACTAATAGAGTCCTGTCTCATGCTGACATATATATTTTACCAATTAAATTCTGTGGTTGAAGGAGCAAAGACAATTGTCTTTGCTGAGGATGATGTACCTCTTAATCTAGGCAATCCATTGGCCAGGATTTAGCAGATGCTTTGCTCTTACCCTGATATGCCTTTTGTAATATTATACCCGTGCACCTTCTCCAGGCATATATTCCAGAGCTAAAAAGGATAAAGAGTGAGGCAACCACGATGTGACTAACATTGAAAAAGCGTGACTGCAGAATCTGCCCAGAAATCCTTCAGCTGAATGACAGTTAACCCAGGAATATATTTAAAATTGAATTTAAATCACACAGGGCCTCCTGGAGGTGGGCTACAACTGCTTTTAGAAAATGTTCCCTTGCTAAATATCCGCCAGAAATCTGAAATTCAGTCAAACAACCAATTTATCCTGCAGCAAGATGATCTGGCAAATGTTTGGGTGACGTATCTCCAATATATCTGGCCCATGCTTTGGAACAACATGTTTCTGAATCGGAGAACTCAAGGAATAAAACATAGACCATTAGTCAAGGAAAACTCAGAAAACCATCCTATCAGAGTAAGCATCACACCCACCTTAGTGTTTTGGCCTAATCATGTGAACTGCAATACATTTTGACTATTATTTGTTCCCCATTTTGTCTACTAGCCTGCCCATTGGCATTGGAGAACAGAGTACCAATTTACACCAGGCTCATGCAATGAGAGGATACTTGAGCAACATCCCTCCACACAAGGGAATCAATTATATCACCAGAGAACCATCAGACCCACTGCTGAACCAATGGCTGTATGACAGAATATGGTCTACCGAACTACCTTCTGACATAAATATGGAGCCCTAATTATCAATGACAAACATCTCATTCCATTGGATGTAGATTTTCTATATTTCACTCTAATGAGATGATATTATGTAAATGATATTTTAGACAAGATATTCTGATACCATATGGAATCAACAGCAATGGGAACTGTCAACTGGTGCTACCCCTGCCCTATTGAATACACCTGATTTGGAGGCAGGTGGTATTTTAGCACTTTGCAGAATTCGTAACTAAATAAATACAAAACATCTGGTCTATTCAATGAATTTCACTTTAATCAAGAAATGCAGTTTAGCCAGCAAAGAAAACAACTGGCATTGGGCTGATTCATGGAGCCAAGTTACAAAATAGCAGATCAAACATTAGAAATGGGCTTCTTTATCAGTGGCGAACCATAATTTGAGTGGGGGGCGCACAGGGGAACACACGCACACATGCACACTCACTCCCATGCATTCACACACATGCACACATTCACCCACCATTCACAAGCACACACACACACCACACACACACACAGACACACACATTCACAGCATGCACTCATTAATACACAACCATTTATACATACAAACTCACCAAACAGCAAAACAATAGAACAATTATTGGGTCATAGCAGTGATCTCAAGTGGTGGGAGGAAAGTCTCAGTGGTTCCTGAGGATTGGGACTGCCACCTCCTCTCATTGGCTGACATTCAGCCAATGAGAGTGGGCGGCAGTCTCTTACATGTCACAGAGTTAAATGGGGTCAGTGAGACTGCTCACTCCACCCCACTTGTGATGAGCCTAACTGAAAGACACTTGGCCTTAGGCCCTTCTGGGCTTAAAACTGAAGTGCATAGGTCCGAGGCTATCAGTGACACTCCCCCCTCATCATGAGGGGAAGGACCACCAAGTGCTATGCCTGACCTGAACATGAAGAGTACCTGTCAGGCTGACCTTTGCTCAGCCTGACAGACACTCTTCACGCTGGGAAAAAGGTGGGGGGCGGGACACCTCTGTCCTTAAGGATGGGCTACCGCTGTTCTGTATTTACTCCCAATATGTATAGTGAATGCAGGTTTGGATGTATGGGGTGACTGTGATATTAAATTCTTTACACTCTTTAATTCTGCCCCTGGTTGCATTATGCTCAATAGATTTTGCCTTGTGCTCTAATTATTTTTCCTGGTCTTGGGATGGGACCATTTGCAAAGGTGCAATGGTCATGAACCTCAAATGAGTCTTGTTATTCAATTGCCGCCTCCTACTTTACCTTCCCATAGTGCGGATACTGGTGGATCCTTTCTGTTTGTTGCCACGCCACAGTTGTGATTTTTGTATTTCATTACCTGTTAGGCAAGTTTCAGAGTGCTCCTCCTATCACGGCAGCACCCTGAAGCCCTGTAGAGCTAAGAGCTGAGCAGTCATATGTGCGTACTCTTCTTGTAGCTTCTTTAAGCGTTCACTCGGGTGCTTAGGTCTTCCTATTCCTTGCGATGGGCGCTATACATTTCCATCCCTCAGGCAAGTTCTCTGTTTCTTTGTATTGTATGCACAGCCGGACTATGAACCGAAAACGGCCATGGCAAACAGCTCAGCCTGCCCCCCGGGGGGGGGGTTGCTAGTTGTAAGCACTGCTACTGTCTCACCGCTGCCGCTTTTGTTACAGGGGGCCGATACTACAAAACCGGCCCCCTGTAACATAAAGGGCCGTCCAGGGGTCCAAAACGGGCTCCCACCCTGGCGGCCCACCGGGGATACGCCCGGTGCCCCCTACGGCCAGTCCGACCCTGATTGTATGGAGTGTTAAAGAATACAGGCACCACAATAAGCAGTACGTATTCACGTAATGTATTTTGTACATTACTGCATTAGGGAACTGCATTAGTTACGATATTTTGACAGTGAAAACCCTAAAAGGAAAAGAAAGTTAAGCAATAGCTCACTCTTTCTACTGCATTAAACACGCACCTTTTCTAGAGATTAGTCACTACATCACAAATGATACCATATGAGAAAACATTCAGAACTTCCATTTCCCATCAACTTTTGAATATATTTTAGTTTTTCAATTCTTTTTGTTGATTGGATGACGGTAAAGCTATGGGGGTTAATTACTGGATAGTGCAATTTGTATGCTATTTTATTATGTTGATATTTCTTTGATTTAAACTTATTTTCTATCCTTTTTATTGTTTTTTACCATTAGAAAATGATAAATTAATACATGCATATGTAATTGAAAAGAACAAAGGAAATCATCACTGATGTCCACCTTATCAGAATGCATTTTATATGATAGTGAATATTAAATTATGCATTTTAGCTTAAAGCAAATACAATCTTGAGTTTTTAAAATGAAACTATGATATTGCAAAGAGTACTTTTTGTGAACGTTCTCTTCTTCACTCTATTTTGCTTTCATATCTTCATCAGTCTTTCGTCCTCTAGTTTCTCGATATTTGACTTTTTTTATACACCTTAATCCAATTTCTTAGGTATTTCTTACCTTTTCTCTCTGTTTTCTCATTCTAACTGTCCGATATTTTTTTTTACCATCTCCTCTGTTTGCCCCCTCTCTCCCTTGTCTCTGTAGATTAATTTCAATAAAAAGAAATCTGTACTTCTCAGCTCCCAGATCTCTATTATTTAATAAATACAGCGCCACATGCCCTACCAATTCATCGTCAAGTTATTATTATTTGAAAAGAAAATACTGTTTTCATTAAAGCTAGGAATGCCTTTAGTCCAGATGTGTTATGTTTGAGAAGATACTAGGAATCAATGTAGCAAGCAGCTGCAAATTATTACTTTCCAAGTAAATGTTATGTGACCAACAGCATGATTCTGCATAGTGTATAATTGCCGCAACTGAAACAGATGTAATAACTATCATCTGTGTATTCAAGTAGAAAATTCTAATTTGTATTTCTTAAACATCCTAATTGACTCTAATGCAATGCACATTTTATTTGTTAATTCTGAAACACACTTGAAACGTAGTTTATCGTTTGTAAACTGAAGAGTGCTATTCACCAAAAAACAAGGTAAAATTCCAGATCTAGTTTTAGATTTCCACCAGAATGTACTTTTACATTTTTTGTGATCTACAACTATTGCAGAAGTTTGCCTTGAAAGTTGCACCAGAAGCAGATTTCCAGGCATACTAGTTGTGACTGCCATATGACTTTTCTCAAACTCGCCATAGGAGAGAACTCCACACGGGTTAAGGGAGCCTCCTGTGCAAATTCACATTTTTCCCCATTGAGAAAGCCCTTTCTCTACAGCCCATTCAAGTCCACTTGTGATCTGATCTCCAGTCCATCCTATAGGGGGACTTACTCCAGCCCTTGACTGGAGTAAATCTCTGACTATTTCCACAGTGGAAAGAGGTTGGAGAGTAGTTTGAGAATGTCCACAAACATACATGTTTATGGGGATACTCAGCCTTTCAAGGCAAACCACATCTTGGAACTCCCATTTACCACCCCTTATGTGGGATTCACTAATGCAGATTTCTCTGCACCTTTGGTGGAGCAATCCATGGTAGTAAATGTCCCTTTATGAATTCATGTGATGCGATAAAAGGTAATTTCAATGATAAGTTTTGTTTTTGGCTAAATTTATCTTTATACATCGGGCCATATTGTGTGAGCTCAAACTTGTTAGAACCTCTGTCAGCATTTCACCTGGACTTTGACGGTCAAAATAGCCACATGATGGAATTAGCACTATTAGGAACAGCTTTGTGCCTTTAGTGAAAAATTAAAAAAACTATATTTGAACAGAACAGAATGATCGTCCAAGGAATGTCTTCAGTGAAATTCAGCATTCAATACAAGTTGAACACTTGCTACACACCTGTCAAGGGATAATAAAGAAGGGCAGCCTCCATGCCATCATTATGTCAATAGACATTAATAGCACTTATGCAAAATTACTGCCTTGCTGGAGCATCTGGAGAGCTACTCTAAGGGGAACAACCCAAAGATAATCAGTATAATTGAGGAAATAGAAACCAGCAGAATAATGTTTTCTTAGGCAATTTTGTTGTCCAAACTCATTTTATTGCTAATGTGTATGTAAGTTTACATTATTTTTACTGACACAGGCCTATATTTTTCCTTTGAATCATTTAACTATTTTGAATCCTTGACATATTGCTATATATTGTTGTGTGTTGCAAAGATGCATCCAGCCCTTTATATCAAGGTACTCATATACCAACATTTAAGCTGGATGCCATCTCTCTATATACTGCAGAAATAATATTTTACCTGGTCTCACATGACTTTGTGAAACATCCAGCTCGCTATTAGGAAAAGTGGATAGAGGGTTCAGGCCTTTCCATTTGAACCAACCACATATGAATATTCCCTGAATTTTGCCATTTTATTCCAGTTTTAGATGTCGTGGGTACAATTCACAAAGGCATTTAAGAGTATGTAAACAAGTATTACAGGAGTACTACTTTATGTGCTCCAAAATGCATTGTAAAGAAGCTCCTCTATATGCCCTAAGCATTATAAGCAAAATACATTTGTCATCTGTTACAGCTCTGATATTGTGTAACTGTTTGGCAAGTAAATCGATGATCCTTGATTTGGGCTGTATGCTATTTGGGTTCATCCTGGGGAAATAATAGATTTTCTCCCACAGTTAAAGAATTTGTAGTAAAAAACACATTTTAAGCCCCTCCCATAATTTGGATGAAAAGATTCTTTATCTTAGCTATTTTTAGAGAACCAACTATTTTACAATTTGCATAAAGTACAGAGAAAATACTAATCCACAATAATATTTTAATGCCCCTGAAAATTAATAAAATGTTATTTTGAGTACTTTAATGTCAATGATGGATATATGAGTTAGATGTGAAAGCAAACCCTTAGGGGCCGATTCCGATTTCGGCCGGAAGGGAACCGAACGATGGTCGGAGCCCTTCCGACCGAATCGGAACGTGCCGGCCGGATTCCTTTCCGACCGAGCCATTCCGATGGGCTCGGTCGGAAAGGAATCCGACTCGGATTTCCGGATGGCTTACAACGGGCTCGGAGAGCCCGTCCGCCGTCCGGGAATCCTTCAGTACTCCCCCGGCCGCCTCTTCACGACCGAGGGAGTACGATGGCAGTATTTCACTGCCTTTTCGTGCCGGTCTTTCCGGCACGAAAAGGCAGTCGGTAACTGTCTTTGGGGGCCCCAGTAGGGCCCCCATGGGTGCGAGCCCGCCGAATGACGGCCTGGGGCCACCATAGGTGCCCCTCTGTTGATCCCTGCACCCGGTAGCAGGCACCTTGGGGTGCCGGCCACAGGGTGCAGAGATGAACTGCACCCCTGCTTTTCACAATGCAAGCATGCATTCCGCTCGGAATGCATGCTCCCATTGTGAAGTATACGAGTGCGACCGAACAGGGTTCGGTTGCATCGTACTTGCAGGGCCGTAACCGACGACAGCAGGTCGGTCGGTTACGGCTCCTGGACGATGTCGGACGGACCTGAGTCTGTCCGACATCGGAATCGGCCCCTTAGTGATTTTCTAAGTTGGACCAATTATTTTGTCATGTTGAAAAACTTTCTGTTTATTTACTTAACTCTGGAAAGTAGACATGGCATGAGGAGTGTACATGGTCATTCTCTGAACCCTGCAAAGGGAAACATTTATTGAATATTAGCTTAATTATTGTTCCCTACATGAGGATGCACATAGTCTGAATTTTAATAGCATGTCACCTATTTTTAAATCCAATGTCTTTATTCTAAATGTTTCAACTATGTACATAATGTATATAAGCCACATTTCTGCATTGTGTGCAAATGTTAATAATTTTGTTGTGTTATTTAGAGTAAGAAATTATTGACTATCTCATGCAACCTCTTCACCTGTTTTTTTCTTTTGCAATGTCTTTTGATTTTTCAGAGCTAGTCTTAAAACAATGAGTGATAATTGGCATTTGATCAACTAATAGATATTTCACGATGACCTTTGCATCAATGATGCCTAAATCATTAAAAATCAATTTTAATTTGTTTTCTCTTCTTCATATGTATGTTTTTTGAAGAATAATTACAAACTGGTATGGTAATATTTTCCATGCTCTGGTTGGATTGGTTGTTTGCTGTTTGGGCACGTGTTTTCCTGCATTGTAAGTTTGTTATTGTATGGCATTTGGCCAATATTAACAGTATTTATATCTTCAAACATGTGAAGTCGTCTAGGTATGACTGGATTGCCCTAGTGTCATTGAAAATGTTGACCCCCCATGCACTTCCTAGAAGTCCTAGTTTTACCTGATCTTTACAGCTGGTTTCCCATACTGACCTCAGTTTTTTAATGAATTTGTTATGCTATAAAGTTTAAGACTTGCACATTTTTCTTTGAAAGATACATTTACACATTTATACATGTACAGCTTTTTTACAACAAAGGTTGACAAAGTAATGTTCAGTTGAAGTCTTCGAGGGATCCTTTTATTTGCATATATGAGCTTAGTTCGTTAATTTGCAGCCCTTGTCAACTTGTAATGGAATTGTCTATTCTGATTTAGAAATCACAAGATGTCCCATTTTATACTCCTTGAGCCACCATTTTCCTTGGAAGTGAGGCTTGTCCCCGTGTAGACGAGTGGATAGTGTAGGAAACAAATAGGCCCATAGCTAATGGGGAAAGTGGCAATGCCTACAACAATAACACATCTAAGTGAAAAATAGTTGTTGTCATCTATTCAGAGATGACTTTGTAGCTGTCCAGATTACTGGTGGCTTAGATTATAGAGGGTATGTATTTGATCTATTAACGCCTATTAATGTAAAATGAGAGTCTCCACTTAAACTTCCATTCACTGTTCACTTAAAAATAAATGCAACATAATCTTTGATCATATAAATAAGCAAATTTATATCCTATTTGGGCAAAATGGATTTTTTGCCGTATCGTAGATTATCAAGTGAAACTTGTTGCCATGGGAAACGTCATCTATTGTTTCCTCGTTTCCTATTCTGTGCATCCAGTATTACATAAGTGTTCCTCTCAATTGTGAATGTTATGGGAATTGATTTACTCTAATAACTTCCAATATCCAAACTAAATTTAATCCACTGAAAGCCAAACTTCATACTATGTTTTAGATTTGCTACATTCCTTTTTAATTGTTTATTGAAGCATCGCCGAGGAATAGATTTAGTAACTCAATGCTGCAGGAAAGATAACAAAATTCCAGAATAAAGTTGAACTACTGACAGAATACACTCCGTTATACTCTACTCAAGAAGATTTCTTAAAGATGCTAAATGCTTTTCACATAATCTACCCAGTAAATCCAAAGTATTCAACAAAAGTATGCCAAATGGAGGCCTACGTCAAATGTCTAATCAGGAAAAGTTGTCCAAAGATTCCAAGAGAATCCTCTGTATTTCTTGAGCTGGTGAGGCATTGTTTGATATATCTTTAATCTAGTACATTGAATTGCAGGAATCCTAATCTGATGTTGGGGGTGCTACAGTGAAGTATAAAATAAAAAAGAGACAGGTCAGGAGACAGTAGTGTCAGGACAGTGAGGTTCATGGCACATAAAGAACTAGTACTCAAACGATGAATCTTATCAGCAAGACACTCATTAGCATGTTAAGGGTCACTCTCAGCATCCCAGAGATGGAAATATCCAACTGTGGCTTTGCTTGAATTGTTCTGCAGAAGATTCACATATTATACTCTGAATGGAACATGGTCTTAGTATTTTCATGCCAGACTATTCAAATATGAGATCAATATTCTGTTGAATATCTCAATGTAGTGTCTTTTAGCTAAGCTGTGGAGATCATACAACATTTGGGATGTGGAACTCCTTTGGAGAATCTATCAGAACCTGTAATTCTGTTACTGCGGTGGTCTCGGGTACTTTAAGCCTTCCTG
The DNA here is from genome assembly GCA_963921515.1 of Calotriton arnoldi. Lineage (NCBI taxonomy): Eukaryota > Metazoa > Chordata > Amphibia > Caudata > Salamandridae > Calotriton > Calotriton arnoldi. Next base: position 2,631,951 of record CAWUFW010000913.1, on the reverse strand, counting down.
AAATCAGGGAGTCACAACAGACTCTTTTTTATCTTCTGGCTTTATCTTGACTATATTTCAGTTTCAGTTTTATTTCTTACATTTTAAAATATTCAGGGCACAAGTCGGGGGTACACACGGGTGGACGGCGTTCACCCACTACTTTCACAGGGTGGGCATCGTCCACCCTACCAAGAAGTTGGGCCCCACTAAAAATATGTTGAATTCGTCCCGGTGTAATTTGTAAAAAAAAACAGGACTCACTCAGCAGCGCCTGCTCGTTGTTGTCTGCTTTTGATCCGCAACAATGAGCAGGTGGGAGGGGGCTTTCTTAGTTCAGACTCCTGCTGGGCCCATAACAAAGGCCGAATCTGAGGGGATATCAGGCCTCCTTTTGTTCGAGTCTCCTGGCTGGCAGGAGTCAGGAGCCTCACACCTAGAAGCAAATGCAGCAGAGGTGAAAGAAAGGCTCACACTTTGTTAGCACTTCACACATACTTAAGAGAGGCAGCTTTTCACTTTGTTCAGGCTCTGTTTAGGAGATATGCATGCACTGTAAGAATGTCAGATGTGTTGGTCTTTCCTAGTATTTGCACAAAATAAATAGCATTTATATAGTGCTTACTACCCCTGAGGAGGCGTTGTAATAATTTAAATATCACTATTTTTTCTTGTAAAACACTATGGGTAGAGGAAGTTTACACTGACAAAAGGCAACATTGTTTTATGTGTAGCTTACAAAAGTGTGAATCTTCTGCCTAAATCAGGAGGGTTTCCCTGTACACTCGAATTGTGCTCTAATGTTCTCATGATAGACCTGTTAAACATATATTTGAGGGCTTAAGATCTGATGCCACCACTTCCTGTGATGTCACGGGCTGTGATGTCATGCGCCGTGATGTCACGCACCTGTGATGTCACTTGCATACTGATTAACTAGGTTAGTCCCCCCACTTATTTTTTTAGGACTTGTGCCCTGAAAATATTTATATATTTATCAGTTTCGTAAGTGGTACATACTACCATTCAATTGTTTCACACCATTATTATGTTTAGACTCTCAAACTTTTATAATTTTATGTATTTGCCTTAATGTGGTTATAAACCCAGGTTTCATATATATATATGATAGTTAGAAAAATGTTGTAGAAATGGATCTGTGTTACAGTTTCATTGAAAAGCCTTGAAACGTCAAAATTTTGACCGTGGGATGTTCTAAATTAGATATGCGGCTGATTAGATAATATCTGCCCTCTTGTGTATGCAAGGCTTTACAGCACATTTATACACATCTTGTGAGTGCACTTACACTTGGAGTACAGTGGTTGTTCTCTACCCCCTACAGCCCTCTGTCGCCCTATTACGGTGCTCTAGTGCCCTGCAAGTCCTTGCCTTTACAGAGGGGACTCGAGTGTCCTAGTTGAGACTTGCATCCATAATGAAATATCGTTGCTTCATTAAGACCAATTTTTTGTTTGTCATTCCTTGTAAACCACCATAATTCGGCATGCTTCCCTTCCCTGTTATGGTCTTTTGAGACCACATCATCAGATGATTTCTTCTGGTTTTCCGTCTCTTTGGGACTTCTCTGAATGTAGCTAGTATGGCTTTCTCTTCAACCGGTGTATGTGTCATGTCAGCTACCAGTGATATTAATGGAAAACGTATGGTTACAATTTTGGGTTCTTTCAGAAATAGTTTCCACCAATTCTTGAACCAGATTTACAATTCTTTTGTACCAGTGCCTTTGCGATATCTCTGTGTCACACAGCAGTGCAAATGGCAGTGTCTATTATCTTTCTCAAAAAAAGCCTTTTGCACCAAAAAGTTAACACGACAGCCCCTGAAATCTGCACTGTGTAGTGCTAAACCCCCCTTAATGTATTAAAAAGGTCATAATAGCAAATAAATAGCGAAAGGAAAATGATTTGACTTTCTTATGCATACTGCATATACATTCTGTAAAATAACACACAGAACACGATTTCTCCAAATATAGAGAACATTTTCCTCTGTAGGGTGTTCTCAAGAACCAATCTCATGCAATACATCACTTGCCTGCATCTTCACTTTGGCACAATTCTAACCTTGGTGAAAAGAAACTTTTTTTTGCGCAGTTGTCAACTATGACATCAGCGGCGTAAATGTTTCTGCTGCACGAATGTTAGTACATCAGGGCCTTGAATCCTAAGTGTTGGGTATAAAACTAAATGGCTCAACTCTGTTTAGACGTCAGCCTGTAGTACTCAAAGTTTTCTGCTAGCTGTGCACATCAGCTTCGGTTCTGTAATCCATGGAAAGTGTGGAGGGAATAAAAGAAATGCAATCTATGGCAGATGAATAAAAGGCGTGCTTTCTCCTTCAGTCAATAAAATCAATTTTGAGTAAAATGTCTATGTGGTCGAAATAAAAGCTCGTACACAAAGATATACGAATTACTCTGGTTTTCAAATATTCTACCAAGATTAACTAACCACACCAGTAATATATTGCAATATCTATTCTTCAAAAAAAAATACCTACGTAGGCTGCTATTTAGTACTCTGCATTATAATATATGTGTAAAATAAAGATGAAGAATGTATTATCTATTTTTAAAGAAAATATATCCCTCTAATCAAATACTTTATGATTAATGTTACATGAAGTTAAAATGATAAGAAATAATTTCCAAAGGTTTGCATTTCATCACAATGTTTTTGCAAAGAAGAAGGGACATTAAAGGATTGTATTATCTAAAATGATAGTGGTTGGTGCCAGCCCAGGGTGACAGGATGAAGTCTAGAAAGGTAGCTTCTGCTGCATTTGATGTGCTGATGTTGATGAATATTAGAATGAAAGGAAATACACCAGTGGAAGTGTGTTGAATGAACTTTGAGAGTTGGGATTTTCTCCCTGAGAATAGCCCTCCTCTTTGTAAAACTAAGGTAAGCCCTAGAGCGATGAGTTTACAAATGCCATATTCTCATGTGTTTAAGAGGTGGTCCTTTTAAAGGCAGCCATGATATGGTAACCAATGCCTTACACATGAGTTTTCCAATAATTGGTCTTATATGGGGCCTTGTCAAACTACTCTAGATGATCCTCCAGTGATCCCCTCGTACAATTTGAACTAGCAGTAGAGGGATGGGTAGTTGTGTGTGTGTCTGGGTTTGTGTGTGGGCATGTATAACCCACGCTGTGGAGACCAGCTTGGTCCTCATTGGGTGGGTTAACCTTGTCAGAACCCAACAAACACTATCTTTGTGAGGACTGGTCCGTCAGGAGGACCAGTCCCCATAGTGTGTTTAGGTTCTTTCGAGCAAGTGTATCAAAAAACAAAAAGTGCATCTATATTTGCCTCAGTCTGCTTTATAAACTACTCTACTATCAAAGCACATGTGGAGTTAGAATAGTAAATACACACTTCATTACAGTCAATGGCCGGTCCTCATAATGCTAGGTATGTTATGAGCGGATGCGTGTGTGTGTGCTTGTGTGTACACATGCACAACATAGCTTACCACATCATCAGTCTAAGTAATAATGATACCACCCAACCACCAGACAGAAAACCTGCCACCAATAGCTGTTTTGTTGAAGTTCAAAACCTAATGCAGGCAAAGCCAAGGTGATGATCATTCATTCTAAAGTGAGATGATTGCCTGACAATCTCACCAAGGCTATTTGAATATTTTTATAATGATTGCTATTGGTACATTTCCACCAGCAGAAAGAATCGTGCCCCCCCAAAGTAATGCCAAGGGTCACACCTAGCACAGTGTTACAGGCAAAAGTTGTTAGCGAAAGAGAGTTTTATATTTAAATAGATTTATCTTTTGCAACATGGTTATTCTATCTACCCACTCACCTGTGTGCCTTGTGCTATCGTTCATGGCCGAAATATTGAACCATCCTGATTTAAGGTGACTTGATTGTACCAGGTCATTGGCAGATTTGGAACACTTTGGCTGTTCCGAAACTTGACTGTGTGTACCTCAGCACGTTTCACAGTTTGTAAAACCATGTACATCTGGATTTGCCAGTGCCATTCCAGTGCATGAATTCTTTGCCAAATGGAGCACATCAGTACCAGAACAAAATCTTACATTAAGGTTCCTGTCTTTACTTCCCTATTATGCTTTATTTGTTCATAATGATCTGACTCCTCCATGTAAGCAAGGTGTCCTGTCTTGTGTGAATTATTCTTCAATGATATATTAAAATGTCAAAATTGAGCTTAATGATGCACATATTGATAGTGTGAAAAGCATAATCAGAAGAGGTTCTAAGATGACACATGGAGGGAAGTCGTTTCTCTTTTGGGTGTCCAGACCACTGGCAGAATTCATTTAGTCTCAAGGATGTTTGGAAAGTTAACTATTCGTTTGAAATTGGGTTGTGAAGAGAAGGCGAAGAAGCTTTGGGATGGGGATGTGGACCTGAGACTGAACATCACTTTTAATGTGGCAAGCTTGCCCACTAAAGAGAAATTGAGTAGGGCCAATGCCGTAACTTTCCTCCTGATGTGTAGTATATGTGGCAATCAATGTTCCCTCTATATGTGGCAACAGAATATTTGTGAGTCTCCTTTTCTCAACTGTGTGCGGAACCTGGACCGTAAGTAGGAATGTATTTTTTAGGGCTATACCTCCATGATCAACAACAACATTAAAAGGGGCTGTGGATCTGGGTCTATAAAATGGCACAATATGACAAGATTCTAAAGCAGCCAAATATTTTTGGGTGTTGGTTTTTTGATCTGGTGTTAACCACAACCTTTTCATTTTAATCAAAACATAACTATCAATATCTACGTACTGGGACTTTCGGTCAGACCTAGTCGTTCAATGGGCTGTTAGAGTGCCTTCCACCTTTTTCCTGAGCTCACTAATTCATACTGAAATGTACAATTGGCTTACCACATCAGCCATTGGCTCTCTTCTCTGTGAGTGACAGCATTCTGTCAAAGCAACTTGTTGCCACCATCCAGAAAAAAGTCCTCTGTTTCAGTGCTTTGGACTTGGCACATGTGTACGTGTAGGTGGCTATCCTTCATGGTTTGGGAAAACTTTATTGATAAAAGCATTTCAAATGCCTCTGTGTGCTTGTGCACACGTGGGCAGACATTTTTTAATGGCTTTTTTAATAATGATTAACAAAAAACACTTCAAAACAAACAAGCGTGGTGTCAGGTTGTGTGAGTTGGTGCAAAGTGCACCAGCTCTGAGGGAGAGAAAAATAGTGCCATATCTAAGTAAATATGGAGCTTTTTCTCTCACCCTTTGAGGCAACTTAGGTTTTCGTATTGCATTGCTCCAAAACGTTGTCAATCGGCTCAGCTCTTAGTATTGTGCGGAGACTGCCAGAGGTGAAATACATGTGTGCTGTGCACACATCATGTCTCGCCTTAAGTCAGTGAGTCCCGGCCTTTTTTACTGTCCCCACTGCCATCAGCACAAAGCACATTCAGAGACATATAATGCTGATAAAAGTCCACGCGCGCACACACACGCAAAGCTGAAGGAGTCGGACTCAGGCAGCAGAACACAGTGCATCTGCAAAGATATCCAGAGGTAAACAAGCAGATGGAAACATATTTCTTTTTTATTTATGTCATTCATAAAATGCCACCTGGATCAAGGGCAGTGGGTCCTGTACAGACAGTTGGAGAAATAATAAAAATACAAAAGAGAGACATTTAAAATGCAAATATAAGGGTGTAATGCCTCACAAATCATAGATAACTGCTGGGACGCATTTACTCAGCTCCTTCCATTTACATATGATTTTTCCAATTGATATGTTATTGTAAGTCATGTATCCCAGCCTCACCTTCTTGTATAATCCTAGAAAATCACCTCACTGCTCTTGGCTGCCGTTCCCACCTATTTGAAATAGACGATCACCAGAGTTAGGCACTAAATAAACTTACACATATTAAGTTCACCCTTGCTGCAAAGGTGATTTGTTTCTGAGCACAGCAGCCGGCTCCAGAACCTTCTCCCAAAGCTGTATGTATCCAGGTGAGAGCAGGTAAAAGAATTGAGGTGATTTGGCAGAGCAGTCCTCCCCCTCAGTACTGATGTACACTGGCAGATCTGTGTATGTTCTGTGTGCTTGGCATGGGACTGAGCTGCAGGGGAGGGCTGGTGACCGCACGTTCATAGAGCAGTGTACAGATTTCAGATGAAAACGCTGCATTTGGTATGCATCACCAGCAGGGAGCAGTGCTGTACCAGCCTTATAAAACCTGTGTTGGACCTGGGCATATTATTACTATAATACAAACTAAGCACTAGTGCAGCAGATTATTCCTAATTGCCCCCTCCATCTCCCAATCACTTGATGTGGCAAGGTTGGAAGCATCACCTTCCATTCGAACCACCTCTTTGTCTTCAGTATATTTTACTAAGATGTAAAGACATTTTGCTTAAAAATATAACAAGTTTGCAGAAGAGGACGCTGTTTGAAAGACCCAAACTGTTTATCATAAAACAATCGTGACATATAAATGCATTTTTTTGTTATAAAGAAACCACTTACAGGCCAAACTTCCTTCTAATGCAGCCAGGAACACCTAGTGTTTATTAAAAAAATTAAAACATGCAAGGCTGATTTTACCTTGCAAGGCTCTTGAAACCAGCTATGCTGACTTTTGTGCTCCGTTCCTTTACCCTTTTTCTCCAATGAAGCTGGTTGTAATGAATAAAGGATCACTGTAGGGCACTGTGGGTTAAAGGGAGTGCCTGAAACACTGAAGTCCTTTGTGCGCCGACGACAGTGGTAAGACCCAGACTTAGATTAATGCCACATTTGGTCTTATCAAGAGCAGATATACGTTTGTGAGCATCTGTAGAAGAAGGTCATGTGGTCTGTGTTTGGGGAGAGTGAGTGAGGAGCTAAGGGTCGGTTATATTTTAGTGGATCATTCTCTTTCCTCTCCATGGCTATGTGCACAAAGATTAGTGCAGAAATCTACAACAAGATTAGTTCAAACTCCTCTAGCCGTGGGTCTCTGGTACTGAGATGTGATGGAGAGCAGATAGATTTGATGACAGCAGTTTTGGGATTTTATTACAGTGTACGGCCATTGAATGTGTCAATCAACACCAGCAGCACAAGGTGAATAGAGCTCAGCTTCTCATTTTTTCAAATTGCAGAAGTCAACAGCTGTCAATGTTGTCAGCATCCGGTGCATCCGGAAATAGCAGCAGATCAGTCAGAATGTGGTGGCACAAGCGGGTGCGGGTGCTTGCTTCGTGCTTCACGGATGGGGTGGAATGTCACCAGAGGATGGAGAGAGATGGTGGTACGGACATGTCCTGTTGGATTCTTCAGACTCATTCCTCACGTTGGTGTCATTCTGGGGCCCAAAGATCAGTAGCGGTCGGTGGTAGGAGTGCCGGCCGGGCGGTGATGTGGGGTGGGGGAGGGGCAGGGTGGGGGGTAGTAAACTACAGATTACGGCCGAATACAGGTAAGTAAACATTTAAATAAATAAAACGAATTTCGTTGTGAGCGCTGCATCGCCAAATGCGATGCTGTGCGCGCAACGAAATTCGTTTTATTTATTTAAATGTTTACTTACCTGTATTCGGCCGTAATCCGTAGTTTACTACCCCCCACCCCACCCTGCCCCTCCCCCACCCCACGTCACCGCCCGGCCGGCACTCCTACCACCGACCGCTACTGCTTACTGGTGCAGTGGCTGCCCATGGTTATAGCTGTGGGTGAAAGTTGATGGGGGGGATAAAGCGTTTGGCAGAATCAAGCAAGCATAGACACAACAATCTATTGGCCTGAGCAGTGCAGGTTCATGTGGTGCGCTCAAGATGGCTGGTACCCCAGTGTATTCACCTTCTTTTGGTCAGACAACAGTATTGCAGCCCCCCAAAAAGGTAGACTGGATGTGGTCTCTTTGGTGCTCAGTAAAGGAGTGGGCAATGCCTAGCTGGGATCTGAGTAAGGCTGAGTGAAGGGGAGTGTACTATGGTTCTCCAGATCTACTGACTGTGATGCTGTGAGGCTGAATGTGGCTTTCTGGAGGAGAGCAAGGGCCTCACGGCTAGCAAGACATGTTTGCAGCAGACAAGAGCAATATATAAACTGTCTATAAACTCGAGGTGTGGACTTGTGGCTCCACACAAAGGTCATGCGCACAGTCAATAACTTCTAGTCAGCCACATCGCATTCTCGCCAAAATGACAAAGAAGATAAAAACTGCAAATGTGCAGAGAATGGGCAAAGTATTTTTTCTAGTATTAGGAAATTTGGTTTGAGTGATGGCTTTGAATCTGTACACGCATATTCACTGTGTGCACCAAAGTCATTACTTTTGACTCTCGCCCTTTTAGTTTTGGCACTTGTTTAATATAACTGTAGGCATTGTGAGGGGATGGCTAAAAATTCATTCAAAACTCTGTCTTCTTTAAGTCAGCAATAAAATACTCAAATGATAACATGGACATGTCCCTGTTGACATGGTTTCGTTTTGTCCTAATGGATAAAGAACCATTTTACCTTTCTAGAATAACTTTCTGCATTTCAATATTTCAAATAAATCAGAATTTGACAGAAATGTAAATAGTGTGAATGAAGAGCACATGGTTTGTATTTTCTACTCCTGAAATCAATAAATGTAGCTCTATTTTACTTTATGATTATGCAATATCAATGGACACTGAATCATCTCTTTGAGAAAAATAATTGTATTTCTTTATTCTTTTTCCGAAGGGAATTTGTCTTCAAATAATAAATGTAAGGAGGACTTTATTAACCAGGTGGGATTAATAAAAATCGTGACATATCGAATAGTAAATATCAAAAGCAGGAGAGGATGAAAGAAAGTGGATGGTGCTGGTTCTAATCTTCATGCCAGCTGTCAGTTCCACTAACCAAACGTGTAGCTGGATGTTTTCACAAGGAGAAAAAACTGCAGGAGAAGGAAAACTAAGCAGCGGGGGCTGTACAAGCTGAGCCTTTTAACAGGATCGATCCCAAGGTGGCCCAACAGCTATTAATGTTCTGTTGCACACAGCTGCCAGCGCCTTTTAGCACAGAGCTGAGCATTAGCACGCGGTGGCATTGCACATCCCATGCAGCCATGGCAACGGGATTTAGAAATGAAAAAAGCATGGGGGTACATCTTGTGAAAGCTATCTGGGCCGTGACACTTTAATGCACATATTATCTTCCATCAAGTGAATCAACATATCAACAATTCTGAAATATCTGTAAAAAATGCACTTATTCTAGAAATGCTTTAATGTACACTTCTGCCTTCAGCACTAGCGCATTGGGGGGAGCAGGGGGTAAGGGGTGCTTGGTGACGGGATTGGTACCTTCTTTCCATACAGGTGCTTCGTTCGGTAAGTAGATATTTATGCAGCAAATATTTTTGTATATATTTGTGCACTGGGAATCGTTGAAATTATGTCTGGATGTTGATTAAACTAGCATGGGACAAATACTGCACATCACAGTCATAGTTGTTTACAGCAATGCTACGGTGACGTTGTATACAGCCACAGGGTGTAGCTTGCTCCCTATTTATTTCAATTGATTCACACCTCACGAAAATGTTGTAGAATATCTTAATTCAACTTAAAATGTTCAGAGAGAACCCAAACAATATAATAGGTAATAGCTTTGGCTCATTTTCCAAACAAGTATTATGTTCCAGTAAGATTACAGAAAGCCAGGGCCAAGGGAATTATGCGGCAGGGGAAGACAAATTATGTGGCAGAGTTGACTAAATTGTGTGGCAAGAAAAGGCAAATTATGAAGCATAATGCAGCACATTTTAAGATAGCATTACCTCATTATGTTGCAATTTTTACACTTGTCAGCAATGACTGGGCATAGATTGTACCTCATTAATACCAGTTAAACAGCCAAATATAGCAATATGCAACAGAAAGGTGACCAATAACCCTTTGCAAAAGGGCCTTCCGCTTGCAGCAACACATGTGGCTGTGTTTTTAGTAACCTTTGAACCGTTTGAGCTAGAAACAAATTTTTTGTTTTGTTAAAATCTGCAGATTATGCAGCAGATAATGGCTTATGTGCCCAATGTGGCAAACGCATAATTATGCAAAAAATGTTGCAGCCACACAATCGCATAATTCCAGTGGCCCTGCAGATCGCCTGCCCTAACAAAGATCCCTTCGATTCAGTGTGCAAGTACATTTCAGCTAGTTACATTTCCAGACTCTCCTTTTAACTCCAAGAGCGCATCCCTGTGACTGTGACACTGGGCAGACCTATGGCTGTCTCTTAACAATGGAGGGTGCAGCAGAGGAAAGGAGACATTTATAAGGCAGGGGATTAGGAAGTCACAATGTAACACTTACGAAGTATGGAGTATAGAGATAGCTATGGGGTAGCTATGGGATAACACAGATCACGCGATCAATTGTTGATTGTCTTCTTAACACAGGCATGTGCCTTCCCTCAGCCGCTGCCTATTCACCTGCCAGGTCTGTGCAGAAGTGGCCTGCGCAAGACATTGACATAGCTGAGAGCTCACAAAGACAATAAACACAACTTCACCTTTGGAAGGCTACCAGTCCCACAATACAAGGCATAACGAAAGCATAGGCAAGACGATGTTTGGAATACTCCCTATGCCGCCCATTGGTGGGAGTCAGCAGCACACAAGGAGCCGTAGGATCTGCGGGAACAGGCACGTTGCATGAGAATAAACTTCACTTGCAGGAACATATGCCATGTTCAGGGGAAATTACCTGTGTGATTGTTAAACGCAAGTACGCCCACGTGCGCAGCTGATGTATTTAACCAGTATTCCCAGTGTAAAGAAACAGATTGGCAAACTTTGATTTCTTCAGTCACCCTATGTCTTACAAACCCATTAAAATGTGAATTGAGCAGAGGCTGCAGACAGACACGGGTTTTATCGCGACACTTTCCCGGAAAGACATTCTCGAGCTCTGCACAGGCATCTTGTCCGTCTTCTCTTCCAGTGCACCTACCGTGATTGACAGGTGATTTATTCTGAGCCTCTGCTGCCAGATATCGGCCTGTTTCCCATCCTGTGTGTCCTCTGCTTGATTTCATTGGATGCTTTGAGATGGAACATGATTTGGAAGCGACCATTATTTTTAATAATTGAATCACCTTATGAAAAGAATATCTTCTCAAAATAAGGCAATGCACATGAGAATCCTTTAGAGAACAAATGAAAATATGGCATTTCAAGAATGTGAATACCTATCATCACTATAATATTACTCTTAAGGTATCGAAAAAACCGTTGTAACTCGTAGGTACATGGCTGATATATGCATCTCCATAAACGTAGCAATTAGCGTTATTTAAGATAAACACGTGTCCCACAAATTAAACCACAAGATTGGATTTGGATTGAATGAAATGACTGGAACTGAATTACATTAGTTTAAACTCTTGTAAGTGCTTACTCTCTTTGGAACCAGGAGTCTCCACATCCAGTGCTGGGCCCTTTTATTTTTCACATTAACACATCTCAATATCTTTCCCCAGTAGATTAAATATACGTACTGTTGTAAGGTAATGATCGTGATGGTACGTCGGAAGCACCGCTTTCTGTTCGTGCACGTGATTTAAGTGAGTGCCTTCTTTCAGCAAATTCGAGTAACCAGTCTTCTCTGTAAAATGTGGCAATGAAGCCAATGTATGCAGTGGCGGCTCGCATAGGGTTTGCTGTGGGGCGGCGGGGCAGGGGAGGGGCAGGGTGGGGGGTTAGTAAACTCGGACATACGACGGAACGGAGGAAAGTAATTATTACGTTCCTCCGTTCCGTCGTATGTCCGAGTTTACTACCCCCCCACCCTACCCCTCCACCGCCCCGCCTCACCGCCCCGCAGCACGCCCTATGCGAGCCGCCACTGAATGTATGTCTAACATGAGTAACGCCGGGCGCTCCAAAACAAGGGTACCTGAAGTTTATGGCACGTATATCATCACCATTTATAGTGAGAGCTCAGTTTCGTGCACTTTAAGTCAGGGCCAGAGTGACCGTAGCGGGCATCGGGCGTTTCCCTGGGAGGCTGGAAGGGCGGGGGCCGGTTTTGCAGGCCGGGTCCAGTTTTGTTAATGAAGGTCTATTTTGCAGAGGTGCTGCAATATCTGCCCACAGTAACAAAAGCAGGAGTGCCTCACACTTGCACTTTCTCCCCCCCCTTCTTTCCCCGGGGGCTGGTCTGACAAAATTGCCAGGGCTGCTTTAGGTTCCCGGTCCGGTCCTGCATTAAGTGCTGCACACAGTGAAAGGAGTAGTAAACAATATAAGAACCATAAAATCAAATCCATTCTAACAGTGGCCATAGTTCTGAAATCGTGAAGGGGGCGTGTGTGCTTTTCTCCCAAACATACATTCACATAATCCACATGAACCCAAAATAATACTGAAAGTACATACGATAACTTGAAGAGTGTACCTGTCTTTTTTTTTAATGCCTTTCAATAGAAGCTATGTATACTTGTGTACCCATCTCAGAATACTACAGAACCCAACCTCGGCCTCACCTTTTATTGATTAGGTATAACCTTTCATTTGTGAAAGAAAAATAAAAAAAGATTATTTTTGAAGTTAAAAAAGCCATACACTTCTGTAAATTAGAAACAGTGGGGCCATGGGGATATGCCACATCCCACAAAACTGGGACTATGGATAATGCCATATGGTTGTAGAATAGTTTGTCTAAATATGGTTTACCCATATTAGTAGAGAAAGACAATTGTAAAATAATATGAATATTAAGTGTGCGTGATGATTTAAGTAAAAGTAGGTCCACCTAATCTACCTCATCGATTTGTAAAGACACTCCGCACCCCTAAACGACAAGAAATCAAATACGTGCCTTTAACGCTGGAGCAGGCCTTTAATGGCCGATAGAGCCCTCTACGAAGGGCTCTAAGGCTATAATATAACGTATCATAACAAAACAGAACATAACACTGTAGATGTTAATATATGATACATTCCCACATAATGGTCGCTTTGAAAATGAGTGGATTTAAATAAGTTAATGGATTTGGAAGGCAAAAAATTTACAGTCTTATCAATTACACATTCAATTGATTGGTATTCCAAAAGTGATGGATGTGTTGTTTGTCACCACGGTGAGCCTAGTCCTACTGGGAACATCATGCATTTATAAACACGCATTTCAGATGAGAAAAAACAATGTTTTTTCCAATGATGTGTACACCTGAAGAAAGAGCACTGCACTGCTAGCACTGACTGTTGTAATCACGTCTTCCCATGCCATTACAAAATAATATCTCAACAAAAGAACTGCAATTATACAAAAAAGTCGTGGAAAGCAAGATATTTGGATACAAAAGTTGCATATTATATGAGTGCAGCTTCCTTTCATGGGAATGCTGCAACGAGTAAAAACAATCTGACACGGGCCGTCTGTGGAATTTAATCAGGGATGTTTGTTATTGATTGCGTAGGTATTTTCACCCATGGTGCTTTAGATGAATAGAGCAGAGCTCCAGCTTTGTCTGGTGTGGTTTAGGCATGTAAAAGAATTAAAATGATGCCTGAACTCGCTCAGAGTTTCACCCAGAGAAGCCTAACATTCCACAAACTTCCCATGAAGTTCTTCAGGCCCTACATTTTCTCATCTTAGGACCTGCCTTTTAGAAAGCTGGATGTAACTCCTAGCTGCCATGATGGAAGTTGTATTAACAGTTTCCTATTCAATGTGCTAAGTGGTACTATATGTCTAAACAACCCTTTCTTTATGCTTAGGTCTCTAACTATTTTAAGTAAATATGTGTACAGATGTGGGATGTCTAGATGTCTATTGGGAATATAGCCTAGGTCGTATTGCCATCCGTGCCTTCTTCTCCTTTTCCGTGAACTGAGCCTAAAATGGGCAATTTCAAATAGTTGGGTTTTGAACGCACTTCTCGTCTGCCCTCCACAGTTTCTTTTTTCCGAGCACAGGATGAATGATTTGAAAAGGAAGAAACCAACTGGGACCTCCCTATGCAGCCTTTTCCTTCTCTTGCCTGGCCGTGACTTGACGCCAAGGTTAGGTTGGTCTATGACCAGCTGATGTAGTGCCTGAAGGAATGCATGAATCCAAAATGTAAATTTACTTAAAATATCCTGGGGTCTGATAAGGTTTGCAGTCCGCTTGGACAAGTGATCACTGCACACGGGTGGAAAAATTGTTTTGTATGGAAGAAGACTCTGGTGCACTTCCAAGGGATGTCCTTAGGATTAATACATTCTCTGGTCTGACCCTGATGGGCTAATTAGTGTCACCTTGCAATTGCCCCAGAACCAAGTATCCTCCTTTGCATGCTGCTAAGATGCCACACCTAGGGCGAGAGAACAGGGAACATTCCTAGATCAAAACCTCTGGTTGTTGTGCTGCATATCATGAAAAGTAGAAAAGTAAAATTACAAGACTGCTTTGCATGTCAATGCTGTGGAACATTTAGAGGGTCTCTTTCCTGCAGAGTTCAGGGTTCAACCAGCCACTATTTTAGCCAACCGACTGAAATATTAAAGTATCCATAGTCATTTGCTCAATGCAGGCTGCGTTGTATAATAACTAGTGGCCTACGAGAACCACAAATCCTTGCTGTGACAGTAATGCCAGAGGAATAGTAGGTGCTAGAAGTCATATAAGTCAAAACTTAAATAGCTTGGTAAGTTCTTGAGTTAGCACCTCCGCTGCAGGCAGCACAGCTTGCAAACAAGGAGCAGTGTTTCACGTTTCTGAGTTGCAATGTCCAGCGCTACTGAGTTAGAGCATGTACTGTCAAAAGTGTAATTTCTTTAAAAAAGGTTGCTCTGTTCCATAGGAGTAGAATGGGTGCATGATATGACCTCCCACCTCTGTTGACGCAATTCAAACAGATAAATCAGAGGACGCACACTACTGCTATGGAACCCCATACACATAGGCCAGATTGAAACATTAAGAAATCTATCCCTGCAGGTTTCCTCTGATGTCAGATTTCCAGAACTCAGATGCCCCTAAATGCACTTCTGCAAATGTTCCACTGAGGGGAAAATGAAAAACCCTTGGGTAAATCCTGGTGGTCTATGCGCATTTAACAATTTATTGTCTGAAAGGGAAATTATTTTTCCTTTTTGAGAACCCCCCACTCAACTTGCACCCAGGTGTGACCAATTTCTCTTTCCAGTTCTGGAAAAAACTTTCTCCTGCCTTTTGCAGAAAATGTTTTATGTGTGTTTCTAGGTTGGCTAACCTCAAAATGTTTTTGAGTAAGGTGTACAGTCCAATTTTTATAGCTATTCCCCTGGAAGCAGCCACTTTCTGAAACTCCATTTTAACGGCGAAACATTCCCATACTAGTCAATTTTACACAGACATAAGCACATTTTGTCCTTCACAAATTCCATTAATACTAAATCTCTCATGTATCAAGCAATTTTACGGTTGGTAAGGCTCCGATTCGTAAAATTGAGAGCCTTCCTGGCTGCAAAATGGCATTTTTTAATTCACCACACCCAAATAACAATTCGGTAACATGTTACCGAATCTTACTAAATTGCTAATTGGTTTGGGGAATAAATACAGAATTGGCATTTCGAAGCTGCGTGGTAAGGGCGTTCCTTTCAGATACTGAATCTTTAAGTTATGTCTTAACATTTTGGATCCGAAATTTGGTCACAAAACATGAATATTTTACCACCTCCTCAAAGGAGGTGGTAAGTCATTTGCATGGGACCCCTTTCTCTTTTTTTATGAGAGGGCAGTGGTCTCTGAGACCACTGCCTCCCCATAAAAAGGTTGGTGTCATTTTTCTTTTTTAAGCACATCCTGTATTCCTTTTAGGAAAACAGGCTGCATTTAAAACAAGATTGCTTTATTTAAAAGCAATCACAGACATGGTGGTCTGCTGACCTTAGCATGCTTTTAGGCAAGTCACTGTAGCCAATCTTAGTGGGTTGCCATTTGCAACCTGTCTCATTCATATTATTGAGGTAGGTTGAATTGTGACCCACTACGAATTGGTATTTTGAGAACCAACCTTTTAATACATAGGTCGGTTGCAAAATACTAATGGATTACTTAGAAGTTGATGCGCAAATTGCGACCACTTCTAATAAATCCATTTTTGTACATTCCATTTAAGGAGTCACAAATTGCAAATCTTAATTTGTCTCAATTTTGTCACAACTTTACTATTCTTTAAAAGGAATCTTTGTACATGATGGCCTAAATGTTTCAATCAGCATATGGAATTTCGAATAGGAAATTGTTTATCTTTTGTACCATAAGTTAAATTAGGAGATTGAAAACCTTTGTGAATCAGGTTAATTCAATTCATCCTGATCTCTCTGATTACCAAAAAAACTAATTAATCTGTACCTTGAGATACTATGGTGTTATTTTGAACATCACACAACATATGGCGCAGGCTGCAAGTTTCAGAGAGGCTGTGAGCATTAGTTGTGAATTTGTTATTGCCATGCTGTTACTAGGACTC
Source organism: Calotriton arnoldi (assembly GCA_963921515.1). Classification (NCBI taxonomy): domain Eukaryota; kingdom Metazoa; phylum Chordata; class Amphibia; order Caudata; family Salamandridae; genus Calotriton; species Calotriton arnoldi. The sequence continues at coordinate 2,615,505 of CAWUFW010000913.1, read as the reverse complement.
CTTTTGCCAAGCAGGGTTGAGGTAGTAATGCTGTATGCCGCGTGTTTTTCTGCTGAGACCTGCTTTTACAGTCTGGCATTTTCTTCACGATTGAGTGGGGAGGTGAAAAGAGAAACTTTGTAATGATCTCTTTGTATTTATTCACTTATAGATTTTTTCTGGGACGACCTATTGAATCCCAGCCGTTGCTTTTGTCTCCTCATTACCCAAGTTCTTTCGTCACTGTCTGCCTTTACTAGACTCTTTTTAGTCAAACTGCTCCCTCACTTCTCTCTAGTTTTCTTTCCACTTTTTCGACACTTGACTCTCTACCTATCCACTCTTCCTGTATCCTTTCTCAGGAACACGAACTCCATTCTCTCCGTTCTGATCATTTCAGGGCAGAAAGAGAATTGATAACATAACCTGCTGCTCGAAGCTCCTCATCTCTCTCATATTTGCATTCTAAATATAGGCAATCTCTCCAAAGTACCATGGAAACCTACTGACTCCTTGAGTGCCTTTGGCTCATCATGCGAGCGCCATATGCTTTTCACACTTAATCATCCAAGTACCCCACCTGCCCCTCTTCAAATTCCACTCCTTCTGCCAATGACGATGTCTGTCTATTTTTATTCCTTCACATATGGCATGGCTTTCCAGTGCTTCTCTCGTTCCATTGGTGCACTTCGGATTCTTCAGCCTTCCACCACTTGCCCTTTCGGAAAAAAACATGCTCTAGGTGCCCCAGCCTTCTCTAAGGACCTTAATATTTCCCGTCTCATTGTTCTTTTGAATCACTGGGATATTTGAATTCAGTCCCAATGCTCTGTTTATCATTTATCACTTTCATCTCCAGTTTGGAATCTGCCCTTCAGTCTCTTCTACTCTACTACTATATGTCACTTAAAACACCCCTGTCCTTACTCTGCAAGGCACCCTTGTGGGGAAGTCCTCTATTTGTAATGACCTTCTTGGCTACACCAGGATCTCCTTCTGTCTGGTGAACTTCATAACTCTCATGTTTCACTTCCTTGGTTTTGCTAGCTATGTTCACTTTTCCTCTTTCCTCTTACTTCTCATGTCTCTAAATGGTCAATTCCACTGCTTATTATTTCAATGTTGTCCCCACACATCTCCCCTTTCATCACTCTGCAATCTCTCGACTGATGACCCACACGTTTCCATCACCGTTAGTCCTATTAGTAAAAATGCAAAGAGGGCACGTTCATTTCTCTTTGTACTAATTATACACGCATATTCGCATTTTCTCCCAATTTGTGATGTTTTGTGACAAATTCACAAAGACATGCAAGAGTACACAAGAGTACTACGGGAGTACCAACTTGCATACCTTAGAATGCCTTTTTTGAGTAGGTGCCAGAATCAGAGCAAAGCACTTAACAGTATGTGTTCTGTGAGTGTAAACTCACTAAAACATTCCTATCACACAATCACATACTGCTCTACAGACCTAACTCTTTGCAGAGAAAACGCCTTCAAATACGTGTGTGATGGCTTGCAATGGAGCTCCCAGTGATAGAAACAGAGCATCACTGCCTGATAAGCTGTTAATAATGAATTTTGAGAGCTAGGATATAACACACCAAATCTAAATAACTCACTGGCAGCATTTTGCACTTGGTGAAAGTTTAGCTGTAGATGCTCTTTCTATTAGAGATCTTGTCAAAAAGTGACGTCCAGTCAGCAGTTCACTCTATACAGAAGCAACATATCCACATTGCATTTGGACGTGTTCCTGGAACAGTTATATCCATTTGCCATTATCTGAGTTTACTATTGGTAACCAGCATGGTAAGCATCCACATAACTGGCATACAATCACATTGAGACACTGAGGGAAAATGAACCAACACCAGCCTAAACCCTTGGTGAGTCACCCAAATAAATATTAAACAATAGCAGGGTGAGGATGACTTTTTTATATATATATTTTTTATTGTTTTTGATACAAATCAAGACAAAGTCAAAAAAATATTGGAATTGACAATGACTGCAAAAAGTCAACAACATTTCTCAGCGTCTCACTCGTCATTGTCAAAAATAGAAACAGAAAGAATCAAGAAAAACATAAATAGTGGAGTCTTCACGGGATAAGAATATGTTGCGCCTCATAAGGGTGTAGCAGTGTACTAGATAAGTAGGGGTTTGGGTAGCACCACAAGTGTGTGTTGCAAGTGTGAGAGCGCAGCTAGTGGAGGTGACCGTAAGTGCCTGACCGTCAGCTCTGAACGTCTGTTGCAGGGAGAGACTGGAGGGGATGTTAGGAAGGTGCATATGTGCATCCTAGATCTGGGCAGCCTTGCTAGGGCTTCCCTAGTGATCTCAAAGGGGTCTCCCCCCACCTGGTGATCCAGGGGGGGGGAAGGTGGGCCCTGGATAGCATGATAAACACCTGGCATGTGGGTCTCAGAGGGTAACATGGTCCTGAGCATCCCGCATAGCAGTCTGTGGAGTCAGACAGCCATTTACCAGGAGGAGACGATATTCTGAAATTGTGACCCCTGTTCTTCCCTAATTGAAGTAAGACATCAAATAGCTCCGCCTTTGTAAATATATCTTCTTACGTATGTTTAAAATAGTAACCTCAAAGTACATAGTTTAATATGACCTTTTGATAGAGCTTTCATTGATAGCATTTCGGCTGTGATCCAATGTAATAGGATATGCTTTGTGAACATATAAAATGATGAAATAGCTTGCTTTCGTGTCTGGAGACAAACTGGTCTCCAAATTCATGACGAATATACTGAACGAAATGCATATGCATTGTCTTCCTACATCCCTACCCCTACCTCAAACAGTTCCAGTCAATACCCAGTTAATTTCACATAATTCCTGGGTATATCTGATAGCCTGCAAGACTTGGTGGACACATTTATGATCTTAACAGACAATCATGTTAAGAGTAAAATAAAACCTGTGACTAATCTTATAAACAATTAACTTCATTGTAGAAAGCAATTTTACTGTCTTTCCCATTACTCATACTCTTGTCACTTCCAGGTCATAAATTCAGTGTCCTACAACGAATTCCCAATTTTTATGCACCTTGTTATCGTTAGTAAATATATTACTTGATTTCAGACTTCCCAATAAGGATTTGCTCTTAGCGGAATAAGACAACAATATAGTGCTGCATTTGTGGGTTTCCTTTCAAGCAGCTCTTTTTGGTACCGAGCTCCCCACACGCTTTTACTCATATAAATAAAAATGTAAATTTGCCAGAAATACTGTACTTTCGGTAAGGCCAGGTAGCCCTTCTTTAACCTTTCATCACTTCTAGCTATGAGCTATAAGCAATGTATTTTTTCTGCTGTCTCTACAGGCGTGAGTATTCTCAGAAAGACAATGGCAAAGAAAAGGCTGAAATATTTGTCTTTCTATTACTGAATCTTTGTCCAGATTTGTCAAAGTGTTGCACTCATGTTGAGTTTCCCTGAACAGAGTATGCAGGCTTCTAGCCAGATCCACCCATTTTGTATGAATACTTCCTGAAATTCCCTTTACATATTGTGAGCTCATTGAAAATAAATGTACGCATTATTTAAGACATTTCGGATCCATTTTGTGAAGTTATAACCCCCACTTACATTTAATTTCACTAATTCTTTTCCCAGAATCCATTTGACCGTAAAGCATTCCTGTCACCTTGCTCCAACTCACTATAAAATGTTGCCAGTATATATTTTACCACTCATTGTACAGTGATGCCTATGTCGTATCATCCTTACAAAATCTTTACTTTGGTGCCTCTTCCAAGAGTGTTTCCCCGGCTGTAAAGTGTGAAATGTGAACAGAAACATAGACACATTGTTTTCTATTTTTGCAAAGTGTTTCTTTCCTAACGATATTGCAAGATAGCTTGATGGGTTTAGTACCTAAAGCAGTGATGTCAGCAAACCACATTTCTTTTCCACTGACACATTATATATTTTCCTTCGCATTATTATTGTGCTCTGAATACAGTTTAGTCGAAAGTATTTTACACTTTCACAGCAAAGTGAGTGAATGAGTGAGCTAACAGGTGAATATACTTTTATTTCATACACTAGTGCTAAGAGGCCTGAAAACATTACTAGTACCATGCATGTGGAACAGTGAGCCTGATTCGCAGTTCATAGAGTAAAGCGTGCTGCCTGCATGGCATCTGTCTCTAACCTGCAAATACGAGTCTTATCTCTTCGCAGGATCAATTCAAACTGTAACCTTTATGAGGCCGATGAAAATAGGATCATTGAGTTATGTTACATGGTTTAAGTTAGTTGCAGGGCTAACAAACGGAAAGACAGTTGTGATAAATGCTCCTATCAGGACCTACATTTGGGGCTAATAGACTTCCAAATAGAATAATCCCGCCGGCCTTTCATATATATATATATATATGCTTACATTTACATTTTTACTACTTTGCATTGAAACGTGTTTGGATAAATTAATGAGTGCAAGCTGCAGTGTCTGTGTATGTTTTTTTGTATCAACCGGTACATTCAGCAACTGTGCTGGTGATGCAAAGAGAGGGGTAGAACAAATAGACCTGTGACATGTGCCCCATCTGGCCCCCCCTCAAAAGATGCCATTGTTGGTAAATTGATCTTAAGTGGATATATTTGTGTGATCTGGCCCTTATCAACCTATAGAAATAATTGTATTCTGTATTTAAATCTATGTTACACGACCATCTATAGGATGAGCATTTTGTAATGGCATATCTGGGTCAGCATTCAGGAGCGTTTTCACACTGCAATGCTCAATCTCACAACCAGATCCCAAAGGTAATTACATTTTAATACCGACAATACTGAATTGCTGATAGCGCCTTGAGGTTTAAGACACCCAGCATGACACACATGTATAATAAAAGAACCGAACCAGCAAATTAGAAACCTCCTCTATTTACCATATATATATATATATATATTATCTACTGGCGGTCGCCAGTAGATAGTTATAGTTACAACCTATTATCCATAGGAAATCCGCGACATTCTATTTGAAATAACTCTCTTGCCGGTTGACGTATCTTCGCGAAATTTTCAAACTTCGTGGGGCGCTCCGGTCCGCTCCTACCCTGAAAGTCTCGGGGGGATACGTCAAGCGGGGGCCGAGAAAAAGGGGGTCCCAAAACGCGTTTTCCCCATGCATTTTCCCATAGGAAACTTTAGACACGGCTACAGCCCGAACTGCTGAACGGAATTACACCAAATTTGGCAAAGAGGTAGTTCTTGGTTCAGAAAGAACCCTTTTGTTAAATGGTGTAAATCCGTTCAGTAGTTGCTGAGAAAATGAAAAGTAAAAAGTTAGTGATATATAGGGACGAGTAGGGTCCGCGTACCCTCCCGATCACGAGCTGCATGTTAATTGGTTGTCAGCTGGCTGTCAACATTCCGATTCAGGAAATGTTGGCAGCCATTTTGTCCCTCGGTAGAACCGAGGGACAGAAACAAGTGCGCAAAGCGCACAAAGGGGGCAGGGTAGAAACACCCTGACCCCCTAGGTTTGCTCAGGGGTCCCACAAGGACCCCCTGGGCAAAAAAAAATATATTTTTTTAAAAATCGGCAGGATGCGCTCAGGGTGCGCGAATCCTGCCAAAAAAATCGAAGCGCGGTCTCCGCGCTTCGATAGTTAATTGGCCCCGGGTGGCCCAAGTCCCGGGGGCATGGTGGGGGATAATTTAATGTGTGGGGGCCTCAAAGGGCCCCTCAAGCCCCGGGACCGCCACCCCCGGGGCTTTTTAAAATGGTGCGGGAGGGCTCTGAGCCCTCCCGCAGCCCCGGGACCACCACCTCCCCGGGGCTTTTTTTAAAATAATTATTAAACCTGTGTGGGGGGCTCCAGCCCCCACACGCCCCGGAGACCACCACCTCCCCGGGGCACTAAACATTTTAATATGGGGATCCGTTACGGACCCCCAGAGCCCCGGGGACCACCACATCCCCGGGGCTGTGTACTGAATGGGAGGGGGCCGCGCGGCCCCCTCCTGGAGCCCTTGATGGCCCTGGGGACCACCACCCCCAGGGCCGGCTCCTGCAGTGTCCCGGGTGCCTACCCCGGGACACTGTAGTTTGCTATGGCAGGACGGGAGCCTCGCGGCTCCCGTCCTGCCATAGCAAACTGCTTTGGATATTGGAAGAGAGAGCAGGGAAACCTGCTCTCTCTTCCAATATCCAAAGCGATTGCTTTTCCACATGGGGAGCAGCATGTCAGCTGCTCCCCATGTGGAACAGCAATGCCGGCTCCCAAGGGACGTGGGAGCCGGCGGGACTGTGGGGGGATTGGGGACCCACCCACAGTCCCCAACGGAGAGGGCCAGCCCCGGGGATGGGGTCCCCGGGGCAAGTAGTGGCCCGGGAGGGGGCCACGCGGCCCCCTCCCCAAAAAAGAGAAAAATTAAAAAAAAAAAATGGAAAGGCCCGTCCCGGGAGATGGGGTCCCCGGGGCCTTAAAATGGCCAGAGGAGATGGGCCACGCTGCCCCCTCAAAAAATAAATATAGAGGCCATGCCCCGGGGATGGGGTCCCCGGGGCCAATACAGGCCCAGGGAAGGGGGCCACGCGGCCCCCTTCCCGTTTTTTTTTTTTTAAGGTAATTTAAAAAGGGGTAAGGCCCTGGGGGATGGGGTCCCCAGGGCCCAAAAAAGAAAAAGGAAGGGGGCCACACAGCCCCCTTCAGGGAAAAAAAAACGATCGGGCCCGCAGGCCCCGCCCCTTCCTTCACCACTCTGCAAACGCGCCCCTGGCGCGTTTGCAGAGGGGAACGACCCCTTGAATACTGGGGGTCCCTGGGGGCCAACTAGCCCACCAGGTACCTCCAGTATGCGCCAGGGGCTGCCTTGCAGAGAGGTGTACAGAGGCCACGCCCCTTTACACCTCTCTGCAACGCAGCTCTGTGGCGCTTTTGGAGGTATATGGTGGGCTAGTTGGACTCCGGGGACCCTCAGGATTCAAGGGGACTTAATCCCCCAACTTAAAATGCGCCACGGGCGCGTTTGCACAGTGGTGAAGGGAGGGCGGGGCTTCAGGTGACATGTGTGCAAACAGGCCCCGTGGCGCGTTTTAAGATGGGGAATTAAATCCCCTTCAATCCTGAGGGTCCTGGGGCCAACTAGCCCAACAGGTACATCCAGAATGCGCCACAGAGCTGCGTTGCAGAGAGGTGTAAAAGGGGTGTGGCCTCTCACACGTCTCTGCAACGCAGCCCCTGGCGCATATTGGAGGTTCCTGGTGGTCTAGTTGGCCCCTAGGGACCCTCAGGATTCAAGGGGACTTAATCCCCCAACTTAAAACGCGCCACGGGGCGCGTTTGCAAAGATGTCACCTCAGGCCCCGCCCCTCCCTTCACCATTGTGCAAATATTCCTCTAAAATCAGCCGAAATAGGAATTCCGATTTACTCACCTGTTATAAGGAGAGACCTCAGTGCTGTATCTTTCAGCCCAGTACTGGTCCTGAAAAGTAATTTTAACCGTACTTACCAGTAACTTGAATTTCCTTCCATAGGCTAACATTGACTGGTTTCACTTGGAAATTCTTCTAAGTGTGGAGTTTTGGAACTTTAAAATATTCCTCTAAAATCAGCCGAAGTACGAATTCCGATTTACTCACCTGTTATCAGGAGAGACCTCAGTGCTGCATCTTTCAGCCCAGTACTGGTCCTGAAAAGTAATTTTAACCGTACTTACCGGTAACTTGAATTTCCTTCATAGGCTAACATTGACTGGTTTCACTTGGAAATTCTTCTAAGTGTGGAGTTTTGGAACTTTAAAATATTCCTCTAAAATCAGCCGAAATACGAATTCCGATTTACTCACCTGTTATCAGGAGAGACCTCAGTGCTGCATCTTTCAGCCCAGTACTGATCCTGAAAAGTAATTTTAACCGTACTTACCAGTAACTTGAATTTCCTTCATAGGCTAACATTGACTGGTTTCACTTGGAAATTCTTCTAAGTGTGGAGTTTTGGAACTTTAAAATATTCCTCTAAAATCAGCCGAAATACGAATTCCGATTTACTCACCTGTTATCAGGAGAGACCTCAGTGCTGCATCTTTAAGCCCAGTACTGATCCTGAAAAGTAATTTTAACCATACTTACCGGTAACTTGAATTTCCTTCATAGGCTAACATTGACTGGTTTCACTTGGAAATTCTTCTAAGTGTGGAGTTTTGGAACTTTAAAATATTCCTCTAAAATCAGCCGAAATACGAATTCCGATTTACTCACCTGTTATCAGGAGAGACCTCAGTGCTGCATCTTTCAGCCCAGTACTGATCCTGAAAAGTAATTTTAACCGTACTTACCGGTAACTTGAATTTCCTTCATAGGCTAACATTGACTGGTTTCACTTGGAAATTCTTCTAAGTGTTGATTTTTGAAACATACAAATATTCCTCTAAAATCAGCCGAAATCCGAATTCTGATTTACTCACCTGTTATCAGGAGAGACCTCAGTGCTGCATCTTTCAGCCCAGTACTGGTCCTGAAAAGTAATTTTAACCGTACTTACCAGTAACTTGAATTTCCTTCCATAGGCTAACATTGACTGGTTTCACTTGGAAATTCTTCTAAGTGTGGAGTTTTGGAACTTTAAAATATTCCTCTAAAATCAGCCGAAATACGAATTCCGATTTACTCACCTGTTATCAGGAGAGACCTCAGTGCTGCATGTTTCAGCCCAGTACTGATCCTCAAAAGTAATTTTAACCGTACTTACCGGTAACTTGAATTTCCTTCGTAGGCTAACATTGACTGGTTTTCAGCAAAAGTTTCAAAGTGTTGATTTTCACAAACTACAAATATTCCTTAAAAATCAACAGTATGACTTAAACGCATTCTTTCAACTGTTTACAGGAGATGCACCAGTGCTGGATCCAGGATCCAACACTGAGTAAGAAAAAGTAACGATAACAGTTTTTACCTGCTAAGTGAATTTCCTTCCATAGGATAACATTGGTGATTCTATGAGAAAAAGTTTCAAAGTGTCAACTTTTAAAATACAATAATATTCCTTAAAAATCACGACTGTAACCAAAACGCTTTTACTCAACTGTTTACAGGAGATGTCCCAGGACTGAATCTAGGATCCAGTCCTGTGGTTAGAAAAGTAATCCATAAAGTAACTAATTGCATTTAACTAGAAATTCACATTGAGCTGAATGTTGCATTGTGTTTGAAAATGTGTTGCCCATTGCAACAACTGTAACTACTGTACTTAAAAGTCTATTGCCTATCTGCAAAGTATTTAAACTAAAGTAATTCATTAAGAGAAAGTATTTTTGTAATGTAATGTATAATGTAATTACAATGTAATTTAAATAATAAAATATGTAAAAAAAATTGTTTCTAAAAATGTAGTAAATCAGTATTTTAAAAATTTATATAACAATTAATACATTTAAAAATTGTCATTTACAAAACCTTTGAAATTCACTGAAAAAACCGTAGGTTTCAGACATGTTATAGTTACAAATTAGCATTTAAAAACCTTTGAAATTCACTGAAAAAACCATAGGTTTCAGGGACGTTATAGTTACAAATTAGCATTTAAAAACCTTTGAAATTCACTGAAAAAACCATAGGTTTTAGGGACAGTTATAGTTAGTTGGACATTGCACTCGTACAAAACCCGTGAAATTCCCCGTTATAGTTAGTCCAGCTAACTATAACTCGCGCCCCGCAATGCACTGCTGATGACGTCACATATTACATCACTCATGACATGGTCAGTGACATCACTGATGACATCACTGATGACATCTCAAATGACATCACTGATGACATCACTGATGACATCATCCATGTGATAATTTCATGCATCTTCTCACACCCTAATATAACCTTTGATACACCCACTCTAAAGTACAGACTGCCATTCGCAAAACCATAGACACTCCAACACCAATAACTACATACCCACTCACTGATTCTTAGGTCTACGCACACATCCACTCACTCACCCGAACAGTCACTCATATTTACGGTCACTCAGTACAGGACTATCATATGCACTCATACTCCTATATAGACACTCAAACACCGCCACTCATCCATAGAGGTACTCACACACCTAGTCAGTCATGCAAATAATTAAACACACTACCATTTACTCACCTATACAGTTATACACACACCAGCTCACTTACTCATACAAATACTAGCACATTCTTACGCTCTTATACAATCACTGATACAAGCACACACTCATCCATACAGCCACTATCACAATCAGTCACTCTTGCTTATAGCTATTTATATACTCCAACACACATATATACTGCCTTTCACATATGTAGTTACTCACACATGTACCACTGGGACATACATTCACTCACTAACACACTCTTACACACACTTACCCACCCATACAGTCTATCACAGATGCACTCTTGAAACCATCCACCCAGTGAATCACCCACTCACACATCTATGCACAGAGTCGCACACACCCCTCCCACACAAACACTCAGGCACCCATACAGATACTCACACAAGCATTCAATAACTCATATAGACACTCATGTAGCTATTCTCAAACACATGCAGCCACTTACACAGCAACAGACAGACGGATACAGACATTCACCCAGTTTAGTCACTAACCCATGCATTCAGTAAGATACGTTAAATCACTCACTTATACAGTCAGTCACGCACCTACTAAATCATCCATACAGACACTTACACACCCACTCATTCTTCAATACGTCTTTTCCTATATATATTAAAAATATTTAAACTTTACAGAAACACACAGTCACTGGATGATGTCATCAGTGATGTCATCAGTGATGTCATTTGAGATGTCATCAGTGATGTCATCAGTGATGTCACTGACCATGTCATGAGTGATGTAATATGTGACGTCATCAGCAGTGCATTGCGGGCGCGAGTTATAGTTAGCTGGACTAACTATAACGGGGTAATTTCACGGGTTTTGTACGAGTGCAATGTCCAACTAACTATAACTGTCCCTAAAACCTATGGTTTTTTCAGTGAATTTCAAAGGTTTTTTAAATGCTAATTTGTAACTATAACGTCCCTGAAACCTATGGTTTTTTCAGTGAATTTCAAAGGTTTTTTAAATGCTAATTTGTAACTATAACATGTCTGAAACCTACGGTTTTTTCAGTGAATATATATATATATATATATATATATATATATATATACATACGCACACACATACACACACACACATATATATATATAATGTACATAACTCTCTCACTCTCTCTCTCTCTCTCTCTCTCTCTCTCTATATATATATATATATATATATATCACACACAACCCTCCTGGAACAAGAAGGAAGAGGCCACACGAGGAATACCTCTGGAAGCACTTTATTGGACCTTCTATATATATCCCATATAACAAAATTACGATGCACTCCAGATCCAGTTGTAAGCTCTGCTTTCTCGGGAGAGACGAGCCCGGAGGTGCCGATTTTATCGTCAGCTCTGATATCTCCGCGATGCTCGATCGGAGAAGGGTAGAATTAATCTCCAGGAGATCAGCTAGCATTCCGGTGGCGGAATAGTTGCTTTAGGTAGAAAAACCATGTGGCAGGGTGCTGCTTACGAAGTTGGAAAGAGGGTTCACTACGGAGTATTCTTCACAGCGCGGATATGCTCTAGTATTCGTTTCTTGAGCATGCATATCGTGCTCCCTATGTATTGCATGCCACATTTACATTGAATGATGTAGACTACGAATTTCGTTGTGCATGTTATTGCTTGTTGTATTTCTATTTTCCTTGGAAATCAGATATTGCTTTGCGATTTTCTCCAATTTTACCGGCCTTGCATACTTTGCATTTTACAAATCCTTTTCTCCAAAATCCAGAAAAAATACGAAGATCATAATAATGGAAAGAGTTGAAAGACTTATAAAAATAGTACTAACTGAGACTGAAATCAAAATTAATTTTGTCTTCAAAATAATTTACAAACAAAAAAAAGTTTGGTTTAAAACATGTCACCTGAAAATTCTGTCAAAAATGTAAATATTGTAAATAGAAATGCACATTAAGACAAGTGAACTACATTTCCCACAATGCCACATTATTGGCAAACTGTGTTTTGGTATAAATAGTTACATAGAAAAAATACTCACTAACCGTGACAAAGGCCTCGCAAGGGCTGAAACGCGTTGGTGTGAGCCAGTACAGCTGAAAAATAAAGGAAGCTTACAACTGGATCTGGAGTGCATCGTAATTTTGTTATATGGAATTAATTGGGCTTGGATTCAGCCCCATCACGATTGCACCAGTCTATGAGCGCGCTGCGAAAGGAATCCATTTGTGTTGGAATATATATATATATATACATATATATATATATATATATATATATATATATATATATATATATATCTACTGGCGGTCGCCAGTAGATAGTTATAGTTACAACCTATTATCCATAGGAAATCCGCGACATTCTATTTGAAATAACTCTCTTGCCGGTTGACGTATCTTCGCGAAAATTTCAAACTTTGTGGCCCGCTCCGGTCCGCTCCTACCCTGAAAGTCTCGGGGGGATTCATCAAGCGGGGGCCGAGAAAAAGGGGGGTCCCAAAACGCGTTTTCCCCATGCACTTTTCCATAGGAAACTTTAGACACGGCTACAGCCCGAACTGCTGAACGGAATTACACCAAATTTGGCAAAGAGGTAGTTCTTGGTTCAGAAAGAACCCTTTTGTTAAATGGTGTAAATCCGTTCAGTAGTTGCTGAGAAAATGAAAAGTAAAAAGTTAGTGATATCTATGGCCGAGTAGGGTCCGCGTACCCTCAGCGCACCCTGCGCGCACCGTCCCGATCACGAGCTGCATGTTAATTGGCTGTCAGCTGGCTGTCAACATTCCGATTCAGGAAATGTTGGCAGCCATTTTGTCCCTCGGTAGAACCGAGGGACAGAAACAAGTGCGCAAGCGCACAAAGGGGGCAGGGTAGAAACACCCTGACCCCTAGGTTTGCTCAGGGGTCCCACAAGGACCCCCTGGGCAAAAAAAAGAAATTTTTTTTTAAAAATCGGCAGGATGCGCTCAGGGTGCGAGAATCCTGCAGAAAAAAAATCGAAGCGCGGTCTCCGCGCTCGATAGCATTGGCCCTCGGGTGGCCCAAGTCCCGGGGGCATGGTGGGGGGTTAATTTTATGTGTGGGGGGCCACAAGGGCCCCCAAGCCCCGGGGACCGCCACCCCCCGGGGCTTTTTTAAATGGTGCGGGAGAGCTCTGAGCCCTCCCGCAGCCCCGGGGACCACCACCTCCCCGGGGCTTTTTTTTAAATTAAAGAACCTGTGTGGGGGCTCCAGCCCCCACACGCCCGGGACCGCCACCTCCCCAGGGCACTAAACATTTAAATATGGGGGTCCGTTACGGACTCCCAGAGCCCCGGGGACCACCACCTCCCCGGGCTGTGACCTGAATGGGAGGGGGCCGCGCGGCCCCCCTCCTGGAGCCCTTGATGGCCCTGGGGACCACCACCCCCAGGGCCGGCTCCTGCAGTGTCCCGGGGTGCCCACCCCGGGACACTGCTGCTTGCAATGACAGGACGGAGCCTCGCGGCTCCCGTCCTGCCATAGCAAACTGCTTTGGATATTGGAAGAGAGAGCAGGGAAACCTGCTCTCTCTTCCAATATCCAAAGCCGACTGCTTTCCACATGGGGAGCTGCATCTTAGCAGCTCCCCATGTGTAAAAGCAATGCCGGCTCCCAAGGGACGCGGGGAGCCGGCGGGACTGTGGGGGCTTGGGGACCCCCCACAGTCCCCAACGGAGAGGGCCAGCCCCGGGGGATGGGGTCCCTGGGGCAAGTAGTGGCTCGGGAGGGGGCCACGCAGCCCCCTCCAAAGAAAAAAAAATCGAGGCCATGCCCCGGGGATGGGGTCCCCGGGGCCAATACAGGCCCAGGGAAGGGGGCCCCCGCGGCCCCCTTCCCCGTTTTTTTAAAAATATTTAATTTAAAAAAGGGGTAAGGCCCTGGGGGATGGGGTCCCCAGGGCCCAAAAACATGAAAAAGGAAGGGGGCCACACAGCCCCCCTTCAGGGACAAAAAAAAAAAAAACGATCGGGCCCGCAGGCCCCGCCCCTTCCTTCACCACTCTGCAAACGCGCCCCTGGCGCGTTTGCAGAGGGGAACGAATTCCCCTTGAATACTGGGGGTCCCTGGGGCCAACTAGCCCACCAGGAACCTCCAGTATGCGCCAGGGGCTGCCTTGCAGAGAGGTGTACAGAGGCCACGCCCCTTTTACACCTCTCTGCAACGCAGCTCTGTGGCGCTTTGGAGGTATATGGTGGGCTAGTTGGACTCCGGGGACCCTCAGGATTCAAGGGGACTTAATCCCCCAACTTAAAACGCGCCACGGGGCGCGTTTGCACAGTGGTGAAGGGAGGGGGCGGGGCTTCAGGTGACATGTGTGCAAACAGGCCCCGTGGAGCGTTTTAAGATGGGGAATTAAATCCCCTTCAATCCTGAGGGTCCCTGGGGCCAACTAGCCCAACAGGTACATCCAGAAAGCGCCACAGAGCTGCGTTGCAGAGAGGTGTAAAAGGGGTGTGGCCTCTCTACACGTCTCTGCAACGCAGCCCCTGGCACATATTGGAGGTTCCTGGTGGGCTAGTTGGCCCCTAGGGACCCTCAGGATTCAAGGGGACTTAATCCCCCAACTTAAAACGCGCCACGGGGCGCGTTTGCACAGATGTCACCTCAGGCCCCGCCCCCTCCCTTCACCATTGTGCAAATATTCTTCTAAAATCATCCGAAATACGAATTCCGATTTACTCACCTGTTATAAGGAGAGACCTCAGTGCTGCATCTTTCAGCCCAGTACTGGTCCTGAAAAGTAATTTTAACCGTACTTACCAGTAACTTGAATTTCCTTCCATAGGATATCATTGCCTGCTTTTTGCTGAAAAAGTTTCTAAGTGTTGATTTTTGAAACATACAAATATTCCTCTAAAATCAGCCGAAATACGAATTCCGATTTACTCACCTGTTATAAGGAGAGACCTCAGTGCTGTATCTTTCAGCCCAGTACTGGTCCTGAAAAGTAATTTTAACCATACTTACCAGTAACTTGAATTTCCTTCCATAGGATATCATTGCCTGCTTTTTGCTGAAAAAGTTTCTAAGTGTTGATTTTTGAAACATACAAATATTCCTCTAAAATCAGCCGAAATACGAATTCCGATTTACTCACCTGTTATCAGGAGAGACCTCAGTGCTGTATCTTTCAGCCCAGTACTGGTCCTAAAAAGTAATTTTAACCGTACTTACCAGTAACTTGAATTTCCTTCCATAGGCTAACATTGACTGGTTTCACTTGGAAATTCTTCTAAGTGTGGAGTTTTGGAACTTTAAAATATTCATCTAAAATCAGCCGAAATACGAATTCCGATTTACTCACCTGTTATAAGGAGAGACCTCAGTGCTGCATCTTTCAGCCCAGTACTAGTCCTGAAAAGTAATTTTAAGCGTACTTACCAGTAACTTGAATTTCCTTCCATAGGATATCATTGCCTGCTTTTTGCTGAAAAAGTTTCTAAGTGTTGATTTTTGAAACATACAAATATTCCTCTAAAATCAGCCGAAATACGAATTCCGATTTACTCACCTGTTATAAGGAGAGACCTCAGTGCTGTATCTTTCAGCCCAGTACTGGTCCTGAAAAGTAATTTTAACCGTACTTACCAGTAACTTGAATTTCCTTCCATAGGATATCATTGCCTGCTTTTTGCTGAAAAAGTTTCTAAGTGTTGATTTTTGAAACATACAAATATTCCTCTAAAATCAGCCGAAATACGAATTCCGATTTACTCACCTGTTATCAGGAGAGACCTCAGTGCTGTATCTTTCAGCCCAGTACTGGTCCTAAAAAGTAATTTTAACCGTACTTACCAGTAACTTGAATTTCCTTCCATAGGCTAACATTGACTGGTTTCACTTGGAAATTCTTCTAAGTGTGGAGTTTTGGAACTTTAAAATATTCATCTAAAATCAGCCGAAATACGAATTTCGATTTACTCACCTGTTATCAGGAGAGACCTCAGTGCTGCATCTTTCAGCCCAGTACTAATCCTGAAAAGTAATTTTAACCGTACTTACCAGTAACTTGAATTTCCTTCCATAGGGTATCATTGCCTGCTTTTTGCTGAAAAAGTTTCTAAGTGTTGATTTTTGAAACATACAAATATTCCTCTAAAATCAGCCGAAATCCGAATTCCGACTTACTCACCTGTTATCAGGAGAAAACCCAGTGCTGCACCTTTTAGCCCAGCACTGACCCTGAAAAGTAATTCTAACCGTACTTACCAGTAACTTGAATTTCCTTCCATAGGCTAACATTGACTGGTTTCACTTGGAAATTCTTCTAAGTGTGGAGTTTTGGAACTTTAAAATATTCCTCTAAAATCAGCCGAAATACGAATTCCGATTTACTCACCTGTTATCAGGAGAGAACCCAGTGCTTCATCTTTTAGCCCAGCACTGACCCTGAAAAGTAATTTTAACCGTACTTACCAGTAACTTATATTTTCTTCCATAGGAATCTATTGTCTGGTTTTCAGCAAAAAGTTTCAAAGTGTTGATTTTTACAAACTACAAATATTCCTTAAAAATCACCTGTATGACTTAAACGCATTCTTTCAACTGTTTACAGGAGATGCACCAGTGCTGGATCCAGGATCCAACACTGAGTAAGAAAAAGTAACAATAACAGCTTTTACCTGCTAAGTGAATTTCCTTCCATAGGATAACATTGGTGACCATATGAGAAAAAGTTTCTAAGTGTCAACTTTTAAAATACAATAATATTCCTTAAAAATCAGTACTGTAACCAAAACGCTTTTACTCAACTGTTTACAGGAGATGTCCCAGGACTGAATCTAGGATCCAGTCCTGTGGTTAGAAAAGTAATCCATAAAGTAACTAATTGCATTTAACTAGAAATTCACATTGAGCTGAATGTTGCATTGTGTTTGAAAATGTGTTGCCCATTGCAACAACTGTAACTACTGTACTTAAAAGTCTATTGCCTATGTTCAAAGTATTTAAACTAAAGTAATTCATTCTGAGAAAGTATTTTTTGTAATGTAATGTATAATGTAATTACAATTTAATTTAAAAAATAAAATATGTAAAAAAAATTGTTTCTAAAAATGTAGTAAATCAGTATGAAAAAAATTAATATAACAATTAATACATTTAAAAATTGTCATTTACAAAACCTTTGAAATTCACTGAAAAAACCATAGGTTTCAGGCACGTTATAGTTAGAAATTAGCATTTAAAAACCTTTGAAATTCACTGAAAAAACCATAGGTTTCAGACACGTTATAGTTACAAATTAGCATTTAAAAAACCTTTGAAATTCACTGAAAAAACCATAGGTTTTAGGGACAGTTATAGTTACTTGGACATTGCACTCGTACAAAACCCGTGAAATTCCCCGTTATAGTTAGTTCAGCTAACTATAACTCGCGCCCCGCAATGCACTGCTGATGACGTCACATATTACATCACTCATGACATGGTCAGTGACATCACTGATGACATCACTGATGACATCTCAAATGACATCACTGATGACATCATCCACGTGATAATCTGATGCACCTCCTCACACCCTAATATAACCTTTGATACACCCACTCTAAATTACAGACTGCCATTCGCAAAACCATAGACACTCCAACACCAATAACTACATACCCACTCACTGATTCTTAGGTCTACACACACACATCCACTCACTCACCCGTACAGTCACTCATACTTATGGTCACTCAGTACAGGACTATCATATGCACTCTTACTCCTATATAGACACTCAAACACCGCCACTCATCCATAGAGGTACTCACACACCTAGTCAGTCATGCAAATAATTAAACACACTGCCATTTACTCACCTATACAGTTATACACACACCAGCTCACTTAATCATACAAATACTAGCACATTGTTACGCTCTTATACAATCACTGATACAAGCACACACTCATCCATACAGCCACTCTCACAATAACACACTCTCACTTATAGCCATTTAAATACTCTAACACACATATATACTGCCTTTCACATATGTAGTTACTCACACATGTACCACTGGGACATACATTCACTCACTAACACACTGTTACACACACTTACCCACCCATACAGTCTATCACAGATGCACTCTTGAAACCATCCACCCAGTGAATCACCCACTCACACATCTATGCACAGTCGCACACACCCCATCCACACAAACACTCAGGCACCCATACAGATACTCAGACAACAAATCAATAACTCTTATAGACACTCATGTAGCTGTTCACAAACCCATGCAGCCACTTACACAGCAACAGACAGATACAGACATTCACCCAGTTTAGTCACTAACCCATGCATTCAGTAAGATACGTTTAATCACTCACTTATAGAATTAGTCACGCACCTACTAAATCATCCATACAGACACTTATACACCCACTCATTCTTCAAAACGCCTTTCCCTATATATATTAAAAATATTTAAACTTTACAGAAACACACAGTCACTGGATGATGTCAACAGTGATGTCATTTGAGATGTCATCAGTGATGTCATCAGTGATGTCACTGACCATGTCATGAGTGATGTAATATGTGACGTCATCAGCAGTGCATTGCGGGCGCGAGTTATAGTTAGCTGAACTAACTATAACGGGGAATTTCACGGGTTTTGTACGAGTGCAATGTCCAAGTAACTATAACTGTCCCTAAAACCTATGGTTTTTTCAGTGAATATATATATATATATATATATATATGTGTATTTGGTAAATATAGGAGGTTTCCAATGTGTGTGTGTGTGTGTATGTATATATATATGTATATATATATATGCACAGACAAGAATTTTAATGACTCCTAGCCCCTTTTCACTCCACCTCATAGGACTTCATCAAGGAAAAAAAGTACTTTTTAAGTTTCCATATACATTCCCATTGGTGGTATTTTAGTACCATGATTTTTAATCGACGTCAAATGGTTTATGTGATTTGTAGTTGTAGTCTGTTTGGTTAAAAGCATAATCTACAAATGTCGAATCCATTTACCCTCATGAGTCTATTCTTACATTTTGCAGTCTAGTGGGCTACTCTTGGAAAGTTCTTAGTTTGCAGATCACAGTCACTTTATTTGTCCTTGATTGGATTTTTCATATACTCCATCTGTGAGACTAGCCCTCATATCTCAATTAATCAATTCAAGTCTTTCGTCCCCTACATGTATATACATCTCTGCAACTAAGTTATGGCTAAAGGGTTGCAGAGTATTAAATTGTAAAAGGAGATGCGACTGAAATTTCCAAAGTTTTCTAGTTCATATTTCTCATTTATGGTAGTTTTTTTACTACAGTAAATAACAAGCAATCATTCTCTCCACTGTGTGCTGCAGTGCTGCATCATAATGGCAGCTTATTGGATACAAGAACTCCCTCTTTTTGATGGCACGTACAGGACTTAATAATATATTATATTAGATAGCAAGTCCTTTTTCAATTTCAATATAAATAACCATTGGTGCTTCCTAAGTACCAGTGTTTTTGTGAAGTGTTTATGTGATGGCCAAACTTAATCACAACTTCCTTTTGTATATATATATACATACTTGATGTTTGGAGTGCTTCTATCATAGCATAGACCCCCAACTGGACTGCAACTACCAGCATGCATCTGCTCAGGAGAATGAGTAAAAGCGTGAGGAGAATACACCTTTATTTGGAGGAGGGGCGTAACATCATTTAACAGGGGACGGAATCCACATCACCTGTACCCTGTTTGACCCCATGAAGGAGCGTGGAGCCCGTGAAATCCGGCACTGACGACGGCCAATGAAGGCTGAAACGCGTATGCCAATGCGTTTCATGGACTGCCAGCACCACGCAAGATAAACACCAATAAAGCCTTCCGAAAAGATCCCGGAGTTGTGTCGTGCCTTTTCTTCATTTGGGAGTAGGCGTTGGTTTGATATATATTTATTTATTATTTATTTATTTATTTTATTAATTAAACTTATAATGCGCAACAGCTACCCAAAAAGGTTTCTATATATATAATTGTACATTTCAAAACTGCCAAACGGTAATTTCTTCTATGGCTATGCATTTGTGATTGGACACTGTCACTTTAAAAAGTTATCCACAGCAGGTAACGCTGTCATGTGATCAAGGCAGGTGAACTGCCGAAACGCGTCATGGCGGAGCTGTTTTTGGAGCAATAAAACAAAAATAGCACTTAACTTGGGTCCACTCTCGTTTGTTCCTGCGGATGGGATCTCTTGAAAGGCGAGGATTCTGCATGTTTTCACCGGACTGACTTTCCCCGGTGTAGTGGACCCCCTCCCCGTGAAGTTGGCTGCGTGGCTGGTAAAGTCATAGTTTCCGGCGGACCCGGCAACCCTCGAGGCTTCGAGCGAGCTGGGAACCCGGAAGCAATCTGGAAACGCTCCGGCAACGGAAACACGAAGCCCCCTGCTACAGCAGAGTACGTGCCTGAGGAAAAGTGGTTGGCGTGGAACTGAGCTCATCGAGTGGAGCTGACTCGGAGGAGTCGGACTAAGCGAGGAGGCGGACCCGCAACGACCGCCGAAAGACCAGGTACGGGACATTTGCGAGTTCAACAGCAGGTGGGGAGGTGTGCACCCGTGGAGTCCGCCGAAAGGCATCAGCTGAGTTAGGTGGACTAACGGTGACAAATAAGTTTCAAGTATTTACTCCATAAAATGTCCGCCGCAGCGTTACGGGATCGTGAGTCAGCTGCGGAGATGTTTTCTGACTCTCCTATGGTGCAGCGTGACGACAGTAGAGGTGCCAGTGAGGAGGCAAGTGGAGGGGCACAAAGTTTAAATTCTGCATCTTACAAAAATTGATGCGTCAAGAGCAAGCTAAATGGTGGGAATCCAAATCATTACAGCGATACCTGGATGTGGGCAGGATACCCAGGGGTTTAAGAATAATGATTGCCCCCAGTTACGATACACCAAACCCCCAGATGATGGCTGAGTGGGCGGAAACGAACTTGGATTCCTCGCGGAGACTAGTTCAGATACTAGTTAAATATGCAGAAAGTGACCGGGGAGATTTACAGATTAAAATAGATGCTCTCGACGCAGAAATAAAGGCAATTGGCGATTCCCAACAGAAAACGAAGCTTCATGAAGAGATGGTGATGAGATTAACTAAAGAGGAGAAAAAAATAAAACAGAGAAAAACTTTCAAATTCCGAAGGGATAAGGAGGATTACGCCAGCGGGCAAATTTTCACCTTTGCCCGCAAATTTGATGTATATAGAAATGCGACAGCAAGTAAACGAGTGCAAGGACAAAGTCAGCTTGACAGAAATCCACCACAAGAGGAGGCTCCTTCCATGTCAGACCTCAGCTCTGCGGTGGAGAGTGAGTCAGAAACCGAGGGACAAAGAGAACGTGCCAAATAGAGTACCATCAAACTCACTTTGGGGGAGGAATTAGATTACTTGAGATGGAGTAGAAGGGAGACATTATGCCCGAGAAACCGACCAGCAAAAAACGACGAACAGAGGCCAGAAGGCAAAGGAGAAAAGCAGCCAGAAAACGCCAGCAACAGGCGACCTGCTCGCGGACGGGGGGGGGCCTGGAAGAACAAATAAAGGGAGCATCACAGATCCCCATGGCGCAATCTAATGAAAAAACGATTATCAATCTGGCGAGAGTAGATTTAACTGTGGCGGAACAGCAACTGCTCTCTTTGGGACTTTCGTACTGCCCAGAATCTAATTTTGATTACCCTCAGACACCACACCTGGGTAACCTATTAGGTCCCGGTTCTAAGTTCCTTGTTTTTATTCTGTAGGGTCATTTCACCTGTCCCCTTGTCCTGAGGAAGATCCGCATAGCTGAGGTATTAAAGTCCCTCGTTTGCCGATAAGCCGGATCGAAACGTCGACACTACCCCCTACCGCACCTGGACCAATTTCCCCTTCCCCATTACCCCTGTTTACAGCCTTAAGGAAATTCTCCTTACAAATTCAAATGAATAATTTGCATGTGTCCAGGTTGCATCTAACTGTTTATTGGATATCAGTTTTGTACAGTTTTTAAATATATGCCCTTTACTTTTCTACACACTTTGAGCTCTTTTGACTCCTATATATACACTTGAGCACTTTTTCTTACACGTTCCCTAGAACATTCTCCTTTTTTCTTGACCCTCTAATGATTATTCCTTTCAATGACTAAATAAATATATTGTAATAATACTTAGTGGTTTTTCTGCACATTTATTCTTACGATTTACAGACGTTTGGGAGCTGATTAATGTAAGCTCAATATAAGTTGATAATTCTGTCAATCTATCTCTTCCTTGAACAATTGGTCCAGGACCACTGTTTCTTTATAATAACCGATACCCAGGTCCAGGGACTATTTGGGAATACCCCATTGTTTATAATGGCTACCCTCAGACTCGGGCAGACATTTACAAATTTATACGAAAATTAAAATTAAAAAAGTTCCATCAACTCCAGACACAACCGAAACAAGTGGGGAGCAGGATATCTACAAATGACAATTCAGATGCTTCTAATTTAACAGCGGCAGATCATGGCATATTGAAAGATTTGCATGAGTTGGAACAAGATACTGGTGCCACAGATGAAGTTTCTAATCAAGAGGCAAATGAAAGGGGCGCCGCAAATCGGGTGCCATTAGGATTAGAGGTCTGTTCTAAACCAGATACGCTGTTCAAAGTGAAATCCAAATTTACCCCCATTATGCCAAGGGATTCTTTGGACGTTTTCAACGAACAAGTGGTGGCGCAGGTGAAGAAGTTAAATATTAACATCAACAAAAACAAAAGAAGAGTGTCCAATTATGAAAGAAAATATGGCCAAATGATAGCAAAACTCAAAAAAGAGAAAAATGTGGTAATTAGGAATTCAGATAAGGGGGGGAACATTGTACTGTGGCCTTTACAGGAATATTTGGATGAGGCCTATTCCCAACTGAATAATACTGATTGCTATCATAAATGTTCCCTTTACAAATTTAAAGCCATTCAGGATCTCTTTTTCACCAAACTGCTGGCATGGAAAAGTAGGGGTCTGTTGAGCCTTGAAGAATATAAATATTTAAAGAAAGAGCACCCAACTATACCATCTATATATTTTATTCCTAAAGTGCACAAGAACATCAACAGACCTCCAGGAAGACCCATCATTGCGGCATGTGATGGATTACCAGAGAACATGTCAAGATACATTGATTTCTTTTTACAAGAGCATGTCCATAATCTTAAATCTTATGTACAGGACACAAGTGACTTCATCAGAAAAATCAAGGATATACATTGGCAAAAGGGGTGGTATTTAATAGCTCTTGATGTATCCTCTTTGTATACCTGAATAAGAAATCATGATGGGCTAAGAGCGGTTGAGCATTTTTGGGGAAATAGACCACTCACATATGTACAGCACAACAAAATGTTAATTGACATGTTGACGCTTTGCCTTGAAAATAACCTGTTCATGTTCAAAAGCCAAATGTACCAACAGATACAGGGTGTGGCGTTGGGGGCCAGCTTCTCCCCCAGTTATGCCTGTTTGTGAATGGGTTGGTGGGAGGAGCTGGTCCTCAAAAAACAATTCGAACACATTTGTAAGGAGAATATTATATCATGGCTTAGATTCATTGACGATTTGTTCATTGTATGGCACGGAACAGAGAATGAAGCCAAGGAATTTATTGAACTAATTAATGTCAATGATGTAAATCTGCACTTCACATCCAGTATTAGTGACAACAGCATTACATTCTTGGATGTGCAAGTCAATGTAGTCAATAATATTCTGACCACATCTCTGTATCGTAAGGACACGGCAGGCAATACAATGTTACATGCGTCCAGTGCGCATCCTCCACATTTGATACAAAGCATCCCATATGGGGAGATGCTTCGTATACGTAGAATATGCAGTGAGGAAAAGGATTTGGAAATCAAACAGATAGAAAGCAAAAAGCGATTTTTGGAGAGAGGTTACAAAACATCAACTATTGAAGCCGCTATAATGAAATCTAGAAAGCGAGCTAGAGAAGATCTCTTGCAGTACAACAAAAATTCTCAGGGAGCAAGTACTAACGAAGTGGATACATCTAGGGAACCTACTAGACTCATTTTGACATATTCTAGACAGGAGCAACAGCTACGAGCCATCATAAGACGCAATTGGCCAATAGTTTTGGATGACCCAATAATTGGGGATTTACTCCCCAAACATCCTGCTATAACTTATAGAGAAACAGCATCAATGGCCAATGCACTGGTAAAGAGAAGCCCAGAAGAGCAAGAACAAGGGGGATGGCTAGTAGCAAGAAAAGGTTTCTTCAAGTGTTCCGGTTGTAAGGCATGTCAATATGGTTCCAACAAGACCACATACCACACTGCCTTTAGTGAAAGGGTACAAGACATAAATCAACATCTAACATGTCGAACAGATTATGCTATCTACGTCTTAGAATGTAGCTGTAATTTGGCATACGTAGGCAGCACTAAATTATCTGTTCATCAAAGAATTTTACAACATATAAGGGCGATTAACAACAATGACCCCAGCTACCCTGTAGCAAGGCATTTCAAGGAGCAACACGATAGTAGTCTGCAACACCTGAAATATTATGTTATTGATGCTGTCCCGCCCCAAAAGAGAGGGGGTGACCGAGAATTAAAATTGAGGCGCCTGGAGACTCGTTATATTCTTGAGCTTGATACAAAGTATCCAGGGGGCCTCAATACGAGTGAGGATTTGTACACTTATTTATAAATAGTTGTTTTAAAGGGTAAAAAATATCCTCTCACCAAGTATTGTGAAAATACTAAAGAAAAACCATGATCTAAGCTGCAAAACCGAATTTGAATGAACTGTTTTTGGTGCTATGAGGGTTTTAGATAATTTATTTTGTTCTTAAACCTAATATGCACTTTACATCATCTCAATGAAGTATTCAAAAGATACACATTTTAGAAAGAGTTTTTATCTGATTTTAAGCAATTGAATTGTATTTATATGTATTTATTTATATGCATATTTATATATTTATTAGTATAATAGTGGGAATCAATTGCTTATGAAATTAGAATTGTCAGCTAGTAAATTAATTATTAATAGTTAAAGTCTCTTGCCTCTATTTTGCACATGCCTTTCTTGCACTTTAATTTGTATCACCAGTACATCATTGAATAAGATATTAAGTCATAAATAGGTGTTCCTGGTAATACGATACAGATAAATTTTAAATTGGTTTTTGCACTAGCACTTTATATTTTAGCACTTTTGGCAATTCAGGTAGCACTTTTAGTAGGAGTATTTTTAGGCACTTGGTTAATGTTTCAATTAACGAATGTGACATAGGGTTGAAATATGGATCAATGTATCAGCATTCAAGCGAAGAATTTTAAAGATCATTGGATCCTGGATTATCCAGTATGTAACACCAAGATAGGCAATATGGTACAGACATTGGTATAAACGTTGAAAGGTGATATATTTTAAACCTTTTGTACTGAGCATTTATGCAAGCATTTTGTACATTTCAAAACTGCCAAACGGTAATTTCTTCTATGTCTATGTGATTGGACACTGTCACTTTAAAAAGTTATCCACAGCAGGTAACGCTGTCATGTGATCAAGGCAGGTGAACTGCCGAAACGCGTCATGGCGGAGCTGTTTTTGGAGCAATAAAACAAGAATAGCACTTAACTTGGGTCCATTCTTGTTCCTGCGGATGGGATCTGTTGAAAGGCGAGGATTCTGCATATATATATATATATATATATATATATATATATATATATATATATATATATATATATATATATATATATATATATATATATATATATATATATATTCTGAGAAATTGGTATGTTGGTTGAGAGGGATATGAGAGCTTCTCAAGTGATGGCCACAATTCTTGTCAGGGTGAACCACAAACAGTCAATAAATTAACCTGTTCTTAACCCTCTGGTAGCTAGGCTCAAAAGCAGTCAGACTTAACTTAGAGGCAATGTGTGGAACCGCCATGAAAACTGCGGCAGTGAGGAAACTTGTACTATGCTTGGCTGGACCACGGCGGTCCCACCAAGCATATTGTGGCCTCAGGACCGCCACACCTTCTCCAGGGAAAGGCGGTCCCTGGCGGTGGCAGTCTCATGGCGGTCTGAGCGCCGATTCGTAATCGGGCAGTCGGGAGACCGTCGCACCCCCCTGAGTCTGGCGGTCTGTGGACCACCAGACTCGTAATCCACCCCTTAGATAAAAGCTGCACCAAAAGGCACAAAGTGCCAACTGAGGGTATCTGGTCACACTGGACCAAGAGAAAGTCACAAGTTTAGGCGGACCGCAATGGAGCCCAGGCTGGGCACAGAACCAAGTTTGGCCCACTGAGGATTGTAACTTATGTCCTTGGTGCAGGGTTTGTGCAGCGTTGCTGTGGAGGTCTTCGTGTCACTTCGTGACAGATTTGGTGGAGCCTTCAGTTAGGCTGGTACAGCACCTTTAACCCCACTTACAAGGGTACAGGTGTGGAGGGGCACTACTTGGAGGGTCAGGACTCACTCAGGCGTGGTCCAGGTGTAGGTTCAAAATGGTGGAGCCTTTTCTGTCCCTGAGGCTCTGATCAGGAGGCCAGCCAACTAACCCTTAGATTCACTATGGTAGTCCTGGGTGCAAGCAGAAAACCAGGCCTAAAGCAGCATGGTAGCCCTATGAGAAAACAAGGCAGACTTCAGACAGCAGACAAGTCCTCCGGAGTGCACAGCAGCCCACAGACAGCAGGGCAGTCCTCTGAGAGTCCTTCCGCAGGTCCAGAAGTCAACTGAAGAGTTAGTCTGAGGGCCCTATTTTTATACTTGGTGCACCCTTTGAAGTGGGAGAAGCTTCTAGAGTTTTCCCCCCACAGAAGTGTCTGGAATTTCCTGCTTTCCTGCCCTAATTCAAGGTTGTCTGGGAGCACAATGACCTAATGTGAAGTCCTTTGTGAGTGTGCTGAGGCAGTCCCTTTGAAGTGCAAGTGTGATAGGTGACAGCGCCGCCCCTACATCCATCCTTGATGGCCCATCCTGCCACCACCCAGTCTCTCTATTGTGTGTCTGTCTTGGAGGAATACACAAAGGCCAACTGCCATTCACACCTAGTCATGTGGCCCAGGAGCAGACTGCAGGCACCAAATAATTTGAACCAAAAAATGCCAACTTTCTAAAAGTGGCATTTTCAGAACTGTGACTTAAAATCTGACTGTACCATTAAATAGGGGTTGAAAATTACAATTCTATGTCAGGACCGGAGGCGAGGATTATGCTGTAACTTCCTTTATTCCTTACAGCCAGCAGTGTTCAACTTTAACCTTTAAACAAAAAACTAGCACTCCCATGGTGCTTTAGGCAGTCCATAACAGCCACCAATCAGCGTCCTCCGTCGTCCCCGAGGGCGTGTGCTTCCTGTGGCAACCCCTCTTTCTTTCCTGCTGCCAGCAGTTAAGTCGCATTTTTCCTGTCTCTTCTTATTTCATTGTGAATTGAATGATATTGCAGTGTATTTAAGGCGCGCTGCGTATGAGTATTTGCGCTGTTGTTTTCACCCGCCTCCCGCGCTTTGACAGCGGAGGGGAGCGTTTTTTTTCCTGTCAGGAGGCCGCTTTGTTATAACTGTGTCTCCACAGTGGTGGTCCCGCTTTAGGCGGTGTAATCCTCGTATTTGCTTGCTAGTTTTTTTCCCCTTAGGTGTTTTTCTCTTTGTTTGGGGCCGCGGGAGCATCGTCGAAGCTCCGCTCACGGCCCTCAGTTACTGGCTTTGCGGTGCAGTGCGTCTCGGCTCGCGAGGGGGCGCAGCTTTGAACTCGTTGATCCGAACCGCTCCCTGCGGTGAGGAGCGGCGAGTTCAAACGCGCAGCCCGCGATTTTCAGCCATAGAGCATCTTGGCCTGTCCGGTCTGGGAACCCTGACACCTGCGTTGCGGGTCGGTTCTTTTCTTCCCACTGCGTGACACCCGCAGTAGTTGTGGGTCGGATTCATTGCCGTGAGGCGATATTTAAGTAAGGCGCATTTTCTCCTTTTAAAGCGCTTGATAGCTGTGGTGGGGGCGGGCCCAGACCTCCTGACACCCATTGTATTACAGGGTGAGTCGCCCCCGGGCAGACCTTTTTTCCTGCCAGCCTCTCTGAGGCGCCAAAAATAAAGTGTTTACCACTATTATAGATTATTCTGCTATCACTTCAGGCTTGCCTGTGCACGCGTGAGCATGTTGACTGCCACTGCCAGTACCGCTTATACCGGTCACAAGGGGGGACCTGCTAATGATGGAAATGGACTACGCTGAGGAGGAGTCTCTACAAGTTATCCCCTTAGATGACGAATTTTGTGACGCTTTTGACGCGTCTATCCATCAGGCAGTAGAGGCAGCAATGGGTCCCTTTGAGCGCCGCCTAATGAAGTATGCCTATGCCATACAAGCAGAGCGACCCCAACGCGCAGAGAAACGCAAGAGCACCTCAGCGCCCGATTTGGGGCGTTTGAGCGCCTAAAGAGGGCTTTTCTGACCAGACCCCTCCAATGGAGCAAGATAAGACCCCAGATGTCCTGGAGATCCCAGACTTGGACCATGCTGAGGACGACGACTCCGCGGGGGATTCCACGGATGAAGCGGGACCTTCTACACCTTGTTGCCCTAGCGTGTCCCCATCTGATACCTCTAAGCAGAGCGAGGGACCCTCTGACATGTTGGTCCCTGAGGACTTAGTCCATCCACGGTCCTCAGCCTGGCTGCCTTCCCCTAAGGTTTCGGCTTTCGTTGCGGGACGCCTGCGTAAACCCCTCGAGAAGGAGGTTAGGGCCTGCCTTCGGGCAGAGTGTCCCCGTCCAAGTCTTCTGGGCAAAGTTGCAATGACGCCGGAGGTCGACCCTAAGATGGGGACCTTCCTACAGAAGTATGTTCGGGATCCTAAGAAGGGTATCGACAGGTCATGGAAGAACTGTCAGGACAAGCTCCTGGACCTGACAGGACCGCTTACCAAGAAACTCGAGTTGGCTGAGGAAGCCAAAGCGACAGGTACCTCTTTGTCAACAGAGCGTATTTCTAACTGAGTGCAGAGAAAAATAGTTTTTTTGGGGAACGCTAATTGCGCCCTTTCTACGGAAAGGCGACGCTCCTTCCTCTTGAAAGTCGACCCCAAGCTTGGAGAATTGGCCTCTTCAGAGGCAGGCGCTGTTGCAGAGGGTGGACTTTTCGGGGACCCTTTTAGGAACTGACTAAGTTTGTCTCGACTTTCACCTCGCTCGACAAGGCGCAGACTTCAATCAAGAGAGTCTTCCATCCTCGTGTTTTTGTCAGCGCCGGTCATGGCAGAGGGCGCTCGGCCGGCAAATTCTATACCCAGGGCCCTCCACGAGGCGGCAAAAAGACAACGGACCCTGGCAGGAAGGAGTTCTTTCAGTCCCGGCGGGGATACAGAGGCGGGGGAGGCAGAGGTCGAGGCCAACCATCGACCACAACAGGTGAGCCTTTTACCTTTACAACATCTCAAAGTGGGGGGCAGGTTGGCATTTTTCGAGCACAATTGGAGAGCCATTACCTCAGACGCCTGGGTGTTGCAAACTGTAAAGGGTTTCCAAATAGAGTTCTATGGGACCCCCGTCCAGGACATTCACCCCAAGCCGCTGTTTTTCGCACAAGACAAGGTCGCACTTATAGACAAAGAGGTGACCAAGCTTCTGCGGAAAGGAGCCATAGTTCCCTCCTGCCTGCATCCGAGAGGGTTTCTCAGCAACATCTTCATCATGGACAAGACGGATGGTGGGCAGCGTCCCGTCATAAATCTCAAAGAGTTCAATCAGTGGCTGGTTTACCGCCACGTCAAGATGGAGGGCAACCATCTTTTGCGCGACCTCCTGCAACCCAACGATTGGATGGCGCGCCTGGATTTAAAGGACGCGTACTTAACTGTACCAGTGTACCCTCCTCACAGACGTTTCCTTCAGTTTCTCTGGAAGGGCATGGTCTACGACTTCGCGACCCTTCCGTTCGGCCTTTCGTCGGCCCCGTGGTGCTTCACGAAGGTTCTCAAACCGGTCGTGGAAACCCTTCAGGCGACAGGGCTGCGTCTCATCGTCTACCTAGACGATATCCTGCTCCTGCAGCAGTGCCCCTTACGTCTGGTTGCCAGGCTCAAGGAAATGACTGACCTTTTACAGAGCCTGGGGTTTGTCATCAACGACAAGAAATCTCTTCTGATTCCGTCCAGACAGGTGACCTTCTTGGGGTTTACCATCGATTCAGTAGCCCGCACCCTGAGCCTTCCCTCGCAGAAGATTGTCAAAATTCGCAGAGAGCTCAGGCGCACTCTGGCTTGCTCTTCCACCTCGCTGAGGCAGATTGCTCGACTGGTGGGTCTCTTGTCCTCGTCGATCCAGGCTATCTTCCCGGGCCCGCTCCACTACAGGGCGCTACAACGTCTGAAAGCCTCTCATCTCCGCAAGGGCCTGCAATATGCAGACCAGGTTCCCCTCACGGAGGTGGTGCGCATGGAAATGAGATGGTGGCTCGACCATATGCAGGCCTGGAATGGCAGAGCCATTTTTGGCTGCGACCCGGATCTAGTGATAGAGTCCGATGCCAGCAAATCAGGCTGGGGGGCTCGTTGCGGGGACTCCTTTACCGGCGGAAAGTGGTCTGCCGTAGAAGGTCAGCTGCACATCAATTGCCTGGAGTTGATGGCAGTCTCCTTCGCGATACAGTGCTGGACCAAGGACAGGATATCCTGCAACGTCCTATTAAAGATGGACAATGTCTCGGCAGTGCGTTATATCAGCCACCTTGGGGGTACAAAGTCCAAGGCGTTGGCGGATTTGGCCAAGGATCTGTGACCTTTTGTCTTTCCCACAACATCTCGGTGATGGCGGAATACCTCCTGGGAGTGTCCAATGTAGTGGCGGACAGGTGTTCCAGGAGTTGGTTGGACATGAGTTTGTGGCAGCTTCAACCGCGGGTTTTCCAGCGGTTGAACGACACCTGGGGCCTGTTCTCGGTGGACCTTTTTGTGTCCAGGCTGGATCATCAGCTCCCAAAATTCTACAGTTGGAAGCCGGACCCTCTAGCGACCGCAACAGACGCCTTCCTCCAGGACTGGTCCCGGGACAGCGGTTATGCTTTTCCCCCCTTCGCGATGATCATGAGGCTCACAACTCATGTTCGCAGGCAGCAAACGAAGGTGGTGCTGATCACTCCTTATTGGAGGTCGCAAGTGTGGTTTCCAGTTCTTCTGGAACTTTCTTGGGATTCTCCAATCTTTCTACCCCACGATCCTCTTCTCCTGAGGGATCCTCAAGGTCTCCCTCACCCCCTCCACCAGCAAGGGAGAATGCCTCTAATGGCCTGGCGGATTTCAGGCATCGCTGGAGAGCCGGCGGACTATCACAAGAAGCTCAGCGATTGCTGGGAGCAGCGTGGGCGGACAGCACCAATAAGAGATACAGAGCAGCCTGGGCTCAATGGGTCAGTTGGTGTGTTCGGAACAATCACGATCCCATGGGGTGTGAAGTGGTCACTATCCTAAACTTCTTGGCATCCCTAGCTTCTCGGGGTTTAGCTTATCGGACGATTAATTCCTATCGTTCACCGATTTCAGCGGGCCATTTGCCACTCCAGGACCGCCCAGTAGGGGAACATCCAATGGTTTGCAAACTGCTGAGGGGTATACGCTTAACGCTTCCCCCGGAACCTAGATATTCATCTCTTTGGGATGTTAACAAGGTTCTCCTCTTGTTCAAATCCTGGCAAGCCAATAGATTTTTGCCCCGAAAAGAACTTTCGGCAAAGCTGGCGATGCTCCTGTGCCTCGTTTCCTGTCACAGGGTGTCCGATGTTCGGGCTCTGGACATCTCAGGCCGGGTCTATACACCGCAGGGTGTCACATTCCACATCGTCCGCAGAACTAAGTCGGACTCGAGAGTGATATCGTATCCAGCCTTTGATAGTTCACCCAAGTTGTGCGTGGTCAGATGCCTTAAAGCATATGAGAGCATGACGGAGGAGACGCGTCCTCCGGGAGAACGGCAATTGTTGATTTCCTTGAGAAAGCCCTTCAAAGCGGTTACACCACCGACTATAGCACGCTGGATCAGATGGGTGATGCAGGAAGCGGGCATAAACATCTCGCAGTTTGGCGCTCATTCGGTGCGAGGAGCCATGACGTCAAAAGCTTTCTCCCTGGGTGCCAGGCTGGAAGACATTTTGAACGCAGCCGACTGGTCATCGGATTCGATGTTCAAGAGATTCTATTTCAAACCAGTCGTGGATATGGCCTCGCTGGTGGTGGACAAGCTTTGAACGAGCATAATCCTTGCCTCCGGTCCTGACATAGAATGAAAAATGTCCTAGTAATCATGACGGAAAGTTTCAATTCTATTAAGGACGCGGAGGCGAGAATTATCCCCTCCCAGGGCTCAAACGATCTCCTTACTCCCACCCTTCGTGGCTTCATATTTCTTACTGTTAAGAGGGTGATTCTTCGTATGCTATAAGTATGCCTAACTTGAGTATGTCTAACTTGCCTCAAATGTATATCTTACGGAAATGTGTTTCTTTGGTCATCAGGTGCTTATGCCTTTGTTATGCCTTGTTGTATAGACTGTCAGTGTCACGGAGAATAGATTCATGGTCCTTCTGGTTGATCTGTTTCAGGTCCCAAGGGCACCAAAAACGAATGATTGGATGCGAGTTTGTTCTGGCCGCAGTCTCGAAAGAGGAGTTGCCACAGGAAGCACACGCCCTCGGGGATGACGGAGGACGCTGATTGGTGGCTGTTATGGACTGCCTAAAGCACCATGGGAGTGCTAGTTTTTTGTTTAAAGGTTAAAGTTGAACACTGCTGGCTGTAAGGAATAAAGGAAGTTACAGCATAATCCTCGCCTCCGCGTCCTTAATAGAATTGAAACTTTCCGTCATGATTACTAGGAAATTTTTCATTCTGAAGAAATCAAACGCAGCATTCTTACCTACTCCAATCAAACGTTAGCACTTATTAAATATAATTAGGTAACTCAATGTTATCCTAGGGGAGAGGTAGGCCTTGCAGTAGTAAAAAATGAATTTAAGAGTTTGTCACTATCAGGACATGTAAAACTTAAAATTACATATCCAACTGTTGAAGTACGATGCACCCTGCCCCATGGGTTGTTCAGGACATACACTAGGGGTGACTTATATGTATTAAAAAGGAAGGCTTAGGTCGGGCAAAGGGTTTGTTTTGTACATCATAATTGGTAGAATGCACACCAAACTTCGAAAATCGGAATTTGTTTTTATGCTCAAAGGCCATATTTAGACGTACGACCCTGCAGTGCACTCCGTCCATGCGCGTGAAATTTCAATGAAAGAAACTGGAGTCTCATTAGGTCCTCCAGAACTAAGATTCACAACCAGCGACTTTCACACACATGGGGTGTACGTTTTTGCTTTTGTTCTGCCGTGGCGATTTTGGCACTGATCACGCTGTTTAGTTTAGGGGATAAACACAAGGGCCCATTTTTAATTACATGATATAATTACATGTTGGAGTACAACCGTTTTGCAGTATTTATGCAGTTTGTTTTGTGGTCAGAAATCTATCGTGTTTTATAGGCGCAGATGTTTTCTGATTTGCTGAATGCATTTGTCGGAGAGTTATTTTGACAAACTCGTAGCTTTATGTTACATACACATCCATAAAAATGATGCAGAATCTTGCTTTGATTTAGAGGTAGATAATGCTGGTTCTCATGTGATTTGTTTCTTCTTAGTTACCCCTGAAGAAGGACAGTTTGCCTGAAATGCATTGGTTTGTTATCATCCACGTTTAATTTTGAGGAACGGTGTAACACTATGGGGCCGATTCCGATTCGGGCCGGAAATCTCTCCGACCGAGCCGGACTCGGAGAGATTTCCGACCGAATCGGACCCTAGCAGCCCGACCGAACGAGTACGATGCGCACGTATGCCATCCGACTCGATTCGGTCGGACTCCCATTGAAGTCTATGGGAGCCTGTCGTACAACGCATACGCGGGCTCCCATTGCCTCAATGGGTGCGAGGCGAACAAGGGCGCCCCCTACAGCGGGTACGTGGCGAATCGACTCGCGCTGTACACGCACAGGTAGGGGGGACCCATGGGTCCCCCCTGTGTGTGACTCGCGCGGCTACGCGTGACAGGGGGTCCGACACGGACCCTCGAGTACGGCTCCGACTGCTCTTTCGAGCCAGACGGCGCGTGTCGGTCGGACTGCTCGCGGCGCGCATCGTACTTACCCGGCCGGGGAACGTCTCCATTGCGCGGTGCGAGTCGTGTCCGAGCGAGTCGGTCGGTGCGGTTCGACCCGGGGACGAGTCGGTCGGAGCGGTTGGGACGCCCGAACGAGTCGATCGGCGATTTCGCATCGTACTCGCTCGTCCGGACGCGCGTACGGATCGGTCGGGAAATAGGGCTCCGAATCGGATCCGGTTAATCCGATTCGGAGCCCTACCGACCGAGATCGGAATCGGCCCCTATGTGTTTTTGAAAAAAGTCTGGACAGGCTTCTCTGTGAACCTGTCTGTTGAAATTTGGAAGGATGAAACTGTTTGTTTTAGAAAAGGATTACTTATGGATAAAAATTAATTAAAAACGAAGAAAGCATTGGTACTTGTTGACTGCCTCAATTCACTTTTTGCTGATTGTGCATCTTGGTTCTGGGGGACCTGACGAGGCTCCAGTTTCTTTTATTGAAAGGGTTTGTTTTGCCAGATAGAAATTGCCGCTGAAAACTGCACACACAGGCTGCAGATTGCAGGCCTGAAACATCTTTAAAATGCTACTAAAGTGGGTGGCACAATAACCACTGCAGACCCACTAGTAGCATTTACTTTACAGGCCCTCTAGTACCTCTCTATTAAGGTCTTACATGTAAATTAAATGTGCCAATTGGGTGTATGCCAATTTTACCATGTTTATGGGAGAGAGCATACGCACTTTAGCACTGGTTATCAGTGGTAAAGTGTACAGAGTCCTAAAAGCCAACATAAAAAAGTTCAGAAGGTTCATGGGTGAAGGCAAAACGTTTTGGGGTGATACATACATATATGTTTTAGAGTCAGCAGAGGCTGCAGTGGCATTGTCTCCTCCCCCATGAACCCAAAGTTAATGGAGTTAATACAAAGTTTGGATATCCCGGGCAGGACTGGGACACCAAAAAAAATGTAAAAAGTTTTAAAAAAAAGAATAATACATGAGAAGCAGGAGATGCTCATTTATTATTCACTGCCCCAAGAAAGGGGTGCCCTATAATGCCCTGTGGGGGCTTTTTATTTAGTTTTTGAATCCTGGTTGTACCCTTAGAAGGGGTAGTTAAGGGTTAGTTAATTTGAGCTGCACATCTATAACTGACTTCTAACACACTACTTGTGATTTCGAATTTGACATTACACATCAGATTGACATCATGGAACCACTAATACTGACGCTTGTGACATTATGTATGATGTGATCTATAATTTCATTATCACTAGAGTTATTACATAGACTTAAAACCTTGCAGTCCAAAACAGATGTTTTACAAATAGAATTCAGATCAAACGGGTGCAGTACAGCTGATGTTAACAGGCCTTCTCCCACACGTTTGGTGGTCATAAAATGACAATGAACATATGAATAAATGTATTTGAAAAGTTTATATGAAGGTGTACCGCTGCAGTTGCCCAGTGACATTTTTCAAATTGTCTTTCAATACCAACACACTGGTAAGTTTACCTTAAATGCAGACACAGGTGAAGGTTAGTACATTTCTGACTCTTTTTGAGAATGAAGCAGAGACATCGAGGGTTTGATTATGAGTACCGTAGAATTCCGATATGTGCAATAATTTGCCTC
This sequence comes from Calotriton arnoldi, assembly GCA_963921515.1. Classification (NCBI taxonomy): domain Eukaryota; kingdom Metazoa; phylum Chordata; class Amphibia; order Caudata; family Salamandridae; genus Calotriton; species Calotriton arnoldi. The sequence goes on along the minus strand of CAWUFW010000913.1, from coordinate 2,579,572 downwards.
ACTGCTCATATCGAAATTGAAAGCCATGCACTGTCCGAGAAGAGGAATGTATATGGTTCATGAAACTCACATGCTGCCAGTTTTCCCCAGGTCAGCTTCAACAGGGCAAGCCTGATGAAATGTAGCGGAGAAAATGTGTGGCAATTACTGATGTATGTGGATTTGGTGTCAGCAGCACCAGAGGTATGGGGGAAATCCATAATAGGTTGCAATGTTTGCACCTAGTAAATTCCAAACTCCTGTTATTACCGGGGATTTTACAGGGTGTTACACATATTAATCCCCAATCTGGCGCACTGGTATTCATAAATGTTTAAACATAAACCTAGAAAAGAATGGTGGCGCCTACCCTAACTACATCTACAGTTTCACCAGCTGTGGTTGAGTTGATTTCCAGGCAACCTGTAGGATGAATAACAATCTCCAACTCTGTCTTCTCCCCTGACATTACATTTCTTCGCACTCCCCCTCCCACCTTCCTCACATCAATGTCTTTTCTCCCTGGAGAATCTCACCTGATCAAATCCATTACAGCGGTTTCACTGTCGATCTCTCGTAAATGCACGCCTTCCGTCGGAAGGCCCGGACAGCATTACGGGGGCTCTTACCAGTCATCACAACAATTTGTTTCTGGAGCGAAACCATTAAAAGCATCCCTTAAAATGTGGTCTCACGAACTCCATAACATAGACGCATTATCGTCCATTACCAATGAATACACAGGGAACGATTCTGGCCTGGAGAGTGGATTTCTGTGATTGTGCTGTCCTCCAATGTGCAGCTTAAAACCTATATCAAGGGTAACTTTCGCTTTTCAGAACAATGTTTTGCATTTGTAACCTCCAAGACCCCAGGTGCAAAAGGCAGGCTATAGTGAGCTGCACAGTTTAAACAAAAAGACTTGTAAGCTGCAGGAGTAGAGCATATATGCACATCAGTTCTCAAAAAAGAGTAGTGTTTTGGCTCTGATTCTTCAAGAGTGTGCACCGTCGGCCATAGACCCCACAGGAGCTAACCATTACTGCATCCTCCTCCTCGTTCAGGGCATCGCAAAGTCTTCAGGACATTCTGTGCCACCTGCCAAACAGTCCCCAGGAGGGTACACTAAATGTCAGCCAACCCTGTCAGATATTCAGAACACCCCACCGGAGGTTTTTGGACTGTGTGCAGGCTTCTATAATAGGAGAAGGCAAACATTCAAAATGGCGTCCGTTATGGAATACCCTCTTTTGAATTTGTTCTCTTTACAACAGCTGAATAACGGTCTTTAAGTGTTCAGTGATGCGTAGCGATCTAGGACTACTAAGTCTTTGGTGTTCTAAATCTATCACCTGGTCTAAGTCAGAAGGCTTTTGGTAAATGTACTTCCACGCAGCAGAATTACAAATAGGTTGATTCTGTCACAGTATGAAGTTCAGGGAAGATAGTTAGGGCAGAAAAATGGCAGTAAAGACTTGGCTGTTCCCAAGATGACGTCACAACACATAGACCGAACCACCTGCCGTCTCTAGGAGGGATGGACTACACCGATCTCAGGATGATACTAGCCCAGAGCTGGAACAACTCATCATAAAGGTTGTAGTCACAAGCACGCTACTATTCTCACATTCTTTTGCTCCACTTGACCCTTAAGTGTAGCTACACCACATTCTGCCATGCATATGTAGCACCTAACCTCTTTGAACACTGGCCACTCCTTCATTATGTTATGACATGTTATTCATACTTTTTTTATCAGCCCTTACAATAGTGAGTGACTACAAGCCAAGATGCAATGACAAAAACACAATAAGCTCACACTTCTGGAACTCATGAATGACATGAAAACAGTACAAAAACAAAACACATGAAAACACTTAAAAAAACATGAAAACAATACAAAACAGGCCACATCATAAACACACTTTTCCTTCTAAGCAGCACTACCACTGAGTAATATGACATTTGTGTTTCAGTGCCGTTGCATGGCTATGAAGGTTTATATTAAAGCAAGGACAATATGTTACAATACAGAAGGTGACTTGCGAACCAAAATATAGCCTGAGCAGGCCACCAAGCACTGTACTTGGACACATTTCCTGTAATGTGCCCACTGGTGCATTCCTTGTCTAGAATGGACGCATGTGAGCAGAATTGTCAATATGGCCACCAGTGCTTAATTTGAGCTGCTGGTTTCTGGTGCTCTGCACCGACACTTAATTGTCAGCACCAGCGCTTGGGACAGAGGCCACAAGGTGGCGCTGTCTGGCTAATGTAGAGGTGACCACAACAACAGTTGATTGTTAATTCAATATACATTAAAAATGACTATTACCTGCCGCCGAAGCCTTTCTTATAGCTTTGGGGGCCTGAAATAGTCCGAATTGCCACACTTGTAGGAGTGTGATGGTTAGTAGTTTTGTTGGTACTGTCATTGACAGCATGGCTGGGGCAATGTGTGGTGCAAGCTGCAGTGGCCTTCTGGTGAAAACCCTGGCACTTATTTTTAGAAAAAATTAAGCACTGATGGTCAAAATAGAAGCAATACACATTCACTGTGAGACCTGTTATCCAAACTCTGCACCTGGAAGCCAGCATCTGGACTCTGAGACTCCAGTAGTGTGCAGAAACCCATTTGCATCTCCCTAATAGAAATGTAGAACCCTGCAGGTCTATTACAGGATGAGGTGATCCTCATCATGTTTCATCAGAGCACTGCAAAGCTACGCTCTGCTTTGAAAATCCAATTACATGGCTGAAAACATACTGCGCCTGATATTCAAAGGAGAGCTATTGCCCTTAATATGACCGACATCCAATTATGGAGCCAAGCTCCGTCGCCGTGCAGCACATCAAGAATCAATACTAACACAGTTAACCTTCATAATGCTGCAAAATGGGGTTGTCGATGAAACCTCAAAGAAATCAATGTGACTATAAACACTGTAGGCTTAAGTGATGTATGGGAGGTGCTGTATGTAGTGCATGCCACACTCCGGTTGATAATCATCAGCTTCCCATAGCAACATACAGCGCGGTTACCCCTGTCAGGCAGAAAATATGGTCATCCTTAATTTTAGCTAGTTTGATAAATTCTTTGCAGCAGCATGATGTGTTAAAAAAAAATAGTATAACATTTATGTATCGTTCCTTCCTTTGAAACCTCACTACCAAAGCTCTACAGGACAAATGATAATTTCAGCATGGCATTAATAAATTCACAGACAAAAGGTAGCTTTAAAGAGCAAGTTCTTAACACATGGGGTTGCTTAGCCAAGCCCTGCAGTGGATACCTCATTACATGTCCTCTAACTCCTGTTTTCATTGGTGCCTTTGGAATGACCTATTCCTTGCACACCTTGCATTTTCAGCAGAAAATAGGTCAACTCCCAATTGGTTTCTGAACTCTGAAGCTAAATCCTGCATTTTTGTAGCTCAAAAGTATTCCAGTTCTTTACAGGAAGCATGCACACTAAGGGGCATAATTATGAGAGCTTTGCATCAGGTTTGCACCACGCAATGTGGTACATGTGTGAAGCAAACCTCTAAGTCAGATTTATGAAGCCACGCAAAGCCACTTTGTGTGGCTTTGAATGGCTTTAAAACTCTGTAGCAAGGGAGGTATTCCATGGGCGTTGTGGTGGGTGTTGCCACGCAACTCCCATGGTTTTTGACGCTTTCCAACCTGTAAACTTGGGAATGCACCAAAACAATACTACTCCCCAGGAGAGGTGTAACGAGGAGAAATATCTTTATTTTCCTAGTTTTTTACTCCTTCTATGTGTGCTAGGGAAGGAGGAAAATGCTCTCAGAATATTTTTTGTGCAGGATGGTGCCTGTTTCTGAACATAAACAACCCTGGCACCATGGTGTAAGGGTGCCTGCATTGGCACTAGGTTGCCAAAACAGCGCCAGCACAGGGGGAAAGGAAAGTAATGTGCCATATTGGATAAATACGGCTCATGCCTGTCCTTTTCCTGTGATGCAGGACAGCGCAGGAAGATGACATGCTGCGCTGCCCTGAGCCACAATTTTCCTTAATATTTAAGTTTTTTCTTGATCTTGAACACTGCTTGCCCATTGGCCAGAGAAGCTGTCTTTCTTCCTTTGTAGGTCAGGATGACAGGCACACTGCAGCACCCATCTCCATGTGGGAGGCATACCACTGATCATGATGTTAAGAACAATTGAGATGTGCATGAGGTAGATACAGTAGAGCCCCATCTCTAGAGGAGAGGAATACTACAAAGCCAATCAATTGATAGAAATCACATTTCAGGTCTGACTATTAAATGAGTCATATACTGTGGGACCACAACTGTACAGGAGCCAGGCAGGCTAGATGGGGGACACAGTACACCTTCATCATTAAATGTTATACTGCAGCCCCCACCTTAGTGTGAACGACACACTCCAGACTCCCATTGCTAGATGAAAGGAGTGCTGCAAATCCGTTCTCTATGTCAGAGTCATACTAAAGTCCCACATCTCTAGATTTGTGGCATATATTTAAATAGGAAAAATGCACCAGGTTCTGGTATTGGATGAGAGGGTGGCTGTAGCCACATAAGTAGATATGATGTCTTCTCAGGATACCCACCACTGAGTCAGTGGCATGCTTTGTTTTTCTCTCTTTGGGAAAATGCATGAGGTGATTCTCCCCTCTTGAAAGAAGAAGTAGTATGCAGATATATACTCCAGAGGAAAAAGTATTTCCTTTTGGATAAGGAGAAAACTATCAGTCTCATTCCATAGAAAGTTTGCATTCTAAAACCCTGTGTCTGGACAGACAACACATGGTATACCCTCAGCTCTGGTATAATCACAGCCGGACTGGGAACTGAAACCAGCCCTGGCAATCAGCTCGACCGGCTCCCAAGCTGTGAGTGTGAAGCACCACTCCCGCTGCCGCTTTTGTTACAGGCAGACGATATTGCATTACTGCTGCAAAACCGGCCACCTGGAACAAAACTGGCCCCCACCCTTCCGACCAACTGGAGAAACGCCCGGTGCATGCTACGGCCAGTCCGGCCCTGGGAATTATACATTTGCTGAGCTCTAAATATGAAACATTCTACAGATCTTCATTATCTGGATAAATATTGCAAAATAAGAAGCATACTGCAAGTCTTCAATTTTTGAATATGAAGCATAGGTCCTGATCTTTGGAAATGAAGCAAGCTACTAGTATCTAGTATCTGAATATGAATAATACTGCAGGTGCTCAATCTCAACACACTAAGTATAGTACAAATCTCCTGTATCTGAAAAGGAAGCATGTTGAATTCAGTAATATATCTAAGATCTCCCTTTGTGCCTTTGAATTCTTAAGTAAGTTTTTACAAGTTTTCATTCATTCACTCTCAATTACAGATTTAGAACATAAGAACATCCATTCAAAAATGGCCGCTGAGGACAGGAGTGCATCTGTGGCGGCCATCTGTAAGTGAACTTTCTTATGCCTTATGAAAATCCATTAAAAGATGGCTGCATTGGTGTGCGTGCATTGGCCACCCCATGTTTGAATGGGTTTTCTTAAAGCTTACGAAAATTTGATGAAAGATGTCCTTTGTGCTTACCTGTTTATGCGTATGCCTCAATGGAAATGTTACAAAAATGTTATTATGACCAACCACCAAGACAGCAGTAGGAGGTGCTCAGATCACGAGGAAGTTGTGGGGGCAAGTAGCCAGTTGTGGTTGATTTTAATACAAAGAGGGGATGAGTAAGAGGAGGAGCAGGGAGAAACAGAGAGGGAGAGAATATTGTCTCTCATATGCACTGCAATGCAAGTTCTAATTTCAACAGTAGAAGAATATGTGCTGTCCAGTCAAAAAAGGGCAAGACCAAAATGCTCCTTGTTCGTGAGAATACCAATAATAGGGATGAAAGCCATCAAACAGGAGCAGGAAACTGAGATAGACATGAAAGTCATCCAATCGTTAGTATGAGGATAACCCAAAACCCACTCTATGTATTGTATTGTTACCAATCGACCTAAAAAGTCATTCACCCAGTGCTGGAGGCCATTATAAACATAGCGAGAACAGCATATAGTGCGGGTAACATCAAGCAAACTATAACATGGATACAAATTTGCAATAGTATAGATTTCCGATTTCTTTCCTTTCAATGCAATTGAAAGCAGACTCTTACTTTGTATTTAAAAACCTAATAGAAATTAATGTATCTAGGAAAACTCTTACATTTACAGAGACTGAGGAATGCCATTAGCATTCATGAATTAAATATCAGTTGAATAAATGGATGTCATTGCATTATTCATAGATCAGGTTCCGCTCTGGATGGAATTCAGAGTGCATCACAGGGACTGAGCGGAGGATTCACAATATTAATGCAGTCGGCAGGTGTCTCAGGCTGCAGAAAGGATGGCATTATGCAAAGTAATCTCTGCATCCCAAACCCTGGGCTTTGATAGCTTCTACGCACATTCTGTGTGGATGTGTGAGCCAGTGGCGTAATGAGGCATGGGGGTGGGGGCCTGCAGAGTGCATGAAGGGGGCCATCCCATGCTCCGGGCCCAACGAGAAGCTCTCAGACCTGCGCGTGCACAGTGCCAGAGAGGGCCCCTTGGAGCTCTAGGACCCCCCGCGCCCCAAGCACTGCGGGGGCTATTGTTATGCCACTGGTGAGAGCGGTTTGTATAATACCCCGCTATGTCGGCTCGCTCTCTAATAAACCTCATATACAATGAGATGATGTTAGAAATGGGGGTCTCTAGTTGGCAGAGGTAGGTACCTTTGACCAAATAGGGACCCTTACTTCTATTCAGGGTAAGGAGGAAACACACTGTAGATAACCCCTGCTCACCCCCTTGGTAGCTTGGCACGAGCAGACAGGCTTATCCCCAAGGCAATGTGTAAAGTATTTGCACCAACACCCACAATAACACAGTGAAACACCGCAAAGGGACACCACACAGGTTGTTATAAAAATAAAGTTATCTTTATCTAAATTAGGCAAGACCAATAACGACAAAAATCCACATACACAATTAATTATCTTCTTTAGTTTCGGCGCTTGAGTGCAGTCCAGATTCCAGTTGCAGTGTTTTCGTTCTGACCGCAGGTCGCAGCAGCAGCGTGGGAGCAGGAGCTGGGAGCGGGAGGACGCCGGAGGACGCCGAAAACCGCCGAAAACCGCTGCCAAACTGCTTACGGCCCCGGCCTGATTACCCCGTTGATCCAGCATACTGGGGGCTTAATGACAGGACGATAGTCCGTCCGTTCACCAGCGAGTGAGGAGCTGCTCGCAGGCTTCGAGGCACCGAAGACGAGGGGAGGCAGAGGTGCGGAGTCTCGTCAGCTGAGCGGAGTTAAGCGGAGGCTGAGAGAAAGCGAGGAAGGAGAGTGGAACGAGAGCGCGGTCACCTTTAGCAGTGACCGCAGAGTGAAGAGCCCAGGTAAGCCCGCGGAAGCGGCCCAACTAGGTTGGGTGCGGCTTGCGGTGCTTCCAGTGCGCCCTGCTTTCTATACCTTTCCCACTCAACTCCATTTGAATGAGAGACTCCACTCCGTACGGATTGTGAAGGACACTTTTAAGTAGGAAGCAGGAAGTCAGGCAGCTCTCGGCTCGCAAGAAGGCAGGCAACTCAGAGAGCAGCGGAGCAGCAGGCAGGCTGGTTACGGGCAGGCTTAAGCTGAGATTGGGACCGGGACTGACTGAGGCCAGAATCAGCGGCAAAAATCAGCGCGTCCCGTTGCACCGTTTATCGCCGCACCACTGTTTTGTGGACCTGGACGTGGACACGAGGAGGAACAGTGAACCAGACGAGGCGAAGTGGGTGAAACTGGGTGGACGCGGGTGACATTGGATTAACAGACGGAGAAGTGTGAGGTGAGCCGAGCCGCAGCCGGGAGCACCCCGTTGGCCAGCATTCCACTCCCCCCCGTTCCCTCCTCCCGAGCAGCGTCTATTCTGCATGGCCAACCTGCCCGCCTGCTAGTTAACTAGCCTAGTACTGTTAAGAGACCAGCATTGAGTCTGCATTGAGACTGCTGAATAGGTCATAAACGGTCATAAACAGGCATAAAACATACATACAAAAAATATATAAAACATACAAAGCCCAAAATAGTATACTATTTGAGTGAGCAATCCAGGATCATGAGATCAGGAAAAACTCGACAATCACCACAGAGAAAACCAAAAAAGAGAGTGTCAAAATCAGATTTGAATACAGTCTCAAACATTAAGAGAAGGAAAGAAAATTCCTCATTACAAAAGGAAAAGCTGGTTTCGGTGTTAACACCAACAAGTGCATTTTTTAATTTTGGAGGAAAAAACGAGAACCAGAAATTCCATTTTCTAAAGGACCCAATGGCCGCAATCTATGCCACAGCTGGGACACAAGGACTGCCGAGTCCAATTACACCTAAAAAACAGGATAAAAGAAGCCTCCTGTTGCCGGGTTGTTTAAGTACCAACACTAAATTAAAACAATCTTGCTCTGTAAGAGAAAGTCCCCTACTTACATGGATGGCAAGCCATGAATCAAATAAAAGTGAGCTTAACATAAACAAGGTAAATCAAGAAGCAATTTGTGAGGCGGCCAGAGTTGAAGTTTCCTCAAATAAAGGGCGAATAACTACCACAGCGCAGGTGTATCTGCTTAAGGACTTGCCTAAGGACATGTTTGATCTAAATAAAGAAGGGAAATATGGAGAATATCCAAACGAAAAAGTAGACCCCGGTGTAGTTAGAGCCAAAGAAAATAATAAAGTACAAACTGAGGATTGGAATAGTTCTTTCTCCGCATTAGATGATGCTGACCTCATTCAAGCACTGGACTTGAACACACAACCAAATGACGATGCACATTTTCAAGACCTAGGAAAGAGGCCAGCTTCAGGCACACCTCCGGACCAGCATATTGGGGAGCAAGGAGGGGCAGCCTCGACCCCAATAAAATATCCAGTGTGCACGGACCAGCAGGAGGGGGAAAATATTACGCTAAATTCCAGTCCCATGTGTAGTCAACCATCTAGGTCACCCCCAATTACAATCTCCTCAGTGAGTGGAATTGATCTAATTTCAGAGCCCTCGTCGAAATCCTCCCACTTAATAAAATGGAGTGATACTCTATTAAGATCCTTACAGCGGGCTATAGACGTTCTAAATTTCCAATCAGATAAACTTGATGTCCAGATTGATTTAATGAACTTGATCTCGACATACATCGCAGGGATTAACAGTAAGTTGGACACATTATCCGTATTGATCACTAAGGACAACCATATTAAGGCCGCCAGCAGTGGACATCAATCAAACTTAATTTGTGGATGTAGCCAAATAATAGATAAACTGGCATCTCTGCCAGAGATATTAACAGAGATTTTACATGTCGTTAAGCCAATAGATAATAAGGTCGATAAGGAACACTCTGCCATGACCAAAAGAAATGAGGAAATGAACGATAAAGCGGGCGTTGAAGATTCAATACATTACCCTAAACATGATGACAACGTGACTAAAACCAAAATTAAGGAATCAACTCAATCAGGGGAAGTACAAACTGTCGACGAAATAACTTCTACACTTAGTCTATCAAATGGTGGACTAACAAAAAGACAACGAAAAAGAGCTCGTAAGGCCAGGCTTAATGTGAATAAGCAAAGTGGTCTAGAAAAAAAGCAAGTTTATCCAATATTTTCCCAATTGTATAGCCATAAAATTAATCAGCATTGTAACAAAAGCCCTTCTGGGGTTTTATGTGGATCTAAGGTTCATTCGAAAGAGCCAGCTGTAAATTTTGACAATTCCTTGCAACGTGACATATCATTAGGTATACAAGAAAGCAATGTACACTTAAAGGAAGGTGGCAAGCAAACAAAATGTGACAAAGAGTGTATAACAAATGTGAAAAAACAGGACATTCCAGTCCTATTTAAAATTCCTATCAGAGATAATTCTTTGGAACATAAACAAGGAATAATCAAAGATTCGCCAAAAGAAGGATATGGACAAAAAATTGCCAACGAGGATACCATTATCCTGAATACACGGCTTGGTGACAAAAAAGCAACCAACAGACAAGATGGTGGAAATGGAATCTCACCAAATTTACAAATTATAACTTTAAATGGGGAAGGTAATTCAACTGAACACAGTATGGCAAATTTCAAAGACAGAGTACAGGAAGATCCAAATAGATCTAAATTAGACTGGCGGCCTTTAATAATGTCAGAAAAATCCCAGGGTATTTTAAGTGAAAGTATAGGAAATAAAAATTGGAATAAACTAAAAATTTCTTTGGACAATCAGGGACGAGTCTGCGAGTTTCAATAGATACATCTAATCCACATGATCTCATAATCACGGAAGTATGTCAAAAAACAGATAAACCTCTAAGTACAACAACAAGCAACGGACAAGTAAAGGTACTACATCAAGAAAAGAAAATTCTTGACAATATAGTGCAAAGTGGAAACAAAGTTTATAATACGCAGCAGGAACAGACGATTTCCCCCAATTAGGGATTCAAAGTGGTGAACACAAAAAGTCATTGAATAAACTGATCTTTGAGCCTGAATATCAAACAAAGGGCAGATCAGATTCTTTAAACAGGGGAAACCTAATGAGATTGTTTAAGGAGATACCAAGGCTGCAAAATATTACAACAGCAGATCTCTTAACAGTTGAGTTCTTGCAAGTAGATAATATATCAGGTAAAGAGGTTACTCTTACAACTTGGTACTCAAAAGAACTAACAGCCCTGATTTTCTCAGAAAGAGCAAATTTTGATGCATGGGGAATTTCTCTATCTTATCCAAAAAAAACAAAATATCCGTACCCATTATTAATGGACATAATGAGCCCGATTACATCTGGAAAGGTGATTCATGCAACTACATGTTTAAGGGGGGCCAGAAGTACTACTCCTGAAAATACATATCTGGCAAATAAGACACTGGAGAAAACAAATCAAAATCGAGCTCGAATAACCGAAGGGGCAGAAGAACTTCACGATTGGTCGTGGGTGCCACATTTCTTGAGTCATAAACGATCCTGATGAATCTAACAATTCTAATAGGTTAAAGCCACCAATGATATACCCAGGCACGCCTAAGGATGACAAAATAAGAATCTGCTCATGGAATATCCATGGGTTCAAGGAAATGGGGCAAGACCCTGAGACGCAAGCCTTTTTACAAAGCTTTGATATTATATTGTTACAGGAAACCTGGAATCTGACTTCTAAATCCATTAGTGGATATGTGGAATTTCATGTATTGGCAGAACAATTTTATAAACATGGGCATCCTAGGGGTGGGCTGTCTATCTATTTAACAGAAAAATTAGCCTGTCATACGGAAGAACTTGACACCTGTGAAAATTGGATACAGATTGTGAAATTGGAAAGTAACAACTTAGTAAATAATATGCCTTGGCAGCTCCTGATCCTAAACATATATATCCATCCGAGCAAAAAATTGAAAAAGGAAAAACTGGTATGCCTGATTAACCTAATTAAGGTTTTGCAGAAAAGCTACCAAAATAGTGAGATGATAATCACCGGTGATTTTAATTCCAACCTAATAGGGAGCAAGATAATTAAGAGAATGTGTCAAATGGAGCGGGCTGTTAATGAATTGATAAACGATCTGGATACCTTAGGATTACATATTCTAAATGGAAAAATAAAGGGAGATCAACCAGCAAGGATTACCTTTCTAAGTGGGAGGAAACAATCAACCATTGACTACATCATGGTCAGTAATGAACTATACATTACAGTCGACTCGTTTTATATAGAATCCCGCCCGGAAAGTGACCATTTGGCGCAAGTTTTGACCATCAACGCAAAACTGTCTCAGAAAGAGAAAATATCTGTATTGACAGAAATCCCGGTAATATACAATCTGAAGAAACTAAAATGGCGTGGTACGAATGTCTCAAAAATAATGGCTGCTGTGCATAAATACATAATCGATGGTGGGTCACAGTGTATCAAGTCACCAGAAGATATTTGGGAACATTTGGGAAAGTTTCTTCTAAACAAATTTCCGGTTCTCCCGGGACGTCATGGTACACAAAGTACAACTTATGAACCATGGTTCAATATACAGTTGCGTAACCTAAAAAGGAAAATCACTAGGGAATCGAGAAAAGCAGTTTTGGCCGTAAGATCCAGAAATCCAGTAACAAACAACAATATTAGAGACATGAAGAAGAACTATAGGGAGAGGTGTAGAGTGGCCAAAAAGGAACGCATGGAAAAACTTTGGGAAAAATTACTCTGGGCCAGCAAATTGTCTAATAGTTGTGAATTTTGGGGCATAATAAATAAGTTAACAAAGGGAATAGGAATGTCTCAAAAAGCAGGAATAAGTGAGAAGATATGGGAACAACACATCCAAAATGTATTTAATATTACGAACCACGAAATGATAACGAATTTGGAACCTGATCTGGATATTCTGGAGGAGGATAAGCATACAAAATCTGACATCAGCCTCACTTCATGGAAAATAGTGCAACCTGAAAAAATCATAGTCAATCACGATAAAGTTCAAATCAAAGACAAGTTACAGGAACCAAATCATAATGCCTCAACCATCTTAGTTAATATAAACCAATTAAAAGATATAATAAAAAAATTGAAAACGGAGGGAGCCGCAGGGCCTAATGGGCTTCCGAACGCAATTTTCAAATATGATGTGGAATTTTGGGCAAAATTTCTTACTCCACTCTTCAACTACCTGTATTATCAAAATAAGATAATTAAATCATGGAGAGGGAGCATATTTCATCCAATATATAAAAGTGGTAATCGCAGGGAGCCTGGAAATTACAGGCTTATAGCCCTGATGGATGTTGATGCAAAATTATATGCTTCCTGTTTATTATTACATTTACAGGGATGGATGGAAGAGAAAGGTATAATTCCCAAATATCAAACCGGTTTTAGACAAGGAATGGGTACTAGCACAAACCTGGCAGTAATTGCACTCCTTACGGAAAAAGCAATTTTAAAGAAATCAGGTTTATTCGTATGTTATATCGATTTAAAATCGGCTTTTGACAAAGTCCCACGTGAACGACTATGGACAAAATTGAAAGGTTGGGGTATACCACAACAACTAATCAACTCCATAGTTGCCCTCCATAGTGAAACCTGGGCCCGGGTAAAGCTGGGGGATGGTAGTATAGCATCATCAAAGATCGATACAAAAAATGGCCTGAAACAGGGGTGTGTTTTGGCCCCAAGCCTTTTTAACTTGTACCTTGCTGATCTGCATACCCACTTGACAAAAGTAAACGGTCATCCTCCGAAATTGGCAGAGGACCACATTCAGTATCTGCAATACGCAGATGACATAGTGGTCCTTAGCCAAACCCCCATTGGCTTACAAAGAGTCATTGACTACTTAACCAACTATTTTGATTGTCAGGGGCTGGAGATAAATATGAAAAAAACAAAGGTGGTGCCACTAGTAGGATCAAGTTTTAAAAAAACAAAATTCAAGTGGCTAGCCAAGGGTAAAGAAATAGAGGAAGTTGGCACCTACAAGTATTTGGGCATTAATTTAGGGCGACGTATGTCCTTTACTGATCAAAAAAGTGCAATAAGAGCAAAGGCACAAACTTTAATTTTTGCATACAAACAGCTACAAATGAAATTAAGTTGCCCGTCTTACAGCCATCTTTTAAAAACAATGGCAGCACAATTACTTCCAGCATTGGCATATGGTTTGGAAATATGGCACGGTCGGGAATTTGGAATTTTAAATGATTTACAAACAAAAGTGTATAAAGCAGTTTTTAACCTCCCTAGAGTAGTATCACCAGCACAGATCCGTCTGGAATTTGGGCTACAAAATCAGAAATTCCAGAGACAATCGGTTTTTGTGAAACTATGTTGGAAACTTCGCTCCTCGGAACCCGGCACCATGAACAATCTTTGTTGGACTGAAATAAGGGCCCAGTTTGAACAAAAAAATCTGGATTCATGGGGTGAACATCTAAGATCAGCCCTGGTGGATTTGGACATTCAAGAGGCATGGGAGAGTAAGATGGAGAGGATGGCGTTTAATAGAGTGTGTAATGGCGCAGCAAAAAAATTATCTTTCTTAGACGACAAAAACACAGTGGCAAAAAGACGACATTCTTGGACAGTAATAAATTCATATGTAAAACTAAAACCTCAGGATTATCTATCAGCACACTTCAGATTATTTTTAAAGAAGAAGTACATGCTGTATCGGTTTGGAGTATATGAAACCAAGGATTTGCAACCAAGTTGGAAAGGGAAATATCTTAACACAACTTGTAGACTATGTGGATATCACAACGAATCATTATGCCACGTGATGTGTGTCTGTCCCACTGTCAGCGAAGCAAGAAGAACATTTCTAAAACCAATTTTAAAAGTCCTTAACATTCGTACTTGTAGACAGACTATTATTCGCTGGGCGGGGGGGTCATCAAATATTCTAATTTGTCGAGGGGTAAAGGTTTTAACTTTGATTGACACATTGTTAAGAAGAGCGGATCTTGAACATATGAACTTGGCTATTAATGAGTTGGAAAATTCTGCAGATACATAGTCGTAATAGGGCTAATAATGAGTTGGATGGAAAGAAAGAAGGGGAAATGTTTGTACATATTTTGACATAATGATGCATTTTATCATGAATTTGTTTTAACTTCACATTTTAGTAATTTTAAGTGTCTTATTTTACGGTTGTAAAAAACCAAATAAAGTATCTTCTTCTCTCTTATCTTCTTTAGAAAGGTTTTTGATAGAGTTCCTTGCAAGAAAAAGGAAGATAAACTTGCAGGTACGGTATGGATGGAAACACTGTTCCAGACGTGTGGAAAGTTACTTAGAAACAAGCTGCGGGCTTTAAATAGTGTTGTCCTTAATATCGGGCACTTATCTCTGGTGAGTGGGACCCCTCTCACCCTTAGATCTGTTTTCGGCAAATTACTGAAAAAGGGGGAGCCCCCAGCTGCGTCGTCAGCCGAAATGCTGACGACGCAGCGTCAGCATTTCAGCAACAGGAGGCCAGCTCTCCTCAGGCCCTTGGAGACTTGTTCCTTCAGGACACAGCACCCCGCAAAGTCCTTCTTCAAGCGGGGGGGGGGACACAGCACACAGCAAAGTCCCTTGGTCCTTTCCTCTGTAGAAACAGCAAACTGCAGGCCAGCCCTAGACACACTTGGGCAGTACTTCTCCTCAGTCTCTTCAGCTGATCTTCGTTGGCAGGGATTCCTCTTGATCAGGAAGTAGTCTTGGAAACTTTTATATCCCTGTGTTTCCACAACAGGAGGCCAGCTCTTCTCAGGCCCTTGGAGACTTTCTTTCTTTTCAGGACACAGCACACAGCAAATTCCTTTCTTCAAGCAGGGGGGACACAGCACACAGCAAAGTCCTTCTCCTTCCTTTGGCAGAAATAGCAACTGCAGGCCAACCCCAGACACACTAGGGCAGTACTTTTCCTTCAGCTCTTCAGCTTTTCTCCTCAGCAAAGGTTCCTCCTTGATTCCAAAGTAGTCTAACTTTCAAGGGTTTCAGCTCTAGTTTTTATACCACAAAAGTCTTTGTTCTCTATGTGTGAGGGGTCCTGGACCCAGTCCAAACCAGTTCTGGGTACACTCTGCCAGTGCACATCTTCTTCCTTTGTGAGTGGGGGTCAGGGCCATCAGACACGCCGCAGGAGGTGGAGCCAGCATTGTGGAAGGCAGGCACAGCCCTATTCAGGCCCAGGTGCTACTCCTCCCACCACTCCAAATGCAGATAGGTCTATTCAGCCTAGTGCTGACTCACCCAGACTCCTGGAGCTACCCCAGCCCCTGTCACTCTCAAACCAGACAGTCAATCCACAAACAGGCAGAGGCACACAGAAAGGTTGAACAAGAAAATAGCCTCTTTCTAAAAGTGCTATTTTCAAACACAGAATTTAAAAACCATCCTTCCTAAAATATGTGTTATTAAATTCTGAGTTCAGGGATACCAGACTCCAATTTTCTACCTTGCTCCTATGGGAAGATATGCAGGTAAACATGTTACACAGCGTTCCCCATTCTGTCCTATGGGCAAGATAGCCTTTCAATAGTGAAAAACGAATTTGGCAGTATTTCACTATCAGGACATGTTACCCACACTAGTACATGTCCTACCTTTCAAATACACTGCACCCTGCCCAGGGGGGTACCTTGGGCCTACCATGGGGGTGTCCAATGTGTAAGAAAAGGGAAGGGTCCGGCCTGGCAAGTGGGTACACTGGCCAGGTCAACATGGCAGTTAACAAACTGTGCACAGGCACTGCAGTGGCAGGCCTGAGACATCATTTTAGGGCTACTCATGTGGGTGGCACAATCAGTGCTGCAATCCCACTAGTAGCATTTGAATTACCAGCCCTGGCACACTCAGTGCACTTTACTAGGGACCTACTGCTAAAACAAATATACCAATCATGGATAACCAATCATAATAACAATTTACACAGAGAGCATATGCACTTTAGCACTGATCAGCAGTGGTAACATGCCCAGAGTTCTATAGCCAACAACCACAGGTCAGGAAAAACAAAGGAGGAAGAAGCAAAAAGTTTAGGGATAACCCTGCAAAAAGGGCCATTTCCAACAGATGAGATCAGGAACAAATCTGGTGTTCTGCTTTTTTGTTTACTTCCCAGACAAAAAAACACACATTGAAATATGGAGTTTGAAGTACATACAGTACATGTTCTAGTTTGAACTACATACAGTATCTTCTAATCCAGTGTGAAGAGCTACAAAAATATGCCTGAGGAGATACAGTTACTGCCAGCAACTGCACTGTGAAAATGTTTCCATTTTCAAGGAAGATCACAAATCACAGGAGGAACAGTTGTTTCTTTTTGTTTTTGCTTTTTTAAATCGGGAAGTATTCACACTGTTTTCCTGTGCACTCCCCAAGTTTTCTGCACAACTGCAATCAAGATACAAAATAAGTGTCTCTTTCCTTTATTTTAAGCAGCCCTCTAATTCATTATATGTGCTTATTTTCTTTACAAGTTTGACAAGCGTGTCCATATTCGATTCAGAAAAAAGTATCAGCATTGAAAGACGCGCCCCACCCACAGGCTTGTTTCAACCAGAACAACTTGTCCTTACTCAAGGGATTATGGGTGGCTCCAGAGCTTAGTTCTAAAAGAATAAGTACTGGTGGCAAAAGTATTGCTCCAAAGCCCACAGCCAGTGCTATCAAATGTCCAGGGTACCTGAATACCAAAGCTGCGTGGTCTTGAGAATCTTTATCCACCCACCACCAGACCCTCACTGCTCATTTATCTCACTCTTTCTTGTTTGTTTCCATCTTTGCTTTCTTTCTTTGTCAATGTTATTCCGTCTTTCTCTTCCACCTTCTTTCCCATTTTTGCGTTTTTCTCTGTCTTGCTTTATTTTTCCTCATCAAAATCTAGTGAGGAAAAATAAGTGCCAATCCTCAAAAATGAGTGCCAGTGGGCCCCACCGGCAACCACCGGCTCAAATTAAGCACTAGCCATACCCTGAGTCCTATCAGCATGTGGGACTGGATTCAACTGCTGATTTATATGGGAAACACAGCTCATGGGTGTTTTTGGAAGTTCTTTTTATTTTTCAACTAAAAATAGTTTAACAGCTTAAAAGTCTATGAGATGATGGCGGGAGTCTATCTTCAATCAAAATAGTTTCTACCTTATTAAAAACATTTTCAAAATTGGTACTGTCATCAAAATATGTTGGTTGCCTACACTGAGAGGCCAAGGGTGGCATGGGTGCAGAATGTAAACTCTTCTTGGGCATTGCTGGACCAGTGAGAAGAGGCTCCAGTGCGATCACCCATATTCCCTCTCATATACTGGCGCAAGAGGATGCTAAGAGACTACGGCATTGTGCTGTGTTACCTCATGCACATAGCACCTGACATAATTTAACGGAGCCAAGCACATTTTATGAGCAGAATATAATGCAGAAAAAAGGATATTTTTGAATAATGTGCATCTCTGATTTCTCCTCAATGGATGGATACGTTATTATATCATAGCATGGCCAATTCATAATTTCTCCTGCCATGATATATATGCCATGCTGGAAGGGCTGAGCATTCCGGTAACACAAATGTCATGGGTACATGCGTATATCTTCATTGGCAAGCCATATTTACTGGCATTAGTCTCAAATAAATATTGCATTTTAACCCTCACTTATTTCTATTGTTATGACCGTGGGCTTATGCTCACCTCAATTTTAGAAAACCAAACTTATAACTAACTTTACTTATGTGGAACACATCTCTTGTAAAATACAAGCTCCTGTGACTTGCTGTGTCTAAACTGTGTCATGCCCACTGTTTTGTGGCGTCACAGTCTGAACTATGAAACCATGACAACATTAAGGCTGTTCGATCCTTCCTGTCATTATGTTCACAGAGGTGTCACAGAAGTGCCCAACGATTGCTCACAAAGCCTGGGGCCATGACACGTTTTCACAGTCACATGAAATAAATGCACATGCAGTTATCTAAATTATCTACATAGTGACAATTGTGGTAGGGACTATCAAAGCCAAAATATTGTCTCAACATCATGACCAGGCGCAGCCGGCACAGGTGAGAGCGGCAGGGCCGGGGGGGGAGGGGGGGGAGTCCCCAGATGACGGGGTAAGTAAAATAAAATAAATAAATAAAACCACTTACCTTGTGCTCGCCGCATCGCCAAGACAGCGATGAGGCGAGCGCAAGGTAAGTGTTTTTTTTATTTATTTAATTAATTTTACCTATCCCGTCGTCTGTCAACTTCCTCCCCCGCCCCACCACTCTTACCTGTGCCGACTGCGCCTGATCGTGACTACAATATCGACGGACAAAATATCAAAGAGATAAGTGCACAGAGGGAGGTATAGATTTACTATTCTTAACTCCACATCTACATACCTTGAAGTTATATATATCAACAGAGTATGTGTATGGAGTTAGGTATAGAAAATCTCTTACCTTTTGATATTTTGTTCCTCAATATTATGATCTTGGCCCATCGTTATTCCGGCTTCGATATTCCCATCCCACACCCAAAGTCACTACTGTTCCTAATGTGGCTTTGGTATTCATGGACCAATGTTGAACATCCATCATAGAAGATGGTGCAACATAGCAATGGCGCACATACAATACTTGTTCAAAGCTCCTCGCTGCTCCTAAATCATCATTCTTGTCAGAGGATATTGGGCTTTTATTGAAAATGAGGACCTTATAGATATTAGTGAGAGTTATCCCAAAGTACAAAAGCTTCAAAACAGATTCGACACCAACTATCATAAATATGTCTGTCAAAAAACATAAAAAATAAAGTAGTTCAGTCAAGGGTTTTTGGAAATGCTCATGGACATCATTTAGGCATCACCAGGGGCTAAAGATGCGACCCATGGCTTGCACCTTGCGACCCCTGACACTGCCTTTGCAACCCCTGGCCTCTTAGGTGGCAAAAATCGGTGGCAGAAACACAGGGGCTGCTCGTCCTGATGGACATTGGTTTGGGCTTCACTTTCCTTGTTTTTTGTCATTTTTGTATTACACTAATAGTGAATATTATATTATTCACTATTCGGGTTATAAACATGGAGTACAAATAGCTGGAATATGACCCTCCCTGGCAGCTGAGGTAAGTAAGAAATGCTTTTAAATATATGTTGTGTGCAGGCTTGTGAGTGACAGTGTGGTTATGTGTGAGATAGAGTTTGTATGTGTGACTGAGTGTGTATGCACAAGCATGTGTTTGAGTGAAAGTAAAAGACAAATGGTTTGTGATGTCACTTCTGCTACCAATGGCCTCTTGGTGAATTGGCGTGCATGAGAATGCTGTAGGATTTGCTATAGGTGGCAGCACAAGAGCACTGCACAGTCCACCAGGTTTTTTTTGTTAATTAAAACAGTGTACTGCTGTCATTCAGTTTGATCAAGTGTGAGCAATGTTCCGGTAAAATCCTCTGAAAGCACGTGGCAGCGGTTGCTAGGAAGTAGAAATTGTTCTAATGCAGATGGAGTGCAGTGATGCTTCCTAATGCTTCACCTTGCCTCATCTTTTTAGTGCCAATGACTCACTTAGCAGGGAGTCATAGCTCAAGGGAGCATTCAAGGCTTTCTTTATGGTCCATATCCTTCTTGGCATGCAGCCTCCCTTACATAAGTAGATTTTCATAGAAGAGCTCTTTTCAGAACATAGCCTTCTAGAAACCTGGGAGAGGCCGCCATACTAGGACTATCAGGCGTCCCAGGTAGTCAGGGTTGCTATTTCCTCTTCTTCAGGAACCCAGACAGCATTAACTCTGTGTTTTGGACTGGTATTGCTCCCCCTGCCTGTTCTTGCTCGATTTGTTTTATATCTGTGCACACATACTTTGCATCTAAAGCTAATTTGAGTATACTGCGGAAGGTATGTTGTCTGACTGAGGTATGTTGTCTGATAGAGGAGATCAGTTTGTAGGGAGCAAATCTCACAGGTATCACTGTGATTCTAAAAAAACATATTTACTTGGTCACTCTTTTGCAGCTCTGACAACAAGTTATTTAATCAACATAAAATTGAATTGAAAACACGACAGGGATTGGATAGGGAAGAAATTGCTGTGGCTGCAGGGTGGGGAGACAGGATGGGTCAAAGAGACAGAGGGCTTGAGTGAAGGAGAGAGCGGTAAGAGTTGAGCTTGTGTTCAGGGGCACAGAAGCAGGAATGTTTGGGGAAAGGCATTGATATGAGGACTCGAGGGGAAGTGAGACAGGCACAGAGTTGGGCAGTGTGAAGTGACAGGGAGCAGAAAGAGGATGGGGCAACCATGATGGGAACTGGGTTCGGTGGATGGAAAGGGGTGGGCAGAACAATGGAAGACGGATGCCATCAGGGTGCAGACCATCATGGGGAGTGGATCCGGAAGTGGTAAGGCACCCATAAGATGTAACAAGCACAGTCAAGGGGAAAGCAAAGCACAGTTTGGTTTCTGATTGGATTCTATAATAACTGGGTAAGAGGGTTTACCCTGGGGGAAACAAAGCAGGTCTCTACTATCAAATAACAATGTTGTGTCCCAAGACCAAAATAACTACAGGCCCCACACTTGTTCTATATTGCTGCTGATTCCTTTGTGTAAAATAATCAGTGATGGGGCCCAACATTTTTATTATGAGCCCGCAACTGGTGCTGCCGACTGCCTGGTAATAATCCCACCTCATGCATCTTTCTATCACAACCCTACACATCCTATCCCTGCTTACTCCCGTTGACTCTGTTTTTCTGTCTTTCTTTCCTCCTCCATTACTGTCATTCTTTCCTCCTTCGTTCTTCCCTTGCAACCTATTTGTCTCTTGCTCTGGGCCAAAGTCTGATAAAGAAAAATAAGAAATTGTGCCAAATAAATGAGTGCTGGTACCTACCACCCATTACCACTGGCACAAATTAAGCACCGCTGATGTCCCATGGATTAATCTATGTCCGCTCATCCCATGGCTGACATTATACCTGCTCAACACCCTCGGGTATAACATCTTAACCCTAGAAGTGCATCAAACTGTGCACTGGAGGACTCTGAGCTGTGAAGCCTCTCACCCCAAGTACCGAACGACTACAGATTTGCTAACATCGGACATATAAGGGAGAGGAACCTCCCATCAGTTCAACCAACCAATTACAATTGTTTAACAGATACATATATAATCTTTAGACTATGCCAGATAATTGAGATTTAACAGTTTCTTCTTTAGCTGTTTACAAACAATTTCACAGTTTTGTGAGCGATTAAGTGGGAAGTGCATGAAGTGTTTGAAAATTGAGGTAATTTATTTTTAAAATATAGATTATTCACTTTACATGATAACATTTTATACTTGCTTGGACTATGATTTGAATGGTGAGATAGCTGAGTGGAGTAAAACATCCACTCTAGAGGTTTGTGTATAATCGGTTGTTAGGAATTGGGTCTCTAGTTGGCAGAGGTATGTGCCACCTGTTTAAGTAGGGACCACAATCCTAGTCAGGGTAAGCTAGATACACACTAAAAGATAACCTGTGCTCACCCTCTGGCACAGAGCAGACAGGCTTATCTAAAGAGGTGATGTGTAAAGTATTTGTGCAACAATACACACACAGTAACACAATGAATATACCACAAAAAGACTCCACACAGAGAAGGGTAGGCCTCACAGTAGTGTAAATGAAATAGGCTGTTTGTCACTACCAGCACATGCAAAACATAAAGGAACATGTCCTACCTTTTCATTACATAGCACCCTGCCCTTAGGGTTACTCATGGCCAACCTTAGAGGTGACTTCTATGCAATAAAGGGGTTGTTGAAGGCTTGGTAAGTAGACATAAATGCCAAGTTGAAGTGCCAGTAAACTGCACACACATGCCCTGCAGTGGTAAGCCTGAGACAGGTTTGAAAGGCTTCTTCTGTGTGTGGCACATGAGTGCAGCAGGCCCTCTAGTAGCATTTTACAGGCCCTTGGTATATGGTATAACACGTTGCAAGGGATTTACAAGCAAATCAAATATGCCAAACAGCTGTAAACCAATTATACCATGTTTAGAGGAGAGAGCACATGCACTTTAGCACTCGTCAGCAGAAGGCAAAAGGTTTGGGGTGGCTTATCAGTGCGGACCATTTTCCAACATCGGTAAATCTGGAGAATTGAATCCTTGGGGGACCTCAGCCTCACATCATTCTGAGATCTATAAAGTAAGTACAGCTGAGTAAGGTAATAGGACCATCCACGCAGTAAATGTGACCAGAATGGTCTGTTAATATGCTCCAATATTCATAGAAGTGTCCTACCCACAAAATAGAATCATGAAAAATTAAAGTGATGGGTTAAAATCTGAAAGAAAATCCAAAGGCCTTTTAGATCAAAGTTTTTATTAATGCTAGAATAGAAGACTGTCATAATTGTTCTGCATTGGACCTGAAAATACAGTGCTGCATAAATTGACTTATTTTTGTTAATTATTCATAAAAATTAAGCAATTGTTTTCAATTGTTTTTTATAGTGATTGGCCTGTTTTGTAATTTAGTCAGAGAGCACACTAAATGAACTGCGTTAGAAAAAATGCTCATAACGATGTTGAACCTACTGACCATGTGTTTTTGTTTTCACCCTTAGCCTACAAAGAAAAAATGAAGGAGCTGTCCATGCTGTCCTTGATCTGTTCTTGTTTCTATCCTGAGCCGCGCCATCTTAATATCTATACATATGATGGTAAGAAAATAGAGCTAAAAGAAGCTGCCTTTTTACCTACTTAACTGGGACTTGGACTGGAAATTATTCATTTTGCTCTTACCTTCAAATGTGATTTGGCCCCTCCTCTGCAGATTTGGCCATCGACTATGTAGCTGATAAATGTTATCGACTTAGCGTGGGCCACAATGTGGAATGATTGGTTTCTAAGGACTCATTAAGTTATTGATAGACCAATGACTGGCCTTGTAATTTACAGGGATTTGCTGGAAATGCTGACAGGCAGGAATTGCGGTGTTTTAGGAACTCATAGAACAGGCTTCACTTAGGGCTACAGTTGAAAACTATTTTGCACATGTACATTGAATTTATATGTGCAAAATGCCAACTTTGTAAAAGAAAATTCCTAATCCTGAATCACACAATCAGGATTGGGGTTGTTTCATGTGTGCAAAGGGCTGAATTATTGCCATCGTTATTGTTTTTCTACTTAAAATTTGTACAGGAGTGGATTTGTGGGCATTTGTAGATGGTCTACCTACAAACTCATACATTTTTGAATTTTCACATATCTCTAGCAGATACTTTACCCAAATTTATGCCTGTGATAAGCAGGAATGAATATATTTTTAGAAGAATGAGAATGGGAAGGAAATTCCCCCCATATTTAATGAGTGTGTAGTGGAAGGGGTTTCTCCACAGAGAACAAATATTCTCAGTGGAGAAAAAAATAAAATAAATCTTAACTGTGCAAATGCTAATTTCTGTGAGGTTCAAATATACCTTTTCCTACCATGTAGATTATTGAAGGACACCTTCAACTGTTGTAGATTTCAACAGTATTCCTGAGATCTTTTATGAATCCCATAAGCAGTGGTACCGACTACATGGGGGGGAAGGATGTTTGACTAGGGGAAGAAAAGGGGGCCTGTCCCCTCTTGAAGGGAAGGAAAGTTTGCAGACTAGCTTAATCCCATAGACAGTGGCACTGACTACATAGTGACGAAAGGATCATTGATTCTCCCTCCCCAGGGGAAGACCATTTGGGGCCTGTCCCCTCTGGAAGGGAAAGAAGGCCTGCAGATCAGCTCTATATTTTGGTTTCTGCAGGACGGCCACAACTTACTCCGTGTTTTCTGCATGCAAGGATGAAGCCACAGGAGACAACACAAAGAGTGTGTGTTTTTTCTCATGCTCCACAGAAGCTTCTCACCTTTCAGCACTGTCATGCCCATAAAAATATAAGAAAGGCATCCAGCTGCAAGTAGAATGAGCAGATTTTCAAAACCAGAAATGTGATATGTGATTAACATTATTTTAATAATATATTAATGCCAGTAACACTTTTAATAAAGAAGGGCTCTAGCTAGAAGTAAAGTAGCAACTTTTGTTTTATTCTTTAAACGACAACTTAAATGCCTACAAAGCAATCTGCAATTTTAAATTTAAACTGGAGCACAGGTTTTACAACAGGAGGGATTCGAACAGTTAAAGATACAAGCAGTTGCTTTGTAGTGTGTTCATGTTTTTCATATGAATGTACAGTAGTTTTACCCTTCTTTAAAGAGTAAGGGGTTCTGCAATCTCTTCCTTTAGTCAAGCTGTTTACCACATTGTCTACGGTACAGCTCCCACCCACGAGCTAGTCATTGCTATCTTGTTTTAGAACTAAAGAACAGAAACCTGTTTTATATTGTGTGTCATGCTGCACTGCTGAGGTGTGTAAGTGCTGTGAGTAACAAACATTCCTAAAATCCTATTAGTATTAATTAGGATTGGCGTAACTTGCATAATTCAGTGCAGCGTAATCACACAAAATTACCTCAAGATTTCGCGAGAGTATGCACAATTATGCAAGGTAATTCTGCCTTTAGCGCCATTTCTTTATGCAAAAATGCCTCCTCACGTCCAAAATGGGCACGAGAATGCATTTTATGCTAAATGCAACAGAACACCAACAGCGAGCATGAGCAGCCATTCGTGCTTGTTAAATGTCCTCTAGACATAGGTTTTTCCCACAACGTCCCGGCATTTAGCGCTATTTTCTTAGCGCAAAATGCCCCCCTCACATACAAAATGGGATGCAAGAATGCATTTTGCACCAAGAAATAACTCTAAATGTGCTCTTGGGGTAGGATTTCCCCCCAACTTACTCACAGCATTTAGTGCTATTTTCTTTGTGCAAAATGTGTCCCTGCGTCCAAAATGGATGGGAGGGAGCATTTTTCGCTAAGAAATAACGCTAAATGTAGCCGAACATGAATAGTGAGCATGAGCGACCGCTCATGGTCACTAAATGTGCTTTCGCTGTACGATTTTTTCCCCCTCAAATTACTCTTAATTATGTGTGCAGGAGTAATAGCCTTATTATCAGTAATTTCGCATCAAAGAGTAACAGAGAATTATTCAAATTACTCTGACTACTCCAGCACAATTGAAATTACGCCCTGGCCTAGTATTAGTTTAACCAACCAAGAAAGGAGTCCTGAATCTTGAGTTGGCCTTGCTGAGATACACACTTGTGGGCTATAGGTCACAGCAGGTGTCAGGTCAGTGGTGAGCACTATCTTACTGAGCCTTGTTGTTGGCCTATCAGAAAGTTGCCTTTAATCACCACTGAGGCAGTGTTAATGAGGTGTGTAGGAAACTGAAGAATGGGAGGCAACAGAGGAACAAGAAAGGGGTGTAAAGGAGGATGGGAAAAATAAATCAAAATTGTGATGAAAATAAGTTCATGGAAGGGAGAAAAGAACAAGCAATAGACAGGTTTCAGTAAAGATAGCAGGTGCCTGAACTAGGAAGAGAAGCACAGGAAAGTTGGTTGGTGATGAAGAGAGTGAAAGAAGGAAGAAAAGAGGAAGCAAAAATGGAAGGAAGAAAGAAGAGACGGCTGGAGCAGGGAGACATTTTGAGAGGGAGCAGGTTGTGACTGACTCATCACCTCTTACCTTATGAGTTAAGCACCAAGCTCAACTAAAAGATGTAGGAGCAGATTTACAAACATTTTATACTGTGTTTGCATCATCAAAGTGACTCAAATCAGCACAAAATCATTTTTAAATTACTTTCCACTACAAAACTTGTTTTGTGCTGGAAAGTTGCCTAAAAGTAATGCAAAGCTGCAAAGCGCTGCTTTGCTTTTCTCTGTGTCAAGGGGGCATTCCATCAGTGGTACATGGGCATTGTTGTGCAACCACCCATGGCTTTTGACACAAATCTCTATCTACTAGCAATAGTAGACAGGGTTTTGCACCACAAAAACAACACTGGAAAACAGGCATTAAAAAGTAGAAATGCTTTTATTTCTGCTAACTTTTTCTGCTTTGCATGTGTGCTGCACTGTCCAGCACGCATCCAACGTGGGAAAAGTCTTAAAGTTAGTCTAAGCACAGTATTTTCTACTGGAAGCACATCCTTCCAGTATACATAACCTATTCTAGTCTCACACAGACACCTTTGCACTATGACACAAAGGTGTGTTTGTGATGCTCAACAGCCTAATTCTGCACCAGCAGTAGGGAGACAGTAGGGCGAGTTCCGGATAGTCTCATATCTATGTAGACATGGCGCTTTCCTGCTCTCTCCTTGTCACGCAACGCAGCACAGCAATTTTGGGTGCTGCACAGCATTGAGTGACAGTTTTGAAAATCTGTGCCTCTGTGTAATTTATTACTGTACATGGCGGAGTCAATCTGTTTTGGGAACTGTAGTATAATGCTCAAAGTCTTCAACCACCTATTTTCTGTCTGTCCAGTGTCTTACTCATTGCTGTTTATAACAGTACTTACGGTGATGTGACTTCCGTGATGTTACAAGTTTGAAAGGTACTTTACAACTCAGATGATATTTGGAAGTTGGCCTGCCTGCCATTAAGAGTTCGAGACTTCCTTCGAACGGAAATTCTGCTAAGACACATTCCTTACTGTTTTGCTCCCAGTCTTTGAGTACTACCCAGACAAATATCTAAATAAAACAAATGCATACTTTTCTATTGTTGGGGTTATCTGTTAAGTATTTTATGCATTCGTTTGGCCCTTTATTTACAGTCTGATTTGCTTGTTCTTGGGAGTTGGTGGGAGCTGCAGTGTCTGAGCATCAGGAATATCTACTTATTGTTCAATAGATTACATGTATTCGACAGAACCTGTGGGTCACATAGGCACCCTTGATTCTATGGCTGAGCAGTCCAAAGCTTAAGTCAAGAGAGGTAGATAAATAAGTGAGTCAACAACACTTTCAATGCTGATATTTATATTACATATTTACAGTATAAACAAAGTCAAATCGAATTAAAAATACAAAAACATATGAAGCACTATACAAAACACAACACTCATGTCACACAGTAAAGTAAAATGAGCTAGTGATCCCGTTATGAGAAGAGCTATCAGAAATGGACACCTTCACACTTTCAGAGAAGTTAGAACAACAAAATACATTTATGAAATCTCTGCCCCTGACTAAATACCTGTAATATCCGTAATCAATGTTAATGTTTGTGAAGTCCATCTCTTAGCAAAGCTCGGAATGTACCTGGAACCAAAAGACATAGACCCAATGTAAGCAGTGCGTGTATGGTTTTTCAAGTATCACAACCTATTTCTCACACTTTTCTAAGGCTACGGACACTGTTGTTCATAATGGAGGATCCTACCCTTCTAGCCAAAACAGTATATTTCGTATGTCTGCTGTATTTAAAGAGTATCTGCAAACCCAAATGTACCTGAACATCTAAACAACACAACAGAAAGCAAATACAACGCTATGGACAGTTTCAAAGAGACCTGTAAGGCAAGAAGACAGTCTCTTGACGTTCATGCACATGAATGAGGTTATGGTGGAGGTACATCATCCACATGGGGCTGTAGGTAGACCACAAGGGTCAGTGGATCCATCTAGCTGGCTAGACAACTGGGTGCTGAGCAGCAGGAACGTGGCAGGTCAAAGGGAACACCGATGAAATTGAGACCAATAATACAACTTGGAAGAAGAGTTTCATGCTCACCAGGATGGGGCTCCACTATCCTGACTGTACTTGCAGGGTTTGGTCTCTCTGACAGCCTGTTTCCTTCCCTGGTGTGTGGTATGGTGGACTGAACGGATAATCAAGGTCGAGTGTTTAGCAGCCCACCTCCATCTTATGTTAAAGGTTACTAACCCCTCTCCTTTGATGCACATGAATTGAGAAAGAACTTGTGCGGCGTGGATTTATGCACTCTCTTCTTCTGAAAATGAACCCCAAGTGCAGATGGGTTTCTTTACCTGCAATGGGTACTGGGGCTCATTGGACTAATGTATCCACTTCAGGATCCTGTGTTTAACCATATGGTCACAGGTTCAAATCAGCCAATCATCTTTCTAAGGTCGATAAAATGAGTACTATTGAGTTGGCGGCAGTGCCAAGAGAGCCAAAGGTGATTGTGTCCTTTACAAATACACCTTATGTTATGTTAGTAAGCAGGTGTCCTCCTCAAGGTATTTACTGGCGCTCCTTGGAAGATGAGTGGAGTTGTAATGGAGCATAGGCTATCCCTCTTTACGACCATTGGCTGACCTCTGACTTCATCTTGACTGTGCCAAGGTTCTCTGACTTTCCAAGACCTGGGGGGGATTTGGATGGCAAGCACAGGGTTTACGGAGGACACTGTGCAGGTAGATGGAGCTTACAGGTGGAAGGAGACACACTCCATGAAGATAAGCACAAGCTCCATAGTAGATGCACCGCCATAAGAATCAATGCTAAATCTGGTGGTGGTTTTACAGGAGAGGTCCATGAGCCCAGTGTGAGAATAATTACTACCTTGATTGATACCTTACACATACCATGTGGTAGCCTGTCTAGGTAATGTAAACTTAAGAATTCTAGAATGAAAAGGCTAATGGGAAAAATAATCCCTAGACTTCCAAGGAAAGGCAAAGTCAGCTGAATCCCACATGCTGGAGAAATACCCATGGACTGAATATCTCACGCCTCGATAAGCTACACTGTCAGAAGGATAGAGTAAACGAGAATGGGCCTGGCCAGTATCAGACCTACATTTCTTCCATTGAATTATGAGCTGTTACCTAGGATGCATCACCATTACTATTTGTGATTCTCAGAGCTGATGGATGTAATAGAAGCATAAACATCTGACCAAGTCTGATATTCTGAGGCATCTTCGACAGCCTCTCCACATCTTCTCAGTAATCTCTAGCAGGCGTCTGTTTGGTGGGACCTGGATTTATTAATACCATTTATCTACAGGCAGATGATACAGAATCTGACCTGGGCAGTGGTGATCAAGCTATTTGAAGGAGAGTAAGATATTTTCTTTTAGATTTGAGATCAGCAATAGGCAGCAGTGGAGAAAGAACCCTTTCCCATCAAGTGAACAGTAGCGACATTTAGATTTTTATTCTTCCAAAAGTACCCGTACTACCCACCACTGCATGCACCTCTGTTTTGAGCGTGCACAGTTGCAGGTTGCAATATAAAAATTCACCAAACCAGTGGCAGTATTATTTTAAGATAAATATGATAATGCCATATTATAGATCTAAGAAAAAGTAAGAACCTAACTTTCTGTTGCTATACATTCTTTAATTTCATAATGTATTGTCTTTATGAGACGATGACTCTTTATATCCTTGGTAAAAAGGTGAACACTCTTACAATGTGCCTAATACTCAAGGCTACAAACCTTGAAGAACTTTAGGCACCTGAAGAAGGCCTGAAGGATCTCAGAAGGAACATGTGGATTTTAGGCCTAACACTAATGTGGTTGTTGTCTATGCAAGCCCCCGGGCTGTGCTCTGCCATTTCTGAACACCTAAAGAGAATGTGAATGGATGCAGCAGCTTGCAGCAATTAAACTAGCGCAGTTATAATTTCTGTGATGTGTTCTCTGTCCCTTAACCCGGCTTCTTTCCAATGAGATAGTTTACATTGTCTCGCTTTTGTTTTGACCAATTTACAACAGCTGTCTAGTTCCAAAAATGTAGCTGCATGCGTAAGTAAAGCTATCCAACCACTGGCTAACATATAGCAATCTTGGCTCCACTGCCATTTCATATGCTTTGTTTTCTAATATCATTTTTAATTCAGTCTCAAAGTCAGCCTAACTCTTAAATACAGAATAGTGATAAGAACCCACAATCTAAAAGTTCAGGGCAAAGGAGCATTGTTTTTGGCTCCCTTTTGCCTGTCCAACCACTTGTAGAAATAAGACCTTCAGTATAATCTTGAGCAGTAGGTTGCACTGATTTAGGAATCTTTGAACTTCATGGTGGGCACCACTCTGTATGTCATGAGGGAAGAAAGGATCAATTTATTGAATACAGACAACATATTAAATAGCACTGCTGCTACCATGGTAGTTAAACTGGTCCCCGCTGGCATTGGGTGACTGTTCTTACTGAGTGTTGCTCAAACAGTTGCAATAGTCATTGTAATACTGAGGAACACAGGCCCATAGAGATTGACCCTCAGTGATACAAAGCCCAGCAAGATTTAGTTTCACAGGAATCCATTAGGGATTCATGTGAAAAAAGTCATGTATATTTGCATGTGGCACTAGTATTTGTATCATACTAACCTAGCAGCTAAGCAAGGTGAAACTTATATTTATGGGAATTAGGAGATGATAAACAATCAAGTACATCAAGATCAAGCTTAGTTTTACACCTTTAAGTTACACAATCACATTATGTCAGACTTTGGCCAGTTTGGTAATGTCCTGTAGTCCTCTCCACATTGATAGTCAGGTTTAAATGAGTAAGCTTTGCCCACCTTTTATGTGCAGAGGTAGCTGGTGAACATTGAAGGTGATGCGGTATACATTCCCACCTCTATTGATGGAGTGAGTGAGGGTTTTTTCAGGGTTCTCCTCCTGATAAATGTTCAGCAATAAGGAGGACAAACGGCCAAATGGTGAATTTTAAGGCACACTTTCCACATTATTTGCTCCACAATATAGAGGTTCTGAATTGTTCTAATAGAATATTCCATCATTATTTTATGGAGCGACAGGCAAACATTACCTTAGCCCAATGGCTATGGGGGTTCGCCATTTCCAAGAAAACATTAGACAAATTGTGGCAAAACTAGAATTTTTTAATCACAGTCTGCCTAAATCGTTAAAGAGCTTTAGAAATTAAAATCAGCAAAAAAAATATGCAATATCATATGGCAGTAATTTCATAAAATAAATATAACATCATTATCCACAAAATCACCCTAACTTGTAAAACCAGAGAAGATTATTCACAAAGACGTTTTGAAGCACAGAAAGTAATATTCCTGTAGCACTCTTTTACATACTCTTACCTGCCTTTGTGAACTGGTCACACAATATTTAAAATGTAAATAATAGGGGACTATGTGGGGAATATTCATATGCTATTTGTACAAATTGAAAGGATCATGCCCTCTTTGTGCTTTTATTAAGGGAGAGGATGTGGCCTAATGGCCAGAGGTGCAGACTTCAGAGCTGAGGATCAAGGTTCGAGCCTCGCCGTCGGCTCAACATCTTGTGATTCTGGGCAAATCACTTAATCTCCCTGTACCTATGGGCAGCGCCTGGATACCCTCACTGGTGATAAGCTGCGCTATACAAATATGTGTTTCATTTCATTAATAGGAAGTTGGACCATTTTGGGCCAATTCACCAAGGCATGTAAGAGTACATAAAAGTGTATTCCTCGACGACTTCTACTTGACAATCTGCCCCTGACTGTTGATATTTCAACCATGAAAAAAGCCGACATACTGGAATTTCAAGAGAGGGTTATGCTCCTTTAACCTGCTTCAATAAGGTATCCTTCAAAATAGGAAAAACTTGAAAGCTCTCTTATTTAATAGTTTTTTTTATTTATAACTACACCTGGAACTCTCATCTAGTTTTCGCCATGAAATTTGACACCTCAGTGACAGCTTCATGAAAGGATACTATTGATCTCTGCAAGCTCACAGCCTATCCAACGTTCTTCCTATGTAATCACCCCTCCAATACCACTTCCTTTAATCCAAACTGGGTACCCTCATCACAATCTCTTCCACAATTTATTTGTAAAGATAGATATTTTATCTATTGTTGTTATCATGACAAGTGCACTAATGCCCATCTTGGGTAGACTACCACTACATAAAAACATTACCTAAATAATTAGTAAGGGCAAGGGAAATAAAATAAATACCAGCCGTCAGCAATCAGTGACATAAACTGTTATAATAAAAATGAATCAACATTAAAACAGTATAAAAAATATTACCATCAAAAATCAAGGTTAAATACGCTGCTTCAAACCCTTTGAGAAAAAATCAAGAACTAAAAATGTAACCTTAAATCTCAATAGAAAACAAAATATTGAAAATAACGACAATTTTCACAAGAAAAATTAATGCAATGAGAGTACTGCAAAAATCCAGAAATTGGAAAATCAGGAAGAGGAAAAATGAAAAAGTTAAAAATAGGTCTTTCATCAAAATGTTGTTCTACAGACATTCCACCACTGAAACCCTGTTTATACAAGACCAGACACTGGTTAAATTGCACTTCAGGATACAGTACTTCAAGTTAACTTTCTCTGAGCACAGGCCAGGCTCTTATTCTGAATACCGCAACCCATTCTCCAAGTGCTACAAATAAGGGCAGCAGTACCTTCATCTAATTCTAACATGGCGGGTGTTTGGCGAGCCACGAGTTCTGATAGGCTCCTGCTACAATAAATAAATTATCTACAGTGTCCAATTGTTCTTAGAAGCTAGATCTGTTCCATACCTAATGCCTAATGATACCTAAAAAGATCCCACTGCAGCCACCATGTACACTGGACCTGCACTGGACCTGTGGCCTCAAAGTATATTGTAACATATACTTATAATTATACTGGCACCTGTCATCTAATCCAATTCTACGATGCATCACACAACATATGACTTTACGTTTACAGTCACTCGCTCTGGTGTGTACACAGTGATCAGTATAACCAGTCCATACGCACCAAATCTAAAGTCTCCTACTGAAGACCATTTATAAAAAATTATCCACGTCTGATCTAAATGAATGCTGTCATAAGTAATCTAATATGGATTATATCCACGATGAGGTTCACTTAGGCTTGCTCAGGATGTTCACATCCACATTTCCTACTTTCTGTTATGCCAGTTGTATCTTTCCTAAAGCAGTTCGATTAATTATGTTTTTGATTCCCTTTATGCAAATGTTCTCAATGCATGTTTCTAGTAGTATTACACACATTGTGTTTATCACGTTAAACTTTATTTGATCAGATATGGAAGTAAAACAGATCAACAAACGCGCCTCTGGTCAGGCTTTCGAGCTGATTTTGAAGCCGCCCTCACCTGTCTCGGAAGCCCCACGGATCCTGGCGTCGCCAAAGAAGAAAGACCTCTCCCTTGAGGAGATCCAGAAGAAGCTGGAAGCGGCAGGGGAGAGGCGAAAGGTAGAGTCTTTCCTTTAATAATCAATAGGTGTTTAGTTTATTGGGTAAACTGAAGCTGTGGTGGTCGTCACTAAAAGTGTTAGTGCAGATGTCATGGCAGAAGAGTTGAAGTGGTAGATTCAAGCCTCTGCATAAAGCAAAAAGTAGACGCGAATCATTTCTGAACAATCGCAGCTTGTGATTTTATAATTCTTACAGTGCACTTTCTGTTTTCAAGAGTCCTGCTCAGTTAATATTCTTCCACGTTCAGTCAAAAAGAGAAGAGGGACTGATTGCTATGAACTAATGCTGTGCCAAGTTCACCTGAGGATTCAATGTCACCGGGCTATCATTTTCCTGTCAGGAGCTTTCAATTCACAATCTGTGACATTCTGGGAGTTGTATACTTTGATCATCTTAATGGATCAACTTAGCCAGGATCAATTTGCAATGGTTTGTAAAAAGAAAATCCTGACCTGGAACATAGTGTCCATGGAGACCCTCGAATGCAAACATATCTCTGTCCACTATCAGCCTAACTCTATAACGTAGTTTAACTACACAGGGTTTAAGTTGATATGTTACTATTTCAGCTTCCTTGCTTCGACCCACCCTTACTTTTAGCCCCTGTCTTCACTTCCATATCGCATTACTTCGACCTCCTAATCTTTACTGTTTTACCATATCTCAAATAAATGCAAATATAATACAGAATCCCTTGCATTAAAACAGTGTACAATTCTAATTTTGTCTAAAATAAAATTGCCCCTGACTTAACCCTAAGAACAACCAGATTACTTCGCCCTTGCAATATGTTTTTAGTAACTTAAATTGAACTAAATATAATTAATTGTAAATAATTTAAATTAGATTATACTAGAAAAGCTTTTACTAAAGTTGATAAGTACATAAGTACATATATTTAACTCAAAATTAACTCAGTTTATTAACGCCAGGTTATGTAGGCCACTTACCAACAGTTGTATGCTTCTTTTGTCCTAAGATATGTTTGTTAGATTTTTTTAAAGCTTCCCTGTGTTTTATTGTACGTTTTTTCATATGTATGTAAAACTTCTTCCACACCTTGCCCTTTCTCCTGCCGTTTTTGCCAGGCACACTAGAGACAGGAAGTCCGAAATGTGTGTGCTTTTTAGGTCTCGCATAAGGCAGCGCATGCGCTGCCTCTACGAGGCATCAAGTAATTAGTATGTTAGGTGAAACTCCGTGTTATTTCTGTTGCTGCTTGCCATTAGTTAAAGTTTGTCATTGATTTTGTTATATGTTTTTTTATTGGCTGTTGATGCGATGCTGACTTCCGTTTAGTCCGGAAGCTGCGGCGCCTAACTACTGTTTTCGTCCGCGGGGATGATAATGATATGCAGGCTGTACGTCCAACCGCACTCTTTCCGTGCGCATATCCTCTCTCCCAGCTACGGGTGACGAGGCAGGAAAGTAAACACTGATGTCCTCCTCGTGTGACAGATCGCTCCTTTGTTCGGTGTGTAGGAGTAACGATTTCTGTAAGTCAAGCACCGTATTTCACAAGCAGAGCAGCAGAACATAAAGCACGTATGTATTTCGAGGAGTTTTCACGAGCGCAAGCGAACGCTGGCAGCGTACGACTGCAGTCTCTGTTAATCTGCGCATAATTTCTTGAAGGCAGAAGACGCCTGCTTAAAAACAGCAGCGGGAGAGCACAAAAAACAGTGGTGAGGTTCGAAGTGAGGCTAGAAGGAATTAGTGGAATCGTCAAGCATAATTTTTTTGCGTGTCATTATCAAACAGTGATGTCAGTTACCATGTCAGTCACCATCATGTACAGAATGTATAAGTGCAAATACATCAGGGCATAGAGCAGGCGTTGCATTAATATTTAATGTACGCTGTAACGCTCCAATTGGAGTTGAATGCTCGCGAGCAGAGACCTCGACAGTGCAGTCTCCTCAACTTTCTGAGTGTCCATGATGTACCCCGAGCTCATTGTCTCACAAATGTGTCCCAAGCTCTTCGCACTATGGACCGTTCTGCTGGGTACGGCTGGGAACTCACGAGAACACAGCTCCGGCAGTGATTCTTGTGCTGACGCTCACTTATAACACAATTATGGGTACGTTGACGAGTGTCCACTTCAGCAAATGACAGGTGTGAATGGAAGGCTGTTGCTAGGTCGAAGTTTGGAAAATTACGCCTATAGTCAAACCAGGCGCGCAACGCCCATTGGGATCAAAGGGCTTCAGCCCCCTCCCCCCCCCCTGTCGTGTGTGTCAGCCCGGGCCGAGACAGCTTCCCGGGCACACACACAGCCGCACCCGAGTACTTCACAGGTCTTTAAAAGACCATTCACTTGTAAATGAGGCTTTGTTGTTTTTTTCACCCCTTCTAGAGCCCCTGCATCTCCACTCTAACTATTGCTGGAAAAGTCAGCCCTCCCCTGAACCCCTGAGTCAAACCAGTTTTTTAATTTTTTGTAGCATATTTATATAGCGCGAACTCGACCCGAAGGTATTGGAGCGCTTTACACGAGCACCGTATTTACATACACATTCAGGCACGGGGAGATTAAGTGATTTGCCCAGAATCACAGGATGTGGACGCGACCCCGAGGCTCGAACCCTGGTTTCCAGCACCAAAGTCGGCAGTCTAGTTGATGTGATGCTCGGCTCCTAGCTACCAGGCGCTGACTTTGCGCTTGGTGGTGCGCCTTCTATACCTCTCTACCACCCTGCTTCAATGTATCTAGCTCCTCAGGCGGCTTCAAGGAGTAAATGATGTCCATTGCTAGAACCGACTGTCTCCGGCTCCTCACGCTGCCTCTTCATATGATCTTTTCAATAGGCCCCAACTCGTGGTGTCTGCTCATGGCACTCTGTCCACCTCTCCTCATCTCATTGGTCTAGGTTACCTCAGAGCCTCACAGTACCTCTCCGCCCTAGCTCTGTCCCTGCATGGTGTTTAGGTGCCATGGGTACTTGCTGGGCAGGTGCGCAGGCCTTCATGTACAGAGCAGGCTTGCCTCGGTTTGGAGATTTGTAGACTCCATCAGACATCCAAAGAGGGAAGGCTAGGAGAGGGGCCTGCTGCTTTACTCACAGGCACACAGACACCATTTCAGGACAAACACACAGTAGGAAGACTGGGATGGAGAAATGCTGATCCTAACACAATGCAGAACAAGCATTTGCAATGCAATAGGTCTCGCATTTACGCGAGTTTGAGCTATTGACATTGCAAATACCAAAGCCTTTTATTTTTGTTTTAGTTTTTAAAACAGAAATAAAAGGCATTGTCGTTTACAATGCCAATAGCTTAAACCCGCGTAAATGCGAGACCTATTGCATTGCAAATGCGTGTTTAACTTGGAAATAAAGCAAACCTTATTAGAACCGCATAGTTAAACCTACATCCATGCAAAAAAATTGATCATTTGTTGGCCTATAATTTCACTAATGTAATACATTTTTAGTGCAAATCTTTAGAATGAAAAAGCTGACTCCAACCAAATTCGCAAAGGTGTTTTATTAAGTTATTTAAATTATATTTAAGGGAACTAATTAAAGATAAACATGTGCACTCCATGGACTTTGGTTTTTAGAAAATAATAAATGCAAAATTATTTAACCATTATTCTAAACCTTTTATGTGTCTCGTCTTTTTAAAAATATTTGGAAAACATTTTAATTATTTGTACATTCATTTTTAATATTTAACAGGTCTAGTTCTTGTATAATTATTTAAAAATTGCTTCTAATTTATAAATGACCTTTCAAAGTTGAACTCAAAAGCAAATCGTCGAAGCGATGCTAGTCTATGTAACAGCAGTCAAAGAAATGGTACTTGTTGAAGTCATGAATTATTAGTGATGGTAGTAACATGTGCAAATGATATACATTTGAACTCATTGATTTATAACTAACACGTGCAAGTGTTTTGTTTTTAATATTTATTCAGTTTGATTTGAATGCTAAATGACTTTCTAAGTGTACCTACCTATCTACCTAAGCATTTTTTTTTTTTTTAAATGTTCACAAGCTACCAGCAGGTGAATGGGCAACGGAAACGGGGATTACATGTAAAGCCTAGGAGTGCCATATGTAGTGTTGCAGGAATTTAAAAAAATATGTGTTGTTTTAGGTCAATTTAATACTAACGTTTCACATATGATGAAAAATATCTTTTTGGAGTGTTGGGCATATCCATTGCAGTGGTGAGGGTACAGTGGTGAACGAGGAATTGCTAGCTTGAATGCCCTTGTCGCCTTGAAACATATTATGGCGATTCATTTCAATCAAAGTCTTAACCAAGCTGGTGTCTATCTATCACAAATTCTGGGTCTTGTTAACTTCACAACATATTCATGTTATCACCATAGAATCAAACCCAATCACAATGTGTTAAGAAAGACCATGGTTGGGCTCGATGATGCTACAAAGATGTTTGGACCTGCCAGACATTCCTCCTAGAGCACAGGGAACAAGACCTTTTGTCAAACCTCTGGGGACGAATGTCCACAGGGTTGTCAGAAACCTGCAATGGGTAGCTCATGGAGGGCAGATCCATCTGACAGAAATCCTAACTAATTGGGTGATGTTTAAAGTGGAGATAGCAGACCCATGGCCAGCCCTCGTCATCGTCCGCCAAAATCCCCCCCACCCGTCCCCACCGCTCTTACCTGCACGGATCGCGGCTGCCCATGGCTTTGTCAAGCTTGGCTACTAAAGGAAACTGTGTTTACTCCAATGAAAAGTTTCCGACAAGGTGCCTGTCTGTGTTCTAAATCAAGACTAGATCTGAAGCTATCTAGTGACCAAGGGCGACTCCCTGTGCACCAGAAAAAAGGAATGGAAATTATTGGGTGAGGCAAATGGAAATAAAGGTGTAACAAGAAACAGAGATGTGACATTAATTACGTATTTTGGGAAATGGAACACCAGAGGTATGTGAAAGAAAATCAATATATCCACACCTACCTGAAGTTTGAAACATGTTTATTAAAGCAAAAATATGAAAATAAGCTCTCAGTGAGAAGGCACTTTGTCTCTCAAGCTAACGATGTACCCCCTCTCACAATGCAGCACTTTGTATGCATTCTTGCCCCATAGATGAGTACACTTGACCGAAACTATAAATCAGGCAGTGGGAGTCTCAGCAAGTACCAGGATTTCTCGTTAGAAAGATCAAGAGGCCTTGAAAAAATATTCATTTCTTAGACGCCGAGCTAGTCATGTTTGAATTCACTCTTACACGTGCCAAGAGGGAGGCTGAATATGTCAGAAGCACGAGTACAGTGTAGGCCTAAGTTACATATGGGCACACAAAGCGACTCTGATCAAACGACAGGTGTTTTCTTTAAAAGCATTATATATCTGCATAAATCATTTAAAAAGGCAAAATTAGTTCACTATTATTTCTGTGTCAAAACGCTCAGATGACCTGTGCTGCTTATGGTTTATAACATCTAATTATAGTAGCTTACAGCTAGGTTCTTTTACGTTTATCTGCTGTGTGGAAAAGTCCTGGAGGTCTTCTCTCGTTTCCGGCTGAACCAAAATATCGAATACGCCATTTGCAATTTATTTTAATGAATGCAGATCATAATTTATTTATGAGAATTGCCTTTTTGGAAAACAGCATCATTATTGATTTCACACTATTTTGGTATGAGAAGCAACCGTATTAATGATAGCGCTCTTAATTAGAAACATGTAAAATTTGTGTAAAACCTCTAGAGCCACACTTTCTCTATGACCTAGTTCCTCAGCACTCCATTTGCTGCCGGGCATTTTATCATTTGTTTTATCCCCATGTGGTTCCTCATTTTTACCAGTATGTTCCTCGGTCTCCTCTTCTCTAATCTCATACCTCTCTCCTGTTCTTAAAATAGCTGATAGTATAAAAAGTATTCCACCTTTGAATATCTGCGTCTGCTGCTTCTGTTTACAATGAATTCTTACCAAAATGGTGGAGTTGAATAGTGAGTGACCCCATACAGCATTGATTCCAATCATCAGAGATTTTCTACCTAAATGGGAATCCATACAATTACAGGCTGATGTCATCTTAAAGACTTTGAAACAAGCACTGGCAAAGCCAAACGCCTCCGCACGACTGATCCTCGACGTACCACGCCACAGCCACATCACCCCCCACTTGAGGAACCTGCACTGGCTCCCCGTCGACAGGAGGATCACCTTCAAACTCCTCACCCACGCATACAAGGCACTCCACAAAACTGGCCCAGCCTACCTCAACAGACGGCTCTTCTTCTACGTCCCCAACCGCCAGCTCCGCTCCGCCGACCTCTCCCTCGCCACCGTCCCCCGCATTCGAAGAACAACCACCGGCGGCAGATCCTTCTCACACCTCGCCGCCAAGACCTGGAACACCCTTCCACTAAGCCTACGAAAGACCCAAGACCTGCTGACCTTCAGGAGGCTACTCAAGACCTGGCTGTTCGACCAGTAGCAGCATCCCCCCCCCCTCCTTCCCTCTCCCCAGCGCCTTGAGACCCTCGCGGGTAAGTAGTGCGCTCTACAAATTCTGTGATTGATTGATTGATTGAATAAGCTGCTCCTTTAAAAGGCGTATACTTACCTAACGCTTGTCTGCACTGGTGATCTTGTGCAATTTATACCTTTAATTTTTAATTTTTAATTTACCAGTTTAAAATGGCTGTCATATATTGTAATGGTAAATTCAAAATACAAAAAAAAATGGGCACTACACATACACACTCATGCATGACCATGGTGGCCATCCTGGAGTGTTTTTTTCTTTTTGAGATTCAAACAATGAAAAAGACCAAACCAAGCCAAATCATTTCAAGACGCGTCACTTTGACAAGCTGATTAGCTGCAATACAGTAATATCTTTACTTGTGATGCTTTCAACACCGTGAACATGGGTCTAGTGACCCTGTGAATACATTATAGGGGTCATGGGACTGACCGACACCCGATTTGCGGTCCTGACCGCCCCATTAGGATGTGACCGAACACTGTTCAGTCGCTTTCCTACATTTTACTATGCGAAGAGCCGAGGGACCGACACCAAGTAGGTAATCCGGCGGGGCAGGACCCTTGGAGTTAGTGTGACTACAGGGCTACCCCATTGCGTAAGGTCTCTTGTGAGACACTCATCCTCTCATATTGGGATGGAATAACATACACGCCGAATGACTCGTGTCCAGAAAAGGAGCAGCTATCTGCCCTTTGTAAGAACAATAGTATAGGGCAATCCCCTGCATTTGTTCCTTGTTCCAGGGAGGATTTTCCATTGCCCTGAAGAAAGTGCAGCACCCTTTGGGGGCATAAGTGGACTGAAACATGTTGGCATTAGGGTCTTAGGACCATAACATCCTGATTGACCCCACTGTTTTCAATTTCTAATATCCCTCACAGATCCAAGAATAAAGGGAAACTGGGATCTGTCAGAGGATTCTTAAATCTTTAATTCCCCCTGGTCATTTTTTCAGTAAGAGCTCCCTGGAATATGGTTGAGCCCACCCTGACTTTTAGGGTGACCCGATGATGGAGCATGACACCACTAGGGTGTGTGAGGGTAAATAAAACAAAAGGATTGATTTCCTTTCCCACTTTCTAGTGGGTCACCACCAACAGCTTCACATAGGGCATTCCCATGATTGTTACATTGACCTGAAGAAAATCGCTGAGACGGTTCACATATCAGAGAAGTACTTATTGTGGTTTAGATGCTTTCAACACCATGAACATGGGTCTAGTGACCCTGTGAATACATTATAGGGGTCATTACGATGTCCGACGGAATCACTTCTGCCCGACACCACATCGGTCATGGGACCGACCGACACCCGATCGGTGGTCCTGACTGCCCCATTAGGATGTGACCGAACACCGTTCAGTCGCTTTCCTACATTTGACTATGGGAGCATGCATTCTGGACGTAAACAAGCTGGAATGCATGCTCTCATAGTAAAATGGGAGGTGCAGTTTATCCCTCCACCCCGTGGCAGGCACCTCAAGGTGCCTGCCACGGGGTGCAGGGATCAACAGAGGGGCACCATAGGTGCCCCCTCAGCTTCCAACCGGAGGCCATGCACCCAAGGGGGCCCTGCTGGGCCCCCAAAGTCGAGAAAGGCCGGTTCGGAAAGGCTGCCAAAACCATACATTGTAATCTCAAGGGCGGAAAGAGCCACCCTTGAGACTACAGGCCACATTCCGACTGGCCGATGGGCTCTCCGCGCCCATCCAAAGCCAGCCGGAATGACCCGTAGGATCGGTAGCATTCTTTTACAACCGCCTCCATCAAAATGAGGCGGTCGGAAAGGAATCCGACCGGCCCATTACGATGCGACCGTAAAG
The DNA here is from genome assembly GCA_963921515.1 of Calotriton arnoldi. Classification (NCBI taxonomy): domain Eukaryota; kingdom Metazoa; phylum Chordata; class Amphibia; order Caudata; family Salamandridae; genus Calotriton; species Calotriton arnoldi. The sequence goes on along the minus strand of CAWUFW010000913.1, from coordinate 2,537,616 downwards.
GCTCCGACTGAGGGTCGGAGCATTTTACGCCCGCATCGTAATCGGCCCCTATGTGTAGTTTGTGGCAGAACTGTAAGATCATGTTGTCAGCCGAGGCCTGTGCAGGTAAGAGTGGTGGGACCAGGTTTCGGGGAATTCGACAGACGACCTCGAGGGAAAATTAAATAAATAATTAATTTTCCCTCGTCATCATCTGCCGAAATCACCTTACCTGCACGGGCCGCGGCGGAATGTTGTCATGTTTTGCTTCCACAGGCAATATGTTAGATTATATTATGTCACAGAAATTTAAACATGACTTTGAGCAAGTAAAATTGTTTATTTAAAATTACTGCCCATACTGCTTCCTTTCTTACGTGTTCTATTTAAAAAAAATTGTTGATGCAACCCAATTTTCCAATATTTTAATCACTCTATGTTTCCAAAATATGAGTCCTGAAAAAGATAATTTTGCTTTTGTGCTTGGCTTACGTAAAAAAGTCATTGTAATATACCCCAACTTTGAAACTTGTATATTAACTACTCGAAACCAGTGCTCTGGTGGGCCATCGTTCGCCAACTCCCCTGCATCTCTGCAGGCCTGATCAAGGCACTAAAATATGAGTACTGCTCTTTTGTTGTTAACTTTCTTCTCTGCTGTCAAGTGAGGGTCAGTGCTAACCCTTGGCTCACAGAGAAATCCGCTGCCCCCTTGATGTTGGTTCTCCGAATACAGCTTCAGGTGGGAAGGGGAAGATAATGAGGAGAGGATAGTTTTGAAGAGTGGCAGGATACCACATATTTATTCTTCATAAAAATGTTGAAATCGTGTTTTTTTCTGTGACCTGGACGAGGGGAGGGTACTACCAATGGTGGTGATCGGAGTAGGAAAATTCCGTCATTTTTAAAAAATATTTGGAGCAAGCAGACGGTGTTGGGTGGTTGGCAGGACAATATTTGCATATTAATTTTAAAACATGTCTGGATAGAGGGGGCCTGAGGGAGATGAAGCTATATTGTTCATGACTCCCCAACGACTCCATAAGCTGAGCAGGTGAAGATGATGAGGGTGCTTGGACCACTTAAAATTATACACAATTATACTTAAATAACATGGAGTTTGATTTACCTCAAGGTTCCAAGTGGCATTATAGATAACTGGAGCATCACTCTTATTGTTTAATTAATGTCACTTGGAGCTCTTTAACGGAAATCAACTCTGTTGTTGTCAGTTAATCATCTCTGTTTCTTTACTTTCATCCATGATTGTATATTTGTCCATTCTATTAGCTTGTTCACTGATAAATTCACTACCTACTCTGAGTAACTAGAGCTTTGCTTGGCTAAACTTAGAAAATACTGCTTTATTTTGATCTTCAAGATGTATTGGAAGTAAACTAAACAAAGATACATTTAATTTTCCTCTTGCTAAGTCACATAATAAATTCATATATTAAATTAGGCAATGTGCATTGAGTTTCCGGAATGCAAAAAATGATATTCTAATGTGCTGCCAGTGAGTGGCTTTGAAGCCTGCTCCTTGATGGTACCTTACATGTGTACTGAGAAAATAACTCTTGTAAAAGACTGAAGATGCTCAACAAAGAAAAACAAATGCAGAATGCTGTTATGGATCTCTGCTGGCTCATCATATATGTAAAGGTTTTATAGGCAACCAATTGGGATATTATTAGCATGGGACACCATCACTGCAAGTAGAATAATTTATTATTGGTCTGTCAGAGTAAAGTACAATGTGATGTCACCTAGTGCAAGGAACAATTTTGCCAGACCATCAATACAGTGAATGCATAAATCCACTATCCACCAGATGTTGTTGGTGTGCAATCAGAAACAGATTTCATAAATATGTAACCTGGACACAAATCATTGGGAATTATTCTTATTAAAAGAACACAGAGAGGCTTAAGAATAAGTAGAAATGATGATGTGGCAATTAGCACGCTCGGCTGCTTCGGTAGTTCTTGTTTGCAGCAATTGTTAATGTACGTGTATATGTACTTATCCTGCTGATCTCATCCTATATGTAGTTCATTTTCTGTTGAGTTCCAGAAGGACTCTGAATGATTACTCTGCTTTGTCAATCCTGTGACTTTCAATGTCATTTCTAGGTTTCACTTGCTTCATATCCCCCAGTGCACCATTCATTGCCACAGTGGTGGCTTCCTGGCAGGGTTTCATTGCTCGTCTCTATTCTAATATTGTGTCCAGTGACAGTGAAGATTCCACCGCGCTCTTTACGAGATATCGAGGGGATGATATTTTTTTTCCAATGAGAGAAAAGAAGAGCCCAGAAATGAATGGGCTTAGAAGCCAAACTCCTGCTAACATTTTTTTGCAGTTGGTGCAATGAAAAACGATGGTTATTAAAGTCACCAAAATCACTGTTTGATAACAGGCAGATCACAAGGTATATCTTCACAAGTGACAAGGCAGCAGATTTAAATGAGTCACAGAATTAAAGCAGTAGAGAAACTAGGCAGGGATTCTGCAGAGAAATACATTCAAAATAAGGGTAATCTATCAAGTTTGATAAATAGAAAACAAAGTATACTATAAGTGTGCTGAAAGTAAACTATAGATCTTCATAATAAAAAAGATGAACAATGTGACTGAAATATGTGAAAAAAGAAGTACATCCCTAAGTAAATAAACTGTTCACCAAAATGAATTCCTGGAAATATGTGAAAGGAAACAACAGTGAGAGTGTTCTAGGCTAAATGTTCACATTCCCACAGCACAGTTCAGCAGGAAGTCCATGAAGTTCCATTGGAGGCTGGAGTATGTGCATGTGTGCAGGATGCACAATGTTCAAAAGACACCATCTGAACAGGCTATGAGCGTGGATGTCTTCAGTTGTGGAAATAATGAAGATCCCTTCCTGATGGAAGTTGCTTCTCTCACACATTTCCAGAGGATACAGTTTAATATTGTGACTTGGGATTAGCATGTTTCTTTTATTTGGAGAACCATGTGAGAATGTTGACAATGGAGCAACCCTAACAAATATAGGTGAATCTGTAAACCAGATTCAAGGGGATTGTGCCTTGTCACTGGACTTGTGTGGCAGTCAATGTGTTATTCTGAAACAACAAGTAGTAGGAAAGAGACAGTTTGCCACAGTTTTCTGTGGTGCATGACAATCGGTGTTACTGCCCGTAGTGGAGCACACATTTTCTGAAACTGAGGTGGCTTGACAGCGGACTAAAGCAGGTATGTGTAGTAAGGACACAATGCAAGCTCATACTATACAGTTTTTTTGGACTCTCCATGAAAGCGCTTTCTCCATCCTGAAACCCTCTAGCAAAGAGGGCTATGTGGTCCTTCGGAATGGGTAGAATTAGACTACTCTCATGCAGACTATGATTCCCTGTAAACCACTAGTAGACTTTCTTTGTCTTCCCAGTACTATCACATTTATAATAAAATAAAATGGGATTTGAAGTTTGATGCTTTACCTGGGGCATCTTAGGCATTAGCCTTTGATTAATGTTTTCCTGGCTCAAAGAGCTCGACATGAGACAGAGGAGTAAAAGTCCTATGGGAGGCTCAAGCTTGGTTTCTTACAGGTTGACTCTTACATAAATATGCTCCCATAAAAAAATTGATGTGCATTCCGACCGATTGTCTGCTGAGTAGGTTAATGCTCTTATGGGACATGACTGTGAATGACAGTGCCTCTTGGTTGATAACAGAAGGAGATTTTCCACTTTCTGTTGCATAGCAAAACAGTACGATATTATTTTGCATACACTCTTGCAGATAAGACGGATGTCGCTATTAAGCCCCATGGATAACACAACCCAACCACTACCTTGTGTACCAAGTGGTCTCATAGCTCTCTAAGTAGCTGGCAATCTCCAATCATTACATAGACTGTGACAACTCACGCGCATGGGCATCTTTGCATGACTCCTATCTGCTTTTACTTTTCCTTAAACTCACAAAAGTAACATTTGGAGTGTTAATGAAGGCTTATCCTTAGCCCCCATTCAAATACCTAAATTATTTGTAGAGTAATCCACTGCTCCCAAGCTGTGCTAGAAGCAGCTATCAATCAGCTCATAGGCACAAGCCACTGCATCAATCCCAGCTTGCATTCTTATGCAGGATTCCACCTGCACTGATGCTCGTGCCTTTGTCTACTCACTTCTGATAGTTGTTGGGACCAGCAGAAATGTCTTTGCATCTCAGGAGCAAGAAAACAGCATTACATTCCACTCTGAGCTTTACAATGCCACCTCATTTTCTTATGTTTTCACTGCTGCCACCAGATTGCCTCTTGGGTGCACTGGTGATATTGGAGGGAAAGAAGAGTGAGGGACCACTGAAAAGGAAGAAATGAAAGAAGTGCAGTAATCTGTTGTTTCGAAGCAGAGCCGGGCTTTTGAAAACTGCATAGGATGTGGGTCAAAGCAAAGGTGCAATAGGCAAAGAAAGGAACCTTGTTAGGGAAGGTATATGACCTGAAACCTACACTGGCTGACAAATGATCAGCAAATTATGGAAGGGCAAATTCAAACATGTGGTCTGGGAGTACATTGGGAATTCTGTGGCAAGAGAGCAGAGTTTTTGGCTGTAAATTCTGTGGTGAGTCAGCCAAGATCTCAAATTGCTGTTCACTAAAAAGATGTAGTCAGACTTTTATAAGCCACAGTTGGCAGCCTTAGTTAAGCTCTCTGTTTGTTCTGCATATGCAAAGAGATCCCAGCATAAATCATGTTGGAATAACTGTTACTGACTTGCCCACTGCAACAATAAGTAGAATCATTTCATGCGTCTAAAGGAAATGGAGGGCGGACAAACTTTTATTAAAGGGGCTAACATGATGTCTTGATGGAGCATTTCTCTTGACAAGCGAAGGATGGATCAGTCTCAAAGATCGTTTCCATGTTAGGCTCATGGAGAGTGCCAACTAGAACAATGATTCACAGGAGTCACAAGAATGTCCATCATTCCTTCCTATTTTAGTCATATTCATCAACCCATAGAGGGCCTTTACAGAATTTATAGGTATGTATTTCCCCAGCACTGGATGTCTTCGAAATCCATGGGATAGCCAACCTGATAGCTTTTTAGAATTTGTGTCCTTGGGGCAATGCAGATGTCAATAGAATCTGTGATAGGGCTGAGCCCTGAGGCACTGTGCAAGAAATATGGCTGGGTAAATAAGTTAAAGCACATTTTTTCTCCTAGTAGAGGCTGTCGATGTGTACTGTCATGTTAATTCCTGTTGAATCCTCCAAGTAAAAAGGTAGATTAGGGTGAATTACTGCATTAAAGGCTATGGAATGGGTAATCATGGTGAAGTCAAATACTTGACCTTGATCTCTGGCAATTCGTAGCCTCCTAATGCCCATTACGGTGGCTCCAATGCCATGGAATGTGTCAAAGCCAGTAAGGGTGTCAGACAACAACCTATTCAGTTTAAAATGGAAGGAGAGGCGAGACCCAAGTTAGCTTTGAAATATCCTACAATTATCTGTAGGAAGAATTTTTTTTGATGTTGCTAGGAGGTTGATTGTGTCCATCTCTTCTCATGAATGGGTACACAGTGTGCTCATGGCCACCATGACATGTTTAGGCAGATACATGATTGAGTATCCCAACCTAAGGTATGATACTAACAGAGAAAGCCACTTACATCATCTTACTTCAATGAAAGCATGAACATGCCAGAAAGTCTGACCCTTGTTAAAGAATACCTTAGAATTAACGTACATAGGCTAGAGGAACCTTGGAACCTACTTGTTTTGATGAAAGAGTACATACTCTCAAAAATGTACAAAACTGAATCAGTTCAACATTTCCATAAGACACTTAAATGATTTGGATTAATGAAAATGTAGGTAACCTAAGCATTTCTGTTTTAATCCACCTTCTATTCTATCATCATTTCTAGTAGCCAGGAGTTCGATAAACAAAGATGCAGCCTTTTAAAGGAAATTGCTGACTATTGTGAAGAAGTGGTGCACTAGAAAAATGAACAGAAAATTATTGATCACATTCAATAAAGTAGTGCATATCTTATTGTGAGAAAGTAGTTAGTTGAGGTGGATGGCAGCCCACAACAAGTAATAATGTCACTATTCTTGTTAGGTCCAGTAAAGGGTTTAGTCATTTAAACCTGAGCTCAACACCTGGTAGCTGTGGCACAGACAGGCTACAGTGGTAGGCCTGCCAGTCATGTTTGCAGTGTCACTGTAGTGGGTTTCACAATAGGTGCTACAGTCCACTAGTAACATTTAACTTACAGGCCCTGGATAGACTTCGTATCAAATACTAGGGACTTGTAAGTATGTCAATTACGATAGCCAATTTTGGCATGTTTTATGGGTCAGACCACATGTCTGTGGCCTCATTAGCAGAGTCCCAGTGCACAGAACCAAACAAACAGCAGCATCAGTCCAAAGAAAATGAGGGTGATCATGCAAAAAGAGGCATTTTTCTTCTCCTCTTGTTTAGTGAAGCAACAAAAAAGAATGTCACAAGTGGGCTTGAATAACCACACATGATCAACATTAATAAAGTCACTCTAAAAGATCATCAGGTTGTTGTCCATGATTGAGATACAAAGTGAGAACATAGACTCAGAGACATTGCGAATGAACTATGGAACGTCATTGCTATTCTCCAAACTCTCAGCAATTTGATATGGGTTTAAAGGTAGGTCTAAAAAATGGGCACTTAATGTTGTTCCACAAGGACTGTATCTAGGCTATAATTTAATGATATTCACTTGAAATAAACTGGCATACAATTAATCTAAATAACAGATCAGCAATTAGGCATGCTTGCTGGGACTAATATTCGAATAAAAGTATTTTGGCTCACAACACTGCACGAGACATTTTTGCCAATATAAAGTCTCTCACTTCTCTATCTTGAGTTTTAGCAACTACCGTACCTTCGGATGATGGCTGCAATACCCTTGCTCAGTATTTCTCTGACAAGGTGGCAATGATCTATTCCTCAATTCCAGCAGAGGCTAGAGAGCCCACTTGCCTAGACTCCTGGATTGACTATACTGAGGATTGCTCAGGGATGTATCATTTTAAATCTATTTAATTTGAAGAAATGTCCACATTGCTGGCATTTGTCAAGTCGGTTCCCCCCTTGACCTAATTTCGCTCTCTATTTTGGAACGAGGCATGGAAGCTGTTTAGCCTTTGGTCCATGACCTACTCAACAGCTCCCTGGTGGCTGGCCAGGTCCCACAACAGTGGAAGTATGCAATGGTTGCACCTCTGATCAAAAGGTCACTGTTGGACCCTACCAAACCTGAGACCTACCGACCTGTTTCACTTCTACCATTCTTGGACAAAGTCATTGAGAGGCATGTCAATCGACAGCTCTCTATGTTCAATCTTCTTCACAGGACTCAGTCGGGGTTCTGCCCCTCATATAGCATGGAGTCAGCCCTGCTTTTAGTCTCTGAATCCATACGCCAAATTCTGGACACCGGAGATGGCTGCTCTTTTAACGCTAGTTCTTAGTGCGGTATCCGACACCGTTTCACACAACCTGCTTATTCAGCGTGTGTGGACATGCGGTGTCGGACACAAGGCATTTTGATGGGTTGCCTCTTTCTTACAGGGATGCACCTTCCAGGTGTGTCAAAAGCCACAGCATTCCAAAATGCTTACTTTGCAGCAGGGAGTACCACAGGGCTCCTACCTGACTCCAACTATATTTAATATATACATGCTCCCCCTGGCTTTGGTCATTGAACGTCACAGGTTCACAGTGATCATGTATGCTGATGATACTCAGCTTATCATTACTCTCTCCTAGGATGCTGCAAAACATGGCCACCATGCTAAGTTCCTGTCTAGAGGAGGTTGCTGGGTGGATGGAGCAAAACTGTTTGAAGTTGAATGCAGGGAAGACTGAGATCTTGATCCTGGGCAAGCAACCTAACATCTGGTCATCCTCCTGGTGGCCTGAAACTCTTGGCCCTCTACCCAGCCCCAAACCCAGGGCTGAAAACCTGGGTACCAGAAGCTGTCTTTTGACAGCTAAATCACAGCATGTGTCTGGTAAATGGTTCAGAATCCTTAAGACCCTTAAAAAAAAGTGGTCCAGGCCATATTCATGTCTAGGCTGGACTACTGTAATGTGTTGTACCTGGGGGTATCACAGTCTTGTATGATTCGACTCCAAGAGTACAGAATGTGGCGGCTCATTTGCTACTCAATCTCTCAAAATGCGTCTCCATGGGGTCTTCACTTGCTAAGCTACACTGGCTTCCTGTGAAGCAGAGGCTCTCATTCAAGGCCTTATGCGGCTGCTATAAAGCTCTGACAAACATCGGCCCTCGGTACTTGCAGCCTCTCATTCAACCCTATGTCCCTGTGAGGAATCTCAGATCTTTGGGGTCTAGGAGGGTTTGCATCCAGATAGATAGAAGAGTGCATCTTGGTGGCAGCTCTTTTAGCCTTCAAGCATCTGAACTCTGGAATGCGCTGCCCCTCTCTGTCCATCAGGGCCCCCTCAGAACTTCTCTTCTGGATAAAATTAAAAACTTGGGGGCTTATTTACAAGGCCCTTGCGCCACTTTTGCGTCATTTTTAACATGGGAAAAGTGAAGCAAAATTGGCGCAAAGGGCTTGTAAATCTGCCCCTTGGTTGTTCAGATCGAATTGGCTCTTTGAGTTCTTGTGAGTGAATAGCACACGGGATCTTGGATCTTCTGCGCTGGCACACTTCGTTCCACTATTATTATTATTATTAGGTACCATGCATATGTGGTGTAGATTCCTAGCTCAACATTCCTAGACCAACATTGGAAGTTGGTTTTAGAAAATTCACCAATGAAGCATGGTGGGCATGTGTGGTGGCACAGATCTATCTGGGCCCAATTTACCATCAGAAGCTTTTGAAAGTGTCCTCTGCATTCATGTTCAATGATCACTAGTAAATATTCTTCTTGTCTCTCCTGTGGATTAGCATTTAGAGATTAGTCGACATTTCATATCTGTGGTTTGTGCTGAAGACAATGGAACTGAACTATGGAAATTACATTCTACAATACAAAAACTAAATTTATGGCCTTTAACCCCCATAAGTCCTATAGAGGCAGTCCACGGCTGGGTGGGACTCCCCTGGAAAGAGTTGGCACCTTCGACTATCTCGGTGTCCGACTCTCAGATGAGATGTCCTGGAAACCCCACCTAACCAAGATGCTAATGGGCCATAAGCGAGTTGCAGGATCTCTCGGGAAAGAACATCGCTCCTCATTTAGTAGACTGATAACCCCAGCTCTACAGGTCTATGACGCAAAAGTAGTAAGCACAGCTCTGTATGGAGCAGAGCTGTGGGGATTTGACAAGGCCCACGATCTCTGCAGGTCCGAACATACGTTTCTAAGAGACCTGGTTATGTTACCGCAAAACACTCTCCTTACTCCCCTGATGCTAGACATGGGTAGGAGATCCATTGGCGACATAGCAAGGTTACGCCCCCTTCTCTTCTGGGCTAGCATTAGGCGGACCCCAGAGCTTATGCCGTATGGCGAAGCCCTATCTGAGGTCATTCGGATAGATAAATGCAACAAAGTAGGTTGGATCTCCAACGTAAGGAAGTTGATGTTTGCACTAGGCCTCCAAGCACACTGGTACAAGCAGGACCCACCTAGATAAGAAGAGATTAAGCATTTCTATTGGGAATGGGTGGATCATCAAGAATCCTGCAAACCAAACCTGGGGAGATTTACTACAGAATTTTATCTACACAAATAGTCCAGATATTTAGAGCCCTTTCTAGATAGTATCCAGGTCCCTCGGGACAGGATATTATGCATCCATTATAGGTTTGGCACACTCCCTGTCTGTGAGACAACATCTAAATGGCACTCAAGCAATCCAACACCGAGAGATAGTCTATGCTGCAAGGCCCCGGTAGAAAGTGTTGCCCATGTTATGTTTGCCTGCCAGGCATATAATACGGCGAGGAGAAAATGGCTAAAACCGTTCTGCGAGCAGCTGATCACACGGGACTACAGGGCTGCCCTGCGCATTCTCAGATCAGATCCCAGACCACTCCTTGGATGAAGCGTGGACAAGTTCTTAAGCCGTGCATGGCTTATCAGACGGAAGACCCAGGCAGGAGCGCTGCAGCAGCTTGCGGTATGAAGTCTATTCGCACCTGTTGTAGGGCTCTTAGGCTGGTACCTGAAGATTTTTATATATAGATTATGCATGTGCACTTTATAGCTCTTAGTCTTGCCACAGTGTTGTCGAGAGGAGGTTTGGAAATGCCAACTAGGGGCCACTGGGGATTGTAACATGGGTCCACACGAAGAAGCACTAGATAAGGAAGCATCGCAATGCGTATTCCTCCCCATCTTAACTTGTTTTTTAGCATGTTTTTACTCTTGAATTGTATTTATAGTTTTATCGTTTATTTGTCGATTTGCATACTGTATTCTGGGTGTTGTCGGACACTTGATGACTCGCCTACACATATCTACTTGCAATGTGCTGTTGTATGTATTGTTTACTTTTACATTGTTTTAATTCGATATAGTGTTTTAAAGCTTTTATGACATGAGCTGTCGAAATAAAGCTTATAAACTAAACTAAACATTCTACAACTGTGTGCAAATTGTTTTTAATTAAGTTATCTGTATACGCAAACAAACAAGGTCGTTACAATATTTCCAGCACAAATTGATTCAAACATAGGTCTAGATTGAGCTCTTAATGTCTATACAATGTTTTTTTTATTATTATTGATATGCATATTGTGATAACCACTCGTTTTTGGCTACGTTTTGTAACACCAAAAACTGTGGCTTTAAACCATTCATTTCCAATATTATTTTCAATGGTAACCACCGTCCCTGCAGAGAATTCAAAATAATTTATCTCCAGACACTCTTTCTCACACTCCTAGAGTGTCTTTGATGGTTTTCTAAGAGCAGCTATAACATATAGGGTTAAGGACATTGTGTAAGAGTTCACATGAAGTTGAGTCAAACGTTAACAATGTGACATGTAACCCATTAAACCTCACGGTAACCCTATTTGTATATAAACAAACAACACTACTGTCTTAAAAGATAAAAAATAACATACTGTTTCCCATGGTCACAGATTAAAAATAATTTCTCTTCGAGTCATCTGCAAATTCGTATTCGACAATTTCCAGTAACACCATGATCATCTGCAGCCAAAATACAAATATTCCAATAAATGTCTATTTTAGAACGACTTTGATACGCTTTTACAGGAAATCTAACCGCACAATTATTGTAATTAAATGTTGGAAAAACTCTATAACAGTCTATAAATAATTTTGCTGAACACACAAAGTCCTCTACTGTGTAATATGTTTATTAGATTTGTAAAAGGCACCACATGTATAAAGCGCTGGAGTACTGTTGACAGACTATTTTTAAATGATAAACAACAAAGTATGAAGAAAGACAGGCTCTAGGGATGCGTTTCAGAAAGGGTAATGTAGGCTGATTGGTAATATGTGTTCGAGGCATATGAGCTGCAGATCTCACACTGAGCATTAGATCGCCATCTGGTGTTGGGCTCGGATGCTTGCACTTTGTTGTTGTCTTAGAAGAAGTCTTTGTAGTTAGGAGATAGGTGACTCCTCCCTTGGACGATAGTGCGCATGGGCATCGACTCCATCCTCAGATTGTTTTTTTCCGCCATTGGGTTCGGATGCAATTTTTGCGCACCGGTTCGAAACTTTAATTTTCAAACTTTTCAACGCGCAAAACTTCCAAACTTTTCCAATCGACATATCTCGACCAGCGCCTTTCTTCGATTTTCTTTTCAGCCGTCGACGCGGGCCGCTGGGCCCATGGACGCCGTGAGGCCTACGGCTCATGGAAAGGACGCCTTTCCGAAAATGCCCCCAGTGTGGAGCAAAATTCCCACACAGTGACCATCACAAGGTCTGTAACCTGTGCCTTTCGCCGGATCACAACGAGTCCAGCTGCCCAGCCTGCGCCTCCTTTCGATCAAAGAAAACTATTCGAGATCGTCGAGCTCGACGGCACGTCATGGCGCAGAGATCAGCTCCGGAACCGGTGGACATCTTCGACGAAGGCCCAGATGTCCCTGAAGAAGATTCCGAGGATCTCCAAATCGTGTCGGAGGCAGAAGACTCAGACGACCCCATCACTCCTGGGCAACGAGTGAGTACTACTGCCCCTACCCCAACCCCCACACCAAAGCACAAGGCACCGGTCAACACTTCGCCTGTAGGCCTCAGTCGCGAACCGAAAACACACTTCAGAAGCCCTGCCTTCCAGCCCGCCTCCGAAGAAAAAATTCAAGCCTTCCGGTAGCTCGGCACCGAGCAAACCGCATGTGCTACTCCCACCGGCACCTTCGGCACCGAAGCCAAAAGAACACTCGGCTCCGAAATCGGCTCCGATTCCTTCCACCTCTAAGAACAAACCGGCCTCGAACACATCGAAGCATGGGGATAAGCCGGCGTCGAAACCTAAAAATCATGCCATGGCCCCTAACCCAAAGCCTTTGGAACCGACAACCAAGCCTAAGGATTCTTCCACGCCTCCTAAGGCCAAAGAGCATAAGCCTCAGCCACAGCCCCGCTCGGAACCGAAAAAATCGGCGCCGAAACCAGTTATCCAAGAGGAGGAGCTTTTTCATCCGGATCCTGTTGATCCTAAGCACAAAAAGATCCACATCAACCCTAAAACAGGACATCTCACAGCTGTGCCACGCCACAAGCCAGTACCTGTGGAAAAGAAGGACTGTGCCACATCACCTATGCCTCCTTCTTCTCCTGTCCTTCCATCTAACACCCTTCCTCTCCCCAAACCTGTTACACCGCCTCAGCCTGTAACATCTCCACCACATACACCACCTACATACGATTATCAGGATGACCTAGGGGACGGTGGTGACCCTCATGACCCATTCACCGATCCAGATGACCCACCACAAGATGATTGGGATTATAATGATCAAATAGATCCTCCAGACCTCCCAAGCCCTATACCATACCCAACAAAACCCTCTCCTCCGGATGATAATATTTGGTTTGGACAACTCATCAATAGGGCTGCTGTATTTCATGGGGTACACATGCACTCAGACGCACCAGAGGAGGATTTTCTTTTAGACACATTTGAACAGTCCCAAAAAACTATTCACATATTGCCAATGATTAAAGGGGTCATTAAGCATGCTCCCGACATATTTAAAGATCCTGTACGCGCCAGGATTCTTAATCCCAGAATCGATAAAAAATATAGGCCTGCCCCTGACGATCCTGCGTACATCAAAGGTCAGCTGCCTCTAGATTCATTAGTAGTCTCCAATGCTAGAAAGTGAGCTAATTCACAAACCTCAGGGGACGCACCGCCCCTGATAAAGAATCTAAATTATTAGACGCATCTGGCAAAAGAGTAGCTGCGCAGGCGGCCAATCACTGGCGTATAGCCAACACTCAAGCACTGCTGGCTAGATATGATAGGGCCCACTATGACCAGCTGGAAACCCTGTTACAGCATTTGCCTGACCAGTATAAAACTCAAGCAGAAGACCTAATCCAAGAGGGCAAACTAATCACCAACGCATCAATTAAGTGTGCCCTTGATGCAGCTGACACTGCCGCTAGGTCTGTCAATACTAGCGTGCTGCTCAGAAGACATGCATGGCTGCGCATTTCAGGCTTCAAGCAGGAGGTCCAAACCACTATTCTAAATCAGCCGTTCAATGAAAACCAACTTTTGGACCGGCTGTGGACACTGCTCTTGAAAAATGAAAAAGATACAGAGACTGCCAAGTCAATGGGAGCGTTGCAGTCTCCGCAAACGCGTGGCTCCCTTCGTCGCTCCTTTTATAGTGGAGCCTCCAAGAACATGGGCACAGATAGCTCATCTTCCTTTAAAAACACCACCCAAACATCCCCCAATAGAGGATATTTCAGAGGAGGTTACAGAGGGAACAACAGTAAAGGGAGAGGCCGAGGTAACACCAACACTCGTACCTCCCCTGCTGCTAAACAGTGACTTCCCTCCACTTCCCCCCGACCATTCCACTCCTGTCGGGGGAAGATTAACACAGTTCCTACCTGTCTGGAACTCCATCACAACAGACAAGTGGGTGAGACAAATTATCCAATATGGTTACTGCCTGGAACTTACAGCTACCCCCCCAAACATACCACCCAAGCAGCGTCCAATGTCCACAGACCATCTTACACTTTTAAAACAAGAGGTTCTCTCACTGCTTCAAAAGCATGCCATAGAGCCAGTCTCTTTACTACACCAGGGAACAGGGGTTTACTCCCTGTATTTCCTAATCCCCAAAAAGGATGGGACCCTACAGCCAATTCTCGACCTCAGACCCCTCAATCAGTATATACATTCGGATCATTTTCACATGATCACTCTCCAACAAGTGCTTCCCCTACTACAACAGGAAGACTTCCTTGCCACACTAGATCTCAAGGACGCCTACTTCCACATTCCCATACATCCTGCTCACAGGAAGTATCTAAGGTTCGTACTCAACGGACAACACTATCAGTTCAAAGTCCTTCCATTCGGGGTCACCACTGCTCCAAGAGTATTTACCAAGTGCCTTGCAGTAGTAGCATCGCACCTACGAAGACAACAGATCCATGTCTTCCCGTATCTGGACGACTGGCTAATAAAAGCCAGATCATTCAACCAGTGTATACAACACACTCATCAGACCATTCAAACACTACACAACTTGGGGTTCACAATCAACTATACCAAGTCGCACCTCCAGCCCTCCCTTATACATCAATATCTGGGGGCCACAATAAATACTTCCACAGCTCTAGCGTATCCCAGCCCAGCCAGGATAGCCAGTATAGAAGCTCTCATCACCAAATTTCAAGTCCAACACTCTCTCCCAGCCAGAGTGTTCATGCAACTCATAGGCATGATGGCGTCTTGCATTTTCATCGTACCTCACGCAAAACTTCAAATGCGTCCCTTACAAGAATGTCTAGCACATCAATGGAATCAGGCTCACGGACAACTTACAGATCTGGTGTTGGTGGACAGCCGCACACATCGCTCTCTGCAGTGGTGGAACACAAAAAACTTGTCCAAAGGGCTGCCGTTCCTCGAGCCTGTTCCACAAATAGTACTAACAACAGACGCATCACTCACAGGGTGGGGAGCCCATCTCTTAGCTCACACAACACAGGGCAAGTGGACCACTCCGCAAAGACTGCTCCACATCAATCATCTAGAACTACTAGCAATATTCCTAGCTCTAAAATTGTTTCAACTCCATGTACAAAACAAAGCCGTCCTGATCCGAACGGACAACATCACGGCCATGTATTACATACAAAAACAGGGGGGGACACATTCTCTACAACTGTCCCAACTTGCACAGAACATTTGGAGGTGGGCCATCCCACAAAACATATACCTTCTCGCACAACACCTACAGGAGTTCACAATCAGATTGCCGATCTGTTAAGTCGACAGACACAACAGATTCACGAATGGGAACTACATCCACAAGTTCTTCTACCTTTTTTCCAAATGTGGGGCCAACCAGACATAGATCTGTTTGCCACACACCAAAACGCAAAATGCCCAACCTTCGCTGCCAGGTTTCCACACCCACTGTCCAAGGGCAATGAGATATGGATGAATTGGTCAGGCACATTTGCGTACGCTTTTCCGCCACTCCCACTAATTCCGCTAGTGGTACGCAAGCTCCGACAACAGTCTCTAAAGATGATCCTAGTGGCTCCCACATGGGCACGCCAACCGTGGTTCACAACCCTACTGGAACTCTCACTAGTCCCACACCAAAAACTGCACCTCTCCCCATCACTACTAACGCAGAACCATGGAGAGATAAGGCACCCCGATCCAACTCAACTCAATCTTGCGATCTGGCTCCTGAGGTCCTAGAGTTCGGTTACCTTAACCTTCCACCGGACTGTATGAACATCATTAAAGAGGCCAGACGCCCTACCACCAGAGCTTGCTACGCAGCAAAGTGGAAAAGATTCGCCACTTACTGCAATAACAATAATATCCAGCCACTAGATGCCTCCATCCAGAACATCATTTGTTACTTACTACACTTGCAAAGATGTAATTTGGCATACTCATCCATACGTCTTCATCTAGCAGCACTTGCCGCTTACTTACAAAACAGACAACACATCACTTTTTAGGGTCCCAGCAATTAAAGCCTTTATGGAAGGCCTTAAATAAATCATACCTCCCAGATTACCACCCTCTCCAGTGTGGAATCTTAACATTGTGCTTACTAGGCTCATGGGACCCCCATTTGAACCTCTGCATAAATGTGAACTTCAGTTCCTCACATGGAAAGTAGCTTTCCTTATTGCAATCACCTCTCTCAGGAGGGTGAGTGAGATCCAGGCTTTAACCATACAAGAGCCATTTTTACAGATACATCGTAACAAAATAGTTCTCAGAACAAACCCAAAATTCCTTCCTAAAGTCATTTCTCCTTTTCACCTTAATCAATCTGTGGAGCTACCCGTGTTTTTCAAAACCCGGACTCCGTAGCAGAAAGAGCTCTCCACACCCTAGACGTCAAAAGAGCTCTAATGTATTACATTGACAGAACCAAGTCATTTCGCAAAACAAAACAATTGTTTGTAGCTTTCTCTCCACCACATAGGGGTAATCCCATCTCAAAAACTGGGATTGCAAGATGGATAGTTAAATGTATCCAAATATGCTACCAAAAAGCCAAGCGCACATTAACAATTCCCCCTAGAGCGCACTCAACACGCAAACTAGGGGCTTCCATGGCATTCTTAGGGAACATTCCCCTAGAAGAAATCTGTAAAGCAGCCACATGGTCTACAACACACACCTTCACTAAACATTATTGTGTTGACGTGCAAGCCAAGCAACAAGCTTCTGTAGGCCAAGCTGTTCTTAAAACACTTTTTCAAACTACTGCAACACATACAGGTGACCACCGCTAGGGAAGATACTGCTGTACAGTCTATGCTCAGTGTGAGATCTGCAGCTCATATGCCTCCAACGGAAAATGCTACTTACCAGTATGCATCTGTTCTTGGCATGTAGAGCTGCAGATCCTCACACGCCCACCCACCTCCCCGGAACCTGTATGTGTTCCAGTCCTATCTTACTTAGATATACACACATGGACATCTCTTTCTTTTCTACTAACTCCATCATTTCCCATCATGGCGAAAAACAATCTGAGGATGGAGTCGATGCCCATGCGCACTATCGTCCAAGGGAGGAGTCACCTATCTCCTAACTACAAAGACTTCTTCTAAAACAACAACAAAATGCAAGCATCCGAGCCCAACACCAGATGGCGATATAATGCTCAGTGTGAGGATCTGCAGCTCTACATGCCAAGAACAGATGCATACTGGTAAGTAGCATTTTCCTTCTGTGTATTGTATTTTAATTGCATTTATATAGCACTTTAATTCCACTGATGAAGTCTTGTGTTACACTGGACACTAGTATTAATTTATGGCTACCACAGATGGACTTCAACAAAGTTGACTGGGGGAGAATGTTTGCATTGTCAGCATTCTGTCCATCATTTGTTTGCTGTAACACTTTTCGTCCTAAGTGGGATGGGTATGCCCAGACGTGGGTCCCTTGCTCACTGTGCCACTGGATTCAAGCTAGCCTGGCTGAAGAAGGGTGACATACCCTGAAACCGGTCCCAGGATGCTTGTTTCCGGTCCAGGGAGGACCTGGCCTGGCAGTTCGGTCTGGACTGTTCCCATGGGGCACAGATTTGCATATGGCTGGGTCCAAACTGGGGTGGTGTAGTGGGCAAAAGAACGATGGATTTAACCCAGATCTTTTGACTGGGGGAGAATGTTTGCATTGTCAGCATTCTGTCCATCATTTGTTTGCTGTAACACTTCAACAAAGTAACAACTAGCAAAGGGCTCAATGAATAGAGTGGTGTATGTGTGACCTCCTCTAGTGGGTATCCTGGCTTATTCATGAATTTCAGGAGTAAGTCAGGAGTACTCTGGGCTTGCTTACTACTGGAATTCAGGAGTACTACAAGACTAAGTTGTAGCAAAATCTCTTAGCATCAGGCCCATAGTTCCCATTGCATTACAGAGAAACGGGCAACTAAGGCAACCCTCTTGAAGTGTATTCACAGGGCAACTTCTGAGCAATCTGGATTACGTTCAGGTTTATGCGTTCTTCAAAAAGTCTGAGCCAGACATACTGGCCACATAGAATAGCAAGTAAATTGTACTAACACTCTCCCCTTTGTGCAACCATGCATTTACTTTTAACTTGGGGTACAAATAATTAGGGCCCATATTACTATAAGGGCGTACTTTCTCTGTTTGTGCCACAGTGCACCTTTAAGCAGATGTGGCAGGTGCAAACAGAGAAAGTGCGCCCTAAAAAGAACAATGTGCTGCCCATAGGGCAGCCACAAAATCGCGCTGTCCCCAAGGGCAGCGCATTCAAAAGAAATACGGAGCAGCTGCTTAAAATCTACTCTGTTTCTCTGTGCAGGTGGCAACCCATCTGCACTTTCAAAAGGTATTAGAGATCCCCTTGCAGACAAGTGGAGTGAGTGACTGCACCTGCCTGCCTCTCTGGGGGGTCCCTGGGACCCCTGATCTCCCCTCCAGAGGGCTGCCTTTAGGAGGCGCACTGAATGTGCGCCACCTTTTAGTGGCGCATTTTCAATGCGCCTCCTAAGGGTATGTTTGCCTCTAAGCCCACATCGCTAATATGGTGAGGACGCAGAGGCAAAGTGACTCCCTCATTTGCACAGGGCCATGCTCCCATGAAAATGAGGGAACGTCCTCTCTCAATACCTCTGGCGCTACATGTGCACCAGCGCTATTTGTATTACAGAAAGGGCCTTACAGGCATCTGAGGCCCCTTCAGTAATACCAAAATGCCCCGGGGGTGCTAAAAGCGGGCACAAACGCCCATTTTGCCCTTGGGGTACTTTCTCTAATATGACCCCTGATAAAAATTGCAAAAAGAGGGACATGCAAAGGTCTACAGTAAATCGGTGCTTTCACCCACCCACCTAAATAACAAAATAGGAATTACAGATGAATGTTTCAGACATATGAAGATATGCTATAAAATCTAACACACTTCAAATAGACACACCACAACATGCAGATTGAAAGGTATCCATTTCTGAATACATTTACATGCTGTGAACAAGCCATTTTAGTGAAATGTCACGATTTGTGAACAGATCCATGTAAATAGGAAATACACTGTGTAGTGCGGAGTCATGCAGAAGACAATCAAACGTCAATGGAGAGAAGTTAGCGGGTGTTCTTTGGGTGCATGAAAGTTCCTTTATTCATCTCATTGTTGATCTCAGCAGATTCTCCCCCTTTTGCTCCATGAATAACCTTAGGTTTTGGTTCAAGAGGAGACTCAGACTCCATAGCTACGAGTGGCAAGAAACACAACGGGATCAGTGGACAGCCAACAGGACCAGGCTCCAGCAATCAATAGGTGCAGTATGTCATCCAGGAGTCAGAGAATCATCCCCCAAGCACAACAGAGGGGAAGGAATACTACATTAGTGATGCTTTAACAATTCATACTCTATGCAGGAAAGTCCATCTGTGTAGTTTAATTTCCCATTTTATACTTTTTGGATTACCTGAATTTAGACTTTTTCTGTAAACTACGGACTGTTAAAGAGTCCAGCCTCCATCAACTTGCAAACATGATATACCTTGGTTCTCTCGGTACAGCCCTGTTAATGTGTGGCTGTCCTGATTGCTTGTCAAGGCAGGGTTGACATAATTGATTGTAAGGCAGCAGTAAAACTCCTAGTCATCATGCTCGTTCAATCCTGGTGATTTATAACATTGTAGAGCCAGCGCTTAATTTGAGCCGGTGACTGCCGGTGGGGGCCACCGGTAATCATTTTTGGGGGTTGACACTTATTTGTCCTCTTCAGACATTTCCCTAGAGCAAGAGAGGGAAACCCACAAAGGGGAAAGAAGGAGGAAGAGAAAGACGGAAAAACAACCACAAAGGGAGACAATTGGAAACAGCAAGACTGAAATAAAGTGTCTGGCAGTGGATTAAAGAGACCTTTTGTAAGATCCAGTTTTTAGAAAAATTGTACTGATGATATTTGACATGTGCAACAGAAAATAGCACTGTTCTGTGTCAAAGTGCGTTGAATGATTTTCAGCAATCCTGATGTTAAGATATATTTCATAAAAAGTGACTGTGACCCAAACTCCCGCAACCCCAATACAGAAAGCTCCTCAACCCCACAACCAGGGGGCACATTGATCCTGGGGAGTTGATTAAATACTTGTACAGCTATGTACAGATATATCTAAGCATGTGTATACCTTTAAACAAGGCAACGCATGAACGTCGTTCATTTAAAACGTGACACCATGGAACCTTTCTTTCTGAAAGGTAAATGCTCATATCATATTAATGATAGTCTCTGTAAAAGTTTGTATAACTTAAAAAAAACTTCACGTGCTCTACATGTCATAATTGTATTTTTATTTGGCACCTCAAATATCAATATATACAAGATGTGTACTTTGTGATAAAAAAAAAAGAATAGTCATTAACTGGTCTGTGAATCATAATTAATTATTTTATTATGGGTACTATAAATAAAATCCTTTATTGTAGTTGCACTGCAAGAAACCAGTTTCGCTGTCTCTGAGGTGTGCATAGCTCTCTGACCATCCATTTCATTGTGATCCTTTTAATTAGATTTTCACAATCCATAAGTCACTTCACAATCACTCAATTCTGATGCCAAAATTCATTATGTTTATTATAGTTATTCATTCGGACACACAATAGATTCATTTACTAGTTCAGCCAAGTTACTCAGATCATACCTCAGGTTTTAAGGATTTGTTCAGTATCATGGAGGGGAATTCATAGTCAATGCCAATTTAGTGTCACAATTAGCACCATGACAATTTCACTGATGTATTAAGAAGTCAGACTAGATTGCACCAGTTGTAGTCTTCAGTGCTTAAACCTAATGACTGGGGCAGTTCTAAGTTGTGGCAAGGTTTTTTCTGTTGAAAGGTTTAGGAATGACAGACAGATTCTAGAAGTTTTGGAGCTTTTCAAAGATTTTTGGTAAACACTAATATTTTCAAGGGAGTTGCTCAGTTAGTGTTACAATCTCATCCAATGTAGGCTATCTCATAACCTCCAGGACTGAATCTGACAAGCACTTGTGTGCTCTTATGGGTGCAAATGCACAGTGAGAGACTGAAGCAAGGCATGGGAGGATATGACGATCCTGCCACCTGGAGACAGAGAGGTGAAGAAAGATGTGGGTAAACTTGACATCTGAATAACGAAAGTGAGGCCTCAATAGAATGTGCACGAGTTGAACAAAGATGCTACATATTCCAATTAGCTTGCTTTATAAACATCCAGGCATATTATATACCGTGAGCGAAGTTTGTGTGATCATTGTATTACATTTAGAAATCTCTACAAATATTTTCACTATCATTTCTGAAAATTCCCTGGGTGTTTCATTGCTATCTATCTGCATCTCAGCACACATTAATATGAGGACAGTCTTGTCTGGATCTATTGAAATGTATTTGTTGGAAATGACTATCTTTTGCGTGCTGTACCCTCAAAATCTTGCCTTGACTGTATTAATGGCTGTTGAACTCTGCACTTTACCCCTACTAAGCAGAATAAAGGGCCTGTGTTCCCCCTTTCAACACGATTAAATTGGCATACTCATGGCCTATTTAACTTACCTATAAGTCCCTGATAGGTGATTTTGTGTATCCACGGCCTATAAGTTAAATGCCACAAGTGTACTGCAGTACCCATTCTGCCATCTACTACAGCGATAGTGTGAACATGACTGCAGTCCTTTCATTTGTATCCTGGCTATGTAGTTTTAAACTGCAAATTCAACCTGTCAAAATAACCCATTTTGGCAGGCTTAAACCTTATTTTTAAATAATAATGTCACCATTAAGTTGGCCTTACATGTAAAAGCTTAATGTTAAACTTGTTCTTTCAGTAAAAAGGCCCCAAAGCTATTTTCTCTGTAGCAGGGTTGGGTGCTCTATGGGGAAGCTTTGTGATACAATATTAAATTTAATAATATTATCTCAGCTAGGAAACATTCTTGGACTCTTTATTTCTATTAAATATTTTAGAAAAAGGTACTTTTTGAATTTTGCCTTTTCCCTGCCTAAAGCCCCGGGAGGCACATTTGCATGAGCCCCCAACTGTGCCATGAAAGCTAAGTAGCTCCCTTGATGAGGAGCTAAAACTGTTCCCAGAGCAGGAGAAAGGCTTAGGTGTGTGGAGGTGTTTCTGTTTCTCTGGCAAGATGACTAACAGAGCTGTGCGCAGGAACATGATTAACGTCACAGAGGCCTATGCTGTCACAGGCAAATACTAGCTGATACCTAGGCAGGGCCCTTCTTTGATCCTACACTGGCCCATCTTTGTTCCTACAGTCAGGCAGCCACCAATCCTGGTGGGAGAGTCACTAACCCCAGAAATAGTTTGGAGTCACCACAGAAGAAGGGTTGCTTTTTCCCTGACCATACATCTAGGGTGTGCATAGGAGCTCTGCACAAAGCAAAAAAGGCTGTGACATCTTGGGGCATTGTGGGATCGTTTGCAGTAGGGCACACAAGAAATGCCCCAAAGGTGAGTAGCGTTACCCGTGGGAAGATTTATTCCATTGGTTAAGAAGTGGTCCGGAGTGTCCCCCACCCACAGGCTGGTGCTAGGCATCAATGCGGAATCCACTGCACCCTCTTCAGAACACTTTCTGAACCTGTGGAAGAACCAGAAATGCTACACCTTCCCCAGTGAGGCATATCAAGGAAACATATATTTACTTGTCCTTGTTACTTTCTCTTCCCATATGTTCTGCATTCTACAGCACACATAGAAAGACGAAAATGCCTTTAAGGGTCCAGCCTATAATGCAGGCACCCTTGCACTACACTGCAAGGGTACCTGAGTTGTTGGTAGGCTGCACACAATGGGCCAGCACAAGGAGAGATGCTCCATATCTTTGCAAATACGGAGAATTTCTCTTCTCTCCCTTTCAGCTTTGCTTGCTGCCCTGCGTTGTTATGTTATGCTATAGTGATATGTTATTGTGTTTTTTTATAACTTGATAATCACTCTTGAGGGTAATCCAGGTGCTCTGTAGCAGGTGTGTGAGTTGAGACCTGGGGGCTTACTCAAGAAGCTAGGTCTTCAGCTTCTTGCAAAAGTCAAGAAGCGAGGTGTAGGCTCTGCTGCACTGTGGGGGGTTGTTCCAGGCTTTAGGGGCCAGGTACAAGAAGGCACGCCCCCTCATCTGCTTATGTGTATGTGTGGGTGTGTGCTAGTTAGAGACCGTCAGAGCGGTGGTGTCTGGAAGGTTGCAGCTGTTCAGGTAGACAGAGCCAGTGTTGTGGAGAGCTCTGTAGAAGTAGGTAAGGAGTTTAAAGTGTGCACGCTTGTGTATCGGGAGCAAGTAGAGTTCCCTAAGGTGTAGTGTGATGTGGCTCAGCGCAGGAGGTTGAGGACTAGTCTGCCTCCTGCGTTTTGGCAGGCCTGCAGTCTTCTTGTGAGCTGGGGGGTAATCCATGCATATAGTGTTTCCTAGTCTAGTCTGCTGTTGATGAGGGTTTGGGTGATTGTTTTTCTGGTGATGTGTGGTAGCCTACACATTGTGGGGCATATTCACAAGGACTTATCGCTGAGTTATCGGCCCTTTAGCGCAGCAAAAGTCAGGCTAGAATTACCGCCCCTTTCGCAAGCTGGTGCTAACTTCACACACACCACATTACCCGCGATAGCTGCCGCAAAAAACACCGCCACGGTTGACACCGCCAACTAACGCTAATGAGATGCAGAATAGGCGTGTCCATGCAAAAACACACAAAAAGACAACACTTCGCGATTCTCTAGGGACAGCCAGATCTGCGATGCGAGTCAAAAACAGGCGATAAGCCGCTGTAGCAGCAGGGATTGTACACCTGCCTTTTGCTGGTGCTAAGCAGGATGACTACCTGCACCACAAAAGGGAGCCCAGCCCGCAGCCATACCTGAAGAACAACAGATGCCATGGAGCCACTGCTCATGCAGCTCGGAGACCCCAGAGGCCCACAACACCCACCGCCACCACCCCCAGGACCCACCCACACCCCTGTGCCCTCCCCCGGCCCACCCACTCCGGACAAAGATATGCCACAGCAACTTCACAAAATCACAGGATAAGAAAGACCCTGATGTCGCACACATACAACAACAAAGACACATGTGTGGTCAGAATAAGGAGAATCAAACATTCAACTGTGAAATCCACATAACAAAACTTTATTGATACACAACACAAAACAACAAATAGGAATAGTCCTTGCGGACCCACTCCGGACAACCTGGAAGCCACAGCCTGCAAGACAAAATCCGAGTTGAGAACGTGTGTCATGCGCACATTAAAGTACAGAGAGAGACAGAATGAAAGAAAGGGAGAGAGAGAGGGAGGGAGAGGGAGAGAGAGGGAGGGAGAGAGAGAGAGAGAGAGAGGGAGAGGGAGAGAGCGAGGAAGAAAGGGAGAGAGAGAGGGAGGGAGAGAGACGGAGAGGGAGAGAGAGAGGGAGGGAGAGACAGCGAAAGGACGAGAGGGCGAGAGACAGCCGCCCCTGCGCACCCAGGCCCCACTGCTCACCTTCCACCACTGGTGTTCCTCCGACCACGTGCCGGTGTATGCTCCAAGCCCGTGACATGCGACCTTGGCAGACTCCACATCACGCGGACCCGACCCGCGGGCCACCAGGTCACACACCTGAATCTGGGCCTTGGTTTCGGAATGGGAGAGTCCATAACAGTGCACACGTCATCAACGCTGGCTGCACACCTGCTCAGCATCATAGGTGCCACTAACTCCGTGAACCTTGCGGCAACGCCACGTGGCGGTAGGCCCGCATCGCACGCAGGCTCCGGCCCACACTGTGGTCCAGCAGGGCTCACACCAACCCTCACCAGCCCGGACAGCCAGGATGGGGCATCATCGCAGGCTGCGCCCCCGCTCAGCACATCAGGTGGCCCTACCTCAGTGCCCCGTGATTCACCGCCCCATGGCGGCATGCCCGTGCCGGCCGACGTGCTCCGGGTGGCACTAACCCAGTGCAACAAAAGTCACCGTCACGTGTCGCGCGGGCCGTGCCGCACGCAGTTCGGCTCCGGGCCACGCAAGTCATGCTCCCTTCATGATAGCGTCACGTGACATGGCGTGCGCAGCATTGTCCCCTCGGGCATTGTGGAAGATCTGGTCCATGTAGCTCTGTCGTCCCACCCTTTATACGTATACGGAGTGGGCTGGGCTTGCGTGCGCACGTCCAGTGTAGGGGTGTGAGGTATCATATCCGTGATCTGGGCGTGGTCCTATGCTGGGCTGGGCAGGAAATGTACATATGCGTGTGCCTCTGTCACAGTGTCTGTGCAACACGGGACGTGATGTGCAATGTTGCAATGTTGCATGCAGCCGGAGGGCGCACGCGCACGTGGGAAGGTACAAGGTGCGCAGGTCCGCTCGGGCTCTTGGCTCATGCATGCCAACTGCCGTGTGTATCGTTCTTGGTGCGCCATGGGCCTAAGGGCCTAACCTCAATTGCAGCGTGTAGACCACATCACATTCCCACATTGCAAGCAGTAGTCAGACTGACATCAGGGATGAATGCTCCATTGTCTCCACACAGGAGGTGGACGGCCATCTGCACCTCCGACCTTGGACACAGCATGCGGCAGAAAGCCCCTGTGAGTGATATCATAGCAGATGTAGACGACTCCCACACTTCACACAGCGATGATGAAGGACCAACGTATACACACCCCACACACAGAGGCCCTTGGCCGGGGTACTCTTGCATGGAATGGCCTTCACACTTACGTACACAACTACACATACGTCCTAACGTCACACGCCCATACGACTCATTGCTCCGAGCTGTGGCTTTTCATCCACATGACTGCCGCAGGTCAGAGGAGTGGCGGTTCTGTGAGTGCCACCGCTGCAATGGCCGAACATCACGGGCACATGCACAACCCCAGTAACGTGGGACTGTACCGTGCACGAATGCTGCAGATGTTGGGGACCCTGCCACTTGCAGTGTTGTGCATCAGTTACCGTCTGAGCTTCCGTCTTGCGTACGTCACCTGCGTCCAGCCCTGGTTCCACTGTCGAACATGCATATTCGAGTGGCCCATGGAAGTCTGCCTATCCAATGCAACGGTGGCTGAACTGTATTATGGCTTGTGTGTGCGCCCCCTGTTGGCCCACGTCCAAGAGTGTAACCAGGATTCCCGTTCATGGGATGCCTGGAAGTTTGGCATATGTGCTGGCAGTTGGACATGGGAGTTTGCACGATTCCTCGTGTGCAGTGACCACATTGAGGCGCCCCCCTATTGGGCTGTTCTGTGGATTGGTGAGACGGCGTGGTCGGAGCACATCTGTCCGGAACAGTTGATGGATTGGCTCGCACTCGTGTTCCTTGAGCTCGACAACGACGTACTCCTGGAACTGATTGCACAGGAAGCTGCGCTCGCTTTCATGGACGACTAACGACGTTCCAGCAGCCACGACTGATGTTAACCCATGGCACAGGTCCGAACACCTTGTTGCATTCTGGTGTTGAGTCCACATTTCCCACAACAACTGTGGACATGGCTGCATTCCTATGCTGCCTGTGTTTGTCTGATGCCTTGCTCTGCATATTGTGGCCCTTGTCTTGCCCGTAGTTTCACGCACATGCCAATAAAGTCTGTGCTGCCACACTTGTGTTCAAACTGTGATGGGTGTTGGGTAGGATGGCCATTCGTGTGCCTCATTGGGCATTGTCCGTACACAGGGTGGGACTGGATGCGGCATTTCATTTGGGGTGAGTCCCTATTGGCAGATCCACCTCTGTGCGCCAGACTTTGTGGTTTGGGATAGTTGCTGCTAGACCTGTGCAGCTCTGTGACATCACCATTGTGGGTATGGGTTCGGATTTCTTGGCATGTGGGTCACTGTGATCATTCTGGACAGTCTGTGTCCGTCCAGGTGGGTATGCGACGGTAGGTACTGTTGTCACATGTGATGGTGGACACACCTTCAGGCCTGCTGCTGACTTTGAAATCTTTTCACACAGGCCTCTTTCCTACATGGACGTGGGGCTAGGTTGGGGGGTTGCGAGTATGTTGTTCATGGGTGATGTGCCCACAGCTAGTTAAGTTCTCCGCAGTCATCTCATTGGACTGGCATTTTTCCATTTGTCTTGCCAATGACACGGTGGTGGTGACGGACAGTTGTTGGTGGTGTTCTGTCCACACCGTGCGGTGGATCCGGTTTTCCTGCGGTGTGGAACCCCGTCTTCCTCTTCCTCTTCTCCTTGCCCTTCCCCGACCCCGGGGTTCCGGGCTGGTCCTCCGTTGTGCTTGTGGGGTCCGAGTTGGCATCAGCACTCGGGCAAGGTGCTTCCATGGTGCTCCACAGTTTGTTTACTTGTTGGTGTACTTTTTTGGGTGCTTTTATGGCGCATCTTCAAGCATGGCGCGTGGGTATTACTGGCCTCCTTCTGGTTATCACGGTTGTTTCATCGCGATTGGGCCCATCGCAACTTTTTTCGCGTTATGGTTTGGATTTTATCGCCGTCGCGCTAGTTGTTTCGCGGACATTCGCCGCGTTCTCGTGCGGTTATCGCACGGTATCGCCGTGTTCTGAATGCCACGTTAACAAGGCGTTATTTTCACGCGATGGACTGCGATGTGAGAGGATGCAATAAGCTATTTTGGCGATGTTTATCGCACGTTCTTGTGAATATACCCCTGGATGTTTTGGGCATTGCATCTTGCCTGGCCTGAAATCTGCCTTTACATTTGATGTGTGACCTGATGTTTGAAACCTGCCAGCCTACAGACTATTGAGCTTTGCGTGTTTAACCTGTCAGACAACCATCTGAAGTCATCTGGAAATGTTGGATGGAGGCACGTTATGGATCGTGTTGTGGACTGCACTTCACATGGAGTAAACTGGCAGTGTTAGTTTGTCAGCAACTGGCAGCAGGTAAATGTTCGAGCAGCATTGATTTTAAAACCAACCTACAGCCTTGGAAATGCAGCGAACCGGCAGCGTCTGTTTTTGAAGCCAGCCATGCATGGATGTTGTGAACATTAACTGCAGGGGCATAAGTCGAGCCCCGAGGAGTGTTTGGCAGAACTTCACGCTCACATGGAGGATTGGTGAGCATTGCGCGATTGCACATAAGCTGGTTCGCATGAATTGTGCCAGAGTTATTGGCAGTTTTGAAGAATTCCAAGGCGTGGGTTTGGCTGCATTTTAATCTGGATGCATATATCTACGGACTCACGCGCTATTATTCAGGGGTTTCGATCGAACTTTGGCAGAGCGTGAATAAGTAAACTTGTTGTTATTCAAACTTACATCAACGCATTTTACTGGAACTTTGGGGCGAATTCTGCGTGCCAACATTCTCCAGAGGATTCTGCTTCTGTCATGCGGTGGTTCGTAGCACGTTGGGCGTGTGCTGCAAACTATTCAGAGGCAGCAGATGTCGTCATTAAGTAGAGGCCGTCATGGCAATTTGAGCGGTGTGACGCGTTTGGAATGTGAGGCTGTCCTGCCTACCTAACTACGGCATGTCGGAGGCAGAAGGCTAAAGGGAGAAACCGTCCCAATGCGAAAGATGCCTGTGCGGTGAACTGGGAAAATCCATGGTGACTGCTCCTGCTAAAAGATAAGGGTGCATGAGCAGCGAACTGAGTTATTTCGAGTACTGATCCTTTTCAACACGAGTACGAATGTACACCACACTACAGTGAGTCAAGCATGCTGGTCGGTCTGTGGATCTATTCATTATTTTTGAGTTATTGTGGTTATTGCCCGCGAGCCTGCCTTCTGGATTTTCTTTCACATCGTGGGTCAAATATGGACTCATCCTGGTGTTATTTGCGCTGTGGGTTCGGGTGAGAGGTCGCTCACCGAATATTTGACTGTATTTGACTTTGTTTATGTTTAATGCCATACAATTGTTGTGCTTACTGTCATGAAGGTTTCCTGTTTTTGTGTACCACTCTTAGGGGCTATTGTCTGTGGTAGTGAATGATACATGTGAGCTGGAGGTGGATGTAGTGGCACTGTTGAATGAGTGTATGTGTTTTTTTTTCTGCAGTATTAGTGCGTATTACTTGTTGAGTACTTTACTTGGGGCTGTGTAGCTGGTTTGTGCTTTGTGTTTGCTTTGCTGCATTTGATTTTGCATTTGGGTGAGTGTGAATGTGAAATATAATGTATGGGGGTGGTGTTGGCGTTGATCTGTGTAGTTCCCTTTGTGTGGGAGTCTGTAGCGTCTGGTTTGATGTGAGACTTTACGCTTTAATTTGCAGTATGTGCAGTATTTAGTATTTGTAAAGTGGTGTGCTGGTTCTTTTGTATGACCTTGTTGAGTACTTTACTTGGGGCCGTATAGCTGGTTTGTGCTGTAGTGTGTTCCTTTGCTTAGTTTGACGTGGTGCGCTGTAGTGTTTCTGCAGCGCGTACTGTGGTGGGGTGTGAAGGTTGCATCTTGCCTGGAACAAGTGTGTTCCTTTGCTTAATTTGACGTGGTGCGTTGTACTGTTCTGCAGCGCGTACAGTGGTGGGGTGTGGAGGTTGCATCCTGCCTGGAACATGTGTGTTCCTTTGCTTAGTTTGACGTGGTGCGCTGTAGTGGTTCTGCAGCGCGTACAGTGGGGGTGTGTGAAGGTTGCATCCTGCATGGAACAAGTGTGTTCCTTTGCTTAGTTTGACGTGGTGCGCTGTAGTGGTTCTGCAGCACTTACAGTGGTGGGGTGTGAAGGTTGCATCCTGCCTGGAACATGTGTGTTCCTTTGCTTAGTTTGACGTGGTGCGCTGTAGTGGTTCTGCAGCGCATACAGTGGCGGGGTGTGGAGGTTGTATCCTGCCTGGAACATGTGTGTTCCTTTGCTTAGTTTGATGTGGTACGCTGTAGTGTTTCTGCAGCGCGTACTGTGGTGGGGTGTGAAGGTTGCATCCTGCCTGGAACAAGTGTGTTCCTTTGCTTAGTTTGACGTGGTGCGCTGTAGTGTTTCTGCAGTGCGTACAGTTGTGTGGGTTAGTGGTGTTTGCAATGAACTTCTATTCTAGGAATGTAATGATTCATGTAATGTGACGATTCATGTATGTGATAATCTTATGTTCTCTTCCTTTACAAATCTAGCAATGCAGTGATTCATGCTATATTATCTTATGTGACCTAATTTTATTTTAATATTTTAAGGATGAAATTTGATCTTTCCTCGTGATTTAGGATTGGTTGCTTACGTGTACAGCAAGTGTGAATATGTATTTTCTTTCACTTTGCTTCCTGTTGTTTTTATTGTTTTCTGAAGGAAGGAGATGTGTTATATCCTGTGTCTCCTAGTTCCTTGCTGCTCAGCCTGTGTGAGTGTGATGTAATAGAATGTTCATGAGTGCATGGTTTGGATGAGTGGTCAGTTGGAATGAGTGGGGCTGAGCAGCAGGATGCTGCTCCCGGTGGGGCCTTTACCATCTTACTGGTAACTGAATAAACTACATAATCTACGCTACTGGCTACTGGACTGATTTCCTACAAGGACCTTACTTCATTTACAAAACCGATACCATTGCGTTGACTTGGGTGGTCATGTTCAGTCTGTTTTCTATGATGACTCAGAGGTTTCTCGCTCATAAGCAAGGCATGGGTCCAAGGTCTGTGGGTGAGACATTCTTCCCGAAGACTACCATCTTGGTCTTGTCCGAGTTCAATTTGAAGCAATTGGATTTCATCCAGGTGGCTACTTCTGTCATGGATGTGGTAAACATGTTCCTGGTGTTGGGTGTTTTGTCCAAGAGGGACAGTATTAGTGGCAAGTCATTGGCATTAGTGAGTATGTGATCCAGTGCTGCTAAAAGGGCCATTTCTGTGTTGTGGTTGGAACTGAATCCTAATGGTGTGGTGCTGAGAAGCTGGTGTTTGAACAGGTGGTCAGAGAGGTGCTTTTGGATGACTTTTTCCAGGACTTGGCCAGGGAGGAAAGAAGGGATATTGGTTGTTGCCTGAAAGATTAGTAAATATGATCCTAATTCAGAAGGTGAAACTTCTGACCTACTCAAACCTGGTTTATGTATCCAATATGCGCTCCATAATGCTAGGTACTGTTCAAGCACAACCAGATGGCCACTATTGGAGCTTAAAACTTTTTGGCACTATTTATATACTTCAACTTTACAATTTCATAAATTTGGTTTCACTTTGTGGATTTTTGTCTTAGTGTAATTTTATAGATTACAAATAACCCCATTTGTCTAAATTGGTTTGGAGTTTTTCTCATGTTTTGACTTTATTACTTGTTTGACCTGACATACAAGGGGGTCGATTCCGATCTTGGCCGGTAGGGCTCCGAATCGGATTCGGCTTAACCGGATCCGATTCGGAGCCCTATTTCCCGACCGATTCGTACGCGCGTCCGGGCGAGCGAGTACGATGCGAATTCGCCGACCGACTCGTCCAGGCATCCCGACCGCTCCGACCGACTCGTTCCCGGGTAGAACCGCACCGACCGACTCGCTCGGACTCGACTCGCACCGCGCAATGGAGACGTTCCCCGGCCGGGTGAGTACAATGCGCGCCGCGAGCAGTACGACCGAGCCGCGCACTCCGGCTCCAAATAGCAGTCGGAGACGTACTTTAGGGGTCCGAGTCGGACCCCCCTGTACGCGTCCCCCCTACCTGTGCGTGTACAGCGCGAGTCGCTTCGACGCGTACCCGCTGTAGGGGGCGCCCTTGACCGCCTCGCACCCATTGAGTCAATGGGAGCCCGCGTACGCGTTGTACGACCGGCTCCCATTGACTTCAATGGGAGTCCGACCGACTCGAGTCCGATGGCATACGTGCGCATCGTACTCGTTCGGTCGGGCTGCCAGAGTCCGATTCGGTCGGAAATCTCTCCGAGTCCGGCTCGGTCGGAGAGATTTCCGGTCGGAATCGGCCCCTTAGTGTGGTTTTCCCCCAATTATTTTCCTTCCATCCTCCTGTTTTTGCTGGCTTTAGGGCTCTGCGCACTTTGCCACTGCTGACCAGTGCTAAAGCACTTGTGCTCTCTCCTTAAATATGGTAAAATTGGCTTATACCCAATAGGCACATTCAATTTACTTGTACCCTAGTAAAGCGGTACTCCATGTACCCATGGCCTGTAAATTAAATGCTACTTGTGGGCCTACTGCACTTATTGTGCTACCCAGTTAAGTAGCCTTCTAAACATGCCTCAGGCCTGCCATTGCAGCCTGTGTGTGCAGTTTTAAGCTGCCATTAGGACCTGCTGGATAAATCTTTTGCGAGGCCTAAACCTTCCTTCTTAATAGATATGTCACCCCTAAGGTAGGTCCTAAACAACCCATACAGCATGGTGCAGTGTATTTAAAAAGTTGGTCAGGTGCTTTTGATTTTTGACATGTCCTCATAGTGAGAAACCCTTCGTTTTTCACTACTGCTGAGCCTATCCCTCTCCCATAGGCTAAAATCTTCTTTAATGATACAGTCTGATTTTAAGTCTGAAAATGCCACTTTTAAAAAGTTACCATTTTATTGTCCTAAATATTTGGTGCCTGCAACCTGTATCCTGGGTCGCAGTTGCTCTTTGTGTATTTATCACAGACAGTAAGATAAAGGGGAAATAGGTGGTGGCCGAATAGGCCATCTCAGAGTTTATAGGGAGGCAGAGCTGTCACCACCCACATTAGCACATCACAAAGCCTCTACCTGAGCACACTCATAAAAAGTTTGACACAAGTCTTTTGTGACCCCAGACAAGCTCGGGCCAGGGCAGGGAGGGTGGAAATTCCAAGCACCTCTAGGGGTGGAAGCCTCTAGAATCTTTTCTTTCTTCAAAGTGGGCACTGGGTGTAAATAATTAACCTTCAGAACCTACTCTTCAGTACACCTCTGGATCCTGTGGAAGACTCAAAAGGACTGCTGTGCTGCTCTGCACGAAGGACTGCTGTCCTGCTATCCTGCTACCCTGCTGCCCTGCTACCTGAATGAAATGGATTGGACCTACATCTTGAACCTTGGATCACTCGAGTGACTCCAAGGGCTAGTTGGCTGGCCTCTTGATCAGAACCTCAGGGACAGAAAAGGCGCCAACCACCTTCACCTCAGCACTAGACTTGGTCTGCTGAGTTCTACCCCCTCAAGAGGTGCAATACCAGTCCTGAACCCTTGGAAGTGGGCCTGAATGTGCTCTGCCAACCCAAATGTGGTCCTGTGAGCAGAACCAACACAGCGCGATATATCTCCTCACAGCTCTGCTTCGGAACCACCACTGCATGACACATCCTCATTGCAGGACATCACATCGCAGCCCACAACCACTTCATAACCGCCGCTGCGCAATGCATCCTCAACACAGGCCTTCACATTGCAAGCCCCTCATCAACGGCATCTTCGACGACGACACAGGACTTCGGAACTGCTGCTGCATGAGGCATCCTCGATGCTGGTCTTCGCAGTGCAAGCCCCTCATTGAAGATATCCTTGATGACAATGCAAGACTCTGCATCGCAGCCCCACAGCTTCCTTGGAACCGCCGCTGTGTGACACATCCTCGATGCTGGATCTCACAATGCTCCGCAACCAAGATTTAACGTACTTTGTTCAGCGGGCCTGACTTGGTCCCTGTATCTGGCCCGTGCTCCATTACAGTCAGCCAAAACGTATCACTTTGTCCCAGTCCGGTGCGACCAGAGAACTACAGTTGGCACTTTGTGCTTTTAGGCGCTATTTTTACTTAAAAATTTAACATTGCATATCTCTGGTTCTGCTGATTGGATTTTTGTTGTTTTGGTCTCAAATAATTTATTACATTTTACTCTATTTTTTAAAATTGGTGTGGGATTTTCCTGTGTAGTGTTTTAACTGTATTACTGTTTGATGTGCCTAATAAATACTTTACACATTGCCTCTAAGTTAAGCATGACTACTTTTGTGCCAAGCTAGTGGAGGGTTAAGCACAGGCTAATTTTGGGGTTGCTCATGTTTCACCCTGACAGAGATTGTGGTTGTTACTTGAATAACGTTTTACCCTCCTCAACCAGTAACCCAATTTCCTATATTATGATTTTGGCACTGCATAAATACTTTACACATTACCTCTAAGTAAAGCTTGTTTGCTCTGTTACAGGTTTGTGGATATTACTTGAGGTGGGGACCCCCACCCCCTCAACTAATTCCCCAATTTCGTACAGTATTTGAGGTTTGTTCACACTAGGCACTAGGATAATAAAAAACATTTTTACAAGACAATGGTCCTCTTTACGTGAACAGTGGCAGCATGTTTCAAGATTGTCAATCTGGTAACCATCTATCAGTATTTTACCACCAATTATCTAAAGGTGAATGCTACTGTGTCATGTTTTCTGCCTGCAGTACAACTGTGTCATTGGAACACTTTGGTGTGTTTCCATTCACCTAGACAGGCTTCTTTTGCATGGAGGTATGCCCTATACAAATGAGGTGTGCTGCTAACAATGTCATTTAGCTAGGTATTATATTGCCCACTGTCGAAAGGATAATACTGTGAGAAAAAGACCTGCCTTTTGTTTGTCTTGTTCTGACTGGTATTACAAGGTGAAATAGCATTCCTACACAGCTCTCTCAACCTGCAGTTTGGCTTGGTCATTCCCTGGAAAAGGCACTTCCCCAATGGGACATCACCATACCCACTCTGCATGATGAGGTAGGACGATCCACTTTACTCTTTTTGTGACCTACCCAAGCTGTGAAGGATTTAAATGCACAGTCGCTCGCCAACCATGAATTACCACTTGGGGTGCTACTTGCCTAAAAGCGCTTCAACACCTCATCAGTAGTAGCAAGTGCTATATAAATGCAAACGTTTCCCTCTTCTATCCCTCCACTATCCTTCTCAATCCAAATAACAGACCAACATAGCCACCGCTCAAATTAATTTCATATTTCACTATACTAATTTACCACTAATCCTTTATGGGTTCTGGAGTAGCGTGCTGCTTGGTGAAAAAGCGCTTCAACGCCTCGTCAGGGGCAGTAAGCGGTATATAAATGCAATTACAATACAATACAATTATGAGTTACAATGTATAGGGTTGTTGAAGTTACTGCGTTTGAAATTATCAATTATGGCCAGTAATCACACCCCAGCACCACGAAGTTAACAATTTTTTAGCCCCCTCTATTGGCAAAAACTATACGGATGCCAACTACTCTGTCCCTTTCTGCATGGTTTTGCCCAATTTAATGACATTAAGACTCATTTACCACATATAGATCACAGGGGTGGAAAGGGCATCGGGCAGTGCGGGCTCTGGGACAGCTGAAGGAGCATTTGATATTCCTCCCATGGTGTTGTGGTTGATCGGCCGGGGGCTTGGATGTGCCTCAATCTGTAGCCCCTGCTCCAACCCACATGCAATAATAATGGGTCAAGTGTTCCCGCAGCCTGTACGTTCGATTGCAGAAGCAGTGGTATCCTCCAGGATACTGCTCTGGAAAACTCAAAATCGGTCCCTTAGTAGTATTAAAATGTACAATGCACATTGACAGGTGGTAAATTGAATATAATGATTTCCAATAAATCTGATTAAGTAAATAATGCCTGGATTAACCAAAAAGTTTGAAAGTAAAAGTCTTATTAATCAGATCTATATTTATAGAGTTTTTTTACTTTTTGCACTTCTAAAGAATTTTTGTCTTTTTCATTCCTTTTTCATTAAGCAACTATAGGCAGCATTGAGAAGCTCAATAAATGCAGTCGATGTTGCTGGCAGATAAATAATTTGATTCACAAGATGGCCTCACAGAATAGATTATTAAACAAAGTGCATCCATGTGTTTCAGGTCCAGGAGGCCCAGATCTTGAAGCAACTGGCAGAAAAGCGGGAGCATGAACGAGAGGTCCTTCAGAAGGCTGCGGAGGAGAATAACAACTTCAGCAAAATGGCAGAGGAAAAGCTGATCCTGAAAATGGAGCAGATCAAAGAGAATCGTCAAGCCTATTTAGCTTCCCTGATGGAGCGCCTTCAAGAGAAGGTAAACACAGCAACGATCGCTCCTGGCCTGAAGTAAGATAAGAATGGATTAATCCTCACCTGCCATAAGATTAGCAAAGGGGGGACAATTCATGCCATTTCCATTCCACACCCATTATGAACGCTTGTGATGTACCATAAAAGCAAGTGCTACACTTTTACACTGGCCATGGAAAGGGTCACTCTAGCTTATAAGTAAGATGATCTGCTACAACCTGCACCTCTTGAGGCCGCTAACAATTAAGGGTATTCAGACCCCTTTATCCCTATTTCTTTGTTCACTCCTACAGTGCACATTCAGATGTGTTCCTACTTTTCTATTTCTACTCTCTACCCTTTGAGGCATGTGATCACTTGGATTTCATACTGAGAGTGGGACTACATTTTGGAACAATATCAGGCTTGAAAAAGGCATCATAAAATGTACCAAACCACAAGAAGATTTCCCCTAAGTAGAAAGTTAATACCCCCAGAATTTTAGAACTCTGGATAGTTGTCCATTCACAGTGTTAAGAAAGTGGCCTGAGCAAATGTCCTAAAAAAAGAGGTGCCCGAGCCAGAAGATGCAATAAGTCAAGTATATTTGGCTGGGGGTTGTGACTCTAAGAAATGTATCTCCATAGGATGCCTCATTAAACTGTATTAACAAAACTCTACCGAAAGCAGCTGCTCTGTTTCTATACTCAGAAGATCCTTTTCAGGTTGTACCAGATGTTTGATATCTGCAGCCCAGTTTTACTTAAGAACAATGAGTTACACAAGATCTCATGATTAGAAAGTGTTCCTGTACACTGTGAAGCACGACTGCCTTCCCCTTGATGCCAATCTTGTTAAAGGACTGACCGTGAACAAGCTCATCTCTCTCATTTCTCCCCTCTATATGCTCATCACAGTTAAGCAGAAGTGAAGGAAACTCTGAGTGGACATTTTCTGACTGCCCCAACAAACACATTCTCCTTGAGGTATTGAAAGGCTAATGTGGATTTGAAACCTACCTTTTTCTTTGCTTTGAAATATTGTGGTGATGTAGATTTCTTAAAGTGCTACTCATCTCCATGCAAGGATGTGGGAGTTACGTGTTTTTCAAACTCTTCATGATTCCCAGAGAAGAGTATGAGTAGTCGCAGCCCCAATAGACTCCGCATTTACAAGCTCAGCTAGATTACAATGACTGTTCATGTCCACAGCCTTAACCCTCACTATCGAATGAGTTGGCCAGATCTTAAAAGAAGGCAAATTATCTTCATTATTCACCAGCTGAAAAGATGGCATTAATCATTAGATTTGATTCCATGACTTCTTCCTAATTCATTGCTTCATCAAGCATGGCACAAGGCGGGATGCTTTTCTGGCATGCTTTCAAAAGGTCTGTTAAATTTCTTCTTGCTTTGCGTGCACCTAAATTTATCCCAAAAAGCAAAAAAGCTGTCCATTTTTTTGACTGGAATTTGTAATAAGGTGCTATCTCACTAGATTCCTAGTCTCCCATGATCAGTTTTATAGGCACTCTAAACACAAATCTTAGCCTTGCCTTTGTGGAGCTCACCTGAATATCCAGGCCAGCTTCATAATGTATTTTGTGTGAGTATTTGTGTCTTACTCAATGCCAAAGTGTGACTTACCGATCCATTTTCAGGAGTAAGACTTACTCATGGAAAAACCATTGTGACTCACAAAACCTCTTTTAACCTGAGTAAGTATGTCCTACTCCTAGAAGTTCAGGAGTAAGCCAGATCTTAGTCTTGAGTAAGGCACCACTGCTCATAAGAAACTCTTTATTATTCGGGCACTAAAAGTCCTAACTAACAGGAGTTCTCTGTATTAGAAGGCGTCACTTGTACTTCTTTCTATAGTAATATGCATTCATGGATCATGTATATTTTGGATCATTTGAAAAGATCACATCAAGCATGCATGCATTCTGTTCTCTCCATTGACTCTTCCAAACCTTTCTTTTCCAGGAGAGACATGCTGAAGTGGTCCGCAGGAACAAAGAACTCCAGGTTGAACTCTCTGGCTGAGAAAAGGCAATGGTTGATGTGACACGTCTCCATCATTAGTAAACTCCCTGCCTATATTATTATGGATCATGCGATATCAGTATGAAAAATGTATGACATGGTTTAAAAAAAAAAAGAAAATCAAGAACTCATTATAAAAAATACAAAAAACGAATTTAAAAAAAATGCAGTCTCTTTGCAGAATGATTTGCTTGATGTTTAAAAATCTTGAATCTTATTTTGTAAATATTTACATTTTTGTTAAAAAATACGAGTATTGCATTATGCAAGTTATTTCATAATTTTACATGTCCTGTAACAGGCTTTTGATGTTGTCTGTCCCCACTACGTTACAATTGCTAAGTCTGTTCTTTGCCCGTTCCCATGTCTAATGCCAATCCACGCAGTTTTCAGTCTAGCAGAACTATGAGGGCAGGAGGTCTGTGAAAGCAGAGACTCACTGCCTCCTCTTGTTCTCAATTTGTACAGGAATACTAAAACTTTGTTAAAACTATAAACAAAAGATCATAGGTGACGTGGATATACCCACGTCTACCCACATCTGTGCAGCTTTCCTGGTGTGTCCAGCACACATCATTCATTGTGGTTTCCACAGCACAATGCCTACATTAAAGTGCCGTGCCCCTTGTGGACGAGTCAGGGTTCAGTCTAGACAATGTCATCTGCATTGGGCACAAGTGAGAATTAAGATAGTAATACTGTGTGTAGCCCTTAGACATAAACCCTACACCTATTGGCAGAGTAGAAGTATGAACAGTCATCGGGCAAATGATGGATCACTTACCATGGCCAATAGCGCCTGGTGAGTTACTGGCTGGTTCATAAGTATTTACATGAAAGAAAAGGAGACCACTTTTAATGATCTGTGGGAATACTACAACTATAAAATATAGTGATGGGAATGTATGTGTAAGTGCTATCGTACCTATACCCGCAGAGATCCAAGTGAATAATACATCCTTGGTTTAGGTCTTTTTGATCCTGTGAACATTGAATCCTCAAAATATGGTTTTATAATCTGGCCAAAAGCAGAATCTTATTTTTTGCAACTGTTACATAAAATACTTAGTGACATTTTTTTTTTCGGGGGTATGTTCTGGGACCTATGTGCTGACTGTTCCAATTTTTAACATTACTGATGTCTCTTCAAGCTGATTTTTGCTCCTTGGTGGTAGATTCCCCCTAGCTAGTTTAATGCCATCCATACTTATGAGATCTGGAGCACCGGAAGTCACTCGAATGGGCGAGTGCTCCATGGACTGATCACTGACAAGCATACACCAGATCTCAAGCATAGTTGCAGTTTTGAAGTTGGACTGTCTTCAGAAGGTTGATGCCTGCATACTCTAATCTTCCTTCCTTAGTGCTATTTTCCTGTTCGTCATTGTGAGCAAGCTGTGATTAATAAAGAATTGGGGTTCTGTGAACTGAAAAAGCTCGTTTTTTTCATTGTTTGTCATCATTTCTCTGGTTCAAATCAACAGTGGGGATTGTGGCATGATATAATGTGGCGAGTGTCCTTGAAGTGCTTCAGACACTAACAATGATTTTTTCCTAAAGATTGCAGAGTCGTCTGCTGATAAGGGACATCTTAAGGATGTTGGGCGCCCTGGGCCAAACATATTTTGGGTGCCTCTGTTTGGAACAGCTTTGAATTTATGATCCAATTTCAGCTTTTTCATGCTCTCTTTGGTCAGGTCACTGACAATGCACAGGCAGACTGCTCCAAATTCTAAATGTGTTTCCATCTAAGGGATAGCGAAGTGTGTTTTGAATACTGTAATATAGCAGCAGCTTACTAATATTATTGCAAATAAGCAACCCACTGCCATTTCTCATATGTGAGGTCCTGCTTTGATCCAAAAGATTTTTTTTTACAGATGTTGCATGGTGTTGAAAAGTATAAACAAAACATCTCTCTAGAAAATGTCTGTAAAGGACTCCCACGCATTAGCCATATTAAAAATAAATTAAAGGAAAATGGTATTTAAAACTATGTTTAAAAATCATTCAAGCTCATCAGGCCAGGACTGTGGAGAACAGAACTGGATTCATCAGGGACCCCACTAAAAAGCTGAGGCCCTGGGCCAGAGCCCACTTTGCCCATGCATTAAAACGTCTCTGCTGATCGAGGGCCTTCTAAATCACCACATGTGAACTGAAGAATTTGCACCAGAATGAGGATTTAGTTGCATCATTAATCTGTGGCCAACATTCGTTCGTGGCTCCCACTTCTGACTGTGAAAGATGGGTGCCTCTGGGAAGGCACGATTAGGTGGCATCCGGCCCTTGATGAAAGTATGCCAACAGGGGGATGCTCCTGCTTGCACTCCAGTTTGAGTGATTTTTCCAATGAAACTTAAAATATCCGAAAGTGTCTACATAGAAAGTGACAAGCAAGGTTATTATATTCAACAAGTCCTGTTAAAACATACTTCCCTTTGAATACCAGGTCACTACCTGAAAAGGGATGAGAGGAAATGAACGGGATCCCTAATCATGAGGAAAGCCAAACAACCCTTAGAGGGCGGCAAAAATTGGCCGAAACATGTTGACATAGAAAGCAGTAAGGAGAGACAAAGGGGTCCTAATTGTCCCCTAGACTATCTCCACAGAATTGTTTAATCCTATCCAAAGAATCCCAAATTAAAGATTTTTAAGGGTATCCTTGAGGTAGTTTTACAAGTATCCTATCACTGTCTGTCTATATGAGGTTTACTGCGTGGATCCCAACACATGTATGTTTGCATTGTCTTCCCCCTCCCTTTGCTCTATCCCAGGCGTTGGTCTGCGCAGGGATGTTGTAGCAGCCCTACGATGAAGCATGCCACTATCTAGTGGGTGAGGGCAGTTTTAAAGAACATTTCATTTTTCCAAGTAGGGGTGTGTCCTTGATGCACGTGCCTCTCCCTCCTTTTCCTCTTTTTGTGGTTTTAGTAACACTATCCACAACACATCTGCCAACTTTGTTCAATTGACAGAACTAGAGAAGTGAAGCTCATTGTGCCCTCTCTATGACCATCTACGAGACTGAAAATTGGCTCCTAACCATTTTTCACTAGCATCAGCTGTTAGATAAGATTGAAGATAGTCCCTGAAGGTCTTCAAAGCAGGTGAACATGAAATTGTGTTTTTGATCGATTCAAAATTCTTTTGCTTGGGAAATGACAATTCAAAGTTCACATTTTTCTTTCAATTGCTCTTAAAAGTACTAGCAAAACTCTACATTAATGTTGTGTAAAATTTGAAAAGACCTAAAAACAAGTTGAGTTCCTCTCTGTTCTCCGGAGGTTTAGCTTGAGTGATAGCATAGACTAAACTAGGTAAAGGAGAAATAACCTTGCTGGAAACGCGGCACCCCATGTAATCAATTTCTTCCGTCCAGCATTTATCAATGCCGAACGTTTCTCCAACTTTATTAAGAACTGCAAAAACTTTCTCAAGAACTTGATTGGGTGTCAACTTACCTGGATCAAGTATTAGAAGATTATCTTGGAATGCACTGATTCCCTTCAATTTTTCTTCCTTGAAAAGTTAGTGTCTCATTTACAAGTTTTTGATGGAGGCAGTGCAGTAAGTCATTTTGCTGCGCTGCCCTGCGTCAAAAGGAAAGGGCAGGAATGTGTCATATTAGTGAGATATCGCGCATTCCTATCCTTTCCCACTGCGCTTGTGCCGTTTTGGCTGCCTTTTGCCAATGCAGGCACCCCAGGGTGCAAGGGTGTCTGCGTTGTAGGAATGATTATTTTTGTGCAGGAAGGGTCACCTTCTTGCACAAAAACAATCAATGGAGGCATTTTCCTCCTTCTATGTGTGCTGTAACTCCCATGGAACGCCTCTTTAGCGCAGAGTAAGGCAACGCAGCGACAGCGATTTGCACTGCTTTTCCTTACTCCATATGTCCGAGGCCATGAAAAGCAGCGCAAAGTGGCTTTGCGTGGCCTCTTAGATATGGGTCTGCACTCTGCGCTCCCGGTGTGTCAAAAAAAGAGACACACTGGTGGCGAAATAGGCTTGTGAATAAGCCCCTAATTTCTGAAACAAAGAGATCCTGCGTATTTAGCCTTTGACCTCCACAGGCACTGATATGTATTTTGCTTGGAAAAAGGATAATTCCTATAGACTGTCCGTGATAGAAAGTGGCATCGCATAATATAGTGAATTTGAAACCACAATAAAGTAGCAGATTTAACTTTACACCTTCCGTGTGAACATTAACATAAGGATCATTGTAAACAATATCATCATTATCTATATCTGCAGTATCCAAGTTGCCACCATCAAATAAATATATGTTTGAGTGTCCTTTATAGATACGAATAAAGTGTCAATGTGATCAGATAATTCATTATGCCTTTCTTCATCTGTAATAGCATTCACAATATTTTTCTTAGAAGATTTGAAAACACAGACCGCATGCCCTGTCCAACCACAATTCTTACAGTCAAGTTTCGAAGCTGTACATTTTTTGATGTTTGCGTACAGTGAAATACCTTCACACCTATAACAGGTAGGTTCTTTAGTCTTAGAAAGTGTGCTTGCTTGTGACCATTTGAAATCCTAATATTTAAAATCATGCACTATGCTGTCATTGCTGCATCAGTACTTGAGCATAATTAATTTGCGAACTACTTGGCGAGTTCAATGCTTTTAGCAAATTCACTAGCCTCGGGCCACGTATGATTCCTGGGCCCTAATAACTTTTCCTCTACACTTTAATTATAGCATCTGGAAGCTAATTGGTCTATGGTAAACTGATCTCGAAGGAGCAGCTAAAATGCAAAGTGCCGCAATATAGGAGTCAATAGATCATTGGGTTGCTGTACTATTTAACTTGGCTGGGTATCAAACTGTAATTCAAGGCATTTAATAGCATCTTAAAACTCAGCCACAAATCAGCGGCAGCCCGCACATTTAATCCCGGTGGGGTAGTGGGGCGGGGCAGGGTGTGGCAGGGGGGAAGCTGACAGACGACGGAATAGGTATTATGGGGCAGATTTACAAGAAACTAATGCAGCGCGGTGCCGCAAGTCATTTTGCTGTGCCGCGCTGCGTTAGTTTCGAAGCACTGGAATGCGACATATTGACAACAATATGTTGCATCTCTGTGCTTCACCTTGCGCTGGCACACAAACTGCTGCCAGGCGCCGGCGCAGGAACCTTTGCACCATGGTGTTTGATGCCTGCATCATGGGGAGATTGTTTTTGTGCAGGAAGGGGTACAAACCACCCTCCCACCACCCCACCGCATTTACTTGTGCCGGCCCCCGCTGCCAGAAAATCATCTCCTGCTGATACTTGTGCTCTAGCTAGTGGTTGAGGAAGAGGTCACAAGTGTTCGAAGACTGCCTGTCCCTCAATTGCTCCCAAGTAATTATGAAAAGCAAACACCTATACACTCCATTTAATAGGTATCTCTCCTGGTTCAGCCAAGAAAAGAGGTGTAGGGTTGACATTGCCCTGAATTTTGTACACATGGAGGACTGACCAGAGTTTCTATGATTGGCTAGTTCAAACTTGTAGAGATATGATACTTTCATAAAGTAAATGTAATGAAAATATACGAAATGAGAGTGAGCAATCATATGGGAACATAAATAACAAGCACAGCAACATCACCACTTACTGAAGACTAAGGACTATGGGCCATATTAGCAAGAACGGCGATAACATTATCGCCGCTTTAGCGGCAGGAAACTGCCACGAAAGCGGCGAAAAGGGGCTTGATAATATGCCCTATAGAATTCCAATAGAAGCCCAGGTTTGATGTCCTTCACACCAGAACCTGGGCTTCTATTGGAATTCTATAGGGAATATTATCAAGCCCCTTATTGCCGCTTTAGCAGCTGTTTCCTGCCGCTAAAGCGGCGATAATGTTATCGCCGTTCTTGATAATATGGCCCCATGTTGTAGAAATCATATCTATAAAAAAATCGAGGTCTAAAATATGGCTGGGAACGAGTTTTATGGTGCCACCTTAAGCCATCCACACTCAAGGAAACACACCATTATCAGGAAAAAATGCTAGTGGTCTGGTTCATGATGAAACTAATTTGCTTAAAACGTCTGTGCAAAATGTAGATGACTGGAAAGTATAAATGTGCCAATTGTCATTGGGAAAACAGCACACAGAGAGTGAGAAGGGGAGAGGGGAAAATAGGAAACAAAGAGAGAGGGAAGAGAAAGCTAGAGCGGGAGAAAAAGTATGTGTCTCTCTTTGTCTGCACAATAAGTGATTTCACTGGTTTTCCGCCAAAACTGCCGCAGCGGGGATGCGCAGTGAATGCGCACAGGGGTGCACCACTGGCCCACCAAAAGTCAGCTCATCTGTGCCCGTCCATGCCTGAACCGCATCCAATGCCAAGAACTCTGATCCTCCCCCCTCCCACCTCTACCCTGCTGCAACCCTGCACTCCTTTAACCCTAGCCGCTGTGCCCTATGCTGCTGCCTGCCCGTACCTCACAACACCAAGGGAGTATTCTTATGCAAGGTTTCATGCACTTACCCACACCCAACACTCACCACACCTGCTCTGACAGCATCCAACACCCCAATTTCTCACACTCACACAGTGCCGCAATTACCCACCCAAAGCCG
Organism: Calotriton arnoldi; assembly: GCA_963921515.1. NCBI lineage: Eukaryota > Metazoa > Chordata > Amphibia > Caudata > Salamandridae > Calotriton > Calotriton arnoldi. The sequence goes on along the minus strand of CAWUFW010000913.1, from coordinate 2,492,896 downwards.
CACTCAAATGCATAATCCTCAACACCTGCTCACTCACCAAACATGCCACAAAGATCTGGGACCTGGTGCACGACATCACCCCAGACCAACTTTTTCTCACAGAAATCTGGCTGAACCACGCATTGGCAGCTGACATTGCTACAGCCATCCCCTCTGCCTACAAGATCGCCAGGCAAGACAGACTTCCCTAGTCCGTACGTGGAATCGCCATCATCCACAAGAATGCCATCAGCTGCACCACCTCCACGGACATGTCATCCTCCTACATGGAACACCTGTCATTTAAGCTTCACACCCAGCTTTACCCTAAGTGCACTCTCATCTACAGGCCACTGGGACTGCGAACCAACTTCACCGATTCCATCACAGACATCGTCACACTACTCAACCCCAACAGTAGCAATTATATCCTACTCAGAGACCTGAACCTCTACCTGGAAGACCACGATGACTCCAACTCAAAACCACTCTTCGAAAACCTCGGAAGCCTGGGCCTCACCCATCTCCTGGAGCCTATTTGCACCACCTTTGTAAACATCTGAGTCAATGAGCCCACACCAGTCTCCTGTATAGACCACAACCTCATCAAGTTAAGCTTTCCCATCTCAGTCCAAGGCACACGCACTAACACCAAACCAGCCTGCTGAAACTGGAAAAACTTCACTGACAAGGACTGTAATACTGCTTTCAACACCCAGCAATGCAAACACAGGAATAGTCTCCCCAAAGCCATCAAGACCTTCAACAATAGGATCACCTTCTGCACCAACTTCCTGGCCCCCTCAAGTACTGCTATACAACAAGATCTAGGCCACAGGCAAGTTAGTACATGAAGGAACTCAGACTGATGAAAAGCCACTAAAAACAACTGGACTGCAAACAGAGAATGAGCAAGGACAATGCACAGAGGTAAGCATTCAAATCTGCCCTGAGACACTACCACCAAATGATCGGGACCACCAAAACACACCACTTTGGTGGACTACATCGATATCAGCACCAACAGAGGCAAAGAAATATTCGCTGTCAGGAAGGATTTTACTACACCAGCGGCCACCTCCAACTAATCACCCCCTTGGAGGACCTCTGAAGCAATCTCTCTCAAAATCAATTAGCAACTAGACCCATAAGACCTTGCCAAAGACCTCCCAATCTAATCCAAATGACCAATGCTAACCACATGGCCCGTCATCACCTCAGAAGAAGCCCCTACAGCCATAGTCCATCCACTCATGTTATGTTGTGTTGTGTTGTCAAACCCCTACCCTCACCACACCTACTTCAGAGGACTGCAACTCATCAGCACCATGCTCATACCAATTCAGAATGCCTCCATCTCTTCCATGACCTTCCCAGACAATTGGAAATACGCAACTGTTCTCCCATTGCTGAAGAAACTCTCTGCGGACCCTTCAACATTCACCAACCACAGACCGATCTCCTTGCTGCATTCCCGGCCATGGTCTTAGAGAAAATCATTAACAGATGCTTCACCAAATACCTCAATGATGACCAACTCCTTGACACAACTCATTCTGGTTTCAGTTCCAACCACTGCATGGAAACTGCCCTCATCATTGCCATAGATGACATCTGCATGACTCTGGACGAAGGTGGCATAGCAACCCTCATCCTCCTCAACCTTTCCACAGTGTTTGACAACGGTCTCCCACCCCGCCCTCATTCAACACCTAACTGGCATCAGATTCCAAGGACATGCACTTAGATCGATCTTGACTGGAAGGACCTAGACAGTCAGACTGGCACTGTACACCTAGAATTCCCACAACCACATCAGTGGAGTTCCACAAGGATCCTCCCTGAGCCCGATCCCCTGAAACACATACATGATACCTCTAGCCAGCATCATCTGCTCTCACATCAATGTCTTCTCCTACACTGATGACATGGCACTAAATCTCTCCCTTATGGACTGCATGACTTAAATCACACATTGGAAGAAGACAAACTGTCTGAAGCTGAACACCAACAAGACTGAAATTGTGATCTTTGGGTAGAGAACTTCACTGTGGGACTCCCTCTGGTGGCCAACAGAGCTAGGACTGAAATCCGACCCACGACCCACGCCAAGAAACTTGGGATCGTCAACAGCAAATTCAACATGACCGCTCAAGTCAATGCTGTCACAAGTATACTGGACTACTGGAACACCCTATATACCGGGATCAACAAGAAACTTACCAAAATGCTCCAGACCTTTCAGAACTCAGACTCAACTTCCCACACTAAACTCACATCACACCTGAATTTTTATTTTTTTATTTTACGGAGTTTTATATAGCACGAACTTGATACGAAGGTATCGGGTATCAGAGCGCTTTACATAGAACCAGTTGCGTTACATGAGGACACATTCATTTTCTTTTGTTAGGCACTGGAAGATTAAGTGATTTGCCCAGAATCACAGGATGTTCAGCGTCATTGCCAAGACTTGAACCCGGTTCCCTAGATTCGAGGTCGACCGCCCTAGCCTTTATGCCAACTCCTCTCCCCAAATGAGCTCCACTAGCTCCTCATACACAAATAAACACAATCCAAACTCCTCAACCACACTTTCAAGCTTTGTAACACTGGCCCAGCATACCACAACAGTTGCATCTGCTTTTACAAACCTTCCAGATAACTCCACTCATCCAGGCTCCTACTTGCACACATTCCACGCATACAGAAAACCAGATCTGGCAGTCGAGCCTTCTCCTACATCGGGCATAAAGCGTGTGTAAGGGAATGGGTCCTGCCTATCGAATCTGCCCAGATGTTTTGCTTTTTGACCACCTGGTATGTGACCGTTTTACTGTGGGTGAGCCCCACCACTAGTGATTCCCCCACGGTAAATAGACAGTAAATGTCTGTGTTTTCTGCCAGTGGCCACCTTTTTCCAGTTACCAGTGATGTATTGAAATGGGGTGGAATCTGTATGCCATTGGTGCACTCCACGCATACCACTTAGACCATATTCTTGTAAAAAAACTTAGGATCCCTAGGTTTCGGAAAACTAGATGGGGTGGGCACTCCTTTTCGGTAGCAGCCGCCAAACTATGGAACCTATATCTAAGAAGCGGAATCTTGTGTCCTTCAAAAAACATCTGAAAACCTGGCCATTCTCATCTTGAATCTCTGAGCTTGGCTGCTCTGCTCCTGCTGAGTTTCCTCTTCCACTATAGCGCTTTGGCACCTTTGGGTTTTAGTGTGCTCTATACATTTTATCCTATCCTTTCTTATTCTATCCTTTAAGACAAGGCCACAGCTTTGTAGAAAGGGTAAGGGGAACCTGCTTGGTTACACTTGAACATGTGTGCACATGTGTGGGGGGCTGCGCATGTGAGACTCGTGTCATGAGCAGCTCTGTAACTGCGCACAGGTAGTCTGATGCAGAGGGCACACTGCAGCATTGGATATTGACCTGGGTAGGCCTCATAATGTTAGTATACACTCATAGTGAATGTTATGTGGTTTACTGTCTTGTCTGCTGTGACACTCTATTATACACCAATGGGCAAGACTTCCTTAGAGTGCAATTTTGTTTTCCTATGGCTTACAGAGACCAATGATGTATCGAAATGGAGTGGAATCTGTATGCCAATCCCAAATATGAAAGTTCCAAGAAGATATCTGTACAGCTTATGGGTCATCCAGGTTTGCTATATTTCTCTGGCTCAGCTCTGGATCAGAGCCTAGGCCTTTTGTCACAATGCTGTGCCAAGTTAATTACATTTCTCTCCAGAGAGAGGCAAAGGCCATCCCACAAAAATGGATCAATTAACAGTGCTTCACTGAGCTTCTGAGCAAGAAAGGGGTGGGGTTGAAGGATCTGCATCCATCAATTAGTTGCCACACTATACCAGGCATGGGCCAGCCCAAGCCCAACAAACAAAGGAGGAAGCCCAGACAACAGGAGCCAACACAGGAGCGGACTTCCCTTTGAGGGTTTAGTGGGAAAGGCCCTGACAGTGATATCAGCGAGGGGCAGAGCTGAGGACCCCAGAGGAGATGTGCCTAGTGTCTCCTGGGTCATGCCATGTTGGATTGTCCCACCATGCTGTGTAGGAGGGTTGGGACAGGGGTGGAGAGGTGATGTGGCACCTCAGGTTAGGCTAGAGGGGTGCCTTGCTTCTGGAACATTCTGCGCCCACTTGAAGGTCTTGCAAGCTCTCTCTTGTTTGTGTTATCTGCTGGACACTGGGACTGGAGGTGGCAGCCATGGGCAACTGGAAGGAGGAACCCCCAGATATCCATCTAGACTAAGGACTCTGACTACAGTTGCCCCCCGGACCAGTAGGGCTCTTCCCAGGACCAGCAAAGCTGGCTCCCTTACACCCTTTAAACTAGTTGGAGGAAAGAACTGGACTTCTGTGTCAAGGAGGAGAGACGCACCAGAGGAGAAAAAGCAGGAAGGCTGGTGCAGGGAAGCCAGTGGAGACAGCTTTAACCCCCCGGCACGATCACGGAGCATGTGGAGCTCCACTGCAGCATCAGAAACTACCCCAGGGTGGGCCACAGCCCGGGGTCATTGCTAGAAGCATCTGTCATTTTGAACACTGGGAGGGGGCTTGCATGAGGCCAGGAATTCCAACTCTGGGCCCAAAGGAGAGCAGGAGGATGGGGGAGCACCACTGCACTTCCCCCATTCATGGTGGCCTGCCCCGATCCCCATCCACTTGCCCGGGGAGAGCAGGTGGCCACCACTTCAACATGCACCCTGCCCAGTGGAGTGGGCAGGAGTGAAGAGTGCTACCAGCTCTCGCGAGCAGCAAAGGAAATGCTGTCTGCACGGGGCCAGCTGGGGAAACTAGGGTTGGGCTCCCTGGGTTGCACCCACTCGCAACAACCTTCATGGTGCCTGGTTGGGAACGGGCACCCCAAATGTAAAAAGCAAACAGGAAGCAGCAGTAACATGCGGCTCGAACTGTTCATCAAAAATTAACAAGCCCAATAATGCCATGTGTGGCCAGCAGAAGCCCACTGTTTTCTTGTGTTGTAGTGGTATCAGGATGCCTGGAGCCCCCTCAGTGAAGGAGAATAAGTGTGGGCAAGTTGCAGGAAGGCAGCAGCTCCCCCCAAGGAACTGTTCCTTAAAGTTGACTCTAGGTTAAGAAGGCCAAGAAGATGAGGACCATCCAAAGCCTTACTTGGCTTTTCAAACACTCCCTAGGGTGGAGCAGGAGCTCTACACCTAGGAATGCAACGCCCTCTTGGGGCGAAGTTTATGACTGCAGGTTCTGTGGTCTAAAAGCTGTTAAAAAGACACATGTTGACAATGCTTTATTTAAAGATGGTTGTCAGAGGGCTTGAAATGCTTTATTGAAAAGTGTTCTCCATGACAATTTGACAATGCGTTGTTTTAAAGTATTATGCATCAAAAGATTAGCCAATGCTTTATTCAAAGATGTCAATAACAAACCTTTATTTAAAGGGGTGCTAATGCTGATAATAGTTCTTATTCCTGATAGGCTGCAATGTTTATTACTGAGAATGCAAACACCTTATTGTAAAGTCTGGTTACTTATACGTTCAGAAGGGGGTGTCATGCTTTATTGTTGAGGATACAGGGATGTCATGCCTTATCACTGGTAATGTGGGCTCATGATTATGATGCTTGACTACTACTATATATAAATAGGTACCCCCTAGAATTGATTTGTAGGCCAGGGAGCAAGGGGGAAGAAACCACAGAAAATATAAGAAAAACTCCAACATGACCTATATTCTTTCTCTATAGGCTCACTAAAACTCTATGGGCTGCCCATTACTAGAGTTAGCAAGTCATGCATGTAATCATGCTATTATTTATCATTTTATTATAGTTTAAAATGTATTCATATTTTCTCAATTTCTCTGATTGTACAAAAATGAAAAACATGCTTATGGAACCACAAGAAATTCATTAGTGCAAACATACAATTGTTCCACCTAGAAATGCATGTAGTGTTTATTTTAATACATAATTACAGTTTGGAAATGATACATATATATTGAAACATTTGGTATATCCCCTAAACCAGCCACACAACCATTCTAACCTCACACACAACAACACACTAACACTCTCTCATCACATACATGGTCTACCCAGCCATAATTGCATACACCAGTGGTAATCACAGAGAGAACACTTCAAGAGATATCCACGATTGTGTTGTAGTCTTGGATTTCACAACAACCAGATCAACGCACGTTTTGGTGAAGAATTTGATTTGTATCCACCTTCATCAGGACCACCCATTTATATGTTTAAAGGTGAGTGGTAGGGAAATCTGTAAACAGAAAACATGACATCACTTATGGGCTGCCTCGACAATCATTACATTTTTTACTATGCATTTATCCAATGCGAATAAAAGCCACCACCAAAAGCAAGAGCAGGGATAGGGAGGGTTATACGTTTGTGAAAGAAGTGTGCACGAAAGAAACAGGTGTGTGGCCACCTACCCCATAGTGTGGGGCTACAGAGCCTGGCTTGCGTGCTACCTTATATCCCTTTAATTAAGAAATGGAAATCCATCTAGGTGCAACCGTAGGATGCCAGAATAATAAGAACTGCACAATGTGGTCACAATAAAGTGCCACCAACTGACAATAAAAATCTCGGGTGCTTTCTAAGAGATGCCTCTGAGAACTCACAGGAGTGCAAGGATGAAACTGATATGTCCCTCCAGAGACTAGGGTTCAGTACAAGAGTTTATGTAGAAAGTTCATCCAATCAATGTCAATCATATCCACAAAAGAGAGAAATGACAACTCAGAGATGGCTGTAATCATAAAAAAGACTGCTGAAATCTAATATTTAGAGAAGGGAAATTAGCACTGAATTATATTGTGCTGGAGTATGCTATGGATAGCTTCAATGTTGCCGACTGTATTCTTGCAATCCGTACACTTTATGTGGCATATACCAATGCCCGGACTTATTTCTGCAATATATCTTTTTCAGGTCAGGTAAGTAAATGGACACAAAGGGCGCAATAAGCGGAAAGAAGATAACGAAGACAATAAGCATAAACAAACAGCATTTGGCATACAGGGCGGCCATACTTTCGGTAGAATACTTGCGGGCAGCACGCCATGAAAAAGTAAAACCTGATATAAGAACAGCATGGAGATAAACAATTTTTGTGTACAGGAAAACTACTGTCACATACTATAATGAGTCCTCCATGCTCACATCTAGGGAAACAAATCTCGCAAGTAATTCATAACCCCCCATCCCAAAACACATACCCGCTCAACATGCCATAAGTTTCCTACTCTCAGTGGTGACCTGGGGCAAACTGAGCAAGCTATCTTATGAACCTGTATGTGGCCGCGCCCTGCATCAAACACGTCTCTCATGGGCGGGAGGAGTAGCCATACCACTGGGTTGTCTCATAAATGGCCAAGACGTCATAGCGGGAATGCTCACTGTCTCGCGATAGAGACCTCTAATTACCAAGAGGTGAAAAAGATTTTAAAAAACACTGGCACCATCTTGAAATGTGCCTGTACATGTGTTAGTTCTGCAGGGGTGAGCAAGATAAGGCTGCCAAATTGCAAAAAGATATATATACGGCTTGGCAACTCCTTACCCAATGTATTAATAAGTGAGAGGGATAAACCTATCACTGATGCGTGAATGGGTGTGATGCCATGATAAGAAGGCACTAATGTCGCGAAACCAGCCCCTGTAGAGCAGAAGGCGAATGGGATGAAAAACAAGGGCGCCATCCTGGAATATGCCTGTGCTTATGTTTATGCAGAATCTGCAAAGACAAGCAAGTATACAGTCACTTCCCAAACATTATAATAAGAGTAGAGCCTCTCGCTACACAATCTCTAAGAGGAAATAATAGAGTTACAGATGATCTATTATAATAATCCTATGTCCAGTAACTGTGTACAACTAGATAGATCCAGAAATAGCGTTATGCCCATGACAGAGCCTACTATATGCATCTAATCATGAAAGGGCACAAAATATCAATTACGCAAGGTTGGACCTACCATGCTGATATCTGGGGAAAGTTACAGCTGTTAAGAGAAATACTTATGAGCATGATATGTAGTGCTCACAGGAAACTGGAGTACAGCAAAGCAATGTTGACCTTATAGGTTGCTATTGGAACTAATCTTACATGTTAATAAAACAAAGATATCTGGTGGACATGAGCTTACATGCTCCAAGATGATCAAAGATGAAGATACTGACTAAAATGCTGCAAGAAAGAGCATTGGTAATGTAATATGAGATGGCCCAAAATTGGAATAAAATGTGTGGGATTTCTAGCCTGCAAAAAAGGGGAACTCTTCGCCTGGGAGTGAGACATGGATGCAGGCGAAATGGTCTGGTAAGGTTTGCACTTTGCATAAGCCATTATGCAGCTTGAGTATTTTAGACAATTGAAATACAGTAAGAATGTGTTGGCAAGAGTTTGACCTCTCTTTGCTGTGGATCAGGTGACACTCCACACTATTTCTTCGTGGAGGCCATCTTTTACTGTATTCAACAAGAATATCCAGAATGTCTCTCTTTGTTTACAAGTCTCCAAGGCAGAACGCCCTGGTTTAGATCTTACCTTTTCTAACATGAGCCATTTGAGGTCATTCTCTGTGTGATCCATCTCATAGTAATGCTAAACCATTGGAACTGTAAGTTTGTTGGTCCTGATTGCTGGCTTGTGCTCACAGAATCTAATTCTAAACTCCCTGCCATTATCTTATATTTTCTATAATGTTTGACTATTCTTAATGAGTGCAGAGGGATCATCGTTTCTAAAGCTAGTGATGGAATGAAGGTTTATCTTACCATGTGATTTCACTCTTGAGAGAGGACAACATTGACTTAATGCAAACTGACACCCCCATATATGGTTAAATGCTGTACAGTACATGAAGGGGGTGTCCTGTGAATTTTGGGGTTATGACCCTTTAGGGGTCCACCAGCCTTATGTATATTTGTAAATTACTGTGTATTATTGAGTAGTGTGTGCATGTGTGTGTGTGTCTGTGTGTGTGTGTGTGTGTGTGTATGTGCAATAAATATACTTTTACTTTTTAAAGAAAAAGCACAGACTGGGCAATTGTTTATTGAGTTTTATTGTTGCATGCCAGTGAATGGCGATTACTAGCCTGCACCACCTCCTTTGAGTAGGCCTTAAATGCTATGCTCCGCTACCCTAAGAGAGTCAAGCGCCTCAATGGGGTGTTTGGTTCCCAATGGAGAGGGAATGTGGATCCATTACTCGTGCAGGCCACACAACTAATGGTGCTAGGTGCTCACTTAATGTATGAGAGATTTCATGAAGGAATACATGCCAACACCTGCAGTGGAATTTAAATGTGACTGGCGTTTAAAATACAGAAGTCCTAACTGGTCTTATTTGCTTGACCGTGATCAAAACATAGGTAGAGGAGCTGATTCATCCGTTAGTATGGTTTGTGCAAGTGTACAATGGTGTGCCTGAATTGTTTCTATGTCTTTCTTGTAAATTGATGCTGTTTAAAGTGCGCTTTGTAAGGCAATTGCAAGAACCTACAATCTGTGCTGACTAGAAGAGTTACTGAAACTAGGCATTTATAGCCATGATCATATTTATACACAAATTGCAAAATGTCTGTATTCCGGTGGACCAAAGAAAGAGCACATCCCAACTCTAACTTTATTCCTGTATTTTACAGACAATATATCTTTGTTAAAAGATAGGTCCCTTCAGTATGTGCATTCCAAGTGTTCTGCATAAGCAACTAATAGGCTGTGACTGCATCACAAGAACTAAGCTATTCAGCAGGAAATCTAAGGTTGCTTATGAAGTCAGGAATGAAAATCCCATCTCTAGGAATTGTCCTGGTCTTCTGATCACCTCTGAGATACATCTTTCAAATCCTAAGTATTTCAAAGATTTTATTTTCAAAAGATCTCTAGAACCCTGAATCCCCATGAAAGAAAGTTAGACTGCTGTTGAGAAGTGTAGAACGTGTCCAGAAGGGAGCAATATTCCAAACTGCACCTTTGATGGCGTTAAAAGACCAGTGAAATAAGAAGGAGCCCAGCATATTCTTCATGTATGCTAGAACCTTTGTTGCAGTGAAGGGCAGTAGTTTGGCCAATTAAAAAAAATACCACCTTAACTAATTTGAACTGAAAGAAATTGCAATTGGAAGAGTGCGATATTTATCAAAGAATGAAGGCAAGCAATCTCAAAGGCCCACAGTCAATTTTAGCAGCAAATAGATAGAACACGTTCAATGGAAAAATGGCTTATGCAGTTGGCAAAAATCCTTTCAGAGGGCCAAGCATAAGTTACTGCACCCAACTGTGGGATTAGAGACCTTTTACTCCTGAAGTTCCAGGGCCCAACCCACAAACTGGGCCAAGTACTTCCACTTTCAGCCCTTGATTCACAGTGGTAGCGAGGGTCAAGCAGCCCAAGGCTCTTCCAGGGGGAGGTCAATGTGAGGCATACACAGGTGCAATACTCAAAGTAAAAAGAGTAACTACAATAAGGTGATTGTCCGGTCAAATGCTTGCTTTTATGAAAAAGTTGTATTTTAAAAGAAGCACCCAAAGCATCCCAAAGAGGCAATGTTCTAAGTAATGGTCTAAGTGGATGTGCTAGAATCATCCTGGGGGTATCTTTGAGTTCCTCTTTCCCATTCTAGAGAGGTTGGTTATTCCCCATTCAGTATTGGAGCTGACTCCCGAATGTGGCCCACACTAGTCCCTATGCGACAAAGTCTATGTTTAGCCTTAAGATTTAACTTCAATTATGCTACCTGCTAAGTTCATGGGTGTTTGGACAAAATATTGAAAAAAATATATCTTGATACAAAAATATTGTGTCAAGAATATCGGGATGTCAAAAATATCATCGAAAGGAATGTCGATTTTTTTGTTGTATTAATGTATAAAAATAATGAATTCCTAATTTACTTTAGCATCAGATATTGGGTTTTCAGGGGATAAGAGCGGGGAGATTTTTTAAAAGAGGATATTTTAATGTAAATTTAATGTTAGTCATTTTAATGATATGCAAATTAATATTGTAAAATTTGTAGATGTATTTTGTTACATTAATAATTTTTATAAATTAGAAAGTATAATTAGATAAAATATATATTAATTTTATTAAATTAAAGAAATAACTATTTTCAATATTAAAATAAATATTTAAATTACAAACAAATTACAATTATATATAAATTACATTCAATAAAGTAAAATAATTGGATGTTTTATTATTAATATTTTAAATTTTTATATTTTTTGTGAAAACAATGTCATAATTAAAATATTAAAAACATTGTAGAAAAATATAATGTCATTGTAAAAATATATATTTTTATGTTTTCATTTTTAAAATGGGCTTTATATATTGTTTGATGATTGTTAACTTTGGATTTAGATTTCATTTTTTCATTTCATGGTTTAAAGTTTAGGAATGGTAGTAAACATCTTCAAAAATATATTATTATTTTTTTCCCAAGTTTTTTTATTGAGCAGAGCATAAGGGGCGTCACAATAATAATAATATACAGGGAGTTTAAGAACCACATTTAATCAGAACATACAAATCATGGATAAAACCAATACAGTAAAATACAGAGTAGGTGCAGAAAAACATATTGTGACAATGATTTAACGGAACACCCGTTTTCCAGCGTTTAAGAACCACATTAAATCGTGGATACAACCATTACAATGAAAGTGCAGTGTAAGTGCAAAAAAAGCATATGGCAGCCATAATATGGCAGAATACCCATTTTTTTCAAAAGTGCTTAAGTTAATATTCCATCTTTTTACGGATATTCAATTCTGGTTACTAAAGTGCTAAAGTGCTAAAGTCAAAGAGACCTCTATTCCGTCATAGTTTCAAAATTCACTAGGAAATTCCAGGTCGCAGTGAACTTTTTTATAGCACCCACCCGTCTTGCATATGCTTCTTCGAACATCCTGGTTCGTTTCATCTTGTTTAGCCACCTCGCATATGAAGGTACTTCTGCCGACCTCCAATTCTGAAGAATTAGGGAGCGAGCGATGAGGGAGGAAATAGCTTAAAAAAGTCTCCTCCGCTTTTGTCAAATTTGCCCTAGATCTAGTAATACCGAAGAGGGCGACCTCCGCCTCTGGATCTACCCTCTTCTTAATCGCCCGACTTATAGCTGAAAAAACCCTTCCCAGAATAGCCCTAATCTTGGACAAGTATAGAATATATGTAACCAAGCCCCTTCCCCCTCGGCCTGGCAACGGAAACATATTCTCGACTTCTGGATATTTTTTGTTGAGGGCTTTAGGTGTATAGTATGCCATCCACCGAGACAAAAAGGCCATTCTTTTAAAATTGGCAGCTCTTAAAGCCTTGCTCCCTAACTGAGATATGGCCTGCCACTCCTGGCTTGAAAAGGAACATTGAGTTTCCCAGGTTACCCTTTCCAGGAATTTCTCGACCAGTGGAGACTCACTTTGGGTGCACAGAAGACGGTACCAGTTGCCCACCCCTCTTACTTTTGCTCCAAATAGAGCAGTCACCAGTTTAGTCGGAGCACCAATAGACGAAAAATTATATCTATTAAAAAAATATATAATCTGTAAATATTTTTTAAAAAAACAGGCTTACTCCGATCACTGCATCTACTCTGAACCTCTTGCCAGGTAATTACTCTGTTCTGAATTAAAAAGCACCCCAGCTCTTCTAAACCACATTCCTTCCAATTTCTAAGATGACTAGATTGAATTAGGAGACCCAAGCTTTTACATTCACCTAATTTGAAGTAGTGGAACCCAGAGGAACCAGTTTGCCTAAAAAAAAAAGGACTGTAGTCTAAGGGAGTATTTCTGCAGGGTTTTATATCTGGTCCTCTTGGGGAGTTTAGAGGTTTTTGAAAATATCGGGATCTGCGAACCAGATTCCTGCACCATTTTATCCCCCAAAAAATTGTCTAATAGACCATTTGATGACAGCAGACGAGCTGTTAAATCTAAAATAGCCGCTTTGTAATATGTACGAATTTGTGGTAAGGCTAGCCCTCCCTGATTGATATCTAGTTGAAGCGCTGACAGTTTAACCCTCGGTGCTTTCTTACTCCAAACAAACTCTCTGTACATTGTTTCAAGCTCTTTGAAGTAGCTGATATTAATTTTTATGGGTATATTCATAAACAAAAAAATGAGTAGAGGTAGTATGGACATTTTGATAAGCGCTACACGACCTATCAAAGTTAGTGGTAGAAGAGACCAATTATCTAACAATTTTTTGATTTTGTCCCACATGTCCTCGTAGTTCAATTTATATAAATGCCCGTATTGATTAGAGACATAGATCCCCAAATAGCGTATTGGATCCAACTTAAGGGCTTGATGTTTGAGATTTGTGGGAAGAAAATCACTATCATTATTTAAAATTAGAATATCGGTTTTGTTTTGATTTATTTTATAGCCCCCAATCAATTCGAATTGACTAAATTCTGTTAAGACCAAGTCCAAATTCTGTCTCTCTGGACTAAGATATAAAATGATGTCATCCACGAACAGCTTTAATTTTGACATACCCAGAATCGGGGCTCTAATTGCTACATTGTCGCGGATTCTGCTAGCCAGGGGTTCGATAAAGAAAGTAAATAATAAAGGGGAAAGTGGACACCCTTGTCTAGTCCCACGATTTATATTAGGTATCCCTATTTGGTTTGCATTTATCATCAACTGAGCCTGAGCCCCCTGATAGATATTCCAGAGCATTTTTGTGACCTGGGGTGGGGGGGACACCGAACCTGCCGAGACCATAAAAAAGGGCGTCCCAATTTACCAGGTCAAATGCCTTTTCGGTGTCAACCATCATGATACATGCCGCACTGCTTTTGATATTAAAGAAGTCGAGGGCCTGTATTAAAAACCCTGTGTTTGAGGACATTGACCACCCAGCGACGAACCCAGATTGATCTCTGTGGATCACTTCCTGAGCTAGGGGAGTAAAACGCTGCGCCCAAGTTTTCATTAAAATTTTATAGTCAGCATTTAGAAGGCTGATTGGTCTATAGGAGTTGACGTCCTTGGGGTTCTTACCCTTTTTCACAAAGCTAACAATAATGGCTTCTTTAAAGACTGGGGGAACGACACCACCTTTCTTTATATAATTAAAAAGCTTTGTCAAGAAGGGGGTCAACTTCTTTGCAAATACTTTATAAAATTCTATGGGCAGCCCATCGTTACCGCAAACTTTCGCTCCGGCAATTGAATTCAGGGCTGCCAGGATCTCCGTACTTGATATGTCAAGTTGGATCTGATCCATGAGGAGGTTGGATAACCTCGGGAGATTTACGCCTTTGAAGTAATTCTGTATTGAATCTTGCCTGACCGCATATTTAGTAGTGTAGAGCTGTTGATATTGCTCCATGAAAACTGGAGCAATCCCATCCCTGTCCATCACTACGCCTCCGGTCCTGGGATCTGTGACCTCTGTAATTAAGGCCACCTCCTGTCTGGTCTTGGTCGACCCGGCTAACAGTTTGCCGACCATTTGGCTTTCGTCATACACACACTGTCGAAAAGTCCGGGAGCTGTTAATTTCTTCTACCAAGAAAAATTCCCTTAATGCCTTTTTAGCCTTTTCAAGCTGACCTCGTGGAGGGGCATTTCTCAAATTTAGGGCACTTTCGACTGCCTGCTGGAGCTCAGCTATTTTAGTGCGTCGTGTTTTGGACTGAACAGCCAAGAAGGCGATCATTTGCCCACGCACAGCAACCTTGAAACCCCCCCATACTGAGAATGGTTCTGCCGTCCCCTCATTTATCCTAAAATAGTCAACGATCCACTCTGTTAAGCCTTCGACCCATTGGTGATCTAGGAGAAGGAGACAATCCATCTGCCACCTGGATCTTGTTCTCCTCCCCTCTTCAATTTCTAGGTCCAGCCTAATAAAAGAGTGATCCAAAAAACAAGTTGGCCCCAATTTCTACCTCTACGTGGTTCAGGGATCCGGATGTTAAAAAAAAATCAATCCGCGATGCTGTCTGAAATTGTCGGGAATAGCAAGTATAGTCAAGTACTGCCAAATTGGCTTTTCGCCATGGGTCAACCTGCTGATAATCCTTTATTATAGCGTCAAGGATATTTTTAGTCTTTGGCTTCAGTTGTTTCTTATTTTTATTGGAAGTATCTTTTCTTAAGTCTTGGATGTAATTAAAATCACCCCCAAGAATGATCTGGCCAGGGGCTCCCCTAAGCAGTTCATAAACCTTCATCAACGCTGTGGGGCCGTCCATAATGGGGCCATAATAATTAACAAAATTTAACGTACTCCCTTTTACTTTAGCTGTGACCCATAACCATCTTCCCTGGGGATCTCTCCAGACTTGAACAAACTCCCAAGACACATTTCTACTAAAAGAGATAGCTACTCCCCTCATTGCCAACCGGGCTGATGCAAAGAAGGCATTTGAGAAAACCCTAGGGAGAAAGAACTTCGGTGAATTTGTTTTTAGGTGGGTCTCTTGGAGGAAGAGAACTTGAGGCAAAAAGGAGGCCAGCCATCTTATGAGCCCTCCATATTTTTGTTTGTTTACATACCATTCACATTTATCGACATAATACGACATTTACAAGCCATTTTTATACTTTGAATAATGACAGTAATCGTTCAAGTTCCAAGCTCTGTTTTCCTTTTCTTTGTCCCCTTTGCTACTGCTCTTTTCACTGCTGTATACCCACCCGACTACCCTCCCTCCCCTGAAATCCCCCTAGAAATGTGTAGGACCCCACTAACCACATTTCAACCCCCCCCTGCTTTACTATGGGGTGCCCTGGAACTTCACCCTGGGCAACCCTCCCCCCACGCCCATGGAGACCCTTAACGTTAAATCATAAACTTGTTAATTTTGCAGAAGAAATCTCTTTTAACAATTCCTGGGCTTCCTCTATATTGGAAAACATATGAAATTTCCCTCTCACAAGGACTCGAAGCTTAGATTGCTGGGCTATTGAAGCCTGTGCCCCTTGAGCTTTAAAAAGATAAAGTAGTTTCACAAATTCTTCACGCCTGCACGCAGCTATCACAGACATATCAGCAAAAATCCGACACTTTGCGACCTCATTAATAGAGAACTGTCTCTGCTGTATTGCCATCGCCAAAATCTTCTCTTTAATGCGGTAATCAGCAAAGTTAGTCACAATAGTACGTGGATACTTCGAATTTGGCAGGGGGTGTGAGGGGACACGATGTGCCCTTGGTAGTGTTAGATCCCCAGTAAATTCGGGCAAGACCTTCTGCTTAATAAACGACTCGACCCATTGAAGAGTTTGGGTTCCCTCGCTCCCCTCGGGTACCCCGACTATCCGTAGATTTGAGCGTCTAGAGTGATTCTCAAGTTCCTTGAGTTTATTCTCTAGACAATTTTATCTTTCGCTGCCTCATTTACTCTTGGGAGCATGGAGTTCATTTGATACTCTAACAAAGCAATCCTTGATTCAGCTTCTTGCATTCTTACTGGGAAACAAGCCACAGCCTCTTCAATTTTCCCAAGACGCTGGTGGAGGGCGGCTATCTCGCTCTCTTGGGATTTCTTCATTTCTCTTATCTCCTCCAGGATAAGATTCAGCATAGTCTTTGTTTCAATCTGTTGAGTGTTAGTTCCTTCGGACTCGTCCTGTTGTGACTTTCCCTCTTGCTTCTGATTCCCGGCTGGCTGGCCCGAAAATTCCGGACCAGCCTTAACAGGTGTCTGAGGCTATGTCTGGGGCTGTACCTCGGCCTCCTGATGCTGCAATATGATGTCTTCGGAAGGCAGCCGGACAAGTACGGGGGCCAGAGTTGGTGACATTGATGAAACAATCTGACCTAGGAGAGGTTGAATGGACTTTTGTGATATCGGAGCGACTGCAGAGGGAGCCTGAACGGGAGCCTGAGCCCGCGGGGATGTAAATAAGGACCACAAGGAGCTGGTTGGCGCATCCTGTGGCCCCCCCCTCTATTGGTTGCAGCGGTTTTGCCATAGATTTTGCTGAGGCCAACTGAGATGCCTTTTTAGAAAATAACGGGAAGTCTTTAGAGTTTTTCATCTCGTCTTTGTTTGCCCCTACTATTGACTCACCAGTCTGTTCCTTCTCCTCACCAGTTGAGCCACCTGTTTGCTTTTGAGCCATGGGATCCACCCCCTCTTGGTGAGACTCAGACGGCTCTTCTTCGGAGCTCTCGAAGCTAGAATTAAAGCCCGGTCGATTTAAAGTATTCTCCGCTCTGGCCGCCGATGACACCGCTTTTGCCTGGGCTAAACGAGTTTTTGCTTTAAGCCCTGCTGCAGAGTCAACTTTAGCAATAGCATTCCCCTGCTTTAAATGTTTCCCCATTCTCCCTTGAATCTTAGGACCAATTTGCAAGGTGTTCAGAGCCCCTATTTGTAAACAAAAATCTTGCTTTAATCCCCACAATCCTGGACCTTGACCTTGAGGGGGGAAAACTGCTGAATCTACAACCATGACCCCTGCGGTTGACTATGCAGACAACCCCTCGTCCTCATCAGGTAGCTGGCTCAGCTAGAATGCTTATTACAGGCTCACCTCTGCAGTCCAACTTCGTCCTTTCTGCGCTGTTTGTCCGAATTGCCGCTACCCGGTTCAGGCGCCGAGATTTTCCCCAATCTTCAATCAACAATCTCCACGGAGCTATAGAGAGCCTCCACAGCGCCTTGCCTCACGCCAGACTCCGTCCGTCCGCTCATTAACCTCGTTAGCCCCCAACCAGCGTAGATCAAGAGTTTATCGAGCAACAGCGGCCACAGTCTCCAGCCACGTCTCCCATCGCTCTGCCGGTCCTCCGTAATTAAGCCGAGGCCCCCTTCGAGAATACCCGCTCTCGCCTTCGCCAGGTAACAGCACAAACGCCGAGCACTCCAAAACACCAGCGCGCCGGCATGCCAGGTCCTCCGCTTCAGAACGCTAACGCTAACGCCCAGGTGCGGGAATCCGCGGGCTCCATTACGGGGGAGGAGCGGCGCTCACCTGTGGCTACACTGAGGCGGGGCTCTCCGCAGCCATCCCTGGCACCGAAGCATCAAAAATATATTAATTAACAATAGTGATAAAAATATTTTTTTATGTGTTAATGTTTACATTTGAATATATAAGTTTTTAGTTTTGGTTAGTGTGTTTTTAAATTAAATGTTGGTTTATTTCATAGATCAAAAACTGTGTGTGAGTATGGAGTATTGATTGTGTATATAAAATGCTTAGGGGCATATTTTCAAGCTCCTATTGCCACCACAACGTCACTTTTTGTGACGTTGTGGTGGCGATAGGGTCAGCGCCATTATCAAGGCAGCGTTAAGCCACTTAACGTGGCTTAAAGCCACGTTAAGTGGGTTAACGCTGCCTTGATAATAGGGCCCCTTTCACACTAAACTTAGTGTGAAAGGGGGCGTGCAGTGGGTGCTGCGGTGGGCGTTCCACCGCAACACCCATTGAAGTCGACGCTGCCACCTATTATCAAGTTTGGCGATAATAGGTGCCAGCACCGAACTTAAGACTTGAAAAATCCTGGTCTTAAGGTGGCAAAACGAGGAGAAATGCTTTATTTCTCCTCGTTTTTGCTTTTTCCATGTGTGCAGCACACAAGGAAAAAGCAAAATGCCATGGTTTGTTCATGTACAGGAAGGTGTCCCTTCCTGTAGATGAACAAACCGTTTTTCAAAATGCCATTTTGTAACTTCCATGTGTGCTGCACAAAGCAGCACACATGAAAGTTACAAAATGGCATTTTAGGTTTGTTTATGTGCAGGAAGGAACTCCTTCCTACACATAAACAAACCTCCCTGCTCGCAGACACCCTTGCACTCTGGTGCAAGGGTGCCTGCGCTGGCGCTAAGTTGTGTAACTTAGCGCCATCGCAGGGGGAAACGCCAGGCTGCACCATATCCTTGTTAATATGGTGCAGCCTGGTGTTTCCGAAGTGGCGGAGAGAGGCGTTAAGCCAAGATGGCTAACACCTCTCTCCGCCACTTCCTTGGTAATATGCCCCTAAGTCTGTAGGACCATGAATACAATGTTTTATATTGCAGTGGAACTTGTAAATTTCACTTCTCCAAAATGGCTTAGATTGGAGTGGGAATAGTAAATGTCATCCAATTAGTGTCCAACACCTCCCCCAAATAGGGTTAGATTGGATTGGAAATAGCAAATGTCACCCCTTCAGTGTCCAACACATTCCCCAAATTGGTATATGTTGGACTGGGAATAGTAAATGTCTACCCTTTAGTATCCAACGTCTTCCCCAAATTGGTTTAGATTGGAGTGGGAATAGTAAATGACACCCCTTTAGTGCCCAACACCTTCCTCGAATTAGTTTGAATTGGACTGGGAATAGTAAATGTCACACTTTTAGTGTCCAACATCTTCCCCAAATTGGTTTAGATTGGTTGTGGAATAGTAAATGTCAGCCCTTTAGTGTCCAGCACTTTCTTAACAATGGTTTACATTGGAGTGTGAATATATCATTTTAGAGTGAAATCCTTTGTTTAAATTGTATTTGTATATAGCAGACATAGTTTGGGTTATTTACTTAGTATTGTTGGTGTTTAGTAATATAATTAAAAAAATTATTGTATGTTTGGAATAAATATTATTAATGACATATTTTTATAGAATAAAGACATGTAACACATTTTCTAATGTTATTTATGTTTTCAAAGGTAATTTAATGTATATGTTTACATTTTTGAACATATATATTTCAACTTAGAAATAAAAATGTATATCAATAAATAAATCAAGTTTTTTAATGAATGTTTATTATTAAATAAAAATGTAAATCATGTTTAAGTAGAATTGTATGTTGTACATTTTCCATGTATTTTCCATTGTTTAACATTTTTTAACATCTTTAAATTGCTTTATATACACATTTTCAAAACCATTTTAACATAAGTTTTCAGTACATATTACATAATTCTATATATTTTATAAAAAAATAAAATTTATAATGTACAATTTTGTTAACATATTTTACAGCATTTTTTGACATGTTTATATGTTTAATAATTAAAAAAAATATCAGACATTTATTAAACATATTTACATTATTTCCCAGTCATTTCAATGTGGGGATAGTCCTTTTTTTAGTTTTATTAAGCAAGCATTTTTGTTTACCGCTACCTTCTATTTTGTAGTCTATTTGTGTCAGTTTAAAAAAAAAAATTAAACTTTATAGATTTTTAATAAACGCGGGCTACAACCCGCCACCCCAGACAATAGAGCATACAGCATACAAACAGGTGCAAGACTACCCTCGTATACATATAACAGTACAGTAGTCAAGTCATAGAAAGAGAGAGATCGCGATTCCACAGTGTGTTTGCGGTTCCGAGGTAGTCCGCAGTCTTGCCAGTCCATGCAACCGTATGGGCAATGGCGGCCGCAGGCCAACAACAGAGGAGGAAGAGAACGAAGCAGAGTAGAGAGGGAGGTCTAAGATTGACAGCATCCAGAAGAGAAGGAAGGAGAAGAATAGAGAAGTATAAGGGGGGATGAGGGAGGAAGGGAAGGGAGGTTCTTCGGTTAAGTTAAAGGGATAGGTACTCCGGCGTGTGGAACAGGCCCACCAGCAGCGCGCATGGAATTACAGCCGCTCACATCTTCATTACTGTAGTATGTACGCGATCATCAGAGTGTGTCTGCAAGAAACTTAGCAATGGTTCCCATATGTTTCGAGGGCGAGCCTGCGCCGGCATAAGTTCCCAGAACTCTGACAATTGGTTATGGCAGAAGGCAGCATCTTTAAGCCAATCGTCTCTGCGCGGTCTGCGCCTGCGGCCCCAGCAGATAACAACACGTCTCTTGGCCAGCAACAGCATCATAGCAGCCAGTCTCCTTACATCTACTGGGAGGTTTTTAACATACCCAAGCAAGGCAGTAAGCGGGGAGCGCTCCATCCTACAGTCCAGCATTTCATCCAATACGTCAAAACCACAATTCCAGTAATTCGCCACCTCCACACACTCCCAAGCCAAGTGCATGAAGGAGGCCTCAGATGCTCCGCAATGCACGCATCTCGCATCACTGCTCAGCCCAGCCCTACACATCCATACAGGGGTCCTATATAGTCTATGGAGGAATTTGAAATGGATAAGCCGCAGTCTGTAATTGGGCGACATGTCTCTTGACTGTGTGCAACAGTACGCCCACACTCCCTCCTCGAACGGGGTTCCCAAACTTTCCTCCCATTCACGTTGGGCAGGGGGGACGCTAATTGGGGACTCACGCTGCATGCCAGAATAGATGCGCGATATAAGCCTGCGGAACGAAGGGTTAGTTAAAAACGCATCCAGAACGTGAAACGTGGGGGTGGCAATCGGGAACGAAGGATATAGCGCTCGCAACGCTGCCCGTAGCTGGAAGTAAGTCAGTCTATCAAGGAGGCCAGTATGTTCATCTCCCAGTGCGGTGTCCATGTCAATAAAGACATCATCTCGGAAAGCATGTCCCAGCGTATCCAGCTGGAGCCTGCGCAGTCGCTGGCAGGTCCCCGCCTCATTCGTGAAAGGCAATGCTGGATGTCTAGTAAGTGGCACCGATGGTGCGAACAAGGTGTCTAGATGTGCTCTGCGACCAAGCTGTTGCCAGGCCCATACCGTACAACCCACAGTGTCAATTCCAGGTCTCGGGCGACTTTGCGGGCGGAACAGAGCCATGTGCAGCGGAACTGGATCCGCCAAGTCACTTTTGGGGGCGGTGTGCGCCATAAAGAGAGTCGGATATATCCAATGAAACCCAAATTGGTCCTGCGCGCAGCTGTGGTACAACTCCATATCAGGCGCTCCCAAACCGCCCTGCTCGAACGGGAGCGTGAGAGTCTCCCAGGCCACCCGAGGTTGCCCTCCCGCCCATGCAAGAGATATCAGATTGGAACGGAGTCTCCTCTTGAACTCAGAAGTAAGGGAGAGCGGGAGATTCACAAAGACATATAGAAATTTAGGCAGAACAACCATTTTAGCCACAGCAATCCGGCTGGCCAGGGAAAGAGGGAGTGCCCTCCAGCGGGGTAAGCGACTCTCAAGCAATTCCATGAGCCTGCCATAATTGTATCTCCACAGTTCCTCATGATCCCTACTAATCCATATACCCAGATACTTCACAGGGGAGTCCGCCCATTTAAGTGGAAACTGAAACATAGCCGTAGTGGCAGTGAGAGGAAAGATCATGGATTTTCCCCAGTTGACATTAACCTCTGATAGGCCGCCGAATCTGGTGATTTCTCAAATAAGGGGGTCGAGATTAGTTGCCGAATTATTGACATACAGAGTCACGTCATCCGCGTACATTGACTTGAGAATTACCCTGGGCGTAAAGTCTAGCCCCCTTCGGGCGTGATGCTGTCACAATCTAGCCGCCAGTGGCTCCATGGCGATGGCAAAGAGGAGGGGTGAGAGCGGACACCCCTGCCTCGTGCCACGGGCCACGGCAACTCGGGGGGGATGACCCCGTTGATCCGCAGATGTGCTGTCGGAGAGGTGTAGAGTAACGCTATCTTTTTAAGGAAGGCCGGACTCAGGCCAATGCGAGCGAGGAGCGAGAACAGACAAGGCCACTCCAGCGTATCAAACGCTTTGGTCGCGTCCAGGAAAGCAGCGGCTGCAGGGAGAGAGGGGTCCACCTCCTGCATCACTGCAAAGAGGGTGCGGAGATTGTGGGCAGTGCTCCTGCCTGGCACAAAGCCACATTGGTCAGGCCAGAGTATAGTAGGGAGCAATGGTAGCAGCCGCCCGGCCAACAACTTAGCAAGGATTTTATTATCCACCTTAATCATTGATAATGGTCGGTACGAGTCACACAATAGCGGGTCCTTATCTGGCTTCAGGATAGTCACGATGAGCGCTTCGCATAGGGAGGGGGGTAGAGCACCTCGTTCAAGTGAGTCCTCATACATGGTGAGGAGGTGGGGAGCAAGAAGCGGCGCAAACTCCTTGTAGAAGGCAGGGGTGAGGCCATCCAGCCCCGGCGCTTTATCCCCAGGCATGGCCCGAATCACTCTAATCACCTCCTCAACCTAATATGGCTCGTTCAAGTAACGTCGATGTGCGTCACTGAGCCACACCAGTTCAATGGAGTCGAAGAAAGGGAGTAGGTCAGGAAGGGCCTCCAATTGTCGTGCCACATACAGAGAAGAGTAGTATTGAGTCATTTCAGCCTGGACTTCTTCCTGCCCGGCCACCACCAGACCATTGTCTGTGCGCAGCTCACAAATATAGTCATTGGCCCACGGCTTTTTAAGGAGACCCACAAGGGTTTTGCCGGCCCGGGCTCCTTCCCCTAATTGGCAAGCGCGTGCTTCCCGACCCAGGAAGTGCACTTTTCTATGCTCAGCCTCCTCAAATTCTGCTATTTTAGCCTTGATCTGCCCAAGGTTCGTAAGCCGACCAGATGCGAAAAAGTCCGATTCAAGAGAACGAATCTCTGTCTCCAGCCGCCGCAAATCGTTTCGCAATGAACGCAGGATACCAGAGTGTTTAGCGATACGCTGGCCCCTGATGACAACCTTAAACGCCTCCCAAACTGTGGACGGGGAGTCTACGGAACCAACATTCGTATCAAAGTAGTCCATGATGGCGGACCCAATCTCCTCACGGAACACCTGATCTCGAAGGGCCCCAGCGGGAAGTCTCCAACTGAAGGCTCTGGTCGGCGCATCTGGTAGAGTGAATTCCAACAGCACTGGGGCATGATCCGATAAGGTTCGAGCAAGATGAGCACAGTGCCGGACCCACGTGTCGACGTCTCGGGATATGAGCCAATAGTCTATTCTAGACCACGAGGGGCCCGAAGAGGAAATGCAAGTCCCCTCTCGGCTGGATAGATGATGACGACGCCAGACATCGGTCAGATCCTGATCTGCCATAAGGGCTTGCAATCACGCCACAGCACAGGGGTGAGGCCTGCGAGAGGCGCTTGACCTGTCATAATCAGAGTCGAGAACCACATTAAAATCACCACCCCATAGCACCGCCCCGGGGCCAAGGGTGTCCGCCAGCCGCCACACCTCGCTAAAAAATTGGGGATCATCGGTGTTGGGGCCATATATTGACATGAGTCGCACTGGGCGTCCCCCACGAACTCCCGCCACTATCACATACCGGCCCTGGGGATCGCAAATTTCAGTTCGCGTGCGCCAAGGAAGGCCCTTTCTGAGAATGATGGCTGTGCCCCTGGCATAGTTTGAATATTCCGCCACAAACTTTTCACCCATCCATCCCGCCCGCAGGCGCAAACAGGATGCTCCCATAAGGTGTAACTCCTGTAAAAAACAATTGTCTGCCCCATATCGATTAAGAAGCGCTGCCACTAACCGCATCTTTCTGCCATCGTTCAGGCCCCTCACATTCCAGGTTACAGACTTTAGCACGCGTACCTCGTCACCGGGCGCAGTCATCTTTGTATTACCATGCATCCATACGCACCAGGGAGGGAGGCAGAAACCAGCAGCTGTGGACCACCACAGTGCACGTGCGCCGTGGGAGGCCACTTGCCGGGGGCGAAGGCCATGTCCCTGACGCAGCCGGAGCAGCCCGCTATGGATTTCCCACTCATCCAACTCGTTCGCAAGCGCGGACAATTGGCATCCGACGGGTGAAATCTCTGCAAGGACCAGACGTCAGCTCCATATCTGCTGAGAGGCGCAGTCATTAGTCGCACCATGCTGGCAACATTCAAGCCATACACACTCCAGGTTACCGCCCCTAGTGCGCATGTCCCATCGGTTTTTTCAGCCATATCCGCACTTCCATTCAATCATGCACGCAGGAGAGGGAACACGGGTCAATAGCATTCGTTGTAAGCACTGTTTGCACTTTCGTTCATCCCTGCGCTTCCCTTTAGCCATGCACACCAGGAGCGAGACAGAGATCAGCATCACTAGGTTAGAGGCCGGAGAGGGGAGGAAGAGAGGGGAAGTGGAGAAAACAAGAACGAAAAGAGAACAGCAAAACACAGGTGGTTCACCCACCACCCAAACAACCCACCCCCCACCCACTACAGCCGCCCAACATTGCTGGAGAGCATTTTCCCTACCCTAACAAGGCCTCAAGAGGCCAACAACAGAAAGCAATACGGGACTCATCCCAGGGGAAGGCACTAGGGGGCTCGGCGTTTCCCAGCTTTGCAGTGCTTGGTGGCTGGACAGAGTGCACCCATGGCGTGCGCGTTGTCAAGCAGTCAGGCAAATAAGTCCAATGACTGTCTACCACTATGTGCACAATAGAGAGTAGTTGCAACTGGGCACAGAGGGTGGTCCAGTTCTTTTGGGTGTTAAATATCCCCCAGTTCAGTGAGCGCCGCGGGATTCCAACAGGTCATCAAACGTTTTCATTGAGAGGGCTCTCAGCGATCAGTTCATTATCCGCGGGTGGCGCCGGTCGTGGGAGCTTAAGACCACAAGCAAATTTAGCCGCAAGCTTGGGGTCCGTGAAAAAGGAAGTCTTTCCGGAGTGTAAGATGCGAAGCTTTGCTGGGTATAGCAGGGGGTACTTGATGTCGTGTTGCTGCAGCAGTCTTTTAACCAGCATAAATTCCCGGCGGGCGGCCTGAACAGAGAGAGTAAAGTCGGGGAAGAAGATCAGTTTGCCCTGGTATCTAGTCTCTTGCAGGTCCCGGGCCCTGGGCAATACAACGTCTCGGTCCCTATAGTTTAAAAATCTGGCAACTATCGGCCGAGCCGGACCGCCCGGGGGAGGTTTCGGGCCGAGAAATCTGTGTGCTCGCTCCACGATGCACAATGCCGATAGGGCCTCACCAAAAAGGGCTCTGAGCATTTCTTCAACGTAATCCTCCACTCTGGCCATTGCCATGGTCTCAGGGACCCCAAGGATGCGCAAATTGTTGTGACGAGACCTGGCTTCGAGATCCTCATTCTTATTACGAATGACTTCCAGCACCTTCTCCATGCTAAGCAATTTTTCACGAGTCGCCGCACTCTCATCCTCCAGCGCAGAGGTACGCTGTTCGACCTCCACGATTTGCTCGTCGTGGTTCGATACTTTATCTCGGAGCCGGTCAAGTCGGTCTGACATAGAGTCTATTTTCAGGTCAATTGCCGACAAAGAGTGCTTCAGATCAGTGAACATTTCACAGATATCTGGCTCAGGGGTTGTAGGCGTCATATTAGCTTCTGCCTGCTCCTCCACCGAGGGAGCACCTCCCTTCGGGTTTTTTCGCTGCTCGAATGATAGCTTGGGCTGCCGTGCATCCGTCTTGCCCATGGTGCCCCTCTCAACGGCAGGCCCGCCCAATCTCGGCCGATCCGGGCTCAGTCTGGGTGCACTTGGGGGGCTGGGCGGTAGGGGGTAGCTCCAACACCCCCCGCAAAAGCAAGGGCCAGCAGGGAGGAGCGCAGGCGAGTGCGAGCCCCAGCCCTTCTGACTTTCACAGCATGCTTTACGCTGCTCAGTGTGTCTTTGGGCCCACGGCCTCTGCCCGTGAGCCCAGTAGGGGTCCTCCCCCCAGCAACGGCAGCTAGACACCTTGCAGCAGCTATCGCCACTCTGCCGGGCTGTCTCTACTCGTGTCCGGGTCCATTACTTGCCACTCAACAGCTCCAGAGGGGCCAGGGGTCTCCCCACATCACAGACAGCAGAGCCCAGTGGGGGTCACCCTCCTATGCCCGAGTCATCGCAGTCCCAATGTCACTCCACCAGCCTCCCAGGGGTTGGCTTTGTCACAGGGGCTTACTTGGGGAGACCTTGAAGCGCACCAACGCACCAGGCCGACTGGGGGGTCTCTCTGGTGTGTAGTTAGCAGCGGGGCTCAGCAGGAAGCGGTCCCTCACACTCGCTATGAAATTGGGATCCAGCTCTCACTCAATGCAGGCGTTGGACTTACTGGGGTCCCAGGAACCCGGCCTGCCGCACCGGCAGCACAGGGCGGGGCCCACTCCAGCCAGTTATCGAGTCAGTTGACAGGGGGGCTCAGCAGGAAGAGAAGCTCCCCCAGCCGCCTAAGTCTCAGTGTCTTTCTGCTCGCAGTCTAGCGCACCCGCGGTTCCTCTCTGACTTTCCGGCAAGGGATGTGTCGCGCAGGCACAGCCGCCACCCCGCTGCTCACCTGGGTCCCCGCGCTGAGCAGACTGCCTCCCTCCTGCCGCAGTGCCTTGCCGCCGGGCAGTCGCCCGGCCGCTAATTCCCCACTAGAGCGCGCCTCCGCTCACCTCAGCGCCTGTGGGTCCGGGCGCCGCCTGGGGTCCTCTCCTCCGCACGCTTCCGCAGGGCTCAGCAGGCTCCTCACAGGTACTCAGCGCACTCAGGTCCACGGCAGCCCTCCCCAGATGCAAGCAGGCTGCTGTACATTATTAGCAGCAGACACGCAGAGGCCAGCGCCGTCACCCAGACTCGGCTCAGGCCAGGGCCGCCATCTTCCCTGCGCAGGCCGCACTTTTGCTTTCACTCCGTTTTCGGTCTAGACACTGCTTGAGTCCGACAATTGCACACGCAGTGGTGGCAGCAACTATTTGGGAGCAATACCTCCCGTTTTCAATCCACGATGGGCGCCCTGACTGTTGGATAAACGGCGAATTTACAGTCCAGCCTGCAGAGCCTCACTACGTGGCGGCCATTTTGCTGCCGGCACTCTAGCGCCTCCTCATTTGTGTCAGTTTTAGTTTATTTTCCTGGATCTACGTTGCGTTAAGGTGCTGCTGTCTGTCAGAACAGGTAAGTCCTTTTGTTTAGGTTTTTAAGGGTTTTTAGGGTAGGGCAGTGTGGGGGAGGTCTAGAAGCTATTTATAGTGTTGTTTGTGGAGTTTTTGTAGATTTAGTTGTATTAATAGTAGTCTTTTTCACTAGTTTGTAGCTTGGGATTTTCCTACACTATTTTAGTAATGTACCGCTGGTCGGAGGCTTTCCAACCGACAAGGAAAGTTTACACTCCGACCGCTGAATTACAATGTCAGCGGTCGGAGTGTAAACCAGCCAGGGAAACCAACTTGGTTCTGACAAGCTCAAGGAGCCCGTCGGCCAGTCGGAAACGGCTCATAATCCCTTAAGGTCGGCTTTTCTGCCATCAGGATTATGATGTCAGCTTCTGACAGCCTTTCCATGTCTGCCCTTCTGACATGGAAAGGCTGTCCGAAAGCGACTTTAGTGGCCCCTAGCAGGGCCCCCTTCTCCCCTGGCCTTCCGGTTGTGGCCCTGGGGGGCACCTATAGTGCCCCCCTTCACATCCCTGCACCATGTGGCAGGCACCATGAGGGATGTGCAGGGATGTTCAAAAACTTCCATTGTACAATGGTAGCTTGTGCTGCTGGCAGTTTCGGACCGCCGCACAAGCTCCCATTTTAAAATGAAAGTTTGCGATCACACCATATGCGGTTGCATCCTAATTGTGGTGTTGGAACCGCCGACTGGAGTTCGGTCGGTTCCACATCAGTGGCGATGTGGGTCAGAGGCAACTCCGACCGACATCGTAATAAGGCCCTAAGTGTGATTTATATATATTTTTGGGAATGCAATGTGTTTTGGGGTGGGTTTTCTGGTTTACAGGTTTTTGTCTACACACATGTCCTTTAGACTTTGGACGTTACCATTTTTTCTTCAAAAGGAAATCACCATGTCGTGCATGGCACACAGTGAATGCACAACAGTGCAAGAAGAGGGGGCACAACATTTGCCCCCATGCGCACAGCCCATGGGCTAAAACACCCTGGGGCGCTTTTTGGGGCCCCTTACCCTGCCTTTCCACCGACCTGTTCATAGCGGGGCTCCCGCCATGAACAGCTCATCAGAAAGGCAAATCGTGATCTACACGGTGGTACTGGCTTCAACACTGCAGCCACAGCCCGTCGCTTTCCACATCGCCACCCTGTCGGGATCCAGGATCCTGGCGGTGGCCAGATTGTTGTAGATGTCTCCGAATGCTTTGATTGAAATGACAGTAACAGCCTTGTGTGGGAGTTAATTTTTAAAATAGTTTGAATCATAGCTTGCCCAAAGTCCATGACTATATTTTGTGAGTAGTAGTTATTTGTTTTATGTTTAATGTGGTTTAAGAGTTCGTAGTAAGTGCTGATTTGTTTTATTTGGTAGTAGGGACTATATAAAAGGGATATTTATGTTTTGATATTCACCATGTACGATGCATATATGAGTGAAAGGTATGGGACACATTTTGAAGGTCTTATCCATCATCAAGGTTTCACAGTGGCTTAGTTTTAGTAAGTTACCTGCTGTAGACAATATTAAGGTTTGTTTATCATTGTTTAGGTTGTCATATAATAGAAAAGGGTTCTCATTATGTGTCATTGTTAAATGTTCAGGTATTTCTATATCCTGCTATCTTCTAGGGGCAGGGGGTGTGTCGCTGGTGGCTTTTTCAGTTCATGCAATTAAATGTTTTAAAGTAGGTATAGGTGGTAGATAGCCTGTGATGTTGTTGGAGACTTTAGGGAGTATATCTTTTAGGATTTTGGTTGTGGGTACCTGGGAGATAGTATTTGCCTCTCTTATATCCTATAATACCTCTCTTACTTCTATTTCTGTCACATTTGGGGGGGGAGTTGTTCTCTTACATGAATCACGAGATAATTTTTTGTAGTGGCCCTCCCATAGTATGCATTAGAATAATATTTGGTACATTTCCAATTTACATTTTCTTTTGATGCACTTTGTGGGAGTAGGTGTAGCCCATGTGACTTAGGCCTGATTACGAGTTTGGCGGTGTGGGAGTGGGCCGCCATGCCGTCGCTCTGCTCCCACACTGCCAAACACGTCTGCACACCATCCGCCAGATTACTAGTTAGTTCGTGGTCTTCCGGGCGGTGCTTTGGCAGTCGCACAGCAGTGCCTGTTACAAAGGCACTGCAATGAGAGCGCCAAAGCACATTCCTGCATAGCATGCAACTGCATGCATCCCTTGGCCCAGAGGCAACAGGGGGCCCTGTAGGGCCCCCTTAGTTTCCTCACTGGCACAGTTTTTATGGCGGGCTCACCGCCATGAAAACTGTGTCTGTGAGGAAACTCATAATATGATTGGCGGTGCCTCAGAGGCACTGCCAGCATATTCCTGGGCCAGACCATGGCGCCACAGTGGAGGGATCATGGATCCCTGGCGGTTGCAGCGGTCCCGCCACACCACCATGAGTTTGGCAGTCATATGGACTGTAAAACTCGTAATCAGGCCCTTAGTAACTGCTTTCCTTCTTGTGATGTACATATATATATATAGTCATTCCTTCTGGTTACACTCGATGTAACCTCTCTTTACACAAGCATAGCCGATGATGATGGACTAAAAGCTATGCGATATTATTTGAATACACGATCCATAGCTCTATACCAGCACTCAGGGATGTTGGCAGAAATGGGCAGATTATGCCTGGAAAACAACTTCTTTATGTTTGGAAATGACACCTACAGGCAGATGAGAGGGACAGCTATGGGCACCTGCTTCACCCCCAGCTATGCGAATCTGCATATGGGCTGGTGGGAGGAGCAGGTGCTCACAGTGAAATTTGCAAAAGAGTGGAAAGAAAACATGATTGTATGGAAAAGATTTATTGATGACCTCTTCTTAGTTTGGGAAGGGACGGTGGAATCTGCTCAAGCTTTTGTCATGCAGTTAAATGATAATTCATTAAATCTCAAATTCACTGATACCATCAGCAGGTCCCAAGTATCCTTCCTAGATTTGGAAGTATATGTAAAAAATAACATCTTACACACACGAACATTTAGAAAGCCCACGGCGGGCAATTCAATTTTGCACGCCCAAAGTTTCCACCCAGCAAAACTGAACATGAGCATCCCCTATGCTGAACATTTGAGGATGAAGAGGAATTGTAGCGAGGGACAAGCTTTGAAGGAAGCTCAAAATAGCCTTACCGAGAGATTCATTGAAAGAGGCTATAGCACGCAGGTTTTAGACCAGGCCCTAAAGAAAGTCAATGGAATTGAAAGAGATGAACTACTTAGACCCAAAAATTCCAATAGAAGTGACATCAGGCGAGCCAACGAGGAGATATGGATGATTACTGGATACAGTGCCTACTAAACCAGGGTGAGAGACTGCTTGAGTAGGCACTGGCATTTAGTAAAAAGAGATCCTATCCTGAGTACTGTAGTTAAACATAAACCACAGATCACATTCAAAAAGGCAAGATCTATGAGGCAGGAACTGATGGACAGTAGTTCAGAAGTGGTGAAATCTGAGGGATGGTTAAAAACTAACCCCAGCTTCTATAAGTGCCCGAAGTTTAAGGCCTGTAAAATTGCCTGAAATGAGAAACAAGTTGTGTCTCCACTAATGATGAGCCCATGGAAGATCAGGAGCTTTTTAAATTGTAGGAGTGAATTCATGGTTTATATTTTACAGTGCTCTTGCCCCAAATTATATGTGGGGAGCACTATACATATGGTGCATGTACGGATACTCCAACACTTACGGGCTGTCAAGAATAACGATAAGAGCTACCCGGTGGCCCGTCATATAAATGAGGTTCACAATGGCAATGTGAATGAACTTACATATTTTGCAATCGATCAGGTGACAAAAATGAGAAGGGGAGGAAACAGAGAGAGCAAGTTGCGACAGCTTGGATCAAAGTATATATTGTTATTCAATACTAAGATCCCGTCAGGATTAAACTCAGATGAGGATTTATGTATACATCTAGGCCACTAGTAGTATCCATGGTTAAGGTTTGTTTTAAAAGTTAACATGGCTCTTTAGTGAAACTAAATCGACAAAGTATTATTTTTTTTTTAAATATTTTTATTTTCAGTTTATGAAATAAAAAACAACACGTAAACATTGGAAAAGGAGTCATTGATACATGAAATGCAATCAAGGTCAAATGGTGAGTTACATAAATGTGCGAAGGGACGTGTAGCAGATTCATCAAGGGGAAAAAGCAAGCCACAATAAAAACATCATTAATGAAGCATTCAGATAGTTCTGTTATAATCACATCGTTCAGGTATGGACTCGGCATGATTGCTGTTGGTTACCCAGTTCTGGCCTATCGCACGGGGGATCAGGACTTCCTCCTTCTGTGCCCAACTCCAGTTTGTAATATTTTATCCAGGGCTTCCATATTTTCCTGAATTTACGTGGACAGCCCCTTGCCTTATAAACCACCCTCTCCGCTCCCATATACAGGTCCATGTTAGTCTTCCATTCCGCTAGCGTGGGAAGTTGCTGGGCCCCCCAGTATTTAGCTATATCTCTCTTGGCCACCACCAATCCTAAACTAGCCAGAAGGAGTCCGTGGCGCGGTAGGTCAACCTCTGTGGGGATCCCTAATAGCAAGAATTTTGCATCCAACTCTAGTTGGGATTCTAATATGTTGCTTAGTTCCTCCCGGATCGAGTTCCAATAAGTGTAAATATGTCTGCATTCCCATAGGGTATGTATTTATGTACCGTGTTCCACATGGCATCTGAGACAGTTTGGGTCTTCCGCTTTTCCCATCTTGTATAGGCGTGCCCTGTCAAAGTAGGATCTATGCAGGATCTTGTATTGTATAAGGCGCAGCCGCAGCCTAATCGCTACTTCGCGCGGGTGCATGATGGCCGCCTCCCAGTCTATATCTTCTAAGGTACCCGTGGTGAGTTCCCACTTAGCGCGCAGAGGTCCGAGGTTATCTGGGAAATTATTCAATTGTGTTTTATATGTCAGGGATATCGCCTGGGTCGGGATCTCTTCTTGCAAGAGCATGCCTTCTAGTGGGGCATATCCTGGCAGCGTCGCGTCAACCAGCCCCTGAGCATGCCAGGCATGTTTAAGTCGAAGATATGCGTAAGCTTGGGAGTCATGGAGCTGGTATCTAGCCTGTAGAACTGCGAAAGAGGCTAGGGAGCCCCCCTCCAGTAGGTCCCCTATTTTGGAGATACCTATGAGGTCCCAATTTCCAAATCCACTCAGTTTCCTGAGCTCGGTCAGTCTGGCGCCTTCCCACAGAGGGGTCTCTCGCGCAGGTTTTCCCTCCCATTAAATCTGTTTTTCTGCACCCTTCCACGCCGCTATTACCCGTTGGGTTGCTGGGAGGAGGCATGTGGCCCCGGAACCCCTGTATATGTAGTGTATGTGAGTACGTACTTGGAATTGGAGCCTTTCCAGTCTGTATGTGGGATGGTCAGCGGGCGCATGATTCCATTCGTTGAGCACGATGAGGTGTGCCGCTCTGTCATAGGCTTTAACATCTGGTAGAGCCAGTCCACCATTGTACTGATTGTGCTGTAGAGTTCGCAAAGCTATGCTTGGGTGGGCCCCATCCCATAGCAAAAGACGCAACTCACTATCTATGGCGGCGAAAATTGCATCTGGGATTTTGTGATATGTGTTTTGCAACACATAGAGGAATTGGGTCAGGGTTACCATTTTGTACATGGCGGCTCTACCCATAATGGTTAAAGGGAGCGTCCTCCACCGTTTCACATCCGCCTGGAAATTTACCAGTACTCCCCTAATATTACGATCCAGGCGGACCTCCGGGTCGGTGGTGATATAGAGTCCCAGATAGAGAAACCCCACCGTAGATATCCTCAGACAACTCGGATATAGCTGGGGATCCACCTCGCCACTCACCGGAAAAAGGATGGATTTAGTCCAGTTAATCTTGTATCCCGCATAAGAGCCGTAGTCTTCGAACACTTGTAGTATGTGGGGGAGTGTCTCCTCGGGTTGTGTGATATATAGCAATATGTCGTCCGCATATAGAGATATGCGTTCTACATCTGAAAGGCATGAGTCATCGCGGAAACCCCCCAACCCCGGCCGGGTACGAACCACGCAAGCCAGCGGTTCCAGAATGAGAGCTAACAAGAGCGGAGACAGGGGACAGCCTTGTCGTGTACCACGTTGTATTGGCCAGCTATCCGAGAGAGTACCATTGACCCAAACCCTTGCCTCCGGGGCCTTATATAGCAACGCCAGCCATGCTCGGAAGATGGGGCCAAAGCCCATCGCCTCCAAGGTATACCACATAAAGGGCCAGTGTATCGTGTCAAATGCTTTCTCCGCGTCAAGCGAGAGAAGCAAGTGGGGGCTATCCCGACCCTTAACCGTGTCAATCCAGTTGGCAAGACGCCTCAAGTTAAACCGGGTGGCGCGCTTTGGCATGAATCCCGACTGGTCCATATGGACCAGGGAGAGAATCACTTTTAGAAGCTGTTGCGCCAAAATGGTTGCCAAGATCTTCGTTTCAATATTAAGAAGGGATATGGGGCGATAGGACCCACAATCCTCTGGGGGCTTCCCCGCCTTGTGAATGACCACAACCGTGGCGAGCCGAAGGTCTCGAGGCAGGATCCCCTGATCCTTGGCATCTCGGAACATTTTAAGGAGATGGGGCACCAGCAACGCACTATTTAGTTTAAAAATTTCCCCCGGAAGGCCATTAGGCCCTGGAGTTTTACCCGGTTTCTGTCGGCCAATAGCTTCAGTCACTTCCGCTAATGTCAGGTCACCCTCTAGGCTATCTACTTCGTCCCACGTTAAGGAGGGCAGCTCGATGCCCTCAAGGTATCGGCGTATCTGTGATTCGTCAGCCTGGGTGTGGGCTGTGTATAATGTTGTATAGTACCGTTCAAAGGCTCCAGCTATGGTCTCAGGGGTGGTGTGGGTGACCTCATGTTCCTTGATGGATCGTACCCAGCGGGATTCTATTTCCTTCCGTCCCAGCCACGCCAGCAGTTTTCCCGCCCTATCTCCCGTTTCATAAAGTTTATGTTGGATTGCCAATTGGTGTGTTCTTACTTCATTGGTCGCGAGGGCCAGGTACTCCCGCCTAGTTATTTCTAGTTGGCGTTGGGCGTGTTCAGGCATTGCAGTTGGATCATTACTCTCCAGGTCTAGGAGTTTACGTTCCAGTATTTCAATCTCTTCGATCTCCTTTTTCTTCTTATGGGCAATAATATTTTGTGCTCTGTCGCGTAGAACCGCCTTGTAGGCTTCCCATAGTATCACCGCAGACTTAACTGAGCCCTCATTCTCTCTAAAGTAGAGCTCGGAGTCTATCCGAAGTTCCTCAGCAATTGTCTCGTCTCGCAGTGTCCACGCATTCAGCCTCCAGTGTGTTGTACGGGGGGACGCCCTCCCACCCACCTTCATTAACAGAGGAGAGTGGTCAGATATGCCCCTGGCCAGGTACTCAATGGTGTCAACCTGTTGCACTTCCCTAGCGGGGGCAAAAAGATAGTCAAGGCGTGAGAATACTCTGTGGGCCCCGGAGAAGTAGGAATAAGCCCTCCGGTGTGGGTGCTGTCTCCGCCATAGGTCAGATAATCCCAGTGTATCTAGGAATCGGGCCAGGGGTGTGGTCTCAGGGCCTCCCGCTCGGGTTCGTGTGCGATCCAACACGGGATCGATTACATCGTTGAAATCCCCTCCCAGTATATGTGTTGCAGGGCCAGATTGTAGAAGGAGCGCGTTTATGCCGTCTAGTGTTCGTTGCTGCAAGAGAGGGGGTGCATAGACGCTCACAAGAAGGAACGTTCTATTCCTCCAGACCCCTCTCACTGCCACATATGTCCCTTCAGTGTCCACCCATTGTGACGTGAAAGGGGGGGACTTTTTGATGAGGATAGCTACTCCCCGCGAACCCCTGGTGAACCCCGCATGGGCTAAAGTGGTGTATTGGCCCCGTCCTAAAAAGGAGCAGCTCGCTCCCAGTAAATGAGTTTCTTGTAGAAATACGTCAGGTTTATGCCTTTTAAGAAATCGAGAGACTAGACCTCGCTTAACTTTGTCGCCTAGTCCATTGACATTCCATGTCATTGTGGTATAACTATCATCTGTCATCGTGATTTATCCCATGGGTCAGTCCCAGTCCGACCCCGTAGTGAACCAAGCTGGGGTAATCTTTGGTGGCCGGCTGAAATGGGAGAACCCCCAGAACCCGCGGTCAAGGCCAAGAACCTGGGAGTGTGGTTTGATAATAAACTATCACTTATCCATCACACAAATGCCACGGTTTCTGCTGCCCATTTCCTCATTAGGAAAGTAAGGGAAATTCTCCCATATATTCCAGCGGATACGCGAAAGACGGTTGTCACAGCCCTGATTCAATCTAAAGTAGATTACTGTAACGGGCTGTACATGAATATACAGAAGCACTGCCTGAACAAGTTACAGAGTGTACAGAATGCAGCAGCGCAACTATTGCTTAACCTCCCCAGACGCAAATCCGTATCTGAAGAGATTCGCGGGTTGCATTGGTTGCCAGTGACACAACGAATAAAATTCAAGGCACTGTGTCTGGCCTATAAGGCATTGAGCCTCACAGGTCCTGTCTTTTTCCAGAATCTCTTCACTTGGTACGAACCAACTAGACATCTTCAATCCACGGGAGCCAAACTCCTGACAGTGCCTAGAATTCGGACCACAAAATGGGGAGGCCGCAGCTTTCTCTACAGCACCACTAAGCTCTGGAACAGTCTCCCGAATGAGCTGAGAGGTGCGAGCTCCCTCCTCTCCTTTAGGAAAGGACTTAAAACCTGGTTGTTCCAAAATTAGATTGCCAACAAGGTCACTACAGTTATGCAGCGCCAAGACACCTGCGGGTATTCGTGCGCTTTATAAATCCTAATAACATAACATAACATAACATAACATGTTCTGCCCAACCCCCCCATCCTCCCGCAGCGCAACATTCAAAGCACAACCTTGGGTTAAAAGATCTCCATTTCCATTTAACATTCCCAAAATAATACACAATTCTTTAATTTGGCCAGCCCCCACCCTACGCTCGCGAGACACCCCCACCGCCCCCCAACTCGTCAATGTGACAACTGTGGTACGGGTGATCTGTTAAGAGGTCTGTTGCCCACCCTCCCCTCCCACGCAATTTAACTAAACAATAATATTACAATAAGCTCACTCGGAGCACTTTCCCCGTTCAATTTTCCAGTCACTAAGCGTGTGGTGAACCTCGGGAAAGTCTTACTGTTTGTTGGGGGGCCAGCCGGCCTCGTTTCTCAGTCCCCATCGCCATTGCCGGAGGGTTGGAGGTTCGGCATGTCTGGGGCCGGAGGGTCTTGATCTGTTGTTTCCAATCGCAGGATATTTTGCAGCAGTGGGTGGTTAGTCGACCCCGCCTCGGAGTCCTCGCCCTCGGAGTTTTCAGTGTGGCCGGTATCGTCGGATCTGGCCACGGAGTGCAGGGAACATGATCGTACCGTGTCATCTCCCGACTCTGATTGGGGTATTTCTGTGTCCCTGGATCTCAATACTCGTCCCGGAGTGCCCCCCGCCGAGCTGCATGTCCTCATCCCTCGTCGCCGGCGCTTTTCCTTGAATCTATCCTGGGACGTGCCCCCTCGTTTCGCGGGAACCGGAGTGGAGTCTTTCTGTGTCCCCCGTTGGAGTAGCGGACGCTCCTCAATCCAGGACCAGGCTTCGTCAGGTGTTTGGAAAAACATGGAGGAGCCTTGAAACAGAACCTTCAGTTTAGCTGGGAAGAGCAGCATATATTGGAGCCCCATTGCACGCAATTTCACCTTAACTTGGTCGAAGTTCTGCCTCTGCTTCTGCACGTCCCGGGAGTAATCTGGGAAGACCATCACCCGTTCTCGTATCGGACTTCACTCTTTTTCCGGATTTCGCGCAATATTAAGTCCCTATCGTGGAAGTTCAGAAAGCGTGCTATGAGGGGGCGAGGTGGGGCTCCCGGTGGTGGTGCAAAATTCGGCATCCTGTGTGCTCGTTCTATTACGAAGCAAGTCGAGAATGGTGCCTGCGTTAGGGTATTTTTAAGAAAGGTCAGTAGAAATTGCCCGGGATCGGATCCCTCCACTTTTTCCGGAAATCCAACAAATCTAAGATTGTTCCTTCTGGCCCTGTTTTCCGCATCGTCGACTCTCCATGCCATCTCCGCCATAGATGTTAAGAGCCCTGATACATCTTTCCGTGTGGTATGGGAGGCATCTTCAAGCTCCAAGATACGATGTTCGGTTTCGGTCACTCGGTCTGAGAGTTTATGGAGATCATGGCGCAGTAACGTGACCTCCGATCGAACCTCTGCCACTTTCCCCTCCAGACTCTCTCTGGACTCGCGAATGGCTTGCAGGATAGCGGAGGTGTCTGAGGGAGGAACAAGTCCACCCTCTGCTCCCAGTGGGCCCGGGATCACTTTGGCGTAGCGGTCCATCTTACCCTGCCTAGACTGCTTGGGGTCCTTTTCTTTGGCCATCATAAGCTCCTACTCAGGGGTGCACCCTCCTGGGAGCGGGCTCCCGATCTTGACCACCAGCAGGATCTGACTTGTTGCCTCCCCTGTCGATCTTCCACTGCTCCAGTGGCGGTCCCGGTGACTCTCAAGTTATGGGATAGTGGGACCACGGTCGCCTCTCCAGTGCCCCGAGGTATCAAGGGTGGCCCCGCCGCGTCACAGGCGGCAGGAGGCGTAGTACAGGATTGACCCACTTCTGCTTCTGGTATGAGTCTGGTAAGACAGGCAGGAGATTGCAGGTGTCAAGCGGGGGAACGTCCGGACTCCGGCGGCGGCCACCTTCACCAACGTCAGCTGGGCCCACGACTGCCGGCGTTTGTCACCGGCTCCTACCCCCTCTAGTTCTCTCCTCTCGGAGGGAAGGACTGCACTCCACGGGAGACTGCGCGTCGATCTTCGCGCCGAGGGAATCTCCACCGGGAAGCCAGGGGACTCTGATGTAGTGAAGGGAAGAGACCCCCACCGCCCGTATCCGGTGCACTTCGGGGGCGCCGGTCCGCAGAAGCCCGGAGCCGGGTCTCCAGGGAGTGTCACTCTCAGGAGAGCGAGCGCAGCATCAACAATCCACCGAAGGCGGAGATGGGTATGTCCCGCTATTTACAGATCCCAGGACGGGGATCCCTCACAAATCCCTCTTCATAAGGATCAGTCCACACTCAGGGCACCGCACACGAGCCCGGCCACCGGAGCGCCGGCTCGCTACATCCACCGCTTACAGTCAGGACCCCTTGGACCTGCTCGGAGGTGACAGTTCCCCAGTAGGGGGGGGGAACCGGCAGTCCCCGATCTTTCCTACCCCCAGGCTCTGGCTGCACAGGCGAAGGATGTGGTAGCTGAGTCCCCCGTCTCACTCCCTCTCCTTCCGCGGTGCTGGGCGGGCGACGGGCGCTATCCCGCCGTCTCAGGTGCCGAGTTGTTGCCCCTTCCGCCGCCGGGGAGGGATTCACTGGCCGTCAGGCAGCCACACCTCCCGCCGCTGCCGACCGCTCACCGTTCTCAGGCTCTGCCCTGGGGGG
This sequence comes from Calotriton arnoldi, assembly GCA_963921515.1. Classification (NCBI taxonomy): domain Eukaryota; kingdom Metazoa; phylum Chordata; class Amphibia; order Caudata; family Salamandridae; genus Calotriton; species Calotriton arnoldi. Next base: position 2,453,700 of record CAWUFW010000913.1, on the reverse strand, counting down.
TCCGCTCGGCGCTGCTTCTCCTCCTGGTCCCGGAGATCACCAACGCGGGTCAGCCGCCATTTTGAGCGTGGGCGCGCGCCGGTCCGGACCTCCGGAAAAAGTCAAATTCCGGACTCCGCACAGTGCCCTCCGATCCACCGGGTCTGCCGCTTTCCTCCCGGGGACTTCTGCCGCCACTTTTTCAGGGTGTCAGCGATGGAGGACCAGGATTTTTTACAGGATCGTCTCCGAGGCCAGCGGAGCTCTCGGTTTCCCCAGCTACTTCGCCATGACGCTGGCCACGCCCCCCGACAAAGTATTATTGAGTGTTGAATTTATTTGTAAGGGAACCATTTAAATTGTCAATATTATTTAAATAGACTTCAATATTGAGTGATCTTCTATTTTGATATTAGGGTGTGGCATAGTATAAAGAATGGTGCTTTTTGAACTAGGAATTACCTGAGATTTGTTATTGGTTGGTCTCTGCGAGAACTCTAGTGTGACCAAAGTAAGGTTTACAATCAAGATGCACTTGCACTTTATAGGAGTTGTCCCATATAGAGAATAGATTGTATTTACTTAAGTGAAACAGTGTACAAATAGAAATCTATGATATTGCACTTGCACTTTTCATTTTTATGTACCGTACTTATTAGTGAGATGATTTTATTGTGGCATTTGCACTCTAAATAATTGTACTGTATAAAGCACTTGCACTTTACATCGTTTTGAACACTGTATTTCAGTTGCTTCTATTATATGAGAGATTATGCTATATGAGGACATTGGACAATCAGTTTTGTATGCACTTGCACTTTAACTGACAAAAGATGGTGGGACTCAAATAACTGATCATGAGAGTATGCAATTAAGAGAAGTGTCACCATTGAAGTCAAAAGGTCTTTGCCCGCCCGTTATTAATTATTAATTATTATTTTTGAATGTGTCTAATATTTTAAAATGTTCTATATATATATTCATTATGTGTACCTTATGATCAACTGTGTTCTAATTAAGGGTAGTATGAATTGCAGTGATAGCTTTACTGTTGAATCATGTAGGCACTTGCCCGTATAAATTTAAAACAGTTTAATTGAAGTAAGGTACGAAATCACTATGAGAGAAAAGTGATTTCTAATACTATGACAATTCATGGAATTTTTAAGCATGAGACAAATAATCATGTATTTTACAAATATTTTTCAACACAATATATGAAGAAATGTCTGAAGTAACAATGATGGCGAGTCTGCCTTCTATGGAAATAGGAGCAGCACACCATGTGACCGAGAGCCTTGTACTTTAAATGGTTACTGTGAAAATGACGTTTATTTTGTGAGCAAGGCAGGAAATGCCGAAACGAGTTACAACTCATTAAAGAATAAACGGAGATTTACAAACGAGTGATTCGTACCTCTGTGTCGGTGTCCGTGTCTAATGGAGACTGGAGCTGGAGTTTATATATGTATATATATATATCCACACAAACTTTTGCAAGTATAACGCACTCTCAGGAGTTTGCCAGAAACAGTTTATTCTTGGTAACGTGTTTCGACAGCCAAGCTGTCTTGTTCACACAATATTGTATATATTTAAAGTTTCTACGTTTGTTATTTACGTTTAAAATTCTGCAACTACTTGAATGAATGAATGAAAAAGTTTATATAGCGCTCAGCTACTCCAGAAGAAGTGTCCCGGCGCTTCTGCTTTTAATACTTTTATGTATGTTCTCTTGAGATGATTCACACAGTTTTGCAGCTTTTCCGTATGGTGCTTTCCCATATGGTGTGCTTTCTTTTCAGCTGCATTATAAATGTTTATTTGTTGGTAGTTTGTTGAGGTTGAGGACGTTGGATTTATTTTTACTCGCTATTGGAGTGAGTTCATATTTTTAAGTAATTTATGTATACTTACTTTGCCATATCTTTTTAGTGGTTTGTGATAGTTGTTTTTTTTCTGGCAGCTGATTACTTTTCCAAGTCATCGTGTTTTCTTTTAGGACGTACATACAAAGAGATAGAAGTTGGAGAGTGTTTTATTAATTATTTGCTTAAGTTTATTTACAAGTAAGGTTTAATTTAAATATAAGTTTTGCTTACTTGGTTATGTAATTTTATATATATATATTATTACGTAAAAAGTGTTTTTCATAATTATTAATGATAATGTAATTATTTTAGTGACATTATTGTATTCGATATTGTGTGAATCGATATTTTTGACTTATTTAAAGGTGCCGATATTTTTGTTTCCGATATTTGTGTTTTGAATATAAGTAAAAATCTATATTTTAAGAATGATATCTGTGTTCTCGATATTTGTTGTTTTACTAGTTAAGTATAGGAAGTCAAAATTTTTGTTAACAATATTTATTTTCTGATATTTTTGTGTTTTGATATTGTATGCATCGATATTATGGAACTGATTTAGATCTTGGCGACTATGGTTCCGCCGCCACTTTTCCAATTTTTTTCCTGCCCGCCGGCTTGGCGGTCCACCCGCCCTATTTAGATGTTGGTGGGTCTGTAGAGGGAAGACCGCCACAGCCTCGCTGACTCCGCCAGGAATTCCCAACTGCGTTGACGGCGATAGAGGCAGAATCGGCTGTCGGCAGGACTTCAGCCCAGATTCCCGCCATCCAGATTATGATGTGCTTTTCTGCCGTGGCAACTGTGGCAGGAATCCCTCCTACTTTGAGTTGGTGGAATCGAAGGAACTGAGGTAAATACCTACCTTTTTCCATGCTTCCCACTTCCATTTCCATCTTGTACCCCATCGTCCAGGTCCCTCCTTTGATGCACCGACTCCACCATGACGCCAAACGACTCAGGGGCATATTCTCAAGGACTCATCGCCGAGTTAACGGCACTTTAGCACAGCAAAAGTGGCGAAAGAATTATCGCCCCATTCACAAGCTGGTGCAAACTCCCCACATCGCCAGTATACCAGCGATAGCTGCCGCAAAAAACATCGCCACGGATGAGAGAGACAACTAACGTTAATGACATGCAGAGTAGGCGTTCCCGTGCAAAAACTCACGAAAACTCCACTTCGCGATATTCACAACGACCAGCCAGATCTGCGATGCGATCCAAAAACAAGCGATAAGGTGCGTTAGCAGCAGGGATTTAACACCTGCCTTCTACTGGTGTTAAGCAGGACGACAAACTGCAGTATAAAAGGGAGCCCAGCCCAGAGCCACATCGGCAGACCAACACATGTCATGGAGCTACTGATCATGCAGCTCGGAGCCCCAAGAGGCCCACAACACCCACCGCCACCCCCCTAGGCCCCCACCCCCTCCAGGACCACCCCCCCCCGGACTACCACCGAGGCAGCGCAAAATGAGACAGCGGTCCTTCCAAAAACGCACCAGTCTCAGAGACCTAATTCCAGAGGAAGTCATTGCCCACTACAGGCGCAAAAGGACGACCATCCTCCGCATCCTGACCCACATTGCCCACAGGCTGACGGTACCAACACAGCGGAGAACCAACATCCCTCCGCAGACAAAGCTGCTGGCTGTGCTGCACCTGTTGGCCTCTGGTACCTTCCAACCAACAACTGCCAGAGTCGGAGGAGTCTTACAGCCAGCCCTATCAAAGTTCCTCACACCTGTCTTGGATGCCATCATCAGCTTGGTACCCCAGTACCTTCACTTCCCCCACACTGCGCAGGAACAGCTGGAGACCAAGCAAGGCTTCTACGCCATAGCTGGCTTCCCGCACGTGTTGGGGCAATTGACTGCACACATGTCCTACTTGTGCCCCCTGCCGACACTGCACACAATTACCGCAACAGGAAGCACACTTATTCCAACAATGTGCAGGCAATAGTGGACCACCGGGGACTCTTCACCAACGTCGTCGCTAACTACCCAGGCAGTGTGCATGATTCCTACATCTTCCGACAGTCCATCATCAACCAGCACTTTGAGGATGGCACCCACGGAAATGCACTGCTCGTTGGTAAGTACCAACGGAACACACCACACACCTCAACTTCACAATCATGCAACTCGCAACTGTGGGAATGCACACGTTACAACATCACATACGACATGCCAAACAACATGCCCACCTACCAGACACGACAACACATGGAACTGTGGTAACAGGGGCCAGACATGTAGACAAGCCATCCATGTCATGGCACCTCTGCCACACAATAGCAGGATGTGGTGAGAGGCGGGAACCAAGTATGTGCGAGGGAGGCAAGTGACCCATGAATTAGAATGTACACAATGCCAAGTGTGGCGGGGATGTGCTGGACAGACTCAAGTATGCAGAGCACAGACATGTCAATGTGGACATATACTGCTGGTGTTTGTAGTGTCGTAGACAGTGGGCGCAACCATGTTACCTCAGGCGGTGGGGTAGACCCTGGACATGTAGCTATGTCCCCCCCCTTTAAGCATAAGCGGAGTGGGCTGGGCCAGCATAGGAGTGGGAATCAATAGCCCGGGGCTCAGGGCGTGGTTCACTTCCGGGATGGCCACCAAGGCAACTACTGCGTGTGTCTCTGTTTCCGCAATATCCTGACCATAGGCCTACACACACGTGGCTGACCACCTTCAACGGCCAATATCACAGTGTCGTTGTCAGGCTTGTAGACATGCGGAGACAGTCATGACAATGGTGTGTCCTAGGAGTGCAAGTGATGCAACCGCACAGCGCACACAAGTAAATAGGCTCGGGGGGAGTGAGGAGCAGCTGTGAGGCAATGTAGTACACATGGATGCCGCTCATTTGCCACATGCAAGACATGTCAGACATGTATCCCAAAGTCCCACACATCACACACCAATATACTAATAAGCCTGCCAACACAGAATGCCGAACCACCGATTGACACTTCTCTCTCCCCTGTCACAGGTGATCAAGGATATGCACTCTGCCCGTGGATGATGACACCCCTCCGTTCCCCGAACACCCAGGCCCAGAGGCAGTACAATGCGGCCCACATACACACCAGGGGCATTGTGGAGCGCTCATTTGTCGTGTTGAAGTCACGTTTCAGGTGCCTGGACATCACAGGTGGAAGACTCCTGTACAGCCCGCAAATAGTGTGCAAGATGATCATTGCATGTTGTGTGTTGCACAACATATGTGTACGCACCAATGCCCCATGGATCCAAGTGCCAGATGCACTGGACAATGATGATGAAGATGAGGCAGGTGGACCACACCCCAGTGCAGCAGCAGCTGGAATAGCCCGAAGGGACACTATCATTCACAATTTCTTCACATAAGCACGTCACATAGGGACTGTCCTTAGCAATCATGGGACAAGTCAAAATGACCACAGACACAGCATGTGCAAATAAATTCATTCCTAGACACATTCCCTGTGTGCATGTCACTCCTCTGCATTGGCACATCGCTCTGACAAGTGTATGTGCAACATTTAGTGCTGTCAATTTCACCAATGGCAATTGGATGGTGGGAGTGTCACTGTTAGAAATGGGATCTCTAGTTGGCAAGGGCTTGCACCTTTGGCCAAGTAGGGACCCTTCTTCCTAGTCAGGGTAAGGGTGTTACACTCGTGAAGTAACCCCTGCTCACCCTCGTGGTAGCTTGGCAGAGCAGTCAGGCTTAATTCAGAGGCAGTGTGTAAAGCATTTGCACATAACCAACAGTAATACAGTGTAAGCACTACAAACGGACACCACACCAGTTTAGAAAAATAACCAATATTTTATATACTCAAGACAAGACCAATTACGACAAAAATCCACAATACTATACTTTACGAATGAATACTTGATACGGTAACTTCTTCTTTGCAGGAATAGCACAAAAGCAAAGTTCGTACGAGTCGGTAGCTCCGTCCGAGCCTACTGTGATGCTGAAAACCACAGAGTCTAACAGTTCCAGCCGACCGCGTCGATACGGGCCAGCAGAGTCGTGAACAGACTCGGTTACAGTACCTTTCTCGTTGTGGCTGGTACGGAGTGTACGAGCCGGTCGGCGTTCGTCGCGGTTGCGGTGCAAGACGGAGCGATGCAAGGTGCGGTGTCCCTCGATGCGGTGCAGGCAGCGGCTCGATGAGCGTCGTGCAGACGGAGTCGGTGAGTCCAAGGCGTGCGATGCAGGGTGAGACGATGCTCGATGCGGTGCTGACAGGTTGTGATGCAGGCGACCAAGCCGGAGTGCGGGAGCTGGCGTCGGACAGCGGTGCGAGTCGGAGCGGTGCGTCGCAGACGTGCAAGCGGTGCCCCAAATGCGATGCGGTCACGACTCTTGAGCCAGTTGCAGCGACCGCGTCGGTCGGGTCCGGTTGGTTCAGTGAAGCGATGCGATGCGAACTGCGGTGCCCACAGGTCACGGTGCAAGCAGCGGCTCGATGTTGGCGGCGTCGGAGACCAGGGTTGCGATGCGAAGCGGGGCGATGCGGTCTGCGGTGCAAACAGGTCACCGGCCAGGGATGGATTCGGTTGACGGCGTCGGTTGCGGTTCCCTTCCTCTGTGGCAACTGAAACAGCGTTCCAGAAGCGGTACCCAGAGGCTTGTGAAGTCTTTGTAGTCCCTGAGACTTCTTAACAGGAGGCCAGCTCGGTTTCAGGCCCTTGGAGATACTCAGCACAAGTTTGTAGAAAGTTCAGTCCAGTCCTTTCACTGCCCAAGGCAGAAGCAGCAGCTGCAGGCCAACCCAACAAAGCAACAACACAGCAAAGGGGCAGTACTCCTCCTGGCAGCTCTTCCCGCTCTTCGTCTTGGCAGGTTCCTTGATTCCAGCGAGATCTAAATTCATGGGGTCAGGGCCCCAATATTTATATCCCAAATTCCTTTGTTCTCTGAAGGCAGAGAGGCCTTTGCCTAGTCCAAACCAGTTCTGGAGCACTTTGTTGACAAGTCTCCGTCCCTTCTTTCAGTGAGTAGGCCAGGGACATCAGACGCACCACAGGAGGTGGAGCCAGCATTGTGGAGGGAAGGCACTGTCCTATTCGGGGCCCAGGTGCGACCCCTCCCACCCATCTACATGTAGATCTTGCTATTCAGCCCTGTGCTGACTCACCCTGTCTCCTGGCATCCCCCAGCCCCTGTCACTCACACTCCAGACAAGGAATACACAACCTCGCAGAAGCAGGCTTGGATGGTTAGACAAGAAAATACCCACTTTCTAAAAGTGGTATTTTCAAACACAGAATGTTAAAACCAACTTTACTAAAAGATGCATTTTATCATTCTGAGTCCAGGCATACTAAACTCGAATTTCTACCACGTTCCCGGGGTCAGTTAGGATTATAAACTGTAATAATCCAAACTGCCCGTTCTGGCCTAGGGGGAACAGGTAGCCTTGCAATAGTGAAAAACGAACTAGGCTGTAATTCACTATCAGGACATGCCGCACACACCAGGGCATGTCCTACCTTTCGCATACAACGCACCCTGCCCACAGGGGTACCTTGGGCCTACCTTAGGGGTGACTAACATGTAGCAAAGGGAAGGTTTAGGGACTTGCAAGTGTGTGCACTTGCCAAGTCGACATGGCAGCCCCAGGCTGCGCACAGGCTCTGCGATGGCAGGCCCGAGTTACACTTTACGGGCTGTTTGTGTGGGTGGCACAATCCAGTGCTGCAGCCCACCAACAGCATTTGGTCTATAGGCCCTGGCACTCGCAGTGCACTTTACAAGGGACTGACACATAAACCAAATAGGCCAATCATGGAAACACCAATCCATAACGCATTTTATACAGGAGCACTTGCACTTTCCCACTGGACAGCAGTGAGGAAAGTGCGCAGAATCATTACACCAGCAAAAACAGAGTCAAAACCGGGAGGTCAGAAAGCAAAAAGTCAGGGAAACACGCCAAAAGATGCCAAGTCTAACACATGTCCCCTCCAGCTGAAAGTAGGGAGAACTACCCAACCCCATTGGAGTTCTCTTCACTAAGGCGGAAGAACCTGGACAGACCATCTGCGTTGGCGTGTTCTGTACCAGGACGGTGTTCCACCGTAAAGTCCATTCCCTGTAGGGAGATGGACCACCTCAGCAGTTTTGGATTCTCGCCCCTCATTTGCATCAACCATCTGAGGGGCCTGTGGTCTGTCTGAACCCGGAAGTGAGTCCCAAACAGGTATGGTCTCAACTTCTTCAGCGCCCAGACCACAGCAAAAGCTTCCCTTTCTATGGCACTCCACCTCTGTTCCCTGGGAAGTAGTCTCCTGCTAAGGAAGACTACAGGCTGATCCAGGCCCTCTTCGTTCAGTTGTGAGAGCACCGCTCCCACACCATGCTCTGAAGCGTCAGTCTGCACGACGAATTCCTTGGAGAAGTCAGGTGCCTTGAGCACGGGCGCCGTGCACATGGCTGCCTTCAGGGCATCAAAAGCTTTCTGGCAGGACTCAGTCCAGATCACTTTCCTGGGCTGCCTCTTAGAGGTCAGCTCTGTTAAGGGGGCAACGATGGTGCCATAGCCCTTAACAAATCTCCTGTAATAACCGGTGAGACCTAAGAAGGCTCTCACCTCTGTCTGGGTCTTGGGGGTTTCCCAAGCCAGAATGGTGTCAATCTTGGGTTGTAGGGGCGCCACCTGGCCGCTTCCTACCTGGTGTCCCAAGTACACCACAGAACCCTGCCCGATCTGGCACTTACTGGCCTTGATCATGAGGCCTGCACCTGGCAGAGCCCTCAACACTTTCTCAAGGTGCTGTAAATGTTCTTCCCAGCTGGAACTGAACACAGCAATGTCATCCAGGTAGGCGGCACTGAAATCCTCCAGCCCAGCCAACACCTGATTGACCAACCTCTGAAAGGTGGCAGGGGCATTCTTCAACCCAAAGGGCATTACCCGGAATTGGTAATGACCTTCTGGGGTTGAGAATGCTGATCTCTCCTTGGCCCCATCGGTTAAGGCAATCTGCCAGTACCCAGACGTCAAATCAAACGTGCTGAGGAACCGGGCAGCTCCCAACCGATCAATGAGCTCATCAGCTCTGGGGATGGGGTGCGCGTCAGTCCTGATGACGGCATTGAGCCCACGGTAGTCCACACAAAACCGGAGTTCTGGAGTGGCACCGGGCGCCGCAGCCTTTGGGACCAAGACCACTGGGCTGGCCCAAGGACTGTGGGAGGGCTCAATCACCCCTAATGCCAGCATCTTAGAGACCTCCTCCTTGATGCTGGCTCTGACCCGGTCAGTCAACCTGTAAATCTTGTGCTTCACAGGAGGGCTGTCACCAGTGTCCACGTCATGGGTACACCAGTGAGTAACACCGGGGGTCAGAGAGAACAGTGGGGCGAACTGTCCCAACAACTGGCGACAGTCCCCCTGCTGCTCTTGAGTCAGAGTAGGGGAGCGGATCACACCCTCTACCGACCCATCATGCTCCTTGGTAGACAGGAGGTGAGGGAGAGGCTCACTCTCCTCTTCCACCCCATCATCTGTCGCCAAGAGCATACTCACTTCGGACCTCTCGAAGTGGGGCTTGAGGCGGTTCACGTGAAGGACCCTCAAAGGGTTCCTTGGAGCCTGCAAATCCACCAGGTAGGTGACGTCACTTTTGCGCTCCTTTACCTCATATGGCCCAGTCCACTTGTCCTGCAAGGCACAAGGTGCCACTGGGGCCATGACCCACACTTTTGCCCAGGTTGAAATTCGACCAGAGTGGCATTCTGGTCATACCATCTCTTCATTTCTTCCTGGCTTGCTTCTAGGTTCGCCTGAGTGAGTTTCCTGAAGCGGGCAGTTTGGTTTCTAAAGGCCAGCATGTAGCTAAATACATCCTGGGGAGTTTTCCTGGGAGCTGCCTCCCAGCCTTCCTTTACCAAACTCAGAGGTCCTCTGACAGGGTGGCCATACAGGAGCTCAAAGGGGCTGTACCCAAGAGACTTCTGAGGCACCTCCCTGTATGCAAAGAGTAGGCATGGCAAGAGGACGTCCCACTTACGCCTCATGGGTTCTGTTAGACCCTTGATCATGCCTTTCAAGGTCTGGTTGAATCTCTCCACCAGACCGTTTCCTTGTGGGTGGTAAGGAGTGGTGAACTTGTAGGTTACACCACACTCCTTCCACAGGGATGTCATATACTTGGATATGAAATTGATCCCCCTATCAGAAACCACCTCTCTGGGGAATCCCACACGGGAAAAGATCCCCATTAACGCCCGGCCCACCACTGGTGCCGTCGTTGTCCTGAGAGGGATTGCCTCCGGGTACCCGGTGGCATGGTCCACCAAGACCAGGATGTACCTGTTGCCCATGGCTGTCTTGGGGTCCAGTGGCCCCACAATATCCATCCCTACCCTTTCAAAGGGTGTTCCAACAACAGGAAAAGGTTGGAGAGGAGCTTTGACCTTCCTCCCACTCTTACCACTTGCCTGGCAAGTTTGGCAAGACCTACAGTGTGCATCTGACTGCCTTCGCATTTGGGGCCAAAAGAAGTGGGTGACAAGCCTGTCAAAGGTCTTGTCCTGCCCCAAATGTCCTGCCAAAGGCACGTCATGAGCCAGACCCAGTAGGAAGGTCCTGAAGCGCTGGGGTACCACCAGCACACGGGCTGACCCAGGCTCAGCAACCTTAGGCTCACTGTATAGGAGACCACTCTCCCAGTAGATCAGATGTGACCCGGACTGATTACCAGCTGCCTGGTCTGCAGCCTGCCGCCGCAGACCCTCCAGAGTAGGGCACTCGTTCTGCTCCCTGCAGAACTCCTCCCTGGTGGGACCCCCTTCTTGCTGCCAATGGGTCAGCTCAGAGATGTCTCCCAGTTCGGCTACCTGCTCCCCTGTAGGCACCGGGCGTCCCCCTCGAGGTCCGCCTCCTCCCGGTCCGTGGGAACTTCGGGGGCCGGTTTCCCGCGCCCCCTGCCCTTTCTCTTGGCAGGGACTTGGGCCACTGTTTCAGGCTCCAAGTCCTCTTGATCACCCTTTTTGGCTGCCATTGACCGAGTAGACACGCATGCCCACTCTGGCAACCCAAGCATCTCCAAGTGAGACCTGAGCTCAACCTCCTTCCATGAGGACTGCTCCAGGTCATTTCCTAGCAGACAATCTACAGGCATGGTAGGGCTCACAACCACCCTCAAGGGACCTGAGACCCCCCCATTCAAAGGGAACCTGCGCCACCATACATTGGCGCTCTGAGTTGTCTACAGCAACTACTTGGTGGAATGCCCCGGGGACTACTTGCTTCTCAGACACCAGGTGACACCGGACTGAGGTCACACTGGCTCCAGTATCTCTGAGAGCCTCTACCCTGTTCCCATTAATGGTCACCCAGGTGCTATATTTCTTTGTGTTAGGGGGCACCTGGTTTCCTGGGACCATCTCACTGTCCCCTAGTGAGACAAGGGTCATTTCTGTGGGATCCCCACCCTCCTGTGGGCACCCCTCCTCCCCAAGCGCTACACTAGCCAACACTTTGGACTGTCCACCGGTGGGCGGCTGTGTCCCCTTCGGGCACTTGGGGTCCCCCTTAAAGTGACCTACCTGGTCACATGCATAACACTTGCGGGGGCCGGTCTCAACAGGCTTCCCTGTGGAGACCCCTTTCTTCTTATCACCGGGGGCTGGGAACCTTTACCCTGGGTACTAGTTTGGGGCCCTTTAGAGAACTCCTGTGCTTTACCCTTGTCCCCCCACCTTTCTGCTGGGGACCCTGCCCACCTTTGGCTGAGTCTCCCCCAAACGCTTTCTTGTGGACCCTGGTACTCACCCAGCGGTCCGCTTCCATAGCAAGCTTCCTGGGGTCAGTTAGCTTACTATCCACTAGGTGCTGGCGCAGATCTGCAAAACATAGACTAGACAAGTGCTCACATGCAATCAAGTTGTAGAGCCCCTGAAAATCTGTTACGCTACTGCCCTTCACCCAACCATCCAGAGACCTGCAGAACACATCCACACATTCCAACCAAGTGTTGGCATCAGACTTCTTACTGGACCTGAACTGATCCCTGTACTTTTCAGGAGTAAGACCATACTTCGTGAGAAGGGCATCCTTCATGTCAGCATAGGTGAGGTGATACCCCTTACCCAAAGCTATCAGAGCATCCCTTGCTTCTTCAGGAAAAAGTGGCCACAATCCTGCTCCCCAATTCTCCTCAGGGACCCCATTCATGTGTATGGCTGCCTCATAACCCTGAAACCACCTTTGTATGTCATCCCCCTTCTTGAACTCCTTGCCTACATTCTTGGGAATGTGCACAATCCTGTCTGCTTTTCTGGACGAATTGCTGCCACCATCTGAGCCTGACTTACTCCTAAGTTCTAGCTCCTTCAGTTCTCTCTCATGCTCTAAGAGCATCTTCCTCTCCTCTATGGCCAATCTCTTCTCCTCCCGCTCACTCTCCAGCCTGAGCTTCTGCAGCTCAAACTGCCTTGCCTCCCGCCTGTCCTCCAGCTCCTCTGGGGACAGACTGCTGCTGCCTGATCTGGCGGGTTCCCCCTACCCAAAAGCACATCCACCCTGGAAATAGGCTCCTCCACCTCCTCACTGAGATTACCAGGCTGCCCATTGGCATGTCTGGCTGCTACCCAGGCCCTCAGCGCCTTCTGTAGCTCCTCCTTCCTTGTGAGGCCTTTAATTTGGACTTTCAGGTTTTTACAAATCGCTCGTAGCTCCTTTACGGCATAGGATTCCAACCTATCCTCCTCAAAGATAACTTCCAGAGATGCAACGGATGATGCAATTGATTCAGGCATGACAAAAGTAGTGAGTTGAAAACTGGCAAGATCAAAAATAGGCCAAAAGAAAAAGAACCAGGTTGTGGTACGTAATGGTCTGCGATATGGTAGTAGTGCACACCAATCACTGTAAGTCAAGTGCAAACACAAGTCCTATCCTCACCGCTGACAACCAATGTTAGAAATGGGATCTCTAGTTGGCAAGGGCTTGCACCTTTGGCCAAGTAGGGACCCTTCTTCCTAGTCAGGGTAAGGGTGTTACACTCGTGAAGTAACCCCTGCTCACCCTCGTGGTAGCTTGGCACGAGCAGTCAGGCTTATTTCAGAGGCAGTGTGTAAAGCATTTGCACATAACCAACAGTAATACAGTGTAAGCACTACAAACGGACACCACACCAGTTTAGAAAAATAACCAATATTTTATATACTCAAGACAAGACCAATTACGACAAAAATCCACAATACTATACTTTACGAATGAATACTTGATACGGTAACTTCTTCTTTGCAGGAATAGCACAAAAGCAAAGTTCGTACGAGTCGGTAGCTCCGTCCGAGCCTACCGTGATGCTGAAAACCACAGAGTCTAACAGTTCCAGCCGACCGCGTCGATACGGGCCAGCAGAGTCGTGAACAGACTCGGTTACAGTACCTTTCTCGTTGTGGCTGGTACGGAGTGTACGAGCCGGTCGGCGTTCGTCGCGGTTGCGGTGCAAGACGGAGCGATGCAAGGTGCGGTGTCCCTCGATGCGGTGCAGGCAGCGGCTCGATGAGCGTCGTGCAGACGGAGTCGGTGAGTCCAAGGCGTGCGATGCAGGGTGAGACGATGCTCGATGCGGTGCTGACAGGTTGCGATGCAGGCGACCAAGCCGGAGTGCGGGAGCTGGCGTCGGACAGCGGTGCGAGTCAGAGCGGTGCGTCGCAGACGTGCGAGCGGTGCCCCAAATGCGATGCGGTCACGACTCTTGAGCCAGTTGCAGCGACCGCGTCGGTCGGGTCCGGTTGGTTCAGTGAAGCGATGCGATGCGAACTGCGGTGCCCACAGGTCACGGTGCAAGCAGCGGCTCGATGTTGGCGGCGTCGGACGTCGCCCACGGTGAGACCAGGGTTGCGATGCGAAGCGGGGCGATGCGGTCTGCGGTGCAAACAGGTCACCGGCCAGGGATGGATTCGGTTGACGGCGTCGGTTGCGGTTCCCTTCCTCTGTGGCAACTGAAACAGCGTTCCAGAAGCGGTACCCAGAGGCTTGTGAAGTCTTTGTAGTCCCTGAGACTTCTTAACAGGAGGCCAGCTTGGTTTCAGGCCCTTGGAGATACTCAGCACAAGTTTGTAGAAAGTTCAGTCCAGTCCTTTCACTGCCCAAGGCAGAAGCAGCAGCTGCAGGCCAACCCAACAAAGCAACAACACAGCAAAGGGGCAGTACTCCTCCTGGCAGCTCTTCCCGCTCTTCGTCTTGGCAGGTTCCTTGATTCCAGCGAGATCTAAATTCATGGGGTCAGGGCCCCAATATTTATATCCCAAATTCCTTTGTTCTCTGAAGGCAGAGAGGCCTTTGCCTAGTCCAAACCAGTTCTGGAGCACTTTGTTGACAAGTCTCCGTCCCTTCTTTCAGTGAGTAGGCCAGGGACATCAGACGCACCACAGGAGGTGGAGCCAGCATTGTGGAGGGAAGGCACTGTCCTATTCGGGGCCCAGGTGCGACCCCTCCCACCCATCTACATGTAGATCTTGCTATTCAGCCCTGTGCTGACTCACCCTGTCTCCTGGCATCCCCCAGCCCCTGTCACTCACACTCCAGACAAGGAATACACAACCTCGCAGAAGCAGGCTTGGATGGTTAGACAAGAAAATACCCACTTTCTAAAAGTGGTATTTTCAAACACAGAATGTTAAAACCAACTTTACTAAAAGATGCATTTTATCATTCTGAGTCCAGGCATACTAAACTCGAATTTCTACCACGTTCCCTGGGTCAGTTAGGATTATAAACTGTAATAATCCAAACTGCCCGTTCTGGCCTAGGGGGAACAGGTAGCCTTGCAATAGTGAAAAACGAACTAGGCTGTAATTCACTATCAGGACATGCCGCACACACCAGGGCATGTCCTACCTTTCGCATACAACGCACCCTGCCCACAGGGGTACCTTGGGCCTACCTTAGGGGTGACTAACATGTAGCAAAGGGAAGGTTTAGGGACTTGCAAGTGTGTGCACTTGCCAAGTTGACATGGCAGCCCCAGGCTGCGCACAGGCTCTGCGATGGCAGGCCCGAGTTACACTTTACGGGCTGTTTGTGTGGGTGGCACAATCCAGTGCTGCAGCCCACCAACAGCATTTGGTCTATAGGCCCTGGCACTCGCAGTGCACTTTACAAGGGACTGACACATAAACCAAATAGGCCAATCATGGAAACACCAATCCATAACGCATTTTATACAGGAGCACTTGCACTTTCCCACTGGACAGCAGTGAGGAAAGTGCGCAGAATCATTACACCAGCAAAAACAGAGTCAAAACCGGGAGGTCAGAAAGCAAAAAGTCAGGGGAAACACGCCAAAAGATGCCAAGTCTAACAGCCACCTCCGTTATCGGGATCCTATTTTCCTGCGGACTGAACTGCTTCTTCCTCTTCTTCTTCTCCTTGCCCTTCCCTGGCCCCGAGGTCCCAGGCTGGTCCTCCGTGGGGCTTGTGGGGTTCGGGTTGTCCTCTGTACTTGCTCCAGCTCCCTCCATTGTGCTTCGCAGTTGTTATGTTTTTTTTATTTATTTCTGGGTTTTTTGCTGCTTTTATGGTGATTTTTCCCACCTGACGTGGGAATTGCAAGCCTGCCGCTGCTTGTCGCCGATTTTTCTATCGCGGTTGGGCCCATCGCAACTTTTTTCATGTTCGGGTTTCCTTTTTTATCGCCGTCGCGGTAGTTGTATCGCGGACATTTGAAGCGTTATCGGGAAACTATCGCATGTTACCGCCATGTTAGGAATACGACGATAACACAGAGTTATTTTCCCACGATAGACGGCGATATGAAAACGTGCTTTAGCCTTTTTTGGCGATGATTATCGCACGTTCTTGGGAATATCCCCCTCAGTTGTTGCCGAGATCTAAGGTAAGGTACTTGTACTATTTTGCTATGTATCCTGTGCTGATCTTTGCTGTAGCCTCGTGTATGTCTGCATTGCTCTTATATGCAATATTTTCCTTAGGTGTAATGCAGTAGTATTCAGTTTCCTACTACTCAATGCAAATTGAACACACCTGTAGTGACACTTAAAAAAATATGTGTTGTTGTGATGCTTGGGGGTGTTGTGCTAGTGGTGCCTGTGATTGTGCATTCAATAGTGTGTGTATGTTGTGTGAGTGGCATGCAAACTGTAACACAAAGGGGCATATCACATTGCCTACCCATGGTTTACATGCAAACATGACAAATATGTGAATTGACACATTAATAAGTTCTACTTTCCTGTCTCCACACCACCATGAACCGCACTCCGTCAGGACTCTACTGTCAGGACTCCGCCAGCACAGCGGGAACATCTAAATCGGCTTGGCGCAATCCCGCCAGACTGAGGGCAGCAGAAAACTGATAGCCAGCAGAGCAGACCACCACCACGGCGGTCTTCTGTCTTGCTACAACATCTAAATACGGCAGGCGAACCGCTGTCAGCTCACCGGAGTACTTGGGACCGCCGCCGTAACGGGACAGCGGTAGTCCCGCCAAGAGCTAAATCAGGCCCTTTGTCAGTGATCCAAGTTTGTGCAAGTCCCTGACAGGCCTGCTGGTCTTGAATAGTCTTAACCGACCTGAAGGGAGCTGGCAAGTGTGGATGGACCATGGTACGTCTCTGCAGGCTCCGTTCTCCTGGGGCTGAGGATCCATGACCTATCACGCTCTTTCTGCGATGACAAGTCAGGCCTCCTTCAGTCTCCGAGTGGCCAATGTTGGTGTCAGAAGTCCTCCTTCATAGATCCTCACAATCGGTAAGTGTTCCTCAGAGTAACCTGGGTGCAAAAGTCCCGGGAAACGGTCCGACTTCCACCTGGCATACTGCAACCTGGTGCTGCACAACGTCGACTGGTGCTGCACAAGGAAAATGGCATATGCACGAAGGTTGCCAACTGCTGCTGCTGCAATGGTCCTGATCAGACCAGTGTCTTTAAAGTTGTTCACCAGGATAGACTTGGAAGGATTTTCTCTTGGCCTCGTTTCATTCAGGTGCTCTCCTCCTCATCACAGGGTCCACAGGTCTTGGCAGGGAGGCAGAATACTGGTGCTCCAGGCTTAGGGCAAGTGGTCTTGAGTTTCTGGGTGATCAAGCTTCAGCCAGCAGGGAAACTAGCAGACCTTAGTCCCTGGTCCTAGTTCCAGCAGCTAGAAGTATTGGTGATCTTCTCCCCTGAATGGACAATGCCATTGAGCAAAGTCTGAGATCCCTTGCTCTCACCATTATAGTTCAGATCTAGATACAAATGTCATTTACTGTATGATTCTTTGAATTTCAATATAAGGGTGTCAGCTCCATTGAAGCATTCTCTCCTCTGCACTGCTATTTGCCAAAGCAATACTCTGTCACAGCAGTGGTGGCTCTAATTCACAAACACAGGCCAAGGGAGTAACCAGGGATCTCACCTGGCTGTCACCCTACACTGAAATATGCCTCATAAAGGTTCAAAGGCTTATGCCCTAATCTCAATCAAGATATCCTGGTCCACAGTATAAATTTATCAGCCTCACCATCTTCCAGACAATAAGCCCATGGCTCTGACAAATACCTCTTCCTGAAATCAAAGAATCATTTGATGTGCATAAAGGATGCTATGTTCCCCTTCCTTCAGTGTGTGTGTTCCCACACCAGCCATCAGGAATATCAGCAATCCCTGGTCGGGCTGGACTGTTCCCATGCGGAACAGGGTCAAGACTCATTTGCATATGACTGGGTCCAAACTGGGATGGCGTGGTGAGCAAAAGAATGATGGATTAAACCCAGATCTTTGTGAATGGGGTGAATGTTTGCATTGTTCAGCATTCCATCCATCAATTGTTCCTTTTGCATTTGTCGCCCTAAGTGGGAAACGTGTACTCAAGCGTGGGTTCCGTGCTCACTGCGCCACTGGATTCAAGCTAGTCTAGCTGATGAGGGGTGATGCCCCGAAACCGGTCCCAGGTTGCTTGTTTCCGGCTTAGCAGTTCTGGCTGGACTGTTCCCATGAGGAACAGGGTCAAGACTGATTTGCATATGGCTTAGTCCAAACTGGGATGGCGTGGTGAGTAAAAGAACGATGGATTAAACCCAGATCTTTGTGACTGGGGGTGATTGTTTGCATTGTTCAGCATTCTGGCCATCAATTGTTCCTTTTGCATTTGTCACCCTAAGTGAGAAGAGTATGCTCAGACGTGGGTCCCGTGCTCACTGCGCCAATGGATGCAAGCTAGCCTAGCTGATGGGGGGTGATGCCCCGAAACCGGTCCCAGGATGCTTGTTTCCGTTCCAGGGAGGACCTGGCTTGGCAGTTCAGGCTGGACTGTTCCCCTGAGGAACAGGATCAAGACCGATTTGCATATGGCTGGGTCCAAACTGGGATGGCGTGGTGAGCAAAAGAATGATGGATTAAACCCAGATCTTTATGACTGGGGGTAAATGCTTGCATTGGTCAGCATTTTGTCCATCAATTTTTCCTTTTGCATTTGTCGCCCTAAGTGGGAAGGATATGCCCAAACGTGGATTCCGTGCTCACTGCGCCACAGGATTCAAGCTACCCTGGCTGATGAGGGGTGATGCCCTGAAACCATTCCCAGGATGCGTGTTTCGGTCCAGGGAGGACCTGGCTTGGCAGTTCAGGCTGGACTGTTCCCATGAGGAAAAGGGTCAAGACTGATTTGCATATGGCTGGGTTCAAACTGGGATGGCGTGGTGAGCAAAAGAACGATGGATTAAACCCTGATCTTTGTGACTGGGGGTGATTGTTTGCATTGTTCAGCATTCCGTCCATCAGTTGTTCCTTTTGCATTTGTCACCCTAAGTGGGAAGGGTATGCCCAGACGTGGGTCCCGTGGTCACTGAGTCAATGGATTCAAGCTAGCCTGGCTGATGAGGGGTGATGCCCCGAAACCGGTCCCAGGATGCTTGTTTTCGGTCCGGGGAGGACTTGGCTTGGCAGTTCTGGCTGGATTGTTCCCATGAGGAACAGGGTCAAGACTGATTTGCATATGGCTGGGTCCAAACTGGGATGGTGTGGTGAGCATGAGTACAATGGATTAAACCCAGATTTTTGTGACTGGGATTGTTTGCATTGTTTAGCATTCCGTCCATTATTTGTTCCTTTCGCATCTATCGCCCTAAGTGGGAGGGATATGCCCAGACATGAGTCCCGTGCTCACTGCGCCACTGGATTCAAGCTAGCCTGGCTGATGAGGGGTGATGCCCCGAAACCGGTCCCAGGATGCTTGTTTCTGGTCCAGGGAGGACCTGGCTTGGCAGTTTGGGCTGGACTGTTCCCATGAGGAACAGGATCAAGACTGATTTGCATATGGCTAGGTCCAAACTGGGATGGTGTGGTGAGCAAAAGAATGATGGATTAAACCCAGATCTTTGTGACTTGGGTTGAATGTTTGCATTGTTCAGCATTCCGTCCATCAATTGTTCCTTTTGCACTTTAAGAAAGTTGGCATTTCTATGTGCTTATAGCTCTTTGTGCTTTGCAGCCTGACTCCAATCCACGTTCTTGGGTAAAGTGACAGCTGGGCTTGTGCATACTTTTCATACGGGAAAGCACCATACGGGAAAGCACACCATACAGGAAACATCGTTTACATCGCATGTGATACATCGCATGCCATTACAACGAGGTCGTTACGACGACCGTGTTGTTACATCGCAAACCATTACAACGCAAGTCGTTACAACGACTTACTGTAGGGGACAGAAGGTGTTGGATTTAAAATTCAACACCTTCCCTACTGTTGCACAGACTGAAGTTGGAATAGTAAATTATACTATTCCAAAATCCAGCGCACCCCCTACAGCAAGTCGTTGTAACGACTTGCGTTGTAATGGTATGCGATGTATCGCATGCGTTGTAACGTGGCCTATTCCATCATACAGGAAGGGTTGGGTGTAACAGGGTTGCATCTGCATTCATCTGCATACTGAATGGTCTTCCTGGGCTGGGAGAGAGGGAGGTGGGGCGCCCTTACATTTGTAAAGGCTGGGCCCTGCCCTCACACAAAGGGCTTGTTTACCCCTACTGATGTCTGGAGCCAGAGATGGGATTGAATGGGGGTGTTGTGCACTTCTAAAAGTTCTTTTGAAGGTACCTCCACATCATACCTTTTGAGAATAAGTACAGGGGCTCTGACCCCATGATTTTAGACACTCCATGGGACTTGTAACCAAACACTGCTTGCTCTACTCTCTGCAATTGCCAAAAGGAACTGCCATTGGGACTGACTGCTCTGCTGTGTTGGCCTGCTGCCTGCTGATTGCTGGGCTGCAGGAGGGACTATCACCTGGCATCTACCCTTATTGTGCTGGCCTACCTGGCTGCTTTCCTGCTCTTTTGTGCTACCCAGTGTTCTCCAAGAAGTGCCTATGTATGCCCCTTGTCCCTTCAACCAGCACGTTCAGAGCGCTTTATTTCTTCATAGCACACGAGGAGCGCTTTGCACTGTGTATTTACAGCGCATGGTGAAGCACTGCTGCATATCCTGGGTCCTGAAACTACAATCTTAAAGAAATCATGGGTCGAGAAACTTCTCATGAGTCCGGCTGAACGCAAACTCCAGTTCTCAACTTCCCGAAGCAGCCCATGTGTCACGCTGCATATGCCCTAAAAAAGTGCATGGTGAGCACTGTCCCTAGTGTTTGGAGCAGACCGGTGGAGAAGGGAAGTCCACCCACCTGGAAAGGGGGTACTGGAACCACTGGCAACAAAGTCTCACTTGCCGAGTGAGAGCAACAGCTGCACGTACCTGGTTCCTGCGACTGCACTGCAAGGAACCCCCAGGCAAGCCACCCTCTGTCACAGGGATGCGGAGAGCTAGGGTTGTACCAGAGGGCTAAATGAGGATCTGTAATCTCCCCGCATTCTGCTCCAGCCGCCCCTTAGCAACAGTAGCGCGGGTCCCCAAGGACCATTCTCGTTACCCTACGAGCCCCAAGGGTGAGTCGGCCCCAGGGGAGTTTGCCCCACTTCCCGCACCTTCTCCTCAATGGCCTTGGTAGGGCTATAGTGGAAGGCTGCACCAAGCATCCGCGTGCAGCCCCACCTACTGATTCTGTACACGGGGACCCAGCGAGGCCTCCCAGTCAACGGTGGCAGTGGCAGTGTGTGTATGCCCCAGTCCTGTCAACTACCTGGGGTCAGTATTCATGTGTTTTCACCCAATACCCTAAGTGCTGCATTTTATGTCCTGATGTATGATGTATATATGGACGGTTGCAATTTTCAGGCACGCACAGTAGGGATGATTCATGTTTCATTACATGCTGCATTTCATGTTCACGGGGAAATGTCGTTGTATGTTTTGCATAGTCAGGATAACGAGTAAAATTAATGCGATGAAATAATATGCACAGTAATGTTGTCTTTCATGATGTTTTGGTGATGTGTGCAACATATTAGTCTCTATCTTATTGTAGTAACTGTGATGTTATGACAATTGGCTAGTCGACAAAGTGATGATTGGTTTATGTGATTTTGGTCTATGTTTTATATGCAATACAGAAACTTATTTTTTATATAATTTTGTGTGGAGTCTCTTTTTGTGGTGTATTTATTGTGTCACTGGTGTGTGTGTGTATGTTGCGCAAACGCTTTACACATTGCCTCTGGGATAAGTTTGACTGCTCTAGCAAAGCTACCAAGGGGGTGAGCAGGGAGTTATCTTTCGTGTGTAACTCCCTTACCCTGACTAGAATGGTGGGTTCTGTCTGGCTTAGGTGCATACCCTAGCCAACCAGATACCTCATTTCTAACACTTAGTAATCTAGAATTCAGAATCCAGAGGATCGTTTGAGGAAAAATGGTTCTAGGAATCAAGGAAACTCCATACAGGAAGTCAGGTCAAAACAAAAAGACTTAAAATAGGAATGCGTTAGCATCTCAGAAGTTGGGTCAAGCGTCTTCTATGAGTCAAGTGTAAGTATTATCAGCCTAAGCCACACTTAAGCAAAAATCATGAAAGCTCTGGGGTATGAAACCTCTCAAGGTCCATTAAGCTGGCAATGTCTCAAGGTAGGAGGGAATCAAGGAAAGACGTCTGCAGAGGGATCCGATCAGCACCATGAAAGAGATATGCGAGGGAACCTGGGCAAAGTCAGGAAGGGATCTAGGTAACAGTCCAAAGGGGAATGGTATATTATAATGTGTAAAGTCCATTTGACATCACTCCCCTCGATCACACCATAAGGGGTTCACTAAAATCCATGAATCATCATGTTGCAGACTGCAACAATTCCATTTTGTCCCACACTAGACATGGAAATTACATTCTTCTCCCAAACACATGTAGGTTGTAATATTTGGACAATAGCTCATTAAGTTAGAGCTCTGTATCGTCATGTACCTTTCGCCAAGGTCCTTTTCTCAAGCCCTTACTCCCCCTATCTTTATTACAGTAATGTATCTATTCTAAACTAACATTGCATGTGAATACCTGCAAGAAATGGCGAGGTAGCAGAAAAATGAAATCAGTTTTATGCAGCATGGTGAAATACATGCCTACTCATGTTAAGTTTAGCATTAACTGCAATGGTGCACAATTAATATATGTGTATGCACATTTCTGTACGTTTCTAATGCATTAAGTTTCATACTACATGTAATTTTCAATCAGTCATCATAAAATTCGGAAATAACTATAAATGAAACCAACATTTAAATCAAATATATGAACTGTTAATACACACATTACATGAATTAATTGTCGTTCCTAACTAACTTACATTCTTCATGTGTAAGAAAGTGTTTAATCATGGTATCAGTTTGGTACATGTTATTCACGTGAAAAACATTAATACTAGAAAGTAAATACTACAAAGTCACATTTCATCTCTATGGTGAATACATGTTTCTACTAAATGAAGATGATTCTTTATTAATCACACTTATTAAGGCAAAAGATTTTGTATAAGTAAGTTCTCTTATACTACAGTGAAGGTACTCTTCAATATATAAGTGCAACACTTACATTAGTTTGTTGAACCATACATGAATCATGTGCTGAGTGCACTTTCATACCATTTGTTTCTCAAGTGTCTGTGACGTTTGTGACGTGTAAAGTGTAGGCAATCTTTGCGCTGCACCACAGATCAGAAAAAACAGGTAAGGAAGAGTAAGGGAGGAGGAAAGGTGAGAGATATGTAAATAATATTGGACAGAGACAGGTGAAACAGATACAGACATGGGAGTATAAATCAGGAACCAACAGCTGGAGGACTTCTAGTGCAAATGCACTGGAGATTTTGTTGCTCTCAGTTTGCCACATAGATCCCATACCTGTAAGTTGTCAGCTCCAGGGCAAAGTTCCTGTCAATCCTAATGACTGTAAGACTTTGTCAGCCACTGCGGGTTTCTTGTACTGTACCAAAATTAGCCAAGCAAATGCTCAGCAATGCAACTCTCATGTCATATCATAGAGCCCTACTTGTGGTATCGCCTGCCAAAGAATGTTCAGCTTTGTGAGGTTTTCAAATGAATTACCCACCACAGGAATCCAATCACTCCATCTGGTAATATTATGCTCCTCATTTGCCATCAAGCACTATGTTCTCCCCTCTGGAACTCTTTCCAGGGGGCTGACTATCAATAATGCCACAGGTAATGTGGTAGCAAATCCTAGGGGGCAGATTTACAAGAAACTGACACATCTGTCCAGATGCGTCAGTTTCCCTGCGCCTCCATGCGAAATCTTTGTGCCACCAAGGATGCGCCGTATTTACAATATGGCGCACCATGGCGCAAGGATTGACAGATGTGTCAGAAATTCTGAGGCATCTGTTGGCGCAAAAGTCACGCATTGCTGGAGTCGTGTCGCAACCACGACGCAACTCCAGCAATGCACAGGGAGGCCTATTCCCAATACACTGCGTCACTCCTTACGCCTGCTCCAAGCAGGCATAGGGTTTTGAGGCAGTGGCGTCCTAGAAGTGGCGCAGTGAAATCTCACTGTGTCACTTATACAAGGCTTTCCTGCATGGGAACACCCACCCTGCATACATTATACCTGACGCAGGTATAATATGGCACAGGGTTTTACAAGGTGACGCATCTCCCTAGATGCATCACATTGTAAATTGGCCGCAACGTGGCACATTGTTTACGCCACCGCTGCATCACAAAAAGTGATGCAACAGCGGTGCAAATGTGTTGCAAGGGGCTTGTAAATCTGCCCCTAGGTGTCTAAGATGCTGCTTGTATTCCAATTATGGCTGTATTTTACTATCCAGCAGTGGGATAATGGCACCCTTACACTGTCACTAGCTTTTTCTGTTTCTTAACCCAGTTGACCGCAAACCGAGAATAACACACCCAACTTCATGGAGGCTTGTTCCGATCAGATGTTATGAAAGCCTCCACTGGAAGAAATTGAGCTTTATTAAAATATCTAGGTCTGAAGGAAACTTTGATCGCCAGTACAAGCTCCACTAAACACTGTGCGTTCATAAGCCATTGTGACTCCAAGGTATTGTTCTTACTTTGCCACAGTTTACACATAGGATAACAATGGTTCACTAAGCAATGGGTAATCAGCCTGCAGAGGATACAGGAGACTGAGCAAACAAACTTAATGTCCACTGCTCAGGTGCTACACAATGCCAGCAGATAGATCTACATATCTGAATGGGCATCTCCATCCTCTTTGGTATTCGTTCCGAAGATGCATGTGGCACAACTCAAATGCATGGGGGGAGGGTGGTCGGGGGAGGCATTCTGCACTGGAATCCATACTTGCAGACACAATACAACAATGGCTAGCTCCAGGTAGGTCAGGATAATTTTGCGTTTTGCAGTGACAGCTGACAGACCTGTCAGGGTGGCCAGCCAACCTCATGTTATCTAGTTTTGTGGAGGGAAGCGAAATATGCATTTTTAAATCACATGTACATGGGTGAGACTGAGAGAGAAGGCCTTACAAGCGAGCAAAGGACAAACTTCACAGTTCCAAAAACAAATATACTGGTACAATTCTGAATTATTGCAATACCTGACAGTAGACTTCCATTGTAATGTTTTGTCTGGTAGACTATAATTGCAATTGATAGAGCTGCTTATCTTGTATTTTTGTGGTGTTTAGGCAATACGTTTTATTGTTTTTGAGAACTTGGTCATTTGCACAGTTTGCTGTTTTAACTGCATAGCTTTGATATGTTGAACTTTGCACTTACCAGTCATCTGTTGACTTCGCATCCTTGCTCATAGGCCACATAGATTTAATGAAGATGCATTTTCACATAAACTCCATTGCAAAGCATTGCCTCAAATAATGCACCACAGATACTGGGCTTATGATGTCATTGCATCGTTACAAAACATATAACAGTTGCAAATTAATTATGTTAGGTCAAGTTTGACCATCTTATTTGGCATTAGGGAAAATGATTTTCTCTCGAAGTGTAACTTGTAACCTTGCACAGTCCCTGTAGGGCTGTCACACGGAACAGAATTGTTAGAGAGAGGGTTTAAATTATTCCATTACAGAATATTGTGTACAACAAAATTGGCTCACCAGAATATCATCAAAATAATATTGATTACAAAAATATTGCCATTCTACACTTAACCAAAAATAACACAAATATCAATGACAAAAATAATAGCAGACAAATTTATCAAAATTTTGCAATATCGAACGCACAATTATCGAAAACACAAAATAGTCTACTATTAAAATACATAAACAATATAAAGAATATTGAAACCCACAATATTGACTTCAATGATATTGCTAAAAATAAGGAAAAAATAATACTTTATACCAAAAACACCTTTTATAAAAATTAAATACATATATAAAATAACAATAAATAAACAACACAAGGATATTAATAACAAATGAAAACAACCAACACAAAATGATTCATGTATATAAGCATATATTCACTATATATTTACTATTAACAATAAACATATAAAAAACAAACATTAATACTAGAAAGTAAATACTACAACACACATTAATAATAAACACAATAAATCTAACCTTCAAAATATATTGTTAATATAACAATCCAACAAATGCAAAAATATAAAAGTAAAACAGAGATCCTTTTTAGCACCCACCAAAAAAGGTCCTTACTGAAAAAAATGCAATCTGCATACAATGTAGCCAATAAAATTTTCAATAAAACACTAATCAATAAAAATATAAACAAAATTAAGTGAACACTATTCAAACAGTGCAAAACCTCACAATTTTTTGAAGGAAAAACATAACGTCTGTAAGAAAATTACACTCTGCAGAACTGTACAAAGAACAGCCAGAATGAAGACATGAAGAAAATAAGTATTTGAAAGCGCACGTTCACCCAAGGGTATTATGGCTCTGAATAACAGATGTTTATTGTTACCCAACGGTACTCATTTTATCAAAATCAGAAGGATGAAAGCCTGAGTGGAACTACCGGGATTTGAACCTGTGACTATGAGGTCAAACACAGGCCCCTACAGTGGATACATTAGTCCACTAAACCATCAGACCTTCAAAGTGCATTGACAAATAAGTTTAAAATTAAATGAAATACAATGTAACCTGACATATTTTAAAAATGCAAATCTACAAATAAATGACTAAACTCTCGCTTTTGTTATGTATATTAATCATTAGACACTAAAGGAGCACTTCAGCAAAAACGAAGGACTTCACACTGAAAAAATAAACTCCACACTCTTAAATCTGGACAAAGACACTTTCAAAGTAAGGAAAATAAACACATTTACAAAATTAAAACAACCTCTATAGATTAAACTTAAAACTAAAACCTCACCACCCTCTAAATCTGTATTTTTAACATGTAACTAAAACAACCATTTTCTCACCAACAGAAAAGCAAATCCCACCTGATCCAAATCTTGGCGACATCAAAGAGAAATTGAAGAAAATGAAGAGCAATTTAAAGCAACAGCACATAAAAAAGTATAAAATGTACAACATTTTAAAGCATCTTCAAATTACATTAGCAAACTAAATACACGTTTTTTTAACATAATAATTCATTTTGACATTATACTGCTTTCAGACAGAATGGTAGAAAGAATGTTTGAAATTGTGATACTGGTTGAGGGGGTGAAACCCTACTCAAGCAACAACCACAATTCTTGTCAGGGTGAAACCCAAGCAATCCCCAAATTAAACTATGCTTAAACCTCTGGTAGCTTGGCACAAAAGTAGTCAGGCTTAACTTAGAGGCAATAGGGGATATTCTCAAGAACGGGCGCTAATTATCGCCAACCTAGGTTAACGCAATTTTACATAACGCCGTCTATCGCAGGAAACTAACGCCGTGTTAACGGCGTATTCCCAACACGCCGGCAACAGGCGATAGTTTCCCGATAACACGTCAAATGTCCGCGTTAAAATTACCGGGACGCCGATAAAAAAGGAAACCCGAACGTGAAAAAAGTGGCGATGGGCCTAACAGCGATAAAAATATCAGCGATGAGCAGCGCCAGGCTTGCTATTCCCTCTCAGGCGGGAAAAACCACCATAAAAGCATAATTTTTTTTTTTTAAAACCCAAACAACCGAGAAGCACCATGGAGGAACCTGGAGCAACTGC
This sequence comes from Calotriton arnoldi, assembly GCA_963921515.1. NCBI lineage: Eukaryota > Metazoa > Chordata > Amphibia > Caudata > Salamandridae > Calotriton > Calotriton arnoldi. The sequence continues at coordinate 2,426,312 of CAWUFW010000913.1, read as the reverse complement.
AGAGGCCAACCAGAACCCCACAAACCCCCCGGAGGACCAGCCAGGGACCTCGGGGAAGGAGAGGGGCAAGGAGAAGAAGAAGAGGAACCCGCGATTCAGTCAGCAGAAAAACAAGATCCTGATTACGGAGGTGATAGAACACCACCAACAACTGTTCATCACCTCCACTGTGTCATTGGCAACTAAAAATGCAATATGACAGTCCATCTTGGCCAAGGTGAATGCAGTCGGAGTGAAGAGAAGGTAAGTGGACGACTACAAGAAGCGCTGGAATGATGTGAAGCGCAAAACCAAGCTGAAACTCGCTAACAACCGGAAAGCCGCAATGCAGACTGGAGGTGGGAGTGCAGCGCCACAGCAGGAGCTGGATGAGATGGAGGAAATGGTGTCCACAGTCATCAGTGGGAAGACGGTGGCAGGAGTTGGGGGACCGGACACTGCTCAACATGACCTGACTGAACAGCAACAGGGTGAGTAACGACCAGGGACTGGGGGGACGGGGGGAGATGGGCACAATGGCACACATGCACAATTAAGTATAGCACAGTGCACACCCACAATGACTCTGGATCATGTCCCTGATCTCCTTGGCATATTGCAGCACACATAGAAACAGCAAGTAGGCCCCCGTCGACATTGTGCCCAGAGGGGGCACTCCCCACACATCACTAATCTCACAACAAACCCATGCACATGTGCTGAACCCAACAAAGCTGCGGGTCCGTGAGCCACACTGACAATGCAAGTGACACTGCATGACGATTAGCATGGCTGCAGTCCAATTATCATGACATGGTACACGCCACAACACTGAGGTGGCTGAGTGTGGACCACATCCATAAAGGAGCAGGTCACACTCTGACACATCCAGGTGCACAAACAACCCCTGACGTCAACAAGACATCTGCGGACAAACCATGCCCAAGAGTCCCAACTCCCACCAAGAGCCCAAATTACCCAAGTCTGTAACATCTCAGCACTGTATAAGCACAGAAGTGAAAGGCACACCGCCTAAAAGGGATAAGGGCCAGCAAAATCAGAGCTGCAGGGGCGACTCTCCCACAATGCAGCACACACACATAAGAATCAGAGCACATCAACATTGACAACAATGTGGTACAAACTGCAACACTTTCACAACAGAACAGAGGACACAACTGCTGCCGCATGTGTGTGGAAACTGACCAATCACATTTGGCATAGCAGGAAACTGTGGTATGATAATGTACAAGTACAACCCCACATCCCTGATGGTGTAGAAATGTCCACTGTCCCACATCAAATAGGCATCTCCTCCCAAACAGTCACAATGTACATTGTGATGCAGTCTGTTTGTAAACTTGTCCAATGCGTGAACATACATGGAATACACTGTTAAACTGCATCTCCCCTTTACATTGCAGAGGGAGAATCAACACCTCCTGCAGAGCAGACCGTACATCTCTTCACTGATGATGAAGAGGACCTCCACACCATCGACACTGATGCCCTCCAACAGCTCATGGACACCCTCAGCACCCCACCCCCAGGAGCAGGGCAGCCCAGCTGCATCGAGGAGACCCCACCCCCTGCACAGACCACACAGCAGGAAGCACCCACCACCACGGCTGTCTCCCAGGACCCCCACGACCAACACATGGCATTCCAACGCCGTGTGCTAGAGGGCCAGAAGGAGATGCCTGATCAGGTGCAGGTGGGGTTCGACCTCATGGCAGCCAAACTAGTTGCCATACTTGCGTGTCTAAGTCCCATCAGGGACCACTAACAGTCCCTAACGGACACCCACAGTCCGCTCCATGCTCTCCAACAAGCCATGGCTGACATCGCTGGAGTCATGACTCTGAGACAAGAACAACTGTCTAGTCAGAGTAGCTCCAGCGATGTCAGCCGGGAGTTGGGACACATGCGGAGGATCATGGAGAACATGGAGTGGATGCAGGCGGAAAGAATGGCTGCCACGGCTGCACACCAGTGAGATGTAGCTGGGATCTTCCATGCCCTGCAGATCCTCATCATGGCATTGCTGCCACAAGGCCTGGTGCAGTTGAATGCTGCTGCTACTACACCATCCACATCTCCGCCCCCTGATGTGTCAGTGCCTCACAGTGTGGCAGACAATCCACCTCCGGCCCCTGATGTGTCACTGCCACACAGTGTGGCAGACATTCCACCTCCAGCCCCTGATGTGTCAGTGCCACACAGTGCTGCAGACAAAACACCACCACCCACATGTGAGGCACATCACACATCAGAGGACGATGATGTGGATGATTCTGCCTTTGTGGTAAGAAGGAAGCGGTAGCATTCATCTCCGCCATATGGCCTGTTTCAGCTTGGTTCTGCGCTCTGCATCATGCCCTGGAATAACACCTTCCACTGTCCCCCGATACACTCTGCGACATTCACCTTGGCCCTCGACATGGACTGCCATATTTGGTTTGGTTACCAATGACACAGCAATCAGACTGTGGACTGAACTCTTTCTCTTCCGATGAACTTGTCAATCCCTAAAGGACTCTGGCTGGCCCTCCACGGGGCAACAATGTAAAGTGGGGTTTGCATGGCCATGTACTGGTCCAGCTTCATCACCCCACCGAATGTGTTTAAACATTCTAATTCACACAGATGTGTCATGTCTATGATCAAGCAAGTATGAAAGTATGGATGAATGTAGGGGCAGTGATTCCAAAAAAAGGTACTCCCTGGGAACTGATATCAATGCGCATGTTTGACCGTGCCCGAGATAGGCAGTGAGATGACTGGGAATGTGTGAACTAGCTGTGGCCTCATTGCTCCTAAACAACAATCTCGCAATTTCCCAACTTACCCCATGTCAATGTAGGAAATAGGGCTGTGTGTAAAAAAGTCAAAGTCTAAGTTATGTGGATGCCACAGCTCGGAGCAATGATTTGTCTGAGTGTGCAGCGGTTGGACTCCTGGGATGGTCTGTGTGTAAGTGTGAAGGTCATTCCATGCAAGAGAACTGAGAGCAAGGACTTCTGTGTGTGGGGTGTGTATACGTTGGTCTTTGGTTAGCGCTGTGCATAGTGTGGGAGTCGTCATCAGCTGCTATGGTATCTCTCAGGGGTGCCGTGTGCATGCAATTCCAAGGTCGGAGGTGCAGATGTGCTACCGCCTTCTAGTTCAGACAAAGGAGCTTTCATCCCTAATGTTAGTTTGTCATCTGCTTGCATTCTGGAAATGTGATGTGGATTTTTTGGGTGGGGAATGTCACTGCTTCGCCTTCCGGCATGGTTGAACCCTTCCCAGCCATGTACGTGCCCTCACGTCAATTTTGCATGCTCTGATGTAGCAGTGGTGTTTTTCTGCAGTCTGACAGTGATGGGTACAGGTAGCTGTGAGGAGGCGCGTGACTTCTCACCTTGCACCTATTATCTGACACTGTTCACTACTATTGATGGATGACGTCCGTGTACACATGTGATCTGTACATGGCACATATGTCCAGGGGACACCTTGATGTGTTCCACGCAAGGTATTCCTCTTGGCTTTTTGGCTGGTGTGCATCTCCCATGTTGCTGAGGTGTTCACTGTGCCCCCATCCCCCTTACGTCCATGTTGTTCATGTTGTGGGACTTGAGTCACAGGGTGCATCTCTGCATCAGGGTGGTTCATATTTGACCCCAAATGACACCCGTAATTTCATATTTGACCCCAAAAGACACCCGAAATGTCATATTTGACCCCAAATGACACCCGCTATTTCATATTTGACCCCAAATGACACCCTGTTGTCTTTATATGAACACCAATGACAGCCTTCATGTCATGTTTTTGTACACATGTGATACGCTGATGAGTGGGATTACGTACTACATTTGACACCCTGAAATGGCATTTTGAATACGTGACACCCTGAACAGCCTCTCTGTACATAGGTGACATACCCACCATCTATTTGCCATTTGTGAGATTGTTAGCACTTAATGTTGCACTTACACTTGTCAGAGTGATGTGCTAATGCAGAGGACTGACATGCACACAGGGAATGTGTGTTGCAATGAATTTATTTGCACATGCTGTTCATGTGGTCATTTTGTACTGTTCCATGATTGCTAAGTACAGTCACAATGTGACGTGCTCATGCGAAGAAATTGTTAATGATTATGTTCCTTCAGGCTATTCCTGCTGCAGCTGCAGTGGGGTGTGGTCCACCTGCCTCATCTTCCTAATCATCGTCCGGTGCATCTGGCACTTGGATCCATGGGGCATTGGTGCGTACACATATGTTGTGCAATACACAACATGCAATGATCATCTTGCACACTATTTCTGGGCTGTACAGGAGTCTTCCACCTGTGATGTCCAGGCACCTGAAACGTGACTTTAACACGCCAAATGTGCGCTCAACAATGCCCCTGGTGCGTTTGTGGGCCACATTGTACTGCCTCTGGGCCGGGGTGTTCGGGGCTCGGAGGGGTGTCATCATCCATGGGCAGAGTGCTTATCCTTGATCACCTGTGAGAGGTAAGTGAGATTGGTGTAAATTGGTGGTTCTGCATGCTGTGTTGGCAGACTTACAAGTTTTGTGGTGTGTGATTTGTGCGACTTTGGGATTCATGTTTGCCATGTATTGCTTCTGGCAAATGTGCAGGATCAATGTGTAGTACGTAGCCTCACAGCTGCTCCTCCCTCCCCCCGAGCCTATTTACTTGTGTGCGCTGCGCGGTTGCATCACCTGCACTCCTACGGCCCACCATTGTCATGCCTGTCTGCGCATGTCCGAAAGCCTGACAACAACACTGTAATATTGGCCATTGAAGGTGGGCGGCCACGTGTGTGTAGGCGTAGGGTAAGGATAGGGCGGACACAGATGTAGAGTACAGGCCTGGCTGAACTCGCGCTACGATTGAGGCTAGGCCTTTGGCTTATGCTGTGGCAATGAAGATACACATACAACAGTTGGCATGTATGAGCCAAGACCCCGAGCGGTCTTGCGCTCCTTTATTTATCCATTCGGGCGAGCCCGCCCTCCGGGTGCATGCTACATTGCAACATTGTCGATTAAGGTCCGGGGGGGCGCCGACACTACAACAGAGACACACGCCATAGTTACTTTTGTGGCCAGCCCGGAACTGAACCACGCCCAGAGCCCAGAACTGAACCACGCCCAGGGCCATTTTTTCACACTCCTCACATGCCTACGCATGCGCCGCCGCCGCGGCGCTGGGATGTCGTGCGCTTCGGAGTACGTCTCCAGACGTTCCACCCAGGCTTTCCAGCGGCCTGCCTGGGACGGGGTGGCCCTGTGACTGTGAGGGTTCCAGTGGCGTTACCGAGGACATGCTGTTGGCCGCTGGAGGCGGACTTGTGGGGTAGCCCCACGGGACGATGACTTGTGGTGCACAGAGGTAGGCCCACCTGAAGAGCTGAGCGGGTGTGCAGCCTGCGATGATGCAGTAGGCCTAGAGGCTGGACGGTGACTTGTGGTGCACAGAGGTAGTGGCACCTGAGGCACTGCGTCCGGCACGGGCCTACCGCCATGTGGCGATGACTTGCGGTGCACTGAGGTAGGCCCACCTGAAGAGCTGAGCGGGCGTGCAGCCTGCGATGATGCAGTAGGCCTGGAGGTCCGGACAGGAAGGAATTTGTCTGAGACCTGCTGGACCGCAGTGTAGGCTGGAGGGAGCAGTCAGCACAGAGAACTCCACGGTGCGGTGCCGCAGGTTGTGCTGGGGGCCTGTTGCGCGGAAGCCAGCGATTGGCTGAGGAGGCTGCCAAGCTCGCAGGCCTCGGGCTTGAAGATTGCACCGGCATGTGGTGGGCCCTCTTGGAGACACGCCGGTGGCGGCAGGTGAGCAGTGAGACCTGGGTGCACAGGGGCGGGCAATCACCGATGGGCGCCGGACAGGTCTGGGGACCAGCGGGCTGGGGGTCAGCAGGCGCACAGGATCGAGCAGGCACCACCGGTCATGGTGGCGGCCTCGTGGCAGGGTGAGGGGCGCCGCCCTGGCAGACACGCCCCTGGAGGCGTTGACGAGATGTGCGCCGGGTGGCATGTGACGTAGCCACCTCGTCGCCGGTGTTAATTTGGCCGTTGAAGGTGGTCGGCCACGTGTGCGTAGGCCTATGGTCAGGATATGGCCGACACAGAGACACACGCAGTAGTTACTTTGGTGGCCATCCCGGAAGTGAACCACGCCCAGAGCCACGGGATATTTATTCACACTCCTACGCTGTACTGGCGTACGCCGGCCCAGCACACTACGCTTACGCTTACAGGGGGGGTGACATAGCTACATGTCCAAGGTCTTCCCCACTGCCTGAGGTAACATGGTTGCGTCCACTGTCCACAACACTACAAACACCAGCAGTATATGTCTACATGGACATGTCTGTGCTCTGCATACTCAAGACTGTCAAGCACATCACCGCCACACTTGGCATTGTGTACATTCTTATTCATGGGTCACTTGCCTCCTTCGCACATTCTTGGTTCCCACCTCTCCCCACATTCTGCAATTGTGTGGCAGAGGGGCTATGCCTTTGTGGATGGTTTGTCTACATGTCTGGCCCCTGTTACCACAGTTACTTGTGTTGTCGTGTCTGGTAGGTGGGCATGTTGGTTGGCATGTTGTATGTGATTTTGTTACGTGTGCATTCCCACAGTTGTGAGTTGTATGATTGTGGAGTTGAGGTGTGTGGTGTGTTCCGTTGGTACTTACCAACGAGCAGTCCATTTCCATAGGTGCCATCCTGAAAGCGCTGGTTGATGATGGATTGTCGGAACATGTAGGAATCATGCACACTGCCTGGGAAGTTGGCGACGACATTGGTGAACAGTCCCCGGTGGTCCACTATTGCCTGCGCATTGATGGAATGCGTGTGCTTTCTGTTGCAGTAATTGTGTGCAGTGTTGGCAGGGGGCACAAGTAGGACATGTGTGCAGTCAATTGCCCCCAACACGTGCGGGAAGCCAGCTATGGCGTAGAAGCCTTGCTTGGTCTCCAGCTGTTCCTGCGCAGTGTGGGGGAAGTGAAGGTGCTGGGGTATGAAGCTGATGATGGCATCCAAGACAGGTGTGAGGAACTTTGGCTGGCTGTGAGACACCTCCGACTCTGGCAGTTGTTGGTTGGAAGGTACCAGAGGCCAACAAGTGCAGCACAGCCAGCAGCTTTGTCTGCGGAGGGATGTTGGTTGTCCGCTGTGTTGGTACCATCAGCCTGTGGGCAATGTGGGTCAGGATACGGAGGTTGGTTGTCCTTTTGAGCCTGTAGTGGGCAATGACATCCTCTGGTGCTAAGCCTCTGAGGCTGGTGCGTTTTCAGGAGGTCCGCTGTCTTGTTCTGCGCTGCCTCGGTGGTAGTCCCGGGGGGTGGTCCTGGGGGTGGTCCCGGGGGTGGTGGCGGTGGGTGTTGTGGCCTTCTTGGGTCTCCAAGCTGCATGATTAGTTGCTCCATGGCATCTGTTGGTCTTCAGATGTGGCTCTGGGCTGGGCTCCCTTTCTACTGCAGGTTTTCGTCCTACTTAAGACCAGAAAAAAGCAGGTCTTAAGTCCCTGCTGCTAACGTGCCTTATCACCTGTTTTTGGACTGCATCGCTGATCTGGCTGGTCGTTGAGAATATCGCGCAGTGGTGTTATCGTGAGTTTTTGCACGGGAACGCCTACTCTGCATATGATTAGCGTTAGTTGTTGCTGTCAGCCTTGGCGATGTTTTTAGCGGCAACTATCGCAGGTAAACTGACGATGTCGGCTGTTAGCGCAGGCTTGTGAATAGGGCGATAAATCTATTGCCACTTTCGTGGCGGAAAAGTGCCGCTAAATCGGCGATGAGTCCTTGAGAATATGCCCCAATGTGTATTATGCTTATGCAGCACTTCAAACAGTAATAAAGTGAAAACACAACACAAGAAAAATTCCGCATCAATATAGAAAAAATACAGTAAAATCTAGTAAATTATTTGAGGCCAAAATTATAAAAATCTGATCAGCAGAACCGGAGATATGCAATTTCAAAGTGTTAAGTGAAAATAATGCATAAGAGCACAAAGCATTAACTGTTGTTATCTGTTCACACTGGACAAGGACAACCTCACAAGTTCATGCCGACTGCGATGGAGCATGAGCCGATTACAGGGACCAAGTTAGGCATGTTGAACAAAGTACCTTAAATCCTGGTTGCTGAGCAGTTCGAGATCCTGCATTGAGGATGCGTCATGCAGCGGCGGTTCAGAGGAAGCTATAGGGCTGCGATGTAGAGTCCGGCGTTGTTGTTGAGGATGCCGATGACAAGGAGCTTGCGATGCAAAGTTTGGTGTTGAGGTTGCGTTGCACAGCGGTGGTTCCGAAGAAGCTGCAGGCTGTGATACAAAGTCCTGCATTGTCGTTGAGGATGCGGTCAACAATCGGCTTGCGATGCAAAGCCTACATCGAGCTTTTGTGATCTGCAAGTGTGGTAGGTCACAGCTCCTCCCCTCATAAAGTCAGAGATGGCCCATCCTACCAAATCCCATTCCCCCTTTGTCTCAATGTCTGGGAGTAATATACAAAGATCAACTGCCCGATACACTTAGCCATGTGACCCACGATACAAGCTGCAGGCACCAAATGGTTAGGACAAGAAAAAAGCTACTTTCTAAAAGTGCCATTATCAGAATTGTGACTTAAAATCCAACTTTACCATGAAAGAGTGTTTTCAATTACAGTTCATTCTATCACTTATTAAATGTAATAAGGTAACCCTATGTTATCCTATGGGAGAGGTAGGTATTGCAGTAATGAAAAACAAATTTAAGAGTTTTTCACTACCAGTACATGTCCAACTTTTTAAATACACTACACACTGCCCTAGGGGTAACTTATAGGTATTAAAAAGGAAGGGTTAGGCCTGCAAAAGGTTGCTTTATTTTGCCAGGTCGAAATGGCTGTTTAAACTGCACACACAGGCTGCAATGGCAGGCATGAGACATGTTTAAAGAGCTATTTAAGTGGGTGGCACAATAAGTGCCACAGGCCCACTGGTAGCATTTAATTTGCAGGCTCTGGGTACATGTAGTACCACTTTAATAGGGACTTACAGGTAAATTAAATGTGCTGATTGGATGTAAGCCAATTCTACCATGTTTATCAGAGAGAGCAAAAGCACTTTTGCACTGGGTAGCAGTGGTAAAGTGCACAGAGTCCTAAAAGCCAACAATAACAGTTGAGAAAACGGGAGGATGAAGGCAAAAAGTTTGGGGCTGACCCTGCAGAAAGGACCAAGTTCATCAAAGAGCCACATATATCACATCGCAGAATGGCGAACTGCTTTTACTCATGGGATACTGATACAGCCAGGAAATCACGATCCCTGAGAATTTGAATTGTAAATGCACTAAATATTATGCAAATGCTTGTTATGGGAGGATAACAATGAAATACTATATTGTAATTAGTGTCAGAGAACACAACCACACCCCAAACAGAGATAATAATAAGGCAAGTCCTTCAAGATTTAAAAGAGGCAAGCACTAGTTTCCAGGAGCCCCTTCTCAAATTTTAAAAGACATAGGGGCATATTATCAAGAAACGGCGTTAAAATTATCGCCGCTTTAGCGGCAGAAAATTGCCGCTAAAGCGGCGATAACGGGCTTGATAATATGCCCTTGAGAATTCCAATAGAAGCCCATGTTCTGGTGTCAACATGGGCTTCTATTGGAATTCTCCAGGGCATATTATCAAGCCCATTATCGCCGCTTTAGCGGCAGTTTTCTGCCGCTAAACCGGCGATAATTTTAACGCCGTTCTTGATAATATGCCCCTCACTCCCTAAAATACCTGAGCAAAACAACTAATATCACCTACTGAAAAAGCCACAAATCACACCCCTACTATTAAGACATACAAATTCCAGAACACCTAACCACTAGACATAACAAGCAATGCTTCCTCTGACATGACAACCAAAAATAGCAACAGAAGATGTATCATATTTGCAACTGAAAATAACCCTCTAAGACTAAGCCATTGTGAAATGTTTATAATAGACAGAACATTTAAATTGTGCCATCCACCACTCACACAGATACCATACATGATGAATATCATAACACTAACATACTTATAATTTATGTACTGCTGCCTAACAAACAAAGTGTAACTCACAGCTACTTTCCACTGAAAATTATAATATACTTTGAAAAGGCAATGATACAACTAATACTTCAACTACACCCATGCACAGTCATACAGGGCTGCTATTACCAGTGCAACCAAAGCATTTGGACATTTCTGCAAACATCAATACTTTAAATATAGAACATTAAATAGAATAGAAAGCTAATATGAAATACTTTAAAAAAGTCCACACCCTATTCTCCTATGAACGGAATATCCCATTAATAAACATAATCTTAATCATAATCTTTCAAATTAAAACAAAATTAAAGTACATAAAATAAAGTTTGAACAACAATATATAATAAATACGCATTGTTTATTATAAACAAAATTTTAAATACAATTTTAATTAAAAATATGAAATGAATTTATGATTAAAAATACAACTTTACTAAATATTAAAATAATACATTAATAAATTGTGGATTGTTTTCCTTTTAAATATCCTAAATTAAAAATATACATATAATAACAGAAAATAAACAAAAAATTACATAAATAATAGCTGCGTTTTTAAATTTTAGATAAAAGATCATTCTAAACATAAATTTATAACAAATTAAATCAATCTTTATCATTTGAACACCATTGAAAAACACATCAATTTTACCTTTACACACACATATATATATATATACATACATACATATATATATATATATATATATATATATATATATATATATATATATATATACACATACACACACAATTATTTTACATTTCAAAATTGTAGAATTACTAAATTACATTTTAAATTTATATTTATATTACTTAAATAAACAAATTACACAAACATACTTTAAAAATACCCCTATCTTTCCCCCTATAAACCCAACATCCTGCTGCTAAAACATGTATTAAATATGTATTTGCATTTAAAAAATATACAATAAATACATTTTAAAATTAAAAATGATAAACATTAAAACTGCATTTTCTCATAACATCAAAAGATTTTGAAAAATTCCACAACTGCTGAACAGAAATATTGTAAAAACAACATTTTATACAATCATATTTTAGTAAAAGATATATTTTACAACAATCTTAAAAACAAGACTAAAAAGTGTATGCTTACCTTCGATATTTATGTTCACGTACTTTAGACAAAACAATACTTCTGCAATAATAATTTTGTATCACAAAATGTTTTGGGGATATTCTGTCCTGAGTACGTAGCATTTTGGATGTGAGACTTTCTTGAACGGGTGAAAGACGCAGAAGCACCAGAACTACAGGAGCATTCCACGTGCTCAGAATGTTACAATACATGACATTCTTTCCTTCTCCTCGCTACTAGTCTCCACCCAGCACAAGAGACCGCTGTCTACTTCATTCCAAATAAGAATATGCAGAACTGGCAAAAATCATTAAATTTCTATTGTCATATTCAATTTGCACACAAAATCGAGTTAGATTTGTTCCATCATGTGCAAAGAGTGACACCAGGTACATCTCCGCGGCTTTAGAAAATATAGAAAATACTCTATGCAAAGAGGAGCCTCTGTAGTCATTTGAAATCTCGGAGAACCCAAATAACATTAATATTAAGAATACATTTTTTGTATTGTCACTAATATTTAGATCTGTTAGCAGGTAGCCCAGTCATCCTTTTTCACTACTTCATTCTCATCTTGTTGAACTCATCGTCTTGACAATTCTCTAAAACAACTGTGCCATTTTCAGTTCTTTGGAAGCTTGATGCTCTTTGACGTTGCTCTGGATCATGTCCTAGGTAAATCATACCAGTAAATTCCAATCTCATAAGATTAATTACCATAATGTGTATCTGAACATTGATGCCTGTTTTTCACTTTTAAAATGTAGACTTCATTCATTTCATTCACGATATGCTGTGTCCTCGGTAACTTTTTATGATCACGTTTGAGGGGATTTTGCGTTCTCCATTGTTTGCTGATGTGGGAGGCTGTCTTTGTGAGACCGAGAAAGCATTTTGCTGCCTCCTACTCATCAGCAAGGATGTGCAGCAAGAGGAGATTTTATACTGAGAAAAAAAAGGATGTGAACCGAAATCCAAGGGCCTTAATCAGTTGCAGCTTCAGAGCAGTGAAACTTTGTGATGAAAGTGAAAGTGGAATCTGTTGTGTCCTGTGACAGAAGTAGACACTAGTAGCCAAGTAGATTTAACATGTACCTTTAATCTGGAGTCGGTTCAGGTACATCCAGATGGTAGGTAAGTACATCAGACAGGTAGTCCAGGTAACAGGTGAAGTATATGTAGATTAGCCAGTAGTCAAGCCATTAGTTCCAGGTAGTAGGAAACCCCTTGTAGTAGTAAACCCCACCAGGAGCAGCCTGCCTGCTGCTCAGCCCCTCTCACTCTAACTGTCATTCCTCACTCACACAGACACCCAACATTCCATGCATCACTGCATTCCCAACATTCTACAGTAAACATGCATATTGGCTGAGCAGCAGGAAGAAAGGGTGAAGTGTGGAACATAGAATAACTATGCAGGGCATAACACATCCCTTTCCTTTTAAAAGAAAACAAAAAGTAACAATACTGCAATAGAAGAACTATACACAGAAATGTACAAATGCAAGAAATAGGTCAAAACCCAGGGATGTGAAATAAAGTAAACACCACGGGAGGGTCAGAGCTATTCAAAACAGAGAGAATGGATGGTTTACGAACAACAATGGAGTAAAATGACCCATCCTCTCCCAATAAATATAATGAACAAAGTTCTTTGTAAATTGCAGAGGGCAAAAACAAATCCGCAACTACAATCCCTTCTCCAAGGGAACAAATCAATAGACAAGATTCCTCACGTAAGGAAACTTACATTTGCTGTGAAAGTGGAGCTAAAAACCAAACTTTCACCCCTCATAAGAGGTACTAACACTAGGGACTGTGACCCATAAAGTCCAGTAAGACTTTATACATGTATATGGGACCATAAACTATGTAAATACACCCTGTGTAGGGGAACCGTACCCATAAACCCAAAACCCATCCCGTGTAAGGGTTACATGAAATGATGATTGGGAAAGTCCCCAAAACATACCCCGTGTCAGGGTTACTAAACAAACAACTGTGCCTGTGAAACAAACTCATGAACTCACCCCTGTGTAGAGGCTGCGTGTAACGCTTAAAGAGAAAAGAAGAACTCACAATACCCACCCCTGCGTAGGGGCCGCGTGTAACACACAATGCAAAAAGGAAACATTCCCAAAAGCATGCCCATCCCTGATATAAGGGAAAATGTAGTGCAGCTACCCACTCACAAACTAGATAAGGACGTAATTTGAGTAAGAGAACCTAAACTGTGGAAGCTGGCACATGTAAATCGTAAGCATAAATCCCTCCAGCATATACTCTACAATGCAAACACATTGTACTAGACAGGGAACACCATTCCTGTAAGGAAAATGTAAAACCAGAAACTGCGCCGGTGAGCGATCTCTCACCCGGATCGTGCTAGATATAGGTTGAAAGTAAGAAGCAAATATGGACTGAAAATACATTTCTAGTATATAGAGGAAAAATTTCAAATTGACAGTAGATGGCAGCACAACCTTGGGCATGAAAAGGTGAAAAGTCATTAACCCAGTTTGAACATTTTCATGCCGAACAAAAAAAAAAAACACAGTTTGTGTTAAAAAAATAAAAAAATGACTGCAGCCTCAGTTTGTGTTGAAAAATGACTGCAGCCTCAATAGGACTCACATACGTGTACTGCCAGTATTGAATAAGAGTAAGCCTAAATATTACTCTTAGTTACTGTCCACGAGTAAGACGGCACGAAGACAAAGAGATTCTGTCATATGATGTTAGTCAAAAGAGAGATCCAGTCACCAGGTGGTGGGTAGAATAAAAAAAATAAAAAAACTCCGACTCACCGCCGGTGTGCACCACTACATCCTCTGTCCCATATCAGATGAACAAGCCGATCACCGGGATCACGTGAAAGCTTCTTGCACTGGAGGAAAACGAGAAGCAACAGCCTCCTAAACACGACGTTCTTGACAATCTTCATGCTTCAACTAACTTTATTGAAGACGCCGCTCACGTAAAAAAAAACGTGGTTGGCAAAACGGGAGTAGAGCACTTGCAATTGTACTGAAGAATCGCCAACCTTAAGATGGCGGCACGTTGATCATGTCGCGCCGGGTGGCTCCCGACGCGCAGGTGCTCCCCAACATTAAACAGCATCTGAGGATCCCTCGAGAAAGACAATGCGTCACAGGGGCTCCGTGGAAGGCAGCAAAAGACAGGTAAGTGCACGCCCTGTAAAATACTCGCGCTTGAATCTTCAAATGCGAAGGGCGGTTTAACTGCCAATGTCTCTGAAGAGACCAACAATAATTGTCGAAAAATGCCCCACTCGCAACGTTATAAATATTGAGTGAAAACAAGGTCAAACATGAAAAAACTTGTGCCATAAATGTCTCACCTCTCCTTGTCCCCAGGTGTACGCAAGGCGTAGAAGCTGTGTGGCCTCAGACACGTCCTCTCACATGTTCTTGATCTGCCAGACACAGCTAACGTAAAGACACTCCGCAGCTGGTAATTTGGATGCCAATGTCCACATACATCTGATTGTGTGCCTACATGCGTGACTCTGAGTAGGTTCCGGTGTGTAAAGAACACTACTTCAACGGAGGCAGAAATCAGGCATCCACATGTCGAGTTTGTAACACTCTGCGCAACATCCATAAGATAAATGAAGAGGCTTACTGTATATGAAAAGTGTCTCTGCGCAGCATTCATGAGGTGTCTTGAAGTAGTGGCCTCTGTAGACATTGTACAGCACGCTTGTTTGGGGGCTGCCCGATGTAATGGGCACCAGTGGGGCTCTACTGCATGCTGTTGCAGTACCTGTTTCACTTTTTGTCTTTTTCGCTTAATGTCTTTAGAGTGACACTGTTGTGTGTCCTCTTGTAACTCTTGTCTTTTCCGTCTTGTACCTGTCACTTGCGTTAGACGTCTTCTCCAAGTAGTGGCTCCTTCCCAGTTTGATGTAGGAAGCATCTTGAACTATTTCTTGTCGTCTTGAACCACTGTAGAGCATGGGGACGTCCTCAACTCGTCGCCAAAAATATGATGTGTCCTGTGACAGAAGTAGACACTGGTAGCCAAGTAGATTTAACATGTACCTTTAATCTGGAGTCGGTTCAGGTACATCCAGATGGTAGGTAAGTACATCAGACAGGTAGTCCAGGTAACAGGTGAAGTATATGTAGATTAGCCAGTAGTCAAGCCATTAGTTCCAGGTAGTAGGAAACCCCTTGTAGTAGCAAACCCCACCAGGAGCAGCCTGCCTGCTGCTCAGCCCCTCTCACTCTAACTGTCATTCCTCACTCACACAGACACCCAACATTCCATGCATCACTGCATTCCCAACATTCTACAGTAAACATGCATATTGGCTGAGCAGCAGGAAGAAAGGGTGAAGTGTGGAACATAGAATAACTATGCAGGGCATAACACATCCCTTTCCTTTTAAAAGAAAACAAAAAGTAACAATACTGCAATATATATAGAAGAACTATACACAGAAATGTACAAATGCAAGAAATAGGTCAAAACCCAGGGATGTGAAATAAAGTAAACACCACGGGAGGGTCAGAGCTATTCAAAACAGAGAGAATGGATGGTTTACGAACAACAATGGAGTAAAATGACCCATCCTCTCCCAATAAATATAATGAACAAAGTTCTTTGTAAATTGCAGAGGGCAAAAACAAATCCGCAACTACAATACCTTCTGCAAGGGAACAAATCAATAGACAAGATTCCTCACGTAAGGAAACTTACATTTGCTGTGAAAGTGGAGCTAAAAACCAAACTTTCACCCCTCATAAGAGGTACTAACACTAGGGACTGTGACCCATAAAGTCCAGTAAGACTTTATACATGTATATGGGACCATAAACTATGTAAATACACCCTGTGTAGGGGAACCGTACCCATAAACCCAAAACCCACCCCGTGTAAGGGTTACATGAAATGATGATTGGAGAAGTCCCCAAAACATACCCCGCGTAAGGGTTACCAAACAAACAACTGTAAATGGGAATCGTACCCAAGACTAAAACCAACCCAGTGTAAGGGTTACCTGTTATGTTAATCGGTGGAGACCCGATAAACATACCCCATGTCAGGGTTACTAAACAAACAACTGTGCCTGTGAAACACACTCATGAACTCACCCCTGTGTAGAGGCTGCGTGTAACGCTTAAAGAGAAAAGAAGAACTCACAATACCCACCCCTGCGTAGGGGACGCGTGTAACACACAATGCAAAAAGGAAACATTCCCAAAAGCATGCCCATCACTGATATAAGGGAAAATGTAGTGCAGCTACCCACTCACAAACTAGATAAGGACGTAATTTGAGTAAGAGAACCTAAACTGTGGAAGCTGGCACATGTAAATCGTAAGCATAAATCCCTTCAGCATATACTCTACAATGCAAACACATTGTACTAGACAGGGAACACCATTCCTGTAAGGAAAACGTAAAACCAGAAACTGCGCCGGTGAGCGATCTCTCACCCGGATCGTGCTAGATATAGGTTGAAAGTAAGAAGCAAATATGGACTGAAAATACATTTCTAATATATAGAGGACAAATTTCAAATTGACAGTAGATGGCAGCACAACCTTGGGCATGAAAAGGTGAAAAGTCATTAACCCAGTTTGAACATTTTCATGCCGAACAAAAAAAAAAAAACACAGTTTGTGTTAAAAAAAATAAAAACATGACTGCAGCCTCAGTTTGTGTTGAAAAATGACTGTAGCCTCAATAGGACTCACATACGTGTACTGCCAGTATTGAATAAGAGTAAGCCTAAATATTACTCTTAGTTACTGTCCACGAGTAAGACGGCACGAAGACAAAGAGATTCTGTCATATGATGTTAGTCAAAAGAGAGATCCAGTCACCAGGTGGTGGGTAGAATAAAAAACAAAAAAAAACTCCGACTCACCGCCGGTGTGCACCACTACATCCTCTGTCCCATATCAGATGAACAAGCCGATCACCGGGATCACGTGAAAGCTTCTTGCACTGGAGGAAAACGAGAAGCAACAGCCTCCTAAACACGACGTTCTTGACAATCTTCATGCTTCAACTAACTTTATTGAAGACGCCGCTCACATAAAAAGAACGTGGTTGGCAAAACGGGAGTAGAGCACTTGCAATTGTACTGAAGAATCGCCAACCTTAAGATTGCGGCACGTTGATCATGTCGCGCCGGGTGGCTCCCGGCGCGCAGGTGCTCCCCAACATTAAACAGCATCTGAGGATCCCTCGAGAAAGACAATGCATCACAGGGGTTCCGTGGAAGGCAGCAACAGACAGGTAAGTGCACGCCCTGTAAAATACTCGCGCTTGAATCTTCAAATGCGAAGGGCGGTTAAACTGCCAATGTCTCTGAAGAGACCAACAATAATTGTCGAAAAATGCCCCACTCGCAACGTTATAAATATTGAGTGAAAACAAGGGCAAACACGAAAAAACTTGTGCCATAAATGTCTCACCTCTCCTTGGCCCCAGGTGTACGCAAGGCGTAAAAGCTGTGTGGCCTCAGACACGTCCTCTCACATGTTCTTGATCTGCCAGACACAGCTAACGTAAAGACACTCAGCAGCTGGTAATTTGGATGCCAATGTCCATATACATCTGATTGTGTGCCTACATGCGTGACTCTGAGTAGGTTCCAGTGTGTAAAGAACACTACTTCAAAGGAGGCAGAAATCAGGCATCCACATGTCGAGTTTGTAACACTCTGCGGAACATCCATAAGATAAATGAAGAGGCTTACTGTATATGAAAAGTGTCTCTGCGCAGCATTCATGAGGTGTCTTGAAGTAGTGGCCTCTGTAGACATTGTACAGCACGCTTGTTTGGGGGCTGCCCGATGTAATGGGCACCGGTGGGGCTCTACTGCATGCTGTTGCAGTACCTGTTTCACTTTTTGTCTTTTTCGCTTAATGTCTTTAGAGTGACAATGTTGTGTGTCCTCTTGTAACTCTTGTCTTTTCCGTCTTGTACCTGTCACTTGCGTTAGACGTCTTCTCCAAGTAGTGGCTCCTTCCCAGTTTGATGTAGGAAGCATCTTGAACTATTTCTTGTCGTCTTGAACCACTGTAGAGCATGGGGACGTCCTCAACTCGTCGCCAAAAATATGTTGTGTCCTGTGGCAGAAGTAGACACTGGTAGCCAAGTAGATTTAACATGTACCTTTAATCTGGAGTCGGTTCAGGTACATCCAGATGGTAGGTAAGTACATCAGACAGGTAGTCCAGGTAACAGGTGAAGTATATGTAGATTAGCCAGTAGTCAAGCCATTAGTTCCAGGTAGTAGGAAACCCCTTGTAGTAGCAAACCCCACCAGGAGCAGCCTGCCTGCTGCTCAGCCCCTCTCACTCTAACTGTCATTCCTCACTCACACAGACACCCAACATTCCATGCATCACTGCATTCCCAACATTCTACAGTAAACATGCATATTGGCTGAGCAGCAGGAAGAAAGGGTGAAGTGTGGAACATAGAATAACTATGCAGGGCATAACACATCCCTTTCCTTTTAAAAGAAAACAAAAAGTAACAATACTGCAATATATATAGAAGAACTATACACAGAAATGTACAAATGCAAGAAATAGGTCAAAACCCAGGGATGTGAAATAAAGTAAACACCACGGGAGGGTCAGAGCTATTCAAAACAGAGAGAATGGATGGTTTACGAACAACAATGGAGTAAAATGACCCATCCTCTCCCAATAAATATAATGAACAAAGTTCTTTGTAAATTGCAGAGGGCAAAAACAAATCCACAACTACAATCCCTTCTGCAAGGGAACAAATCAATAGACAAGATTCCTCACGTAAGGAAACTTACATTTGCTGTGAAAGTGGAGCTAAAAACCAAACTTTCACCCCTCATAAGAGGTACTAACACTAGGGACTGTGACCCATAAAGTCCAGTAAGACTTTATACATGTATATGGGACCATAAACTATGTAAATACACCCTGTGTAGGGGAACCGTACCCATAAACCCAAAACCCACCCCGTGTAAGGGTTACATGAAATGATGATTGGAGAAGTCCCCAAAACATACCCCGCGTAAGGGTTACCAAACAAACAACTGTAAATGGGAATCGTACCCATGACTAAAACCAACCCAGTGTAAGGGTTACCTGTTATGTTAATCGGTGGAGACCCGATAAACAAACCCCGTGTCAGGGTTACTAAACAAACAACTGTGCCTGTGAAACACACTCATGAACTCACCCCTGTGTAGAGGCTGCGCGTAACGCTTAAAGAGAAAAGAAGAACTCACAATACCCACCCCTGCGTAGGGGCCGCGTGTAACACACAATGCAAAAAGGAAACATTCCCAAAAGCATGCCCATCCCTGATATAAGGGAAAATGTAGTGCAGCTACCCACTCACAAACTAGATAAGGACGTAATTTGAGTAAGAGAACCTAAACTGTGGAAGCTGGCACATGTAAATCGTAAGCATAAATCCCTCCAGCATATACTCTACAATGCAAACATATTGTACTAGACAGGGAACACCATTCCTGTAAGGAAAACGTAAAACCAGAAACTGCGCCGGTGAGCGATCTCTCACCCGGATCGTGCTAGATATAGGTTGAAAGTAAGAAGCAAATATGGACTGAAAATACATTTCTAGTATATAGAGGAAAAATTTCAAATTGACAGTAGATGGCAGCACAACCTTGGGCATGAAAAGGTGAAAAGTCATTAACCCAGTTTGAACATTTTCATGCCGAACAAAAAAAAAAAACCACAGTTTGTGTTAAAAAAAATAAAAAAATGACTGCAGCCTCAGTTTGTGTTGAAAAATGACTGCAGCCTCAATAGGACTCACATACGTGTACTGCCAGTATTGAATAAGAGTAAGCCTAAATATTACTCTTAGTTACTGTCCACGAGTAAGACGGCACGAAGACAAAGAGATTCTGTCATATGATGTTAGTCAAAAGAGAGATCCAGTCACCAGGTGGTGGGTAGAATAAAAAACAAAAAAAAACTCCGACTCACCGCCGGTGTGCACCACTACATCCTCTGTCCCATATCAGATGAACAAGCCGATCACCGGGATCACGTGAAAGCTTCTTGCACTGGAGGAAAACGAGAAGCAACAGCCTCCTAAACACGACGTTCTTGACAATCTTCATGCTTCAACTAACTTTATTGAAGACGCCGCTCACATAAAAAAAAACGTGGTTGGCAAAACGGGAGTAGAGCACTTGCAATTGTACTGAAGAATCGCCAACCTTAAGATGGCGGCACGTTGATCATGTCGCGCCGGGTGGCTCCCGGCGCGCAGGTGCTCCCCAACATTAAACAGCATCTGAGGATCCCTCGAGAAAGACAATGCATCACAGGGGCTCCGTGGAAGGCAGCAAAAGACAGGTAAGTGCACGCCCTGTAAAATGCTCGCGCTTGAATCTTCAAATGCGAAGGGCGGTTAAACTGCCAATGTCTCTGAAGAGACCAACAATAATTGTCGAAAAATGCCCCACTCGCAACGTTATAAATATTGAGTGAAAACAAGGGCAAACACGAAAAAACTTGTGCCATAAATGTCTCACCTCTCCATACCCCCAGGTGTACGCAAGGCGTAGAAGCTGTGTGGCCTCAGACACGTCCTCTCACATGTTCTTGATCTGCCAGACACAGCTAACGTAAAGACACTCAGCAGCTGGTAATTTGGATGCCAATGTCCATATACATCTGATTGTGTGCCTACATGCGTGACTCTGAGTAGGTTCCAGTGTGTAAAGAACACTACTTCAAAGGAGGCAGAAATCAGGCATCCACATGTCGAGTTTGTAACACTCTGCGGAACATCCATAAGATAAATGAAGAGGCTTACTGTATATGAAAAGTGTCTCTGCGCAGCATTCATGAGGTGTCTTGAAGTAGTGGCCTCTGTAGACATTGTACAGCACGCTTGTTTGGGGGCTGCCCGATGTAATGGGCACCGGTGGGGCTCTACTGCATGCTGTTGCAGTACCTGTTTCACTTTTTGTCTTTTTCGCTTAATGTCTTTAGAGTGACACTGTTGTGTGTCCTCTTGTAACTCTTGTCTTTTCCGTCTTGTACCTGTCACTTGCGTTAGACGTCTTCTCCAAGTAGTGGCTCCTTCCCAGTTTGATGTAGGAAGCATCTTGAACTATTTCTTGTCGTCTTGAACCACTGTAGAGCATGGGGACGTCCTCAACTCGTCGCCAAAAATATGTTGTGTCCTGTGGCAGAAGTAGACACTGGTAGCCAAGTAGATTTAACATGTACCTTTAATCTGGAGTCGGTTCAGGTACATCCAGATGGTAGGTAAGTACATCAGACAGGTAGTCCAGGTAACAGGTGAAGTATATGTAGATTAGCCAGTAGTCAAGCCATTAGTTCCAGGTAGTAGGAAACCCCTTGTAGTAGCAAACCCCACCAGGAGCAGCCTGCCTGCTGCTCAGCCCCTCTCACTCTAACTGTCATTCCTCACTCACACAGACACCCAACATTCCATGCATCACTGCATTCCCAACATTCTACAGTAAACATGCATATTGGCTGAGCAGCAGGAAGAAAGGGTGAAGTGTGGAACATAGAATAACTATGCAGGGCATAACACATCCCTTTCCTTTTAAAAGAAAACAAAAAGTAACAATACTGCAATATATATAGAAGAACTATACACAGAAATGTACAAATGCAAGAAATAGGTCAAAACCCAGGGATGTGAAATAAAGTAAACACCACGGGAGGGTCAGAGCTATTCAAAACAGAGAGAATGGATGGTTTACGAACAACAATGGAGTAAAATGACCCATCCTCTCCCAATAAATATAATGAACAAAGTTCTTTGTAAATTGCAGAGGGCAAAAACAAATCCGCAACTACAATCCCTTCTGCAAGGGAACAAATCAATAGACAAGATTCCTCACGTAAGGAAACTTACATTTGCTGTGAAAGTGGAGCTAAAAACCAAACTTTCACTCCTCATAAGAGGTACTAACACTAGGGACTGTGACCCATAAAGTCCAGTAAGACTTTATACATGTATATGGGACCATAAACTATGTAAATACACCATGTGTAGGGGAACCGTACCCATAAACCCAAAACCCACCCCGTGTAAGGGTTACATGAAATGATGATTGGAGAAGTCCCCAAAACATACCCCGCGTAAGGGTTACCAAACAAACAACTGTAAATGGGAATCGTACCCATGACTAAAACCAACCCAGTGTAAGGGTTACCTGTTATGTTAATCGGTGGAGACCCGATAAACATACCCCGTGTCACGGTTACTAAACAAACAACTGTGCCTGTGAAACACACTCATGAACTCACCCCTGTGTAGAGGCTGCGCGTAACGCTTAAAGAGAAAAGAAGAACTCACAATACCCACCCCTGCGTAGGGGCGCGTGTAACACACAATGCAAAAAGGAAACATTCCCAAAAGCATGCCCATCCCTGATATAAGGGAAAATGTAGTGCAGCTACCCACTCACAAACTAGATAAGGACGTAATTTGAGTAAGAGAACCTAAACTGTGGAAGCTGGCACATGTAAATCGTAAGCATAAATCCCTCCAGCATAAACTCTACAATGCAAACACATTGTACTAGACAGGGAACACCATTCCTGTAAGGAAAACGTAAAACCAGAAACTGCGCCGGTGAGCGATCTCTCACCCGGATCGTGCTAGATATAGGTTGAAAGTAAGAAGCAAATATGGACTGAAAATACATTTCTAGTATATAGAGGAAAAATTTCAAATTGACAGTAGATGGCAGCACAACCTTGGGCATGAAAAGGTGAAAAGTCATTAACCCAGTTTGAACATTTTCATGCCGAACAAAAAAAAAAACACAGTTTGTGTTAAAAAAATAAAAAAATGACTGCAGCCTCAGTTTGTGTTGAAAAATGACTGCAGCCTCAATAGGACTCACATACGTGTACTGCCAGTATTGAATAAGAGTAAGCCTAAATATTACTCTTAGTTACTGTCCACGAGTAAGACGGCACGAAGACAAAGAGATTCTGTCATATGATGTTAGTCAAAAGAGAGATCCAGTCACCAGGTGGTGGGTAGAATAAAAAACAAAAAAACTCCGACTCACCGCCGGTGTGCACCACTACATCCTCTGTCCCATATCAGATGAACAAGCCGATCACCGGGATCACGTGAAAGCTTCTTGCACTGGAGGAAAACGAGAAGCAACAGCCTCCTAAACACGACGTTCTTGACAATCTTCATGCTTCAACTAACTTTATTGAAGACGCCGCTCACATAAAAAAAACGTGGTTGGCAAAACGGGAGTAGAGCACTTGCAATTGTACTGAAGAATCGCCAACCTTAAGATGGCGGCACGTTGATCATGTCGCGCCGGGTGGCTCCCGGCGCGCAGGTGCTCCCCAACATTAAACAGCATCTGAGGATCCCTCGAGAAAGACAATGCATCACAGGGGCTCCGTGGAAGGCAGCAAAAGACAGGTAAGTGCACGCCCTGTAAAATGCTCGCGCTTGAATCTTCAAATGCGAAGGGCGGTTAAACTGCCAATGTCTCTGAAGAGACCAACAATAATTGTCGAAAAATGCCCCACTCGCAACGTTATAAATATTGAGTGAAAACAAGGGCAAACACGAAAAAACTTGTGCCATAAATGTCTCACCTCTCCTTGGCCCCAGGTGTACGCAAGGCGTAGAAGCTGTGTGGCCTCAGACACGCTCCTCTCACATGTTCTTGATCTGCCAGACACAGCTAACGTAAAGACACTCAGCAGCTGGTAATTTGGATGCCAATGTCCATATACATCTGATTGTGTGCCTACATGCGTGACTCTGAGTAGGTTCCAGTGTGTAAAGAACACTACTTCAAAGGAGGCAGAAATCAGGCATCCACATGTCGAGTTTGTAACACTCTGCGGAACATCCATAAGATAAATGAAGAGGCTTACTGTATATGAAAAGTGTCTCTGCGCAGCATTCATGAGGTGTCTTGAAGTAGTGGCCTCTGTAGACATTGTACAGCACGCTTGTTTGGGGCTGCCCGATGTAATGGGCACCGGTGGGGCTCTACTGCATGCTGTTGCAGTACCTGTTTCACTTTTTGTCTTTTTCGCTTAATGTCTTTAGAGTGACACTGTTGTGTGTCCTCTTGTAACTCTTGTCTTTTCCGTCTTGTACCTGTCACTTGCGTTAGACGTCTTCTCCAAGTAGTGGCTCCTTCCCAGTTTGATGTAGGAAGCATCTTGAACTATTTCTTGTCGTCTTGAACCACTGTAGAGCATGGGGACGTCCTCAACTCGTCGCCAAAAATATGTTGTGTCCTGTGGCAGAAGTAGACACTGGTAGCCAAGTAGATTTAACATGTACCTTTAATCTGGAGTCGGTTCAGGTACATCCAGATGGTAGGTAAGTACATCAGACAGGTAGTCCAGGTAACAGGTGAAGTATATGTAGATTAGCCAGTAGTCAAGCCATTAGTTCCAGGTAGTAGGAAACCCCTTGTAGTAGCAAACCCCACCAGGAGCAGCCTGCCTGCTGCTCAGCCCCTCTCACTCTAACTGTCATTCCTCACTCACACAGACACCCAACATTCCATGCATCACTGCATTCCCAACATTCTACAGTAAACATGCATATTGGCTGAGCAGCAGGAAGAAAGGGTGAAGTGTGGAACATAGAATAACTATGCAGGGCATAACACATCCCTTTCCTTTTAAAAGAAAACAAAAAGTAACAATACTGCAATATATATAGAAGAACTATACACAGAAATGTACAAATGCAAGAAATAGGTCAAAACCCAGGGATGTGAAATAAAGTAAACACCACGGGAGGGTCAGAGCTATTCAAAACAGAGAGAATGGATGGTTTACGAACAACAATGGAGTAAAATGACCCATCCTCTCCCAATAAATATAATGAACAAAGTTCTTTGTAAATTGCAGAGTGCAAAAACAAATCCGCAACTACAATCCCTTCTGCAAGGGAACAAATCAATAGACAAGATTCCTCACATAAGGGAACTTACATTTGCTGTGAAAGTGGAGCTAAAAACCAAACTTTCACCCCTCATAAGAGGTACTAACACTCGGGACTGTGACCCATAAAGTCCAGTAAGACTTTATACATGTATATGGGACCATAAACTATGTAAATACACCCTGTGTAGGGGAACCGTACCCATAAACCCAAAACCCACCCCGTGTAAGGGTTACATGAAATGATGATTGGAGAAGTCCCCAAAACATACCCCGCGTAAGGGTTACCAAACAAACAACTGTAAATGGGAATCGTACCCATGACTAAAACCAACCCAGTGTAAGGGTTACCTGTTATGTTAATCGGTGGAGACCCGATAAACATACCCCGTGTCAGGGTTACTAAACAAACAACTGTGCCTGTGAAACACACTCATGAACTCACCCCTGTGTAGAGGCTGCGCGTAACGCTTAAAGAGAAAAGAAGAACTCACAATACCCACCCCTGCGTAGGGGCCGCGTGTAACACACAATGCAAAAAGGAAACATTCCCAAAAGCATGCCCATCCCTGATATAAGGGAAAATGTAGTGCAGCTACCCACTCACAAACTAGATAAGGACGTAATTTGAGTAAGAGAACCTAAACTGTGGAAGCTGGCACATGTAAATCGTAAGCATAAATCCCTCCAGCATATACTCTACAATGCAAACACATTGTACTAGACAGGGAACACCATTCCTGTAAGGAAAACGTAAAACCAGAAACTGCGCCGGTGAGCGATCTCTCACCCGGATCGTGCTAGATATAGGTTGAAAGTAAGAAGCAAATATGGACTGAAAATACATTTCTAGTATATAGAGGAAAAATTTCAAATTGACAGTAGATGGCAGCACAACCTTGGGCATGAAAAGGTGAAAAGTCATTAACCCAGTTTGAACATTTTCATGCCGAACAAAAAAAAAAAAACACAGTTTGTGTTAAAAAAAATAAAAAAATGACTGCAGTCTCAGTTTGTGTTGAAAAATGACTGCAGACTCAATAGGACTCACATACGTGTACTGCCAGTATTGAATAAGAGTAAGCCTAAATATTACTCTTAGTTACTGTCCACGAGTAAGATGGCACGAAGACAAAGAGGTTCTGTCATATGATGTTAGTCAAAAGAGAGATCCAGTCACCAGGTG